>CM034154.1:511045603-512245603 GCA_019776745.2 Taxus chinensis
ACATCATGAGGTCTACCATGATGGGAGAAATACAATGGCTCACGCAACATAGATGGTGTGCAAGGAGAAGTAACCTATTGTGGAGGAGGAGGAGAAGTATGTTATGGTGGTAGAGTAGGCTAAGCCTACTTTCCTTTCTTGTGAGGAAAAGGTTGAGACTATGTAAGATTCTCAATGAATTTCAATGAGGGGGAGTAGATGATATAATAGAAGTAGATGTATGTGGAGGGTCAGTGACATTTCCTAAAATAAGGTCTTACTCTAGATCTAGGAATTTATAGTAGAGAAAAATGAATGACTCAAATGTATCAAACTGTAATCTTTTCTTAAGTGCGGTAATCAGACCACGATGGAAAATAAATTGCTTTTCAAGATCAATAGGTTGGAATATCAGTTGATGTATACAAACATTGAACCATAAGATATAATCCTTGATAGGTTTAAATGAGCCCTGATGTAAAGTAGGCAAGCGGTCATAAGTAACCTTAGGGTTGTTTTTGATGATAAACTAATGGATGATTGCATCCTCCATGTCATAGTAAGTACTAATGGACCCAAAGGGAAGATAAATGTACCATTGCAATGCCTCATCAATAAAACTTTTTTGAAAGGCCTTACGTAATAATCTATCATCAAAATAAGAGGTCATAAGAATGTGATAGAGTAGAAGATGAGCATGAGGGTCACCAGTACCATCAAAACATGTGAATGTAGGCATGAAAAATTCCTTAGGAAATGTAGAATTATGAATCTTCTTAGAGACAGGGTTACCATGTAATGAATTTTTGTCAATATAAGTATAGTAAACCCTACTTTCTAAATTAAGAGATTGAACCTGTAGCCTATATTTTACCCACAAAATACCAAGTTGCGCTATCACATCACTCATCCTAAACTGAGTGCTCACCGGAATCATGCAAGGGTATTGGGTTCCTCTTTTATGTCAACTTGTTCAAGGAGTTAGCATGATTAACCAGTTATTCTAGATCCATAACAGATAACTAATAATGAAGAAGTGCATAAACCATATCTAGATCTTAACTATATGCAAGAAAAATTAAACAAGAACTAGGATTAACTTTACCATACAATATAAATTCACAGATGTGTCTATAATCAATATCCAGCCACAAATATTCATTATATTAATTGTTGTAAAACACATAACCTTCATACATACATAATACAGTCATCATAGTCACGTGCGCTCATAAACTCACAGCATAACTCTACAAAACCTCAAACTATCTAAACCGTGCAAATCAATACATATTTATAGGGGTGGGGACTTTCCCTTCACCACCCATTCACCTCTCTAAAATAGGCTACGTTCTAATAATATTCATTCACCCTTACATGAAAAATACAAGATCATGCAAACTCGTTATTAATAAATTATATAATAATACAACAGTAGTCTAATCATATTAATAACCTCAAAACTATGCATTGCGCTTGATCTTCTGCTCGTCCAAAATAGCCTTCGTGTGCTCTTCAATTCTTCTACAAAACATGCTTTGCACTCCATGTCTATAATTATCCTCAAACTACAGAACGGATAAGTCCTGATTCAAACCTTTCTAGGCGCACCCCATTTTTCTATACTTTCACTTGCATCTACATGTCATGTGTTTACGTGCCTAATCCTTATGCACCTTTAGTACTCAGGCTTTATTTCATCATCCCAACATTACCCCACACTAATTTCATTTCCTTCCCCAATAATGAGTAATCATAGCTTATCTCTCCATGAAAAAATAACAATGAATGAAAGAACAAAGGAATCACTATACAAGAGAATGAGAAAATATGTTTGACGCCCTACTCTTTCACAAGGGGGATCAACTCCAGATATGCATTATTGATCTCCGCCTCTAAGTCATTCCAGTCACTTAGAAATTTACTGTTCTTATCTGGGACATCTCTGAGTACTGCCTCCATTTCATCAAGTTTCATATTCTCAACTTCATTCTATAGTATCCTAACAACATTGGCCAAACTTGAGACCATTACTTCCATGAAATCCATTTTCTATGTTACTGATTTACCAATGTCCTTTATTTTCTCCTTGTGCGGGTCCTAGGCTACTGCAAGTGTGTCACAATTTTCTATTATCAACCTAAGCCTCTCCACACGTCCAAGCGTTTCATTCTTTACTACTTTATGAACCTCATCTTCTTTAGCCATGGTTCTTATCTTGATAATCACATCTGGAGTTGCACGCATGTTTAATGCCAAATCTTCCTTCTTTAACTCATCCTTCAAGGTCTGTAGTAAGGCCTCATAGCTTGTAATTTTATGCGTTATTATTGCCTTAGCCTTTTGCACTTGTTCCGTAGCATCCTTGGGTTTTGGCATTCTCATGGTCCCTTCATCCAGGATCATGTGAAACAATGTGCATAAATAGTGAAAATTAGATGGAAACTCCTTTGCAACTTTATCCTCCAAATCTGGCCTCTTTCTCACAATCTCATCACCAATTTTCTCTGTCATACTGAGTATCAAATTCCCTGTCTCCTCATATGTATCTTTTTCTACTATTAAGCGTTTGATCTCAATATCCTTGTCCTTATTATCGTCCAAAAATGCTCTAATGGTTGCCGCTTTATCAATGTTCTAGTGTGTAACTTCAGTAAATACTCTAGTCAGGGTGTTTCTTACCTTCTTTTCTACCATGATAGTGGCCTTAAAATTACATAGCATGAATGGGACACCTTCTTCAATCTGACTCTTCACATACATCGAATTCAAGCTCATCCATATGAGTATGCATCATCCATGATAATTTTTTCCTTGTGTGTGTGTTCGCTATCTCCACATCCACAACCTCCCATCCATACAATTCCTTGGGCTCCAAAGTACTTTGGAACCATGCGTGTATAATTTTTCTTAGGTTATCAACATACCCAATAGATGGTGTCTCATATGTCTCTTCCTCCTTCCCCTTTCCTGAGCGCTTACCTTTTGGAATCCGAGCGGCTGAATCCAATACTAGTCCTTCACCTATATGTGTGGTAGTAGTCATGCCTGATGGCTTGCCCTTATCTTCACCTATCTCTAGGTCAATGTCCCCATTATCTATGTTCTACTCCTTCAACTCCTCTTCATCTTTCTTCACTTCCTCTTCTGGAGGATCTTCTGTATCCTCATTCTGAATTGGAGTATTTGGCATGTTGTCTGGATCTATCCACCTCATCATCCCTCTAATGAATGTAGTTGCACCTTTTCTTCTTTTCAAGTTCTACTTTCACAGGTGAAGTTCTTGGTGACCTCCTAAGGGGATATGATATCCCCGCACCTTGATTCCTTGTTCTTCTTAGTAATCTTTTAAACTGAGGTTCCTCAGTAGTCTGTTCTATTTCTACCTCCATTGCACCTGTCTCCAAAACTTCATCTTCTTACTGTAGTGGAGGGGTTACCTCGCACTTGATTTTCTCTCCAAAATTAGGTTGTTTTCTACCCATATGCACTAGGCCACCACTATCTTCCTGTAGTCCTTTTTCCTCTTCTTCTTCTTCCTAAAAGGGTAAGGTGTCTTCTTAATCTTACAATGTATTGAATGTATGCTTCCCCCTGGGTTGTCTAGCGAGCTTGAATTCATTTTCCACATATCTCCCATTTTCTAACCTGGGCTTGAGTAGGATATATACAAGGGATGCCCCCAATTTCCTAATGTCCAAACTCATTTCCTTCATGTTAATATAATCTGAAAGTAATCTCTCAATGTATGAATAATTACCTAGATAAATGTAATTCTTCTTGAGGGTTTTGTAGTCACAGTCTACCTTATCTGCATTGAAAAGCAACCGGAGCACATCTAAAAACCTATGTACATATGCCTAGAAGTAGCGCATAGTAAAGGCATAAGGGAGTTTACACTAAGAGCTCCAATTCCCATCCTTCATCCCAAAGCACCCAATACAAAAGTGTTGATACACTACAAATTGTACTTTTTTATCTAATATCGAAGGTAAATCCTTGGGTATTCTCCACTCCTCCTCAAATGTGGCATGGAGGTGCTCATACCACAACTCTTCTCTCTACTTAAAGGGTCCATACATGGTCCCATCATATGTATACTTATAAAATCTCTCTGCAAGATATTTCTTCTCCTCGGGATATTGCCATATTTTTTCCGTAGGCCCATCAGGAACTCCAATTTCTACAAACACAAGAGATAATAGGATCACGTCAAAACTTATCTTCTCACCCTTGTGTACTTCCTCAATGATGGTTTCAGCAATGAAACCTGCTAAGTTATAAATTATACCTTCAATCATTTTCTTCATTATGTGTAGCTAAAATGTATTTACCTGCGACCATCGCTCCTTGTTATTAAGATTTGTGAGGAGGTGTGTTGCTACCTGAACCACTAGATAATTTTGTAGCTTGTCAATGTCCATTTCATGCCCTCCCTTGATGTAACCCTATGCTTTCCTTGTTCCAATTATGCCCTCTTTATTAGTGAGGTTTTTGTTCACTTGAGTACCTAAACTCCTAAGTCCTGTCAAAATCCCAATCAGGGGTTCAGTGATCCTCATTCATCGCCCAAAAAAATAGAAGAAGTTCTCATGGACTCTGTTCATTAATCACTGGTATAAATTTTCTGGTTTTCCAAAATAGGGGAGTTCATACTACTATAAAACTCTCACCTTTGTCAACAGCTTCTCACCCACATCATCATACACGCTTATATCATCTGTATTTCTCTTGTTTGTCTTCACAACCAGCAACGTATCCAGTTCATCCTTATTATCCTTTGTTTTGTGATTGTAATCACTCACTTTACATCGGCGAATGTGTGAGTCCTAATCATGACCCATATAAACCCCTTTTAGGTATTATTGTTATCTATGAATCACAGCACCCTATGGTTTTTACAAGTGTGTGTTTGAGCTCACGATGTGGCTAGATAACATGGGTACTATCTCCAAATTGTGGGACTTGCTACTTGAGATAGACCTCTAGAGAAAGTTGGTTCTTGCTCTTAAAATACCTACCACAATCTACTATAATGTAGGAAAAACTATCTTTTCCTTATCTAATTATCTAAGGGACTAGGGGGAGAGAGTGTGTGAAAACAAATCCTACACTAAAGTGGTGATACACCAGAAAAGGAGGGTGTGAGAATAGTCTTCCAATGTGTGAAAATTAGAAGCAAAGTGCATACCAGAAGGGGTGATAACAGTTCTCCATAGTCTATAAAATGCATTCACAAAAATATTTCATACATACACAATGATAATGAATCCCTACAAGATCATAAGATATACACAATATATCTGCAATGAGGTTGAAGAGGCAAGGAGAAAGTAGACAAACACAGTAGGGGAAGATACATCCACAAACTCATATTTATTGCTTAATGGCTATGCACAGTTTAATGTATTACAAAATAAGGGCCTAGATCACCATGCAAGGAGTCCACTACAAGGGCCTACAGCATATTGGCTTCACAAAACAAATTTGACAGATTTTTTCTACTTAAAAAATTCTCTCTTTAATATGAGCCCAACACTCCAATTTATAGAATTTTGAGAGGAGAGAGAGAGAGAGAGAGAAATGAAAATCCATAAATTTATCTTCCCACCACTTGCAAGAGGTAGTAAATGAAGTGAAATGATGTTATGTTACTTGCAAAAGGTAGACCATACTGTACCATAACTTGCAGCAATGAGAAGGGTCTGTCGATGATTCATTGAATGCATCTCAACTACCAAATAAAACATTGTTCGAAATTGGGCACATTTTCTGTAAAATCACCATCGATTCCTTGTCAAAATCTATATTTCTTGATTTCTATGTGTCGGGCTTAGAACCACAATTCCAACGGTACCAATTTTTTGCATTTTTCACTAAGAATTGTAAAAGATATGGCATGTTGAATGTAGGCAGATGTTTTGGGTCTACCATGTATTTCTGTCATTTAACGGGAATGAGCATTTGATTTTCTAGAGATGGAGATGTTTCCTTTATTTTCTTATACCTACCCTCATTAAAAATTTCATGAAACATAGAGCTTTCGGTCAAAAGTTGTGGCCGTTTGAAGTTTGGAGGTCGTAATACATTATTTCCTTTGTATTTCAACCTTTTCACGTCCTGCACGTACCTGTGTCCCAGATGTCTCGAATAAATTTTTTCTGCTCCACCCACAACATATGGCTCCTTTTTATTATGGTAACTACGGGTTTTCAGGGAACTCATGTCTCGCACTTACTCAGATGGTTCGGGCCTCTTTTTTTCGCATCACCCAATTCATGCTTCCATGTCCCAACTAACCTACCATTGACTGGGCCGTCAGGCCCATTGACTTCAACATTTTCCACATCCCACTTTCCTGTAGTGATTTTAGGTTTTTGGGTCCTGTGCGTCCCAATTTTCTCACAAGCCACCTTGGACAAAAACTTCCACATTTTCTGATTCCTTTGTATTGCGGATATTTCAGCTTTGCAGTGCCCGACTGTCCTAGTTGAACTTGTGTGGCCTGGGACAAATTTTTTCACATTTTCCACAATACATTGTTTTCTTTGCAAATCGGACCCAAACATAGCATGAAGATCCTTGGTACGATCCACACTAGTATCATTCGCAGCCTCCAGACCCGAAATGCATTAAAACAAGCCCTTGACTTCATTTTTCATATTTTTGCAAATTTTACTAACTCCTTGGATTTTTTTCTTAGATAGGAAAGTTAGAGGAAATAAAATAGGTACCGAAAAATCCCAAAATTTTCCCTTCACCATTTCTCCCTACTCTAGCCTGAGGGAATTTGTGCAAGTTATCCAAAATTACCCGGGGGGTGAATTTTGGATAACAATTACATCTTTGAGAAATGGATTTTAGGTGTGTCTTCCAATTCAACCTCGAATTACTTTTGCTTCCTCCCCCTTTTGGCTCTAGGTGCTCTCTTAGGTGCCACATATATAATAAAGGTGTGTTCTTTTACTAGATCTGAGCTCTGCATCTTAAACCTACGTGCCCTATCTTCAACTCAAACCCTAATAGATGATTTATCTTCCCTACATGCCTTTTCTTTGCTCAAACACTCCTATCCAATGGAGCATCAATCAATCACATGCTAAAATCCATTTGGTTCATTTCACACAATAGCTCTTTGCACTTCACAACTCACTCGCTAGCTCGCTCTTCTTCAACTCGCTTGAATTATCTTGATCAAAAAGGTAAAAATGATTTCCCAACACCTTCTTATATAGCTTTTTTTTAAAATCAGCATTTATTGTTTGCCACCTACCACCGTACTTTACATTAACTTGATGTTTCTTTAATTTTCCATGCTTATTTTTCTATGCCATAGTCATAAACTTCTAGTGCACCTACTACTCCCCGGCCACAGACCTCCTCTCACATGCCTTCATGCATCAAAGTACATCACCATTGTGCCTTTCACTAAGTAGTGTCCACTACTTTATCTTACCTCATGTTACCATGTGTGTCCATCCATCCATATGTGGTTTTTAATTATGAGAAATCTTTCTTTTTTTGCACTTTTACTTCAAGCACCTACACAAAGTATCTTTATGCATATCCAACTTCAGATAACAATCAAACTTGGTCCGTGTACCATGTATATACTCCACCTGACACTAAAGGTATGTGCAGTCCTCTGTACATGAGAAAAATTAGAGAGTAATCAACTTCTAGAGCGCAAATGCGCTTATTACACAAAACATTAAACTAAATTGACAAAGCATAGCAACAATGAAAGGAAACACATATAAAGGAAATACATTAAGAAAATCTAAAATAAGTGGTAATACTACCTTTTTACAAACACCAAGAAGACTTATTGATAATAGGGCTTCAGCCTACTCCCGTTGAAGTAACCAGGAAACCATGTTCCATCCAATGCCTCTAACTGGTAAGTGCCTAAATGAAATATATAAGTTATAACATACGGTCCCAACCAATGCACTTTAACCTTTCTAGGGTGGCGCAAGAACTTTGAGTCATAAAGAATAACCATCTGTTCAACTTCAAGCTTCTTATCCTTAATATGTCTATCATGCCATGCCTTCTACCTGGCTTTTTCTTGTGTCTGAATCCATCTAGCTATAGCGTGCCTCTCATCTAACTGCATCAGTTTGTCAATGCACTCTTCAAGTGATTTTTCATTAGCCAAACCTCCTACGTGCATAATATGCAAGGAAGGTAACATTAATTCCACTGGTAGGAAATCCTCTGCACCAAACACCAACTGAAAGTGTGTGTGGCCTTATGTAACCTCTTATAAGTTATCCTGCATGCCCAAAGTACAACAAATACTTTATCATCCCAGTCCTTTCTTCCAACATCACAAATTTTGGTCAAGGTATGGCTCATTTTCTTGTTGAAGGCCTCAGTAGTTTCATTTTCCTAAGGGTGATAAGGTTTTGTTTTATGGTGTGCTACTATAAATTCATACAATAGTATCCTGATGGTCTCATTAAGAAAATGAATACCCCTATCACTTGTCATACTTAGTGGGAATCCATACCTGTTAATAATATTCTCCCACATAAATCATATTATTGTAGTTGTACTGTGCAATCCTTTATAGGTTCTACTTCCACCCGCCTTGTATGATAATCTATACAAGTTATGATGTAGCGTGATCTATTCATGCACACGGGTGGAGAAATAGGACCCACAAAGTCAATTGCTAATTTTTCTAAAGGTTCTGCACTAGCAATCAGCCTTAAAGGCATTTCATCTCTATGTCAAGGCTTTATAAGGCACTGATAATAGTCACATGCCTTATAATATTCTTTACAATCCTTATACAGTGTTTCCCACCACAAACCAACCAATAAAATCTTACACGTGGTAGCATCCCCAGCATAATGTCCACATGTAATACCACCATGAGCTTCCTCCATAATAGCTTCACGCTCATGCTCAAGTACACACCGGCATAAAAATTCATCCCGGCCTAGTTTGTATTAGTCTCCACTGATTAACATGTAAGGCACACATGTGAATGGAAAGTTGTTTCTTTTCCAAATACTTCATCCCTTCAAGCTCCACATCAGTTCTTAAAAATATAGAAATACCCTCTGAGTCAGAGGGCACATGGTTAAATCTAAATACTATGCATCTAAAAAAAATTCCTCAATGCTCTGTGTGTCCTCACCTGTATTAATCCTTGATAAATAATTTGGTCCAGATTTACTCTTACTTGGCTTAACCACCACGGTAAAATAAAATTCTTGGAATAATAGAAACTAACGACATATGTGCCCCTGTAAAATGGGATTATTCACAAAGTACTTCAATGTCATGTGATATTTATAAAATATAAATGGTGTCGCCAGCAAGTATTGTCAAAAATTATGCAGCATCATGGAAAAAGCCTCACGCTTTGTAGTAGTGTAATTTTTTTCTATTAGAGTTAAATTCCTATTGGCAAAGCAAATAGGATGATCAACAATCCCTTCTCTATGTTGAGCTAATACCACACCAATGGCCATGCCAGAGGCATCCACATGCACATGAAAGGGCTTAGTCCATGAAGGAAAGTAGAAAAAAGGCATTGTAGTAACCCTTTCCTTTAATGTCTTAAATGTGTGCTATTGCGCCTCACCTCAATGGAACTTTCTTGACTCAATAATTCTTCTAAAGGTGTGGTAATCTTAGCATAACATTTTATAAACTTCCTATAATATCTTATGTGCCTCAAGAATCCATACACCTCACTCTGGTTAGTAGGATCCTCCAAGCCCAAAATAACAGCAACCTTAGCAGGATCCACTAATAAGCCTTCCTTACAAATGATGTGTCCCAAAAAATTCCCAAAATGTGTAGAAAACATGTAATTCTTAATGTTTAAGGATATGCTCAACTGTTAACATCTCTCAAAAATAAGCCTCAAATTATCGCAGTGCTCTTTCACAAGCCCATAGACTGTCCAATCATCCAGATAAACCTGTAAGAACTTATGAATAAAGTCATGGAATGCTTGAACAAGAATGCACGAAAATACTACAGGCACATTCTTCAATCCAAAAGGCATAACCATGTATGTGAAAATTCCCCATTCAGTGGTGAAATTTGTCTTCTCTTGATCTTCTTTAGCTATCCTCACTTGATGATATCCATAAAATACATCAGTAAAGGAGTAGATCTAATGCCCTTCAATGCCTTCCAAGATTTCTTCAGTAAACAGTGTGGGAAAAGGATCAATTACACATGTAGCATTCAGCTCCCTATAATCCACACAAATTCTTATTCTTACATTTTTTTTATACTGATCACCATAGGGCTAACCCATTCTGACTCCTCAATGGGCTCAATGATTTCATAATTCAACATCTTGTCAATTTCTTCTTTCACCTTAACGCACAGGTTAGGATTTATCCTGTAAGGATTCTTCCTAATCAGGAGCATACCTTCCTTTAGTTTGATTCTCATTTCACCCAAAGATTTTTGTACCCATTTCAATTCATGATAGACCCTAGGGAATAGGTCCTAGAAGTCACGTAGAAGCTCAATTATCTTAGCAACCTCAAATTCAAACCAATAATCTCCAATAATGGCCTCCTTAGGTTCAATATCTGTTCAAATGTAGACCTTCTTAATTTACATAGGCTCATAGTAAGCGTGTTCCTTCTCATATGCATTTTATAATACCTCATGTGTACCCTCTGTATGCTCAATATCTACATTCTCCACTTCTTCATCATCAATGACATAGACCATCTTACCCTTTTCTTTTTCTAGGTAGGTGCACCCAAGTTGTTCTACATATGTCTCTTCCTCTTCAAAGCATGTCTCCAAGTCTAACTCACCTAGTAATTCCTAAATAAGTTCCTTATCCTTTGCACTATCTCCCATAGTCAAGTGCTTCATCACCTGTAATGCTTCATTCACTGGAGGTTTAGTGGAAAAATAGTCAAAGGTCTGAATCATACATGTAGTAAGTTCTTGCGATGTCCAATCTCTCTATTCAACTCTGTATAGACATACCATGCAATCTCACAGCTTCACAAGGTGAAGTAGAGCTTGTGCACCCACAGCAAAGGTGGTAAAGCTTCCTGACCCTTTATCTAGAGTCTCTCACACTGCTAAACGTGGTGTTGAATAGGATCCTTACCATGAAATTCACATATTTGAGTAGGTGCATTAATCCTAAGAAATCTAGCAGAGAAGGTGATTCTCACTTCTCTCCACTCCAAAATATTGTCCCTATGAACCATCCACCAGCGCATTGTTGTCCTGTGTAGAGTATAAACTAGCATATTCCTTCTTTCCACCTAATCTATCCATTGAACTTCCATAGTACGCAGGAATACCTCAAGATTTCCTTGGCCAGTGTACCTTGGTCCTTGGTTACTACCCAAATGCCTAACACAACGTGGCCTTCTTACACACATAATTTCACTTCTCACTTCGCACCCAACCATTTCATAAGTGTCATGTGCCCAGTTGTCACATACAACACTTATAGTATCACTCATGGATTGTGCATCATCCCACTAGATTACTCCTTCCTTTGATGGTTCAAGTACTTCTGGGTCTCTAATGGTGTGCACATAAATTTTTATTAAATCCTCTTTTCTTAAGGGCTCTACATAAGGTGTATATTTTCCATCTGCCAAAGAATAATGACACACTCCTCTTTATTCTCAAAACTTATGTAACCTTTGTTAAAGTGCATATCAGTGTTATTTGCATAACACCAAGGGCACCCAAGTAGTGTTGGAAATATTTTGGCCTCTGCTAGCACCAAGACTTCAAATTCCCCTGTGAACTTGGCCCCTTGTATAGTAATAGACACATCCTTCAAAACCCCAATAGGTGTCACTTTAGTCATGTTTTCCATAAATAACACATTTGAAGATGGTTGTAATGGTGGTCTTCCCATCTGAATCCACATGTCCAAAGTGATTACATTCACATCTACACTTGTGTCAATCAAAATATTACTCAAGAGCCATCCATCAACAACAACATTCAGATTGATCTCTTTTTCATAATCCAAACTATGAGGAGGTAGGCTAGCATGCAGAATCTATCTTTGGGGCTAAACTCCAATGCGCAGCATCTTTTCCCTTAACCATTATCCCAATAAAGGAATTATGTTTTCTTGTTGTAACATCTTGCAAACCTCATGTAGATCATCAACATCCTTCGAAGGAAGCTTTTTTGTTTACTTTTTTTCTAACTTTCATGAATGTTCTTTCAAACATTATATCTCACCTTATAAATTCCTAATCACCTCCATGGTTTCTTGATAAACCTCCTTCTGATGCATAGGGTCTGGATACTTTGCATGTAGTACCTCCTCCTTTGTAATGGAAGGATTCTACTTTGGAACTTCCCTAGTGCATGCACAGCCTCAGTGCATGTAGTGATCTTCACAGGTACCAACTTAGGATCATGCGTTAACTTTGGCATCTATTGATCTTCCATAATGCATTGTACTCTAACCATCCCCATTCCTTTGTCCTTCTTATGCTTCTTACTCAATTGTTAATATAAGTCCAGGAATTTTTGATAATTATGGTTCTTTCTGTAAAAATAACAAACAATATTATGAGGGCATTCACACCTGTAATGATCAGGGGATCCACATGTATAACATGTTCCACAAGGAAACTCACTTCTTCCACCATCGTGACCTCGACCTCTAAATCCTCCTCAGTAACCTTGACCTCTACTATAGCCTCCATCAGAGCACCCTTCATTGTGATCATGATCATGATGCTCACCTTTCTCCTTTGAATTATTTGCAACACTAGTCTATCATACACCAATATCAATGGCATCATGAATCTGATCAATCAACCTACAATTTTTAGTATCATGAGTGGTAGACCTGAAAATCTTGAAATAACAAGACACATTCTTCCTTATCGCATGTTGCAGCAATGGGAACCTTCTTGAATCATGATCCAAGTGACAAATATTGCAGTCCAACAACATGACGCACACTGATTTTCAGAGGAAAACTATCCTTAGTATACCCTTCTACTTCACAATCTGTGCACCAAATTCCACTATGTATCTCATGTGTTGGATTAGCTGACAATTTCTCTAATTGTTTCACCATCAGTGTAATATGAGCCTCTAAAAATGGGATAAATCCAGTGTCTACACTCCCAATTACCTCAGTGCGTAGAGCTACTTCAAGTGCCTCACATGGATCTATATAAGTCTTGTGTGATAGCACCCTTCTAAAAGGTGTGATCAGTCCTCCAACGAACCATTGAGCATGCTGGCTCAGGTGAATATCATAAGATAACTTTGACAAAAGGGTTTTGAATCATGCATCATACTCCTGAACACTCTAAGTTGTGCCCTGCTTGATGTCTTTCAACATACTGATGCTCTTCTGCTCAAATTCAGGTATATAAAAATCTTTCAAGAAAGCATCCCGCAACATGATATAATCTACACAAGTCTGGTCTTGATCAAATTTCTTGTACTAACTATGCGCACACCCTTGCAATGTAGTTACAAAATGATTTTCCTTGCACTCTAGAGCTGTAATCCCCTTCACGTGCCATAGTATCTCACACATATGCATGTGCTCAGTTACATCTTCTATCCCTCTATATTCTAGAAGATGAAGAGACATCTCCATATAAATATTCTGGGGCTGGTGTGGAATGTGCCCACCAGATACAAAACCTGGATTTTGTCTTGTGTTTCCTCCACCCCTAGAACCACTAGATCCACTAGATCCCGAGCCACCTGATCCTCCTGATCCTCCTCTTGAAGTGGTAAATGGACTAGAGGATGCACTACATTGTGCACCAATTATTGTGCTAAACTAGACTCCTATGTGAAGTTGTACTACTTCCATACATTATGCCAACGTTCTGTGCACCCATGTTCTGTGCTGATGACAGCACCATAAAACATACCTCCAACTAGACCACTGAATAACATAGATGATGATTGCGCCACCATAAATGAATAAGCTAATTGATTAACTCCTGAACTTGAATGCAAATCAACTCTATCTATCACTACTCTACTACCCACACTAGCTTGCTTACTGATAACTGTCGTAGAAATAAAAAAACCAAGCGCAAGGGCTAGGTCACTAGGAGGGATAAAATGTGTGCCTACAACCCATGTAGCTTCCACCAGTGTGCTCTCATCTGAGTTGAAGAGGGTTCTCTACCATGCTTTCCCAAATGGGGGAGTTCCAGATGCTCTGGCTCCACGTCCTCTACGTGAGCTCCAAATCCTTCACGAGCCATCTCTCTCCACAATGCCATTCATTCAATAACTTCACACTTCTTATCTAAATCCCTATCGCATGCCTTATTAAACTCAAGATTCATTTATTCTCTCTATATTTCTTCTGTTAGATCCACCATTTTTCACCACACCTACTCATGCCCCCACTTGTGGTGGGGTTTAGCTAGCCATAGGTTTCTCTTTCAAATCTAGGGTCACAATCAAGATCTTAATCACCAAAGGAATACCACACAAATAAGATCCTCTGGGTTCGTGCAAGAACTAGAACTCAACAACCTCTAGACAAGAATAAGTAGAAACTACATACTCCAGAATATAGCTATTCAGAACACCACAGAACCAATGATCCACAGTGCACATTCACATTCAATTTGCATTATACAAGGCCTGAAATTCTTCATGTGTCCAAACAAGTATACAAAACCTCCAGTTTCTCTTTGATGTGTAAGTAACCAACCACTCATACAGCTCTATAGAAAATATGGTCAAGAACGTCTCATACAACTCATGATACATATTCTGTTCAACCCACGTGCGTGCATTAAATTCACGTTTAGTGCTAAATCTGTGAGCATACTCTTCCTCCAAATCATCTAACCACTCTTCAATACTAGCCAAGGTCAACCGGTATGTCTTCATCATGCAACATCCTGCCAAACAACTGAAAAATAGGTCCTGACAATGGAACCAAAATGTAGCCTAGATTTTACCCACAAAATCCCAAGTCACGTTGGCACATCACTTAATCTAAACTAAGCACTCACCCAAAGTGCGTAAGGGTACCAACTTCCTCTTTTATGTTATCTTGTTTAAGGAGTTAGAATGATTATCTGGATATTCGAGATCCATAACAGATAACTAAGTATGAAGAAGTGCATAAACCAAATCAAGATCTTAACCATATACAAGAACAATTAAACAAGAACCAAGATTAAATTTACCATGCAAGATCATTCACAGATGTGTTTACAATCAATATCTAGCCACAAAGGTTCATTATATTAATTACTATAAAACAAGGAATCTTCATACATACATAACATAGTCATCATATTCATGTGTGCTCACAAACTCACAGCATAACTCTACAAAAAATCAAACTGTCTAAACCATGAAAATCAATACATATTCATAAGGGTGGGGAATTTCCCTTCACCACCCATGCACTTCTCAAAAATAGGCTACATGCTAATAATAAGCATGCACCCTTACATGACAAATACAAGAGCATGCAAGCTCGTTATTAATAGATTATCTAATAATACAATAGTAGTCTAATCCTATTAATAGCCTCAAAACTATGCATGACGATTGATATTATACTCATTAAAAATAGCCTTCACGTGCTATTCAAGTCTTCTAAAAAACATGCTCTATACTCCATGTCTATAATTAGCCTCAAACTACAAAACAACTAATTCCTAATTCAAACCTTCCTGGGTGTGCCCTATTTCGCTATACTTCTACGCACATCTATGTGCCCTGTTTCTATGCACCCAATGCTTCTACGCATTTAGTACTTAGGTTATATTTCATTAGCCCAACAAAACCTGAGATTTTAATTGGTCGATAGCATGCGTGAGAGAAATGATATCCTATGAAGGAACAGTGGAAGATGGAAATAATGTATTAAGAGGTTATAACTTGCCATTGTGTGTGATCATAGGTATATCAAGAGATGATACAATAGATCTCGATGCTAAGGGAACACTAGGAGTAGGTGATAGAGAATAATAGTAGATGATATAGATAGAATATATAGAGTAGTGGTAGGACTAGCATTGGAAACATCCTTAATAGGTTAGGTGACTGATGGAGATACCTCTGTCAAAGAAGATGTCCTAATAGGTGTAGATGATGTGAGAGGAGAAGATGAAACATTAGGAGATGAAGAATTGATAGATGGGGGTGACTCATGCATACTACTAGATGCAACCTCAGGGGAAGGTAGTGATGGAATAGGTGAGTCACACTCGGCAGTATGAAAAGAAGGATAATCATGACTATCAATTTCCTGATCATGATCAAATAAAGACTCAAAAATGAGAATATCACTAAGGACACTATCAATAGGATCATCAACATAATGCAAAAGTGAATGAGAGCTAGTATGTGATGATTGATGAGAAGAAGTATCAGATGCTGGAGGATCATGAGATGGAACTACAAGAGTATGTTGAGAAGGATAAGAATCAGTATGCACATGTGGATGATGATCAATACCAAGCAAATAATCAATAAGAGAGTCATATAAAACTTCCTGAGAGAGATCAAAAGGAGGATCACTAATAGTCGATAGCATGGTGTATAATGAGTGAAGTTTATAGGCTCCTCAACAATGCTAATGTCAATAAAAGAGTCTTCAAAGAGAGTAGGAACATATTGTTGACCCTCTAAGAGTTCTTGTTAAGTATGAGATAGCATGGGAATAGGATTACCATAGAGAGTTTTGAGATCAGCAATAGCAGCCTCATCATATATAGGGTTGACACTAAAATGAGACATAATGGGCAAACAATATGAACTATTCCTAGCCATTAGGGTTGGAAATGGATCCTAGGGCAAAAAATTCTAAAGTACAGGCTCACCAAAATGATTAACTAAAATATGAAATTTAGATCTATATCTATAGTTAATCTAAGTAGGTACATAAATGCAATAAATGATATGAACTAAAATGTAAATGTTAGATCATTTATTTTGATATTTAAATGAAGTGAAATAATTGAAATGGAAGGGATAATATACTAACCTGAAAAATGACTTACCTCGTTGTGTGTTGGGACTAAAAAGAATGATTTGCGAATGAAAAACATTGTGAAGGAACAACCCAGAAAATTACAGAAGGTGGTGATTTTCTCATACTGGGATGCCTAAAGGAGGATTGGAGCACCTGTGGGTGCCCTCATCTACATTATGGGTGCTTCGGTCTACCGAATAGATCAGGATCTGAATTTTACTATATCGATATATCTTCATAATATCGTTATCTTTTTCACATGAGTGTTGCAATATCCTCATGAATGATGTCGTAAACCTACAATAAATATTTACCTGCAAAACCCCATACACAACATCAAATCCCTAAAAAAAAAATTATGCATATGAAGGGGTTAGACTAACCTTAGCTGCCACAATGGTGGACTTATAACTAAGTGTTGCACTACATTCCAAACCCAATGTAGTTTTGTGTGTTTTTGTGTGCAATTTTTGGCCTAGGGTTCCCTAGTGCCAATGACATAGAGATGTAGGGAAAAATCTAGATGTAAAATGCAATTGGTGGATGGAACAGAATGAAAATAACCCTTCATATTCAGTGGGTGTGATGCAATGATGCCCAAATATAGTCCCTTGCCTTAGTAGATAGCTAACCCTTGATGGTAGATAGTCTGCCCATAAGATAGTAGGTATGTTATGTTTATATAGGGATATCTTGCTCAAATTGTGACACTAATGAATTGACATGTCGACTCGTATTAAGTGGAAAGAAAGGGAAAATAAAAAAGACCGATCTTGAATAGATAAATTAGATCTAAGTGTTGTTGGGACCAGGGTTCCTAAAACAAGGTCTGGGGCACCCATGGGCACCCCAGTACTACCCTAGGTGCCCTAGTCAAATACTAGAGATGATAAATTACCAAATAACGACACTTGAGACTTCCTAAGAGATGACTAGAACTGTGTATACAATTGATGACTGTGCAAGACAAATGATAGTGATGACTGTCTAACTGACAATAGGACTAGGGGATGAGTCATTAGTGAATACTTTCTTTATGTGAGATCCATATATAAAATAACATATTTGGTGCTATAAATGTAATAACAAGTTTGTGATTTTGTGACTACAATTGGTGGTAGGCCAAATAAATGATTATAATGTCTTGGAACATAAGGTGTTTCAATAACCATAGTAAACATAGGATTTTGTATTATATTAGGAGTACCAAGAAACTCGATATTATGATGCTTCATGAAACTAAGATGAATCAAGTGAGGATAGAAGATTTTCATATAAAAATTTGGAAATAATTTGGCCTCCACTGTCAAGATTCAGTTGGAGCCTCGGGAAGACTGCTTTTTATGTGGAATAAGAATGTTTTGGAAGGTAAGCCTTTATTCAATACTCAACACCATCTTTCCATTTGTTTCACTTTAATCAGTGCCAGTAAAAAAATTATCCTTTCAAATGTCGATGCTTCTAACTCCATAACAGGTAGATGAGTGTTATGGGAAGATATGTCCACATTCATAAGGATGTTTAATGAACCAAATTGGGTTATAAGGAGTGATTTTAATACTCCTTTTATACCCACAAAAAAGACAGGTGGTGTTAATTTGTACATGAAGAGTGTGGAATACTTAGCTAACTTCATCAATTAGAATTGGCTATTTGATCTTGTTCTCAATGGTTCTAAATACACCTGGACTAATAGGTGAAGTGAGGAGAATCTTATCCAAATCATATTGGATTACTTCCTACTAAATTATCAATGGATTCAAGAACAATAGTAATCTCTTTCCTCATTTTCGCGTATTGGATCTGACCATAATCCAATCATCCTCAACTATGGTGAAATAGGGTAAACTAAATGCATACCTTTTAGGTTTGAAAAAATGTGGACTATTCATCTGGATCTGCAAAATATGATAGAGGAAAGATGGGATATTGAAACTAATGGAATAGTATGTTCCAAGTGATAGAAAAATTGAAAAATATAAAATTAAATATCAAGAAATGGAATAAAGACACCTTTGCCAATATCTTTTTACAAAAAATTAAAATTTCTAAGGAACTCCATGAATTATAAGAAATGATAGAACAAGGGGGGTGGAGTAGTGAAGATTAAGATAAGGAAAAATCTATCTTAACTTACTATCATAATATCCTATGCAAGGAAGAGATTTACTAGAAGAAAAATCTAGGATAAAGTGGGTTAAAGAGGGTGACTGTAATACCAAATTCTTCCACATTTTAGCTACTATTAAAGAAAATAAAGGGAGGATTCAATAAATAAGAAAACAAGATAGTGAAATGGAAACTGAGGCTAAGGATATTTCAAATACCATCGTCTCTTTCTTCAAAAATTTATTTGAAAAATTTCAGCCCCCTCTAGGGATCTCTATCTTTGAAACTTTAAACATTTTTGAGTCTTTCATTAGTCATGAGAAAAACAAAGAACCGGCTTCCATCCCATCGGAGGAAGAATTCAAAGATATTTTTTCTGAAATGGAAGGAGATAAAACCCTAGGACCTAATGGATTCCATGATTTTTTTCTTCTAGATGTATCGGGATATTGTTAAAAAAATATGTTATTACAATTGTTTAGGATTTCTTCCATACTAGTAGCCTACTCAAGCAAGTCAACCACACCTTTATAGCCCTCATACCGAAAAATCTAGGTGCTAATGATTTGGGGGAATTAAGACCAATAAGTCTTTGTAATACTATGTACAAACTTATTTCAAAAATTATGGCTTTCATAATGAGGGAGGTCTTTTGCAATTTTATATCTCCAAATTAGGGTTCCTTTGTTCTGGGAAGACAGATGCTTGACAACATCATATCCATCCATGAAACAATCCATTCAATGGAGCAATCTAATATAGAGGATATGATCGTAAACTTGATATGAAAAAATACTATGACCGTATATCATCAAATTTTATGTTTTTCCTTTTGCATAAACTAGGGTTTCACCATCACTTCATCAAAAATATCCAATCTTGTATCTTTACCCCCAGTTTTCGATCATTATAAATGGTACACCAAATGGATTCTTTAATTTGGAAATAGGTCTTAGGTAAGGGGAACCTCTTTCCCATTTTCTCTATATTATTGTTGTAAAATCCTTGAGTAGGTTGTGCTCAAAATCCCAATTTAAAGGAAGACTGGAGGGAATCAAGGAAGCTAGCAGGGTTGATAACTAGAGCCTTCGGCAATTTGTGGATGACATGGTTATCCTTTGGAAATATTATGTTCAGGATACTCTCTCTTTCAAAAATATAACTAAACAATATGAAGACGTCACAGGCTAAGTAGTTAATTTTTAAAAAATATTTTGTTTCTTCATCAATGTTAAGGAAGATCAGCAAACCAGGTTAGCTAACATTTTGGGATGTAATATTAAATCTCTTCTGGACAACTACCTTGGTATGCCTCCTTATGGGAGAAAAATGGAAGAAGGGGGATAGAATAAATTGATTGAGAGGTTCCATAAAAAAAACTTGCATCTTAGAAAGGCTCTTTTCTTACCCAAGTGAGAAAATCACAACTTCTTCAAAGTTCCTTGCAGGGATTTTTTGTCTATATAATGTCTATTTTCATCATTCCTACAAGAGTTAGGGAATATATTGAGAGTATTTAAAATAGTTTTTTATGGTCTAGCTCTTAATATAAGACTAGAATCCCTTTGATATCTTGGGATAAGGTCCCTCGACCTAAGGACAAAGGGGGTCTTGGATTGAAGAATCTACAGCTCATAAATCAAAACTTAATAGCTAAATTTGGATGGAGAATGCACAAAGAATAAGGCACTTGGAAAAATATTTTGAAAGTGAAATATCTATGAATTTCAGCAGCACTTTGGTTTTTTTCAGAATAGGATGTCCCAAAAGGTTCAATTTTTTGGAACAGCCTCTATCAAGCTAGGAATCTACTAGTTAAGGGGACTAAATGGAATCTCAGGGATGACATAAAGATTAAATTTTGGGATGATCCTTGGATCAAGGATAAAGCCCTTAAAATTGAAGATCCATGAAGCAACCTAAGATATTTTTTCATCTTGGAATTTGGTGAGATGGTGTGCAAATACTCTAGCGAGGAGAGAAGATGGGTTCAGACTCTTACACCCCCAAACTACACAGGCCCTCAAAATCATTTTGTTGTTCTTAATCAGAATCTTAAGGAATGTCATTTACCTCACATAAGAGCTTAGGATGAATTGATATGGAGGGATATGTACTCTAGAGAGTATGATGTAAAATTTGGTTATCTCATGAACTTTGAGAAAATTGAATCAAATAGCTATTGGAAGAAGATATGGAATAAAAACCTTATTCCTAAGATTAGCATATTCTTCTGGGAATTGGTTCATAAAATATCATGACTATGGATAAAATCATAAAGAAAGGTATGATTATTATAATAGATGCAGTTTGTGCAAACAACATGATGAAACGGATAACCATCTCTTTTTGGAATGCACCTTTTCTTTACAAATCTTCTCTATTGTCCTTGATTTTTTCAGGTTACAAATGGTTCTTCTTGGAGATGTCTTTTTACTTCCATAACCTAAAAAAATGGTGTTTTAATTTTCAACATGATTTTACTAAAGATATTTGGAAATGTGCACTACCTCATACTATCTTGTGTATATGGCTTGAGATAAATAATCATATCTTTTGAAATCAATATTCCAGTATAAATAAGGTTGTTGGAAGAATAGGTTAAAATCTTAAGGATAATTCTTAGATCATTAAGATCAAATCCTCTAAATTATGTGCTATAGTGGAAAGATCTATCCTGAATGGATTGAATCTCAGTCTCAAAATCCCAGATAAAAAAAATTAAGTACTAACAAAAATCAGGATAAATGGGAATGCTTAGCTAAAGGTTGCTTCAAACTCAAATTTGAAGGTTCAGCTAAACCAGGGGAGGGGATTTCATGGGGTGGCAATCTTGTTCATGATCACTTAGGGGGAGGTTTAAGAGCTTATGCGAGGGCCCTGGGAAATCACTCAAATAATTATGTAGAGGATAGGGCTATGTTTTGGGGTATATAACAATGTATAGAAATGAACATAAAATCCCTAATCATTGAAGGACACTCGCTATACGTGGTCAAAGCCCTTAAGAAACCAGAAAATTGTGGCTAGAGATTAAACAACATAATTATGGAATCCAAGACGTTGTTGACATCATTTGAGAGCATGGAGATTCATCACATGTATAGGTTAGGCAATAAACTCACAGATGGTCTTGCCAATTATGGAAACACTACATTAGAAAGGTTGACATGGCCAGGGTAGCTCATACTGTGGCTGAGTATTTTAAATTTTGTTAATAATGACAAGATCTTGGAGTTTGTGTAATGATGGTACCCAAGTTTCACATGCTTCGTATCGTAAGAAATACCTTCATCTCTCAGGAAGGGAAATGAATCAACAATTTTTGTGTTCTATCTTTTTGTTCTAGGTTTTTGGTTCTAAATTGGTTATGTCAATCAAAGGGAAAGGTTCTAGACTCGAGATGGGAATAGATAGAGTAAGGACATAATTGAATTCTTTCATTCAACTCAATAATGATGTTACTCTTTAGAGACTATTGCGAAGAGGAGGATTTTTGAATTATATCCAACATCTCAAAGGTAATAACCCTCATCTCTCTATTAGTTTTGGAAATGCCTAGGTGGAGGGATGTTTTAATTTGCGGGGGGGTTGAAATTAGTGTTACGGAGGAAACCATTTTTGATGTTACTAGGTTATATCTAGAGGGTCTCAAAAAAATTAAAGATAAAACTAGGAACAAACATGAAATCACCACTTTTTTGGCCCTAGTGAGAGAATATTGATGTTTGATAACAACATAGCTTGAAGTATTCATCATGATCATTGGGTAGATGTTTTTCTAGTGCTTATGAATTATCTCACGTTAGAAGGAAATTTTAGGAAGATCTTCTCTTACCACTTATTTATTCTCAACTATCTGATAAGAAACCATGCCATGTGTTTTCCCTTTTTCCTTTTTAGATCCCTTTCTACTTCAATTTCTAACTTTAAAAATAATAAAGTGGATGTTCCTCTACATCAAGGAATTTTCTTATTAATCTTTCAAAATGGAAAACCCTTAATTCCCACCTAACCTCTGGCTACCAGTGAAATAGAAACTGATAATGAAACCCTTGTTGTGTCCATGGAACATCTTAAGAAAGGGGAGGGAAGAATAATTTGGATGAAATAATGGATGTTCTCTACAATTTGAAATAAGGTGTCCAGGAAAGGGGTTAATTCTCTAGTGGCAAAAAAGAGAGAGAGAAATATTGTGGACTAGGAGGCTAGATTGTTGATGGCAGAATCCACAATGGATACCATTATTCTTGTTAACAAAAACCTTGTCCATGAAGTCGGGGACTGTCACTACAAGATTGAGGTCTAGAATAAAATGGGGGTCTGAATAATGATATTTTAATGTAAGAACAAAGGATATCTATCTTACAAGATCAAGTTTCCAAGGTCGAGGGAGGTAAGCATAACATTATGCTCATGTTGAGTAGCTTGGACAGTAAATATAATATGGACATTGAGGTCAAAGACAACACTGAAAAAAGGCCTAAAAGGGTGATCATAGAATTTTTTAGGATCAAAGGGAAGTTGTCTGAGCACCAAGACTCAAAGTAAACACACTCCCACAAAATCAAAATGAAGGCTAACCTTTTGGAAGTTTTCTATGTTGGTCTTTAATAATCTTAGCCATGGATTTTGTTTTTGTATTACTGTAAAAAATGATATTATAAAATGTTGCAAACCCTTTCTTAGTCTGGATTTGTTCTAGGGAAGCCTTCATGTCAATTATGTTTGATTGGGCTCCCTTTTATTTCTTTTGGTTGTCTTGTGTGACCTAGCTTCTCCTTTGTAAATGATTTTTGGTACCTTCAAAACCAAACTTTATTTACCTTATCTCAAAAGAAAATTAGTTTGCATTGTAGCCTAGATCCACTGCTCAATCATAAAACTCAAAAAACTGACATATTTATGGGTGTGTGTGTGTGTGTGTGTGTTTTTACACACACACACACATATAGTTTAACATGAGTTTGGACTTTCCTATGTACGTAGCCTCTCTAAGAAAAAAAACCCTTCTTGCAGATAAAAGTGTACTTAGAATAGATATAAACTAGTTTTATGTGTGTGTATATATATTCACATTTTTTTCATAATATTTATATTTTTGAAAGAAAAGGAGGTTTACTATCCAAGAGAAGGAAAAAAAATTATAGTTTCAAGGAATTTAATATGTGAATCCACCATTACTAATTTCTAGGTTTATACTATTAAAGATATACCTAGTTTTATACAACATAACTAATTTGATTCAAGTCAACATTTAGTTTTAAATGAAAATGTGAGAGAATAATGCATCATAGAGTATTTTTAGGTATTTTAATAGACAAAAACCAGTCACCTCTCTCTCTCCTCTCTCTCTTCTCTCTCCTCTCTCTCTCTCTCTCTCCTCTCTTCTCTCTCTCTCCTATCTCTCTCTCTCTCTCTCTCTCTCTCTCTCTGCTCTCTCTCTCTCTCTCTCTCTCTCTCTCTCTCCTCTCTCTCTCTCTCTCTCTCTCTCTCTCTCTCTCTCTCTCTCTCTCTCTCTCTCTCTCTCTCTCTCTCTCTCTCTCTCTCTCTCTCACACACACACACACACATTCACTTACATATACATATATATGTATATAGGTGTGTATAGGCATTATTCTTAAATCAATTCTGAAATTTAAATTAACTACATAATTTTACAATTTTTCTAAATCACATTTTGCAAATTTAATTCCAGAATTTTCAAAGGGAATAGATGGATATTATTCCATGCTCAAAACATAAAAATTTCTTCATCTAATTACTTTTTTAATTTAAATTAAAATTCAAAACTAGAAACTACTTATAACCACCATTTCTCCCATCTAATACTTGCAACAAAAATTAGTTTTCAAACTGCTCATTACCACAATGAACTCTTCCATTATCATCCCCTAAAACACAATGAAATTATTTCCTTTTTTCCAAAAATTAACCATACTTAAAATAGAATTTACAACTCCTTTAAAAAATAATAAAATGAAAGAAAGAGGGAAAAACATGCCCATTTTTTAACATCTAATTTACCAAAACAATCCCAAAATCCATTTACAAAATTACAATTTCTCTAAAATAAAAAAGGATTGGTTTCCATCCAACCTATATGAATCCTCATATTCCTAATCTCAAGGTGATGAGCATACTATCCTCCCTCTAAGCCCATGGGAGAGAGGACATGCTTCTCAATTTGACACATTGGGATCATACACAAACATCAAATGTAATAACAAGAAACCCACCCAAAGCATCTTTAAAAAAAAATACAAGGAGAGGGTAGAAATTCATACATATCCATAGGCATTTCAATGTATTATTTTTACTTGTGAAAGAGAGAATAAAAAAATTCCTCAAACTCCTTTATGCCTTCATGTCATATATCTCCCATATCCTCCTTGTTAAGGCTTGTCAAACCCATCCCCTACTTGGTTTCCCTATCAAGGATGGGAAAATATCCTTCTACCATAACAAGGAGGATCCCACTCCACCATAGCAGGGAGGAAATACCCATGTATAGGGGAGGCTCCTCAATATCCCTCACATTGTCCCAAATATCCAACCCAATAGGTGAGGATGGACTACAAATAATTTCACAACATTTTGACATTTTCCAAACAATATGAAAACAACATGAATTCAAAATAAAAAATCCTTTCATGATAAAATCCTATCTTGTAAAATCAATACAAAATTATAAGCTTCCAAGATCTCTAATCCAATCCCAAAATGAAATGCAAAATCCAACTCTACGAAATTACAAGTTCTCCAAATGTTTGAAAATTAAACAAGGATAAAAAATGAATGGAACCCCAATTCTCCCAAATTTAGAGGATAAATAGAAAAATACACCAAGTAATAAACCAATAAGGATATACCTATGTGAAATTTATTCATCATCCAACTAGGTTTCATGTCACTCCTCTCCCATAAACCCAAAACAATAAAAGGGAGACTGTAGTATTTTGTTTCACTTAAGTGCTATACGCGTTGGCACCTCATTTAGTTTGGAATAAATTATCATCCAAAGCACAAGAAACTACTAGGTCCCTCCTTTATGTTTTCTTGTCAAGATGTTAGCATGCATATCCATAACAGTATTTGTCCAAGTATCCATTCATGCATACTTAACCATTGTATAAACTCACTTTAGAAACACATATAATAAGAATCATGATAGATTAGAAAATAACTAAGATCAATTGAACCATTAGATCACTATATTTAGTCATAATCCATCCATAATAATCCATTACATCCAAAATAATTACATATTGAAAGTTGAATACATAATAACCATTATACTAGGGTGTTGGACCATGAGCACATGTATCAAACCCTAGATCTGATACATCGCAGCATAACTCCACTAATATATCATGGATATCCCTCAAAAAATGAGTACAAAATGTATATATAAGGGTGGGGACTTTACCTTTACTACTCATGCACTCTCCTAATAATAGGTGTGCTAAAAAAAGCCATGTGTACTATACATGCATGCTTTATAAAGCACTTGCTAATAATAGATTATCTAAGAATATTATACTTTAATCTTATTAATAGCTCCCCATGCGTGTGCTTGATCTACATGTTCATTATCTAAAATTATCCTTTACTTGAAGCTATCATGTATTAGCTCTTTTCTTGGTCATCATTCTATCCCGCTTTTCCTATATTTAGCCTGTATTTTGAAAATTGGCTAAGTCCTGATTTTTTCTTAAGTGTGTGCAATCCCACACGCTTCCCTATCTAAAACCTACATTCACACTACCCCTTCATCTATGCATGTGCATTCTTGTGCGTAAGCCTCCCTACTTGGTCTTCTTCTCATTTCTTCTAAACAACATTACCCCACACTAGGCATGTTGTCCATCCTTGACAACACAAAAAACAATAGTTCCAAAAAGAATTGAAGAACTTCCACCATGAATAAAATAATAAAGAATGAAATAATTTTCATGCATGTTTCATATCCTCCTCCTTAGTCAACTATAGTAACTCTGGGAACTCTTTATTGAGGGTGGTCTCCAACTCAAGTCATTTTACTAGCCCCTTAGTAGCTATGTTTGGGACCAATAAAGCTACCTCCTTCATCTCTTCGGGGGTCATGTATTTATCCTTTCTACTTCAGCTCCCTTATCACTCCAGCTAGGCTTGAGATTATTAATTCCATGCCATCTATCTTTTATGCATGATAAGGGAAATTATCTCTTTAAGAATTAGTTTCATATACATCTTTAACTGATCTTCAAGGCGTATCCCGCTTCTATGTAATCTCCGCCAAGATGCTCCTCACACCCAAGCTCCCCCTCCTTCTTTGCAACCTACACACTGGGCTACCAAATATGCCTCTTCCTAAGTGGTATATTCCTTAAGGATTGGGATTGAGGTCTTGAAAACTGGTCAAAGTCCCATCCCACTTTCCTCAATGACATCCTTAATTTTTTGGAACATGGCTTCATACTTCAACAATATTACATGCGCTATGAAATTCTTATTACTCTTTTCCTTTTCAACTGCCCTAAGTCTTCTTGTGTCAGTCCCTATGTACATATCGACCTCTCTTGTAGCAATAATATGCACCAATAAATTGTAAATATTGCAATGTTCCAAAGGATACATCATATTTGGCTCTATCGTTTGAGCTCAGGGCACAATGTTGTGATCTCATCTACAATGTGGACTGGCCATGTCCATGACAGTCTTGTTTGCACCTCATCTTCCTTTTCAGTTCACCTCAGTTAGATGTTGAACTGCCTGTACACTTTATCACTTTTTATCTTTGAGAAATATCATGTGAATGGTTGCCCTCTTATACTAGGTTCTTGCACCTTGCTACTTCTCCTCCACCATTGTGTCTAAAGCATTACTGGCTTGCTCATTGGTAAGCTTTGTCATGCAAATCCACCATCAAAAGTCTTCATTTGACACCTTATTTAGTCTTACGCGTAGTCCAATGCCTCATCAGTGACCTCAAAATCAAGGCTCCTCCATATGAGTTTGACATTCTCCGCAAGTAAAAAATTTATCATACGTATGTGTATCGTTGCACCTTTCTGGTTTGATTAATTCCTAGCCATAAAGTTTCTTCTTTTGCTACTGAACTTTGGAAATGCACAGCATGCAATACCTTTGATTAATCATCATTGTAACTAACTTAAGGTCATGCTGCACAACCTCATCCCTTCTTCCTCCTGTCCACATAGTGCGTTGTTCTTGTAGGTATATATTTTTCCTCATCTTTACGTGTACTTATTCACTCCTTCAACTCATTAAGAGCTTGTAATATGCCTTGGGATGGTCGTTCTATGCTCTCTTCATGTTCTTCCTCACCCTCACGATAATCCATATGCACATCATGTACCTTAACCATTTCTGCCTCATACGCGGTGCTCTTCTCCTTATGCTCTTCTTCCTATGCATCATGCAATGGGGCTACATGTTCTTCTTCTTCCTTCTCCCGAAGGATCTCCTCCACTACCTCTTCTTCATCAGTGTCACCTCTTCACACTATCCCTCGTATCCTCTTCTTATTTTCTAGGATTGTCTTGGTTGGAGTGACTTTTGGTGTCTCCTTCACTAATTCTATAGGTCCCTACACCACTATCCCATTCCTGTGTGCATTATCTTCATCCTATTTCTAGTGACTGTGGTCAAGCGTGAGGCACTATATTCTTCTTCCTCTTCTTCCTCATCCTCTTCCTTAGTAATTTTCTTCATCTATCATACCTTGGAGGAAGTGGTCTCACGTGCACTTCCTTTCATCTCAACCATTTTTCCACCCTTTGGTGGCTCTAGGATACCTATGATTTGATCCTCTGATGTAATTTACCATCGACCTATTATAGGATTTAGGTAGATGTATACCTTTGTTTACTTTTTCATTCCCTACCGCCAAAGATGGTATATATTGATGTTAGATATCATTTGATGTTATAGCCTCAATATATGTCACCTTCCCTAGGTACACATACGTATCTTATGCAGTGTATGGTAGTAATAATCTACCTTATCAACATCAAATCTTAACTTGCACGTGTGTCTGAGAACCTAATTTAATGAAGCCTGAAAATAGTGTGCACTGTGAAAGCATAAGGAAGTTTTCACCGAGGGGATATTCTTACCATTCTTTAGATAGATCATTACGATGCAGAAGTGTTAGTACACCGTGAAAGTCTTCCTTTCCCATCTGAGACAGCTAAGGACAAGTCACTTGGCAATGTTCCACTCATGCTCGAATGCCTTGTGCATTCATCCAATACCATATATCTACCCCTAAGGTTAATAGGCTCTAGTAATTACATCGCACATGTACTTCTGTGAATCTCTTAGCAAGGGAATTTTTCTCAGGTGGGTATTTCCACATCTTATCCTTAGGGACCATATGGGACATCCAATCTCTGATAAAGATAATAGACATGAGGAATCATCCCCCCCCAAGTGAAATCCTATTACCTTGTGGTCATGCTTCCTCAATAATCCCTTCTACAATAAAAGTAGCAATATTATATACCTATTCCCTCGAACATCTTCTTTGCAATATGGAGACATGCCTCTTGTATGACCTGGGTCCCACCTCTCCTGTGCACATTCATCTTGGTGACCATAGATGCATGGTGATCCTGACAACATTGGGTCACTCAGCTTGGTGTTGGAAACATCCATGCGCACATCCTCATTGCTGATACTTCAAGCTCGAATTTTGTGGCCTCCACTCCTACTTCTTCATCAAAATTCATTTCGTAATCTCTAGTTCCTAAGTTGTGTAACCCTGTAATCCTTCCAATCATTGGGTGTGGTAATGTGCAATCATCCTCCCTGTAAAGTATAAGAAATCCCTCATGGACCCATGAAATTAGCTACTAGTAAAGGCACTCCAGTTTTCCAAAATAAGGCAACTCGTATAGATATGAAGTACTCATATGCCCTTCCAAAATTATGGTGCCCTTTATCATCATAAATCAGGTTCTATTGTCTATTAGTAGTCTCTGGTTGTTTTGTCTTCCATACCATCTCATTCTCTATTTGGCTCTCATTTTCATTAGAGAAATGATTATAGTCACTCACCTTGCACTTTATGAATGTGGTGCTCCCAAGACATGTCCCATGATGACACCTCCATAATATTGCATCTCCAAAAATCATTTCTTGTAAGTGCTTCTTCAACCTCAACCTCTGGTTCTTTCTTAGTTTCCTTTTCCCTTTGTTCCCACCGTAGTGTGATGCCCTTTTGGGTGTCATACTATTTTTGTGCTCAAGGAATTTACTTCTTCTTCACAATCTTTACGTGCCCTAGGTGTTTAAACTCCTTTATTCTTACCACTCGTGCCATGACCACTAGATGTTCATTTACCTTCCTTACTCTCTAACACTTAGTTTTCTATGGTAACCAATTCATGTCCCCAATGCTCAAACTTCATGCCCTTGCTGGATACCCATGATTTTGCAAACCCTAGTTCGCAAACCCTTCGCAATTCCAAACCTCCATGCCTTTCAACCTCTTAAAACTTCACACAAAGGAGACTCCAAATCAATAGGTCATGTATTTTCTTAATCGATGAATTATTCCTATATTTGATTCACACTTCTTTGCAAATTTGCACATGATTTTGCACAGCTTCGCACACTCTTCAATGCTCAAATTCTTCACAAGGAAAGGTAAAGAATAAACCTTCTTTGGCATCATTTTAATAGATTTCCAAAAATATCCTACATTTATTACTCGCCACCTACCACCATACTCACAGCTTTAATTATGCAATTTTTTTGTTTTTTCCACTACTTTTCTCTTCTTTCTTCCACGCATGGTACACTCATAACCTTCTGACTCATGCTTACTACTTCCAAGCCACACGACATCCTCACACTGCCCTACACTGCTACAATACATCTTCCTTTGCAGCTTCATACAAAGTAGTCCATCTCTGCTACTACCTACCTCACATTACACTACGTGGCCTTCTTCCTTGTGTGGTCTTTAATTGAGAAATTTCTATTATCACCATCCATTCTTAGCACCTGTGCCATACCTTTCTTTTACACACATCGTTTTAGACAACATCCTAAATTCACACCTTCACATATATACCTGTATCAACATTTCTCAGGTGCACGCCAATCTACTTATAAATCCCAATACCAACAAGGTCTCTTTTCGTGCATATGCACCTGGTTCACCCCACACTAAAATGCATGCGATGGTCCTCTATGCATGAACTCAATAGATAGTAATCAAGCTTCCTACGTGCAAATAAAACTTATTATAACAAAAAAACAAAATACAAAGAAATGGAAAGAAAAACAAAACATAAAAGGGAAACCTAATCTAAATGGCAATATTGCCTTATTACAAACACCAATAAGCGTTATTTATAGTAGGGCTTCAGCCTACTCCCATTGAAGTAATCAGGAAACATGGTGCCACCCAGCACCTGTAATTGACATGCACCTGACTCAAGTGTCTTGGTTATTACAAAATGTCCCAACCAATTCACCTTTAAACTTCCTTGGGTGGCACATAAACTTGGAGTCATAGAGAAGGACCATCTTTCCAACTATAAATGTCTTGTTCTTAATGTTCCTATCATGCTAGGATTTTTCTTCTCCTTCTCAGTCTTCTGTCTCCAATGTGATAATGGTGCACCTCTCATCTAATTTCATTAGTTTATCAATGTGGTCTTATACATATTGTTCATCTGCCAATCCACCTGCACGCGCAATACACAGGGATGGTAACAAGAAATCCACATAGGAAGTACTATTCTGTGCCAAACATTAATTGAAAGGGTGTGGCCTTGTTTAATATTTTATATGTGGTCTTGTAAGCCCAAAGTATAGATGAACACTTTATCATCCCAAACCTTTCTTCTAACAGCAAAAATCTTCGTTAAAGTATGGCTCAAGATCTTGTTAAAATCTTATGTAGTACCATTAGCTTGAGGGTGATAAGGGGTATTTTTACGGTGTGCCACCATAAGCTATGCCAACAGAATTTTGATTGTTTCATTCAAGAAATGAGTTCCTTTATCACTTTTTCAAGTTTAATGGTCAACCATACCTACTAATAATATTTTCCCATAGGAACCTTGCTATTGGATCTATAGTACAATCCTTTGTAGGTGCATCCTCTACCCACCTTGTCAGATAGTATGTACATGTAATTATATAGCATGCTCCAGATACTAGGCATGTGGGTGGCACAATAGGTCCTACAAATTCAATAGCCCACTTCTCAAAATGTTGTCCAGTCATAATAGGTCTAAGTGGAATCTCATCTCTATTTTAAGGATTTTCAATGCATTGACAATGATCACATGCCTTCACAAAAGTGTTAACATTTTTCAAAAAATTCTCCCACTAAAGTCTAGCCATAAGAAGATCTTGCATGTAAGTCGCATCTGATACATAATTTCCTCATTACAATACCTCCATGAGCCTCCTCCATAATAACTTCATGCTCATGTTCAAGTACACACTGGTGCAAGAATTCATCTCTTCCCATTTTGTACAAGTCTCCTCCAATTAGCTGATAAGGATGCACATATAGTAAGATTATTTTTTCTCCAATGTTTCTTTATTCCCTCTGGCGCCAACCCAGTGTGTAAAAATATGGCTATATATTCTAAATCTTCATGTGCACTGTTTAACCTGAACAGTTGTGCATCTAGCATAGTGTCTTTAATTCTCTACACGTCCTTGCTAAACTTAATCCTTGAGAGGTGATCAAGACCTAATTTTTTCTTACCTATTTTAACAACAACTGTGAAATCAAAATCTTGAAAAATAAGTATCCACCTGTAGATGTGCCCTTGCAAAATAGGATTTTTGACCAAATATTTCAATGGCATATGATCTGTATAAAATATAAATAGAGTAGCCAACAAGTATTGATGAAACATATGAAGCGGGTAGATCATAGACAATGTCTCGTGTTAGGTGGTAGTGTAATTTTGTTCTTCCAGTTTCAACCTCCTACTTTCAAAGCATATAAGATGATCCACATTACCTTCTCTAGGTTGTGCCAAAACTTCACCAATCACCATCCCAAAGGAATCAACATGCACATGAAATGGTTTGTTTCAAGAAGGAAAGCACAAAATAGGCATGGTGGTTAGTCTTTCCTTCAAAGTCTCAAACACTTGCTATTGCGCCTCACCCCGATGAAACTTTCCTTTAACCTTTGGTAATTCCTCTAGAGGCCCAGTAATATTTACATATCCCTTGTTAAACTTTATGTAATAGCTTGTATGACCCAAGAATCCATGCACTTCACTTTTATGGGTAAGATCTTCCAAACCCAAGATCAAGGCTATCTTGGCTGGGTCTACAAATAATCCTTCCTTGTTAATGATGTGCCCAAGTAAAGTTACAAAGGGTGTAGCAAAGACATACTTTTTAATGTTGAGAGATATTCTTAACTGTTTGGACCTCTCAAACATGAGCCTTAGATTATCACAGTGATCCTTGACTAACCCATAAATAGTCCAGTCATCTAAATACACCTGTAAAAACTTGTGAATAAATTCATGGAAGGCTTGCACAATGATGTGTGAGAATATTTTTGGTACATTATTCAATCCAAAAGGCATAACAGTGTATGTAAAACTTCCCCATTCAGTGGTTAAAGTTTTCTTCTCCTGATCCTCTATCACGATGCACACCTAGCGATAGCCTGAGAACCCATTTGTAAAGGAATATATCTCAACCCCAACAATGCCTTCAAGGATTTCTTCTATTAATGGTGTGGGGAAAGGTTATATAACACACACAGCATTGAGTTTCATGTAATCCACACAAATCCTGATCCTTCCATCCTTCTTGATTCTTATAACCATAGGGCTAACCCACTCAGATTCTTCAATAGGTTCAATAATCCTAGACTTAAGCATCTTATCAATTTCTTCTTTCATCTTTACACACAAGTTTTGGTTCATCCTATAAGGCCTCTTCCTGACAGGTCTTGCACCTTATTTCAAATTAATCTTCATCTCTCCTAGAGAAGGATGCACTCCCTTCAATTCATGGTAACCTCTTGGAAATATATCCTTAAAGTCGCGCACGAGCTCAATGATCTTGGCTACTTCTTGTTCTGACCAATAGTCTCCTATGATGGCTTCCTTGGGTGCATATTTGGTACCTGTTTTAACCTTATTTCTTTTTATGGGAGCATGGTACGTGTGTGCCTTCTCATCTACATAATCCATGACCTTGCACGCCCCCTCTATATGACAAACATCTACATTGTCCACTTCTTCATCATCAATCAGGTACACTAGCTTTCCTTTTTCCTTTTCCTTTCAAGAGTGTCTCAGTTGTATTTCATCTATCTATAATATATCTTTGTGTGCCCCATGATTAGGTTCCCCAAGTAATTCCAACATAATCTCTTCTACTTTCTCGTTATCCGTTAAAGAGATGCACTTCATAATTTGTAGAGCTTCATGTAGAGGCAGTTTATTAGAAAAATAATCATAGATTTGGACCATACTTGTAGTCATCTCATGCTAGTTTATAGTCTCTCTTTTTAGTTCTACATGGACATACCATGCACGTGCACATTTTCACAATGTGGATTAGAACTTATGTACCCATAGATATGGAGGTAAGGCCTCCTAGCCTTGTGCCCATAGTCTCTCATAATTATAGACATGTACCAAAGTAGGAGTCTTCCCATAATATTCACATATGTACATAGCTACATATATCTAAGTAAACCTTATGGAAAAATTGATTCTCACTTCTCGCCATTCTAAAAGGTTATCTCTATGTGTTTCCCACAAGCACATTTTTGTCATGTGCAATGTATAGACTAGTATATTTCTTATATCTCCTTCATTCTGGCACTGGTTTTCCTTAGCACATAAGAATGTATCGAGATTCCCTTCATCAATATATCGTGGTACCTGAGTTGATCCCAAATGCCTCACCATGCACAACCTAGCCATTCTGGTGACTCATCCCTTAACTTCACACCTGACCATTTGGTACGTTCCATGAGCCTAGTTTTCACAATCAATACTCGTAGTGTCACTTACATATTACGCATCTTCCCACTGAAGTATGCCTTCCTTTGATGGTTCCACATGTTCTGGATCATGCACTATCTATGCATATATTCTATTAATCTCTTCTTAACTCAAGGGATTAACATAAGGGTTTACCTTTGCATCATTCAAAGGTATGATCACATGCTCATATTTGTTCTCAAAACTTATGTATCTTTTATTAAAGTGTAGATCAGCATTATTCACATAACACCAGGGTCACCTAATTAATGCTAGGAATTGGTCTTCTTCATAAAGCTCTAATACCTCAAATTCTCCAATAAACTTGGCTCCCTGAATAGTAATGGAAGCATCCTTCAGTACCCCGACAGGCATAACCCTAGTTTTATGTGCCATATATAGCACATTGGAAGATGGTTGTAATGTTTGTCTCCCTATCTGGTTCCATGCATCTAGAGTCAGAACATTCACCTCAGCGCCTGTTTCTATTAGAATATTATGTACCAACCACCCATCAATCATCACATCAAGTGTGATCTCCTTTTCAAATTCATGATCCTAAGGGTGAAATTTTGCATGCATTGTCTGATGCTTGTACTCAACTCCAATGTTTCATACTTTTTCATGTGGTCATTCCCATAACAATAGGATGATATTTTCTTGATGCAATATCTTACACACTTCCTTTAACTCATCCACATCCTTTTGCAGGATCTCATCATTCTTTGTTTTCTCGCTCACTTATGCCTATTTTTTCAAGCATTGTATCTCACCCTGCAGGTCTCTAATGACTCACATAGTCTCTTGGTAAACTTCATTTTGATGTGTTGTGTCTATATAATTGGCATGTATAACATCTTATTTTTAAATAAGATGTTTATCCTTCAAAGGCTTCTACGTGTGTACTTCCTTCACGCACATAGTCACTAGTAGGGGCTGTAACTCTGGATCAAACATTTTCTTAGGCATCCACTAATCAGAATTCGCGCATTGTACCTTGATCATACCAACACCCTTTTTCTACTTTTTGGTCTTACACATGTGATCATACATATCTAGACAATCTTCTAACTTATGCTTCTTCCCACACCATGTGCAAACTATATTCTACAAACACTCACATTGGTAATGATTAGGGGACCCACAATTGCAACAAATTCCTCACATGAATCTTCTTCTACTACAACCATAACCTCGGCCTTGATATCCTCCTCAGAAGCCTCCATTATTATTATCCCCATTGTTGCACCCTTTAGTGTTTTTCCCTTCCTACTCCTTTGATCCACTCCTAACATTAGTCTAGAAAAATCATGTTTCAACAGCTTCATGGATATGGTCAATCAGTTGTATCGTGGGTATGTGCATCAAAAATTTTACAGTACATAGATACATTTTTCTGAATCGTGTGCTGCAAAAGTGGGAAATTCTACACATCATGATTCTTATGACAAATCTCTCAAAACTTTAACAAAGCACGTTTATTTCAGTGTGCACAACTATTTTAATGTGTCCCTCCACATCACAATCTTTACACCATAACCCAGTTTTAGTCTCATGCGTAGAGTTGGCAGATATCTTCTCCAATTTCTTCATTGTGTTTGTTATCTTTGCTTCCATAAATGGGCTCACACCAATATCAGCACTCACAATTACTTCAGCATGCAGCACTATTTCCAAAGGCCTCATGTGGATCCACATATTTCTTATGAGATAAATCCCTTCAAAACGGATTCAACAAGCCTCCAATGAACCACTGTGCATCTTGACTGAGATGTATATTATAAGACAATTTGGAAAATAAATTCTTAAAACTTACATCATACTCCCTCACGCTTTCTAATAAACCCTAGTTGATATCCTTGAGTGCACTGATCCTTTATTGCTCAAACTCTAGAATGTGGAATTCAGCCAAAAATGTTGTGCACAGAGCATCATAATCCATCGTAGTCTAGTGGGGTCATAATTTTGTACCAACTATGCACGTGCCCTTTAAGAGTAGTAACAAATTGACTTTCCTTTCTCTCTATAGTTTTAATTCCTTTAGTGTGCCATAGTAATTTGCACTTGTGCACATGATATGCCACATCCTCCACACCTTTGTGCTCTGGAAAGTGGAGAGACATCTCAAAGTAGACTTAAATTGTCTATTGAAATGGTTGATGAGGTTGGTTCTGATGAAGTTAGTTTGGTGGTGGTTTTTTTGTTTTTGGTTACTGTCCTTGCCCACCAAATCCACATCTTGAACCTCCACCAAGGTTCCCTCCATGTGGTGGTTGACCTGATCCTTCTGAGCCTCACACGCCCCCTACTACAGATTGTGTGTTGCGACCTAGTTGATAAAATCCTATATGTCCCAGTGTATTACTAAACTGGACACCTTTGGTCTACAGGGTCGCACCACCCACAAAATTACTTCCAACGATATATGCATCGATATTTTTCCATGTTTACGCTCCTAAAAAAATCTTGCAATGGTACTCCCAACCACAGGTGTTTGTTGAGCTTCCATGGGCACATTACTAGTTTGATGTACTTCCTGATTCAACACAAAATGATATCTACTTGATTACCTTTACTACTCTTTCCTTCAACTATCTTTGGATCTAGAACACCTAGTACAAGGGCTAGGTATCTAGGCTAAGTCAGATGTGCACCTGTTGTTATCATTCTCTCCTCTTACACCTTCTCATCTAAATCCAGTAGAGACTCTCTACTGTGGTTTCCCAAATTCATGATTACCTGATGTTGAGGCTCATCATCTTCCAAGAGAGCTTCAAAACCTTCATGATCCATCATTCTCCTTGATTGCAATGCTACCTCAATTTCCCTCTCTCATGTTTCATTATACTTGAGACATCTTTCCTCTTTATTTCTATCTTCCATTAGGGTCTACATCCTTCTCCACACCTACTCCTGCCCCTATGTGTAGTGGGGATTTACCTATCCATAGGTAATCTCTCCAAATTTAGTTTTATCATCAAGATTTTGATTTCTAAAGGGATAGTGCATAAATATTATCCTCTGGGCTCATGAAAAAACTTAAGTTTAGCTTCTTCCGAACATGAATACATATAAATAGCATATTCCAATGTATAATTGTGTAACACACCAAGCCACCAACGATCTATAACTCTATTTCACTCCTCATCTACATCAAAAAGAGTCTAGTAATCTTCCTGAATCTAAATCCTCATCCTAAGACCCCAGGATTTGTTTGATGTGTATGCTACCAACCACTAGTAAAATTATATTGGAAAGAAGATGAAGAAAGTCTTATATAGCTCATGATAAATATTATCTTCCACCCACTTCCATGCATTGAAATCAAGGCCAGTGTTATAAATTTGTGTAAACTTATCTTGTCCATCTTCTGAAAACTTTCAATGCTCTCCAAATATAATCGATACACCATCTACATGCAACATCATGGTAGAAACATCATGGTAGATAGTTTGAAAAGAGGCCCTGACAACATAACCAAAATGTAGTATTTTATTTCACTTAACTATTATGTGCGCTGGCACCTCATTCAGTTTGGACTGAATTCTTACCCAAAGCACGCACAGCTACCAAGTCCTTCCTTTATGTTTTCTTGTCAAGATATTAGCATGCATATCCATAACAGTATTTTTCCAAGTACTCATTCATACATTCTTAACCATTCCATAAAATCACTATGGAAACACATATAAAAAGAATGATGACATATTAGACAATAACTAAGATCAATTGAACCATTAGATCACCATATTCAATCATATCAATAGTCATAATCCATTACATCCAAAAGCATTACGTATTGAAAGATGAATACATAATAACCAGTATACAATGGCATTGGACCATGCACACAAGTATCAAACCCTAGATCTAAGACATCACAACATAACTCCACTAACATATCATGGATCTCCCTCAACAAAGGAGTACAATAGGTATATATGGGGGTGGGGACTTTCCCTTCATCACCCATGTACTCTCCTAATAATAGGCATGCCAAAAATAGCCATGCGTATTATACATGCATGTTTTATAAAGCACTTACTAATAATAGATTATCTAATAATATTCTACTTTAATCCTATTAATACCTCCCCATGTGTGTGCTTTATCGGTATGTTCATTCTCTAAAATTAGCCTTTACTTTACCACCAAGCCATTATGTATTAGCTCTTTACTTGTTCGTCACTCCATCCCACTTTTCCTATTTTTAACGTGTATTCTTAAAATTGGCTAAGTCATGATTTGTTTATTGAGTGTTCACAGTCCCATGCACTTCTCTATCTAAAACTTACACGTGCCCTCTTGTGCATTACCCCTTCACCTCTGCATGTGTGTGTTCCTACGGGTAAGCCTCCCTACTTGGTCTTCAGCTCATTTCTTCCAACCAACATAGATCAAAGGTTTAAAATTTCAATGGAAAGAACTTTTCTCTATAGAATATGTAGATGGAATATTATCTCTATCAGAAGGATCTCCATGTTCCACTAGAAGGAAAAGTGAAGAAACAAACGGGTATGTCAAATGAGTATTAGGAGTTGATTAATAGGTAATCTCATGGGGCCATCTAGTTATGCCTTGCATCTTAAGTCATGTTTAATATGTCACAAAATAAGACCAAAAATGGATTGATGAACACATTGGGGAAGTTATATGAGAAAGACTCTGCTTCTAATAAAACGAATTCATGAAAAAAAATATTTAATATGAAGATGTTTAAGAAGGGTTCACTTATTAATCATTTGAATGAATTTAATATGGTTGTGAGTATGTTATTTGATGATGAAGTCAAGGCTCTATTTATTTTGTGCTCCTTACCAGAGATTTGGAACAACCTGGTGATGGTCATGAGAAACTTGGTCTCTAACAATGCCAAGTTAAAGTCTTAGGATGTTATAGGAGTGATCCTTAGTGAGGAAATACGATGAAAAATATCTAGGGAGAATTCTACTTTAGGGAATTCTTTGGTGGTGGAGATTAGATGGAGGTAAAAAATAGAGGGAAAGGAAATTGTGGAAAATTAAGTGATCATGGAAGGTCAAAATTAAATACCAACACGGTATGCTAGCAATTTGGAAAGGTTGGGCATGTGAAGGAGTTTTGGGATCTTTAGGAAAATAAAAACAAACATGAAGACACCAAGGAGGTGAATGTGGAAGCAAGTAATGTTTTTCATGATGCAAGAATTCTCTCCTTAGATAAAATTGTTGAGTCTTGGGTTTTATATGCATGGGCTTCTTTCCATGTTATACCACATAGGAATCATTTTACTCATTATGTTCAAGGGGATTTTGGAAATTTTTATCTTGATGATGATGATTCTTGCACAATAGTAGGTTAATGATGTGTTCAAGAAAAGATGTAGAATTGGAACACTTGGATACTAAAGGAAGTTAGACATGTGCCCAAGCTGAGATGAAATTTGGTATTCACAGGGAAACTAGGTAATGAAGGTTGTATGTTGACTTTTATATTACACTCTTGGAAGGTGATCAAGGGTGCTCTTGTGGTAGAAATAGGTAAGAATTTTAGTACTTTTTATTCAACTAATAGTGCCAATTATTGTAATTTAGTTACTATAGAAGTATATGCAACTTTTTGGCACTATAGGTTCAGTCACATGAGCCAAAAAGGCATGTATATTTTGACAGATAGGTTACCTGGATTCAAATAGATTTATTTATATTTCTATGAATATTGTGTGTATAGAAAAAAAAGGTTAAAGCTTCTTAAGGTTGGACCTACAAGAAAGGAGAATAAGTTAGAGACAGTTCATTCATATGTATGGGGGTCGGCTCAAGTATCTTCTATTGATGGTTCATCTTATTATGTCACTTTTATTGATGATGTAACTGGGCAAGTTTAGGTTTGTGTCATTAGGAGAAAATATTATGTGTTTGATATATTTAAAAGATGGAAATTCTTGGTTGAGAATGAAATGGGTCTTAAGTTAAAGTGTCTCAAGTCAGAAAATGGAGGAGAATATTACAACAATGCATTTATTGATTATTGTTCTAGGAATGAAATATAAAGATAGAGGACAGTTCCAAGAACTCCACACTAGAGTGGAGTGTCAAAAATAATGAATAGAACTATCATGAAGCGTGTTAGGAGTATGATGTTGTATGCAGGGTTTCCCCTTCAATTTTGGGTAGAACCAATGATCATGAATGTATATCTAATCAATAGATGACCTTCGAATGCCTTGGATGGAGGCATACCTAAGGAATCTTAGTTTCGTAAGAAGGTTGATTATTCCTTTCTTTGATTATTTGGTTATGAATCCTTTTTCATATTGATGAAGATGATAGGACCAAGTTAGAGGCTAAATCTGAAAAATACACCTTTGTTGGTTATGGTGTGGATGACTTTGGTTTTTGAATTTGGAGCCTTAAGGAAAAGATAATCTTCTAGTATATGGATGTGGCATTTAATTAAAAATTTGTTTATAAATAGTAGCTGTAATATCAAAGAGAGGACTCTATAAAAGACTTCACAGTGTTAGAGGACATTGCGGAGTAACCAGTTCCTATACAACCTGTTTAGACACCTAATCCATAGGAACCCCAAACTTGTGTTGTGAGGAGGTCTTATAGGGTAATAAGGGAACCTAAACATTTTTCTCCATCTCTTATATATTTTACTCACTAACAATGGATATACATTTTTTTTGAGGAAGCACTACAGGTAGATGCCTAGAAGAAGTGGTAGCAAGCCAGGGATGAGGAGCATCAATCTCTCATGAAAACTCAGACCTAGGATTTGGTATACTTACCCAAAGGTAAGAGAGAATTGTAGAACAAGTGGGTGTATAGAGTCAAATAGGAGGATGGAGGTATAAAAAGGTACAAGTCCTAGTTAGTGGTAAAGGGGTTTACACAGAAGAAGGGTATTGATTTAAATTATATTGTTTCCCTAGTAGTGAAGATGAATTTAATTATAACTATTCTTGGGATAATGGCAGGAAAAGACTTATACTTATAGGAATTGGATGTGAATACCTGGTTCATTCATGGTGATTTGGAGGAGGACTTATACATGGAGAAACCACGTGGATATGAGGTCACAATGAAGGATAACATGGTGTACAAAATGAAGAAGAGATTGTATGTCCTGAAAAATTTCCACGATAGTCGTACAAGAAATTTGACAATTTTATGATGGAACAGAGATACTCTGAGTGTTATCCAGACCATTATATATATATCAAGAAGTTTTATGATGGAAGTTACATTATCTTATGTCTGTATGTGGATTACATGTTGGTGGTAGGTAAAAACATACAAGAAATGAAGGAACTCAAGGAAAAACTTAGTGATTCCTTTTTTATGAAGGATTTGGGGGAAGCGAAAAAAATCCTTGGTATGAGAATATCTCAGGATATGAAGGAATGGAAGTTGAATTTATCTCAAGAAGAGTACATTAATAAGGTCTTAAAGATATTTAGTATGTAGGATGTTAAACCGGTTGGGACTCTGTTGGTAGGACATTTCAAATTATCAAAGGAGCATTGTCCCAGGACAGGGGAGGAGAGAATCTAGATGTCCAAGGTACCTTACTCATTATCAGTAGGTAGATTGATGTATGTCATGGTGTGCACTAGGCCAGATATGTCTCATGTAGTGAGAGTAGTGATTAGTTTCATGATTGATTCAGGTAGAAATAACTGGAAAGTAGTGAAGTGGATCATTTGGTATTTGAGAGGTACCATGGGGATATTTTTGTGCTATAATGGATCAGTTACCACTTTGTGTGGTTATGTAGATTCATACATGGTTAGAGATTTAGAGGAACACAACATGATATATGTTTATTGAAGGTGACATAAAGGTGATCTAGATTTCATGACTATAGAATTTTGTGGCTTTGACAACCACATAGGTTGAGTATGTTGTTGCCACGGAGGAAATCAAAGAGATGATTCGGTTACAGTAGTTGTTTGAATATTAGGGACATAAGAAGGAGGATGGTAAGTTACATAGTGATAGTCAGAGTACTATACACCTAAAAAATAACTCCAATTTCCACTCTAGGATGAAGCATATATAGTTAAGGTACCATTTCATCATGATAGCTTTGGATAAAGACAATTTGAAGCTGATGAAGATTCATACCATTCAAAATCCTACAAACATGATGACCAAGGTGGTCAAAAGGGATAAAATGAAGCTATGTTTAGCTTTGGTTGGCCATCACAGAAAAAAGTGAAGGGAAGAAAATGAGTCTCCAAGTGGTAGATTTTTAGGTTTTTGAGCCTTTTTTCAAGTTATATGTGTTGTAAATTGTACACTAAAAGTAATGTATACTCTTCATGTTTTTTTGGAGTAACAAAAATTGTGGTCTTTTCATGTATTAGTTATATGGGTGGTATTTAACCCATATGGTTATGGGTCAGTTTCTTGGCCCATGTTTTTGGTACCCATGGTATTGTAAAAATTCTTGGATAGTTACCTATTAATTTTCTTATAAATAGCTAGGCATACAGTAGGGAGATATATGGGATGTGAATTCAAGTGTGGATTTGAGAGAGTTGTTTCCATGTAGCTCTAAACAAGATTTGTGCATTGTAATTATGAAAATATTGATCTAAGAGTGGATCATACTCTTGTTGGAATGTAATAAAATATGGGAAAATATTTCTTGGTGGATGTATCCCACATTGGCTAAACCATGTTAAATCATATTTGTTGTTTATGTATTTTATGTTAGTAGTTCTTATTGTTGTGATTCTATGGGATTGATCTTCATTTATTTCTATTTATCTCTAACACATCTTGGTGTCCTCGTGTCCCTTTTACACCAAAGGTACAATCTAAAGGAGACATGACATGCTCAAAATTCCTCCAAGGTTGTTTTGAACAATTGATGTCATCCGACAACTACATTTTAGAAAACTGGGAGTGCTTTTTTGGCCCCAAGAGCATGGAAAGATGTTTTGGGGTCAAATATTATATGATTTTGAATCCAAATAAATTTATAAGATCACCAAAATAAATTTTAGGATCCAAATATCCCTGAATTTTGATTTTCAGGGCCTGTTTCACTTTTGACTTGAAGGGGCAGCTATAGTGTCATGGATTATCATCGAAGATTTTGAATTATTGGAACAAAATTGATGTGTCCATCATGTTGATGGTTCCAATATATTTCTATTGACTATTTTTTTCCTCCCAACTCTCAAAAATCATAGAATCATCTAGACAATTCTTCTTTCATTGTTGGAGTATAGCATTCCCTGCACCTAAAATGACCCTCTCTTGCTTGCTTAATTCTCGACATCAATTTATTCTATATATTTTCCCTAAAATTCCTTATATAACTTCATTTTTGACATGTATAAATTATAAATGGCTTGATTTTTCCCTGTTAGCTTCCGGAGTGTATACACCAATTGCAAAATGGCACAAAATGACCCTTTCTAGACCTCTAAAGATAGTTGTTCTTCCATAAATATCAATGACTTATTAAATCACCTTACGCATAAATTGTTACACATGAAACACATTTAAAAATATTTTTAGAATATTCCTTTTATCCATAATGAGGATGAAATTATGGACAAGTTGGCTAGAGGAAGGGTTTACAGTGTGTGAGATAGGAAATATTCAAGTGGGGGCTTGGTTATCATGACCAAAATTTTCAATTTTTCATGCTAGACATTTAGCATTAAAACATGACCCAAAATGTCTCAAGGTGTTTTAGACACCAATAAAACACACGCATTCCAATCTCATTCATGTATTATCCTTTTGGGAGGTTTTCATTTATAATTCATTTATTTTGATCAAGAAATTTCAACCACTAGACTAAAATGAAGAAAAATTCTAATAACTTATATCTTAATCAATGGATTTTAAAAATTATCATTGGAATTTATCACAACCCCTTTCCTTTCTTGTACTTCATTGAATTATTCCTACATGGGGGTTGATTATGTTAGCACACCTTGGCGACTAGGTCACACTTGTTACTCATCTTTAACCCATCAAAAACCTATTTATTGAATTAGAAAACATCTTCAAAATTATGGCCGCCTTCTCCAACTATCATAATAGAGTTTGCACTTTTCCATAACATAATCACATAATAGGGATAAAATTGTCAAACATTTTTTTCTAGATCACTTATTCAAATTCACAAGTTATCCTATATTTATAATTCTAAATTGTTAAAACATTTTCATGAAATGTTTCAATCTTTTGATGATACATAATATGTGTGCTTAAATTCTTAAATCTTGAGTCCATTATAATTACATGTTTCACTCTTTTGATGATACATAATATTTTTTCTTAAATGATTATATATTACAAATATTACTCCTTATTGCCATGTTATTTAATATGATGTATATGGTTTATATCAATTATGATGTTTCTTATATATTTTTTACACGATTAACACTTTATCTTTTTATCTAAGTGATCCATTTTAACATTCCTCACCTCAAAAGGAAGGAATAGTGTGGAATTTCTCTAAAAATTGATTTTTATTATAAATGCATTGTTTCAAGGAGATATCATGATGACATTCACATAATTATTATAGATACATTAAAAAGTTTTGACACATGTTGAATTATGACATAACAAACATTATGGATTATATCACAATCATAAACAAATTGTCCCCACAGTAGGCTCAAACATACACATGAAGGCTTAATGGTAGGCTAAAATTCACACCCGATGTCTTCATGTAGTAGGAAAATTTTCTATAGATAGCTCACATATAAGGCCTCTTTGTTATAGCTCACTCATATAGAAAAATAAATTGCTATAGTTTTCTTATATACAAAATTTTCTTCCCTAATATTTTGACACCAAAGGTATACGATGTACACACATCATGCTTTGATTTCATATTATATTATTTACTAATATTTTACAAGCATATTTATTGGAATCTAATACATATTTTTAACATGTTGAATACATGTTCATATGTATGGGGAAAAATTATAAGGGAGCAAACACATTTTAGTCATGTACCTACCTTTTCATTTTGGAATGTTCACATGTATGAAAAAATAAAAGAGAAGGGGACACACACATTCATGTCTCATGCATACATTTTCCTTTTATAAGGTTTTTATTTATAATTCATTTATGTATTCAATAAATTTTAGTTTCTAGATTAAATGGGGGAAATTATAGTACCCTGCATTTGGAAAAATGGCATATAGAAATTAATCATTGACATTTGTATCATCACATTTCTTTTTGTGTACTTAATTGACTTGTTTATTTCTATTTTTAGATTAAGTGGGGTAAATTATAGTAGCCTACATTTGGGAAAATGGCATATATAAATTAATTATTGACATTTTTATGATCGTATTTCCTTTTGTGTACTTAATTGACTTGTTTCTACACTTATCTCACTCATTTTTTACTCCATATCCACTAGGTCACACTTAATGCTCAATTTTGACCCATAAAAAACCAATTAAATGAATATAGATCACAATTTTGGACTTATGGCCACCTTCTCTAATTGATAGAATATGGTTTAGTTTCTCAAGACATAGTTGACTATTAGGGACAAAACTTGTCAATATTTTTTTTAAGGCCAATGCTTTCATCTTCCACTCATGTGATGTTCACTTTTTCAAATGAACAAGCTATCCTAGTCACTAGGGCTAATTGATAAGGAAAATATTTTACAATCATCATATATAAAAGCACAATCACCCCACCCATTCGAAAGACCTCATCTCTTGCATCTTTATGTTACCTAGGAGATCATAACATATCACCCGATTGTAAAATAACTTTTTGAAGAACAACATACATCTACCAAGTCTTAATACATCTTACACATCTACTCAAGGTCATTATCACAAGCTAAATTTTACCCTCAAGATTATTTTAAAGTGCTGAAATATTTTTTAGGATCTCACCAACACAATCATTATTGCATATGCATACACATTCAATGGGAGGGATAACCATTTGAGGATTGACTCCTCTTAATATTATTAGTGTATAATGCAATACCCATCACACCATATGGGTAAAGTGAGGTCATTCTATACTAATTAGAATAACCAATTTTCTAAGTCTTCAGAAAGAGAGTTGGGGTTTGAACAAAGAAGCCCTAATTTTCTATAGATATGCAATTGTAAAAATTTAGATATAACATTATGATCAAAAAACATAGAAAATTACAATACTAAATCTAGATATAAGCAAAAACTGACACAGAAAAAACACCCAACTAGGAAAAATCCACTTAGGAGACTTCATCCATAACATCCAAATTTTCCCTCAGTACACTCTAGATCACCCAAATTTTTCAATATTTTATAACTCTAACCCATAATTCTAACTATCTAACGTTATAGAGTTTTTACCTAATATACATGAATAAAAAATTATTTAAGAAATTTATTATTACTATATTTATAGTTTTAAATGATATCAATACATTTAGAATATATCTTAATTAGGAAACACCCATAATTTATATTACACTATGCTATAAAAGTCATAAGTTGTGTTATGTCCATGGGTTATGTATCTACAAACACTCTATTGTTTCCATAAATATCATATATAAAAGAATAGGATTAATGTAGAGTGTTAAAACCAAATATTCATAAGGATAAAATATATGCAAAGGCCAAATATGTCATAATACATGTCCTAGTTTTGTATTTTCATATTATTGTATTGTTTTTGTATTTTCATAATATTACATTGTTTATTTTGTTTTTGTAATATAAGACACATAAGGATAAAATATTCCAATTAGAATTGATGATCGTGGTAGTGGGACATAAGTTATAAATAATATAGCATACAAGGTTGGGTCCTAGTTAAGAAATATTCCCTCAACAATCAAATAAAACCCATAGAATGTGTTGAATCAATAGTTAATTACCTAGTCTAAAACTAAGAGAGAAGATGTCAAATAATAAGTAGTCATGTTAAGAGAGATAGATTGAAATAAGTTATGTACAATGATGTTTATATGCTAGATGAAGATATTATCAAGTGGGTAATCATTTAAAGAACCTATATCTGTGAGTATGACCAAATATATTGTACATTTTTGCAAGAGGATCACTGTCAAATAAATGCTCTATTCTAGGATCGAATTAATGGTTTTTGAGAGAAATTTACACAAATGTCTTCTCTAATGGTTTGATAATTTCATGGGAATTAGAAGAATATGTTACATTTTATGCATGTTTTGTAACAACATTAGACATATGAATGGACACTTGAGGTATTATGGATGTGGAAGACTACATAGTTGCAGGTGTTGAAACTGGTATTATGGATTTGAGATTGATTGCAAAGTCTGTTATGACTAATTGGGGGAAATATTTTCTTAACTTTGGATAAATTGAATACCCAAATGATAAGACTCTTGATGTATTTGGGATTTGATAAATACATAAACAAATTGAATGTTTGACAGATAAAGGTTTGAATCGATTGATATGTGAACAAAGTGAATGTTCAACGTATCAAGGACTTGATTTGCTTAATACGTGGATAATGTGAATATTCAATGTATAAATCTTGGATAAGACTCTTGACTTGATTATGTATGATTTGCCTATAATTGAATAAAGTGAATATTCAATGTTTAGGATGCATGATTGGATTTTATTGGATATGATTTTTCTTAATTTTGATAATGTGAATATCAAAATATAAGACTTAGAGGTTGAGAATGATTGTGCTTAAACGATGAAAAATTGAATGTCAAAGTACAATACGTAGACATTGATGATGATTGATCAAATATGTGACAAAGTTAATGTAAAAATATAATATGTAGAGAAAGAGAATGCTTTTCTAGTAAAAATATAATATGATTTGCCTATAATTGAATAAAGTGAATATTCAATGTTTAGGATGCATGATTGGATTTTATTGGATATGATTTTTCTTAATTTTGATAATGTGAAGATCAAAATATAAGACTTAGAGGTTGAGAATGATTGTGCTTAAACGTTGACAAAGTGAATGTAAAAGTAGAAGATGTAGACATTGATGATGATTGATCAAATATGTGACAAAGTGAATGTAAAAATATAATATGTAGATACAGAGAGTGATTTTCCTTATACTTTGACAAATTAAATGTCAAAATATAAGATATATTGATGAAATGAATTGCTTAGATTTTTACAAAGTGAATGCCAAAATAAAAAACTTAGAGAATGAAAGAAAGTTCTTAAATTTTAACAAAGTGAATGTTATAACACAAGACTTGGGGATGAATGGGATTACTTAAATTTTAACAAAGTGAATGTTAAAATATAAGATTTGAAGATGGGGGTAGCGCTTAAATTTTAACAACGTGAATGTTAAAATAAAAGACTTATATAAGAAGATGAGTTTGCAGATTTGCTTAAATTTTAACAACGTGATTGTCAAAATAAAAGACTTAGAGAATGAAAGAGAGTGCTTAGATTTTAACAAAGTGAATGTTAAGATAGAATACTAAGAGAAGAAGAGTGGTTTGTCGATTTTGCTTAAATTTTAACAACGTGAATGTTAAAATATAAGACTTAGAGAATAAAAGAGAGTTCTTAGATTTTAACAACATGAATGTTAATATAGATGACTTGGAGAAGAAAATGGGTTTGTAGATTTTTCTTAGCTTTGATGAGTTAGGTATCTATAGTGAACGTTTTTTTATTGAATTTTGATTGTTCTTGACCTTGATAAAGTGAATACCAAAGGACAAGATGGATCAAAATGGATGTGCTTAAATTAGGATATGGGTATCTAACATTTAAGACTTAGACGTGATAGAGATTGAATGATGTGCTTAAACTTTGGAAAGTGAATCAAATTGTAAGACTTAGACTTGAGAAATTTAATTTGGAATGGGTATCCAAAATAATTTTTGAATTTTGAGAAGAGACTTTATTTAGATGAAAATGGAATAAGATTTGAATTCAGTTAAGAAAGTGGAATAGCAAGTGAACTGAGTCAAGAAAATTAGGCCAAGAATAATGATAGTAAGGGGAGTTTGTCAAGTAACTTGGCTCGGTTGGTCAAGATTCCCAGATATGTATCTCTCCCTAAATACCGAGTGTTTATCCGAACGAGCGTGGTACATTATTTTTAGTTGTTAAATTTACTTTACCCCTTGATTAAAAAAGATGGATTTTACTCTACTCGATCTATCAAATTGCATATGTCACTATGGATAGCATTGGCTTTAATTCTCACAAGGTGTACTATTCAAGTAAGTGGGGGTCCCATTTTTTTGGCTAGCTCCATCAAGGTGCCAACTGCTTTGGGGTTACTGTGGTACTACTCACAATGATTTTCTTGCCCCTGACTATTCACTTTCGACAGTTATAGTGGATGGGGAATAAACCCTTCTCAAAAAATGTTCATTAAAAAGTGTTTTTAAATAAATTTTGGTTTTCATGATCAAGGGAACCTACAGTTAGAAATTTTGGTTGAATTTTTAAATTAATCTTTGTAATACATGATCCTACAATCAACAAAATAGTAGTTTTTCCTGCAATGAAATCACAAAAAGGAAAACTCGCCATTTTTTATTTTCAAGATCACCCAAAAGGGTGTGAGAAACGAGCATATTTGGTGGTTTCCAAGATTAGATTAAATGAAAATCTAAAGCAAGATAAACACTTAAATTAATTTTTTATGAAAACCTGTAAGAAGAGTATTAAAAATCGGATCTAAAACAGAAACTAAAATAGATTTAGAAAGTTGGAAAAATGTAAAAATCAGAAAAAAAAACACAGTGACAAAATACTAGTGCATGCACTAGGGTGTGCTAGCGTGACAGGATACGCTAGTGCGTGTACTGAGGTACGCTAGCATGATAAGTTATGGTAGCACTTGTAATTGAACACGCATGTGTAATAAAGTATTTTTTCAAACAAAAATCAGAAAAATAGTTTAATGATAGCACGTATATTGCTGTGTTAGCGCTTGCAAGGGGGAAGGTGAATGCTAGTGTATAAAATGCTATGCTAGCAGATGCAAGGTACAGAGAAAAAATATATTTTTTGACGCTAACATATTAAGATTTATGTTAGCAAGTGAATTGTTACACTATCACACTTCACGTGTGATGCTAACACACAAAGCACTACGCTAGCATAAGTTTTATGTAGGTGCTCAAAAAATTGTGAACAGTATGACAAATTGACTGATTTTTTAATGATTTTTCTTTTTTCCTCTACTAAGCACTCTCAAATTTATACAATTTGTCTGAAATAAAACAAAGAACAAAAAAATAAAGTTAATTTTAAAATAAATGATCTAAAAATGATAAATAATTGTGTGGGAGTCCCACCGAGCATGTCATAATGTTAACAATTAAAATTGAAAGTAAGAAGTAAAAGTAAGCAAATAATAAAAACAAATCTTCTTTACAGTCTTCTTGCCACCTCAAGATGAGATAGTTGAAGTGTTAATACACTTGTTGGATCTCTAAGGATTGTTTGATTATGGATGCTCCAATTTGGTCTCCAAATGAAGAAGAACTGCTATGAGAAAGAGTGAACTTGAGGACAACCTTTTGGTATGTGAATTTGAATGACAAATGAGCAAAAAAAAATTGCAAACGTTTATAGCTTCCAAGGATTGAATTGCAAAGGAAAGAGCCTCGTATGTATAGATGAAGGAGAGGCCATGGATTTTGGATCAAGGTTTGAATAAGTTTGTAAGATCATGAATGCATTTTCCTAAAATGTCCATCTAATTTGGTCTGTGCAGTTGAATGGTTTGAATATCCATTAAGAGGAAATGAATATTTGGTTGGCAATAAGATATTATTTGAAAAGGTGGTTGTGTGTGCATTATTTTTGCTTCCACCTTTGTAGGGTTCTAGAAGTAGAGTGAAGTGGGCTAGTTCAACTTGAGTGACTAGGATAGTGAAGTGGACCTAAAAGGAGGGTTAGTGTATAATTAACTATTTATTTAATTAAACAGATAATTAAATTAGCCAGAGGATATAAAAGTGTGGTTTAAGAATGATTTATAATTAATTAAATTAATTCTAAAGGGAATGTAAGTGAATACTTTAATCATAATAGAATTAATTAAATTAATTGTAAAGGATGTCGATTGGCATATTATGCAAAGGATAGGGATAGGTAAGAATAGCTAGAAATGGGTATGTAGTTTTAGGGTGTCTACAAACACCAAAACAATAATGGTGGATCCATCCACCTGACCCATTGGTCTTAAATTCTAAGGCATGATGAAAGAACAAGGCATCACACTCATTCCTCTGAGTGATTTAGAGAAGGAATACATGGGGATTTTCCAGATGTTAAGGCAAACAAAGTGGAGTGATCCACATCATCATGAATTGGTCACAAGAGCACAACAAGCATGGGGTGTATAGAGGCCCATAATCCAAATGGAAGTCACAAAATGATAGATAATGTATAATTACCTAGTGTGAGGAACAATTTTTGATTGGCTGGAAAGACTATCATATATGGGAGACCACCTTGAGCTCAAGTAGACTATCATGAGTTGGTATTTTAATGACACATTATGGTTCACTACGTAAGATGTCGTCCCCATAAATGTAGCCATAGTCACTCAAACCACTAGATTGTTGAATCAAGGCATATCTATACTCCCCTATAAAAGTAGTAGGCCACCTATCAAACAATCAACTATGGCCATATATGACCAATTATGCAAGGGAAGAGGAATCCCTTTAGGATCCATAAGAAATCAAGAAGTGTGGGTCCTATTAGAAATTATATTTAAAAGGTACTGGAAAGCTACATGAGGTAGTAAGTAATCATCCTTAGGTATAGTATATATCATCATATGGATGTTGGGGGATGGTGTTGAGTTTAGGTGGCCTGAATTTATCGCACACGTAGTCAAAAATAATGCATAGAAGATAAAAAAAAACTTGGGGAATGGTATTCATGTACTAATGGTTTATTTACTGCTCTACTTCACACATTGGCATACCCATAAGGGCTTAATTGAAGTAGAAGATGAATATTACCCACGTGAGTGGTTTGCACAATTCATTCTAAAAAATTTGTATACAACATATAGAGATATGTAGAAGATGGGATAATGTCTTACCAAAATAGGGGATATGCTCAACATAAACCCCTGCATACCAAAATAAGGGAATACATGCATAACTCTATATGCCAAGATTAATTTATTACATGATGGGTTTGTATTATAATTGGAAGGATCCAATGCAAAGCACTCAAAAACACTCTCATTCTTCATCAACATTGAGATATCTCAAGAAGAGCTTAGTAAATAACATAGTATGATTCCCACTAATTTACAATCATTGCACACCAAGAAGCCAACACAACCAATTCTAGGAGGTCTACAAACCAAAAGAACTACATAACATTAGGTCGAAGCTCAACCCGCACAACAAATGGAAACCCAAACAAGAAGTCAAGTGAAAGGAAACGAAATAACCACTTTACAAATTATATAAACTCAATTACAAGTGAAAATCTATCTCAAATTGCCACCTTAGTTCATCAACCTAGTTTTTGTGAAGATAAAAGTTTCAAGGCATAAAGTGCACATAATAACACTTGAAGATAGGGCAAAAAGATGTATCTTCCTAAAGAAAGAGAATGGTTCACATAGAAAGAAGTGTAAAAAAAACAAACCATGAACCCAAAAATCAAGCCTAAAGAAATGGTGGATTTTTCATATACACCCTGCTCCCTCGTGATCAACATAGGTCATGAGGATGTCACACAAGATCAACATTTGAAGAATATAATCCAAGGACTTAAGGATGTAGGAGTTGATCCAAAATTCAAACCACTATTGTAAGGGGTTGAAGTGTAATATTTAGAGGAGGAAATTCTAGTGACACCCAATATGAAGTGGAGATTAGACACCAACACATTCAAGTTAGTGTGTAGATCATTATCACAAGGGGAACCAATAATTCTAGGGTAGGGAGTTAGAAAACACAAAAAGGATGCACTGTCACAAGAGGAGACACTTCAACAAGCTCCCTCGCAACAATAAGAGATAACACATGTGTTGGAAAGAAAAGAATGTGTTGGTACCCTTTTTGATCCTTGTGTATCCCTAATGCCATCTTTATTGATTTCTCCATTATTTCTTAGTATGGTATTTCATTTCCCAGTGTTATTCCTCATTTTGGCTCTACCTTGCATAATTTTTTCATGGTCATGTTGATATAAAACCTTGTCATAATCTTAATTTATCCCTCATTTCCCCATGATACTTGCTACCATGTTTTAAGAAGTCTTAAAGGGATCCCTAAAGTTCATTTGCAAGTTGAAGAATTTTTAAGGATGATCTTATAGTTTCATGATGTCCCTTGTTGATTTTTTTCTTTGTTATTGATTTGAAGAGCTTTCAAGAGGTCAAATTACAAATTGGGGAAGTGTGGAGTGATTGTGCAGATTTGGAGATTGAATTAACAACTATTATTAGTCCCTTTCAAAAATTGTTCCCCTTTGGCACCGTGTTTAGACCTTATAATATGAGACTTAACATATCTTCCATATTTCCTTTAGTTTCGGAGATAAATGCATAGTTGTAGATCCCATGGTGGTCCCTATACCTTCATATTACCATTATAATACAGAAGCAAAGCTACCCATGTATAAAAAACTTTAGCATTTTACAGTGGGAGAGGTACTTTGTGATTTTTCAGTTCTAAGTATGTAGATTGCATGCCTAGGCCTGACCCCCACAAAATGGAATATTCAAGGTATCAGTAGAATGCAAATCATTAAACAATTTTGTACTTTTTGCAAAATACTGTAAATTGCAAGTGAAATTTTGAGCCCCACAAAAGGAATATTTCGAGAATCTTATCTTACCCAGACACTTATATGGAAAATTTAAATTTTCTACAAAACTAAAAATTAAAATTCCATTGCCAAATCCTGAAAAGTGAATGTTCCTCAAATCTAGAAATTACGAAGAAAATATGCAACTTTAAAGAGTTGCAGTTGATAGTTTTGCAATCGCTAAATTTCTGCAAACTACACATTAGTTCCTGAGGTCTAAAAGGGACATGTAACACACTATCAGAACTACAATGAAGGAAGGTAGTCTTTAAGTTGTGTAGTTCACAACTTTATAGTTTCTACAAAACTATGAATTGTAATTTTTCCCCTGTAACCCACAAAAGGACATGTGTCACGATTTTACAACAAAAGATAAAAGAAAAATATAAGCAATTAGTAGCTTTGTAGTAGCGACATTATTGAAAACTAAATTTCCACTCCCACACCCCAATGAGTTGGACACGTGTCAATGTCCCATGGGTCTTAGAGAGGAAACAAACTTTACAACTCACAATTTTACATTTTTTACAAAACCAAAAATTCTTTATGTAGCCCTGACGCTTGAAAAAACAACTATGTGGTTCATTTGTCCACATGTAAGGCCAAAATTCAAACTTAAAAATAGAAATCAATGGATGTGAATGAAGAAAACTTGGAGGTAGATGACGTTGTTAATGGAAGCATGTGAATAGAAACACAAGGCTACAATTCATGAGAATTCATCACTTTGCCTCTAAATTTCAAGAATAAATAGCGCTTTAAAGCCCTCAGATGAAGAGGAGACTAGAATTGTACATTCAAATCATATGAACGATGGTTTTAGAGCTTTGGGGATGATCTAGTTTTTGTTTTATAGTGTGAACAAGAGCAATGAAAACATTTGTATGGGTAAGAGTTTCAATTGAGTCTGTAAATAGTTTATAAGCTCGTGGTGCCCTAGTAAGTTGTGTTGGAAGGATTAAGCAAGTATAAAAAGTTATAAATCTCTTTTTTTAGTATTTTTTCTCACATTTTTACCTTGTAAATATGCAGATCCAATTATTCGGTGTCCACACCACTTCTCACCTCTCATCTAATTTTGATGAGATCATGGACACCAACCTAGTCAATGCATACCTAGTTGAATTCCAACAACGGTTACATGCAATTAACAGGAATGGGACTATGGAAAGGATTGATTTTAATGAGCTTTCCCTAGAAGCTACATTTCCTCCTTTTACTCAGTATTTATAGTTAGTGTGGGTTTTTTCATAACATTATAACCCAACAACCAGGGAAGTTAAGGATGGGAGAAATGCCCTGGTTTTATCCCTAAATGTTAAAACCGTCGAAGAACTATTAGGTATCCCTGATGCAACTCATGTGGTGGATATTTCAATTGAAAATCTAGAGGAGTACTGGAATTCCAACATTTTTAAGTTCTCCAATATTTTGAACAACAATTGGTTTGACAAGCCAAGGATTGTTGCCACCAGGATTCCCAAAATACTGAGTAGAGAAGATTTTGTGGAGGAGATTGGGGATATCATCACAATGTTGAACATGGTTATGGGGAAGAAATCTACCTATTATTATAGTGATTGGATGTTTGAGTTTATCCAAATTATACTCATTATAAAATAGTGCATTCATTTGGAAGATTTCATTAGTTATTGCATTGAGTTCTACATGACTTCCTATTTTGTGTACAACATTGATTGGCATGGGACATTCCTTGGGTTGGATATAGTAAGATACTTTAGGAACTAAAATTTTTATGATGTGTACCCTCAACTGAACCTAAACAATTACATCAATTATTTCAGGATGGTTCGTGAAACTTTCTTTTCTCCCATCATATTCCTATTTTGGCCTGATTAGGAAAACAACATAGTATCTACACAAACAAACAAAGTGATCACTAAATTTAGATGCTACTTAATCCAATTCCAAATCTTCACATATATCAGAGTAAGTGGCTTCTATGATGCTCCCTACATGATACCAAGATACTTGGATGATATATGGGCACTTTTGGAAGGATCAAGTCAGCTAGTTGCAGTGCATAAGTTGACTACAAAAAAGCACAAAACAAGCATCAAGTTTTTAATCAAAATTGGAAGGTATACTTGACCAACATTGCTTAAGGAAACACTCCTAAAAGCATATATGGGCATATTTACTTTGCAAAAATTTTCCCCTAGGCCCAATTATGATGTTAGATGGATACTTCAAGGAGCTTTAGGCAATTCATATGAACATAAACCTCATTATGAGGATTATTGGATGGATTGCAGGGATGAGGAGGAGGTCAGATTAAGAGATCACTCAAGAATGAACCTCACCCAAATAGTGGATTATAAACTTTTTTTTGTTCCTCAGGGATTACAAGATGAGATGAACCTAGTGAGAAAATATTATGTTGATAAAAACATAGCATTTCATCCCATCCCAAGAGTAGACTGGGAAAGGAAAGGAAACATTTCCCTACATGAAAGAACTGCCCACATCATTAAGAGAACATTGGTTTGGTTGAGTAACAAGGGGATTCACTTGACCCTATAAAACATAACAGTATTAAGGGAGTACAAAGCAAGTGGGGTCATAAAGGATGTGCTTCCCCCTTATAGGAAGTAAAATTTAGGTCTAGATCCCTTGAAAGGAAATTCCCCAGAACTTTCAATGAAAGGACTAAATTTAGGGGTTAAAGAACTAAGTGCAATAACGAGAAAAACATTGACTCTAGTGTAAATTTGACACATAAAGTAGATTAAATATTGGAGAAAACCATGCAGGATGCCCCGGTCATTACAGCTACATCTCTCTAAGTATTCCCACATCCTACCTCAGGGAAAAGACAATTTTGGTAAAGGAGACTACTCAAGTTAAAGTACTAGCCACCTCCTCAAAAGTATCATCTAGAAAAGGAAATATATTGAGAGGAAACATTTCCTTAGGTCTTCCAAAGATAAATCCATTATTGGAGACTATCCATGAGGAGAGGGAAGAAGATGAGGAATCGATGGCATTGCATTTTGTGAGGACTAAGAGGACAAAGGTGGCAACACCTATAATACAGAAAACCCTAAGTGTAACACTTCAAAGGACAACTCATTGGTCCAAAAATTTGTTGTTACCCCTAAAACACTAAAGGTAGCACTCACTACCCTACTTATTTTATATCATGAGGCACTTTTTAGTGTTCCTACGCAAGAGATACTTGTCAGTGTTCCCACTCAATACATTTAGGGACAAGAAGTTAAAGGAGAGGAAAAACATCAGTATTAAACACATCCATGGAGTAAACATTCATTGAATTGCTACACATTTTGGACCAATATGTTAGGGCTGATCTCCCCCATGAAACCAAATAAGATGTATAAAATGGGGAGAAATGGGGAGACCAAACATCATAGAAAGAACCTGTCACAAAGAAAAGGTTGTTGTAGAACTTGGGAAAGTTCGGGATGAAGGGGTCACACTTGTTGAGAGTGAATATTCTAGTGTTGTGAAACCCATTCAACCAATTTTGGAGATGGTTAAGAAGGAATTTGTAACTCATAAAGTTACAAAATAGGAAACCCAACAATAGGAGTAACCACAAGATGAGGTAACAAATGTGCCTTCTCCATCTAGAGAAGTGGAGGTTGATGGAACAACAAATACTGATACAAACACTCAACCATATTTTACTATGACAAAGGAAGAGGTAAATTACTTAGGGATAGAAGAAGAGAAAGTTTAAGAACATCTTGTTGAGTCTTATGATCAGCAAGAGACAAAAATTGAAGGTTCTATTATCGCTCTCATTATACCCCAAACAAAAATTGTAGTACCTATTGTTCCCTAGCTCCAAGAACAAGGAGAAGGAAACAATCAATTTTATGGTTGGTTAGGAGTAGGCCTCCAAAGGAAGAAGAAATTAAGAGTGTAGGTAGAGGAAATTGACCTCAAAAACATCATTTCCTTGAGGTCGTCCAAAACACCAAAGAAATCCATAATTTTATCAAGAACAATGGTGGGACCTCAAAGAGAAATTTTTTGGAGGTGGTTAACCCCAAAAGTGATGCTTTAAGGGAAAAATTTTCTCCCTCTGGTTATCAAATCACTAAGATCCCACTTGGAAATCCAACCATAGATGTCCTGAAACATGATGTCACCTTAGCAATGGGTGGACTCTTATTAAAAATGGATGAAGATAGGAAACCAAAAATTAACTAAAAGAGAAGGTTGATATTTTATTAACCTATGTGCAAAAGTGGGTAAAAACTCCCCAGAGAAATAAGGAGACAACTACATCCCTCCCTCCTAAAATAATTAAAAAATCTTGATGATTTGAGGTGTAGGGGAGAAGAAAATAAAAAATGGGAGGAAGAATTTATGAGCAAGGGCAGTAAGGTCATCAAGGTTATTATATAATACTACAATCAAGTGTCTGAGAAAATAAAGGAAAATAAGACATTAATTGATAAATAGCAGACAAATGTTGAGTATTGGGATGGATTATTGCCCAATCTTGAATCCATCACAATTTTTGATGAGGAAGTGGTGGAGAAGGAAGGGATAGTTCTCTCATATTATAGAGGAAGAAAACATGAATATAGAGGAATTTTCAATTTAAGAATAGAAACCTTGGGGAATTACATAAGCAAACACCAAGACATGAGGGAGAAAATAGGGAAGTATATACATCATATTGATTGAAAACTTGAAGGATAAGGAAACATATACCCCAGGATCTGCAGACACAAACAATCTTATAGAAATTATTCAACAACATATTGTAGGGGATTTGAAGCCTTCAAAATATTTTGTGAGCAATGAAAACTACACACAAACAAAAGTAAGCAAATAAACACAGTGCAAACCTCAATTGAAGCCTTCTTTCAAACCTCAATAATATTTTTGAAGAAACTGAACTTGTAAAATCTTAAGATTTGAATGATTTTGGGTGATCTTTATAAATTCTCTAAATGATGAATGTAAATGTTATGAGCTTCAAAACAGAAGGATGCAGATGTCAAATTGGCATAAGTTGGATAAAATTTTCTCAAATATTCTAGGGATGAGTTTATAAAAGAATTGTTAGCATTTTATAGCTTAGGGTGAGGCCATGAAAAGTGGATCAAAGTTTGAGTGAGCTTCACGTTAATAATTGTAATTTCTTATATTAACAAGTAGACTTGGTTTGTGCAATTGTAGATTTAAAGGGGCAATGGACATTTGAAATTTATTCAAGGAAATGGGGTTATATGTGCAAATTCATTACCCCTAGAATTCCAGGATTCTATAAGTGGAGTGTGAGTGATAGTCGTAAGACTAGAACGATCACTAGGGTTGTAGATAAAAGTAGGACTTTATCAAGATTACATTGAATTGTTGAGATATTAATTTCGTGTATTTTCCAATTGTAGGATTTCTATGAGAAGTGAATGTTTGTTCAATTTTTTATAATTCTTGTGATTTTTTTTAACAAATTGAATATATGATTTTTTTGAATGTTTTGTGAAGTTTTTAGAAAAATTTGAAATACAAATACAACTTGAAATATAAAGAAACCTGAAAACATAGCAAAAGTAAAACACACCATGGATTATTTAATAAACGAGTATTAAAACACCACATGCATGAGTGGTCAAAGACACAAAACAAGCATTTCGAACAAACCCAATATGAATAGGAATGATCTACACCAAAGTTATATGTGAGCTAAGATGTAAAGAATTTTCCTGTAATTGGTCTACAATAAAGGTGAACAAAGTACACCAAAATAAAAAAATGAAATAAGTAAAAGCAACATCATGATGTCGAAAAACCCCAATAGTATAACATAATTTATAATTACGATGTCTAATGACACTCTTAATGTGTTCCACATTGAATAATTAGAAAAATATGAATTCCCCCGAGCAATAGCTTAGAACGCGAGGGGATTGGATCAAGACAAAGAGTGGAGTGATGCTTAGATACTCCAAAAAATAATCTTGTCGAACCACATTGAAGTTTGATCTGTATTGGATTAAAATTGAAATCCAAGTGTGCCCCAAGTAAAGTTATATTGTGAAAGGGTAATTGATTGCCTCGAGCATAGATATACACCACGAGAAAGAAAAGTGATTGTTGGAAGATGATCCAGAATGATCATGAGGAGTGTCGACAAATGGAGAAATTGTTGAGCTCTGTTATTTAGTTGCTGAGATTTTGTCAAACATTTTCAGAACGTTTTGATTTTTTTCCAATTTTATATTATTTTTTATTTTGGAAACATATTTCAATGTTTTTTTTATTTTTAAACATATTTGAATGTTTTTTTTTTTAATTTTGAAACATATTTGAATGTTTTTGTGTTTTTGAACTTGGTAAAGGGTGCACTGTCTGAAATCATGGTCAAATATTTATAAGCATTTAGTTCCATTGGAAGAATGTAGAAGATGTAATGATATGATGTATCACTCCACTCATGGCTCCACACAACTAGGAACGTGTGAGGGCTCTTCACTGAGAGCCAAGAAGGACATGAGAACTAGGAGAATGGTGATATAAAAATGAAGATGATGGATGTCAAGACACAAGATGTAACAATGATTCATGTGAGAAAAATGTAACTGTACGCACCTAAAATTGCATTATAGTATATTTTTGGAATGGTAAAATCTCTAATGATGATAAAAACTTCTTCCAAGGTAAAAATGAGGTCTAGATCCTTCCCCCTATTCTTTGCATCCCTCCTTTGACTCAAATCAACCCTTCTGTTTTGTCTGTAAACTTTAATTTTTCTTATAATACTGCTTTTTATCTTTTTCTTTTTCCTGAGTGGCAGTTGCGTAATTTTCAGCGGCAGTTGCGTAACTTCCCTAGCAGTTATGTAAATGGTGGTTGTGTAATTGTTAGCAACGGTTACATAACCACCCCGGTGGTTATGTAACCAGTGGTTGTGTAATTGTCAGTGGCAGTTATGCAAGCACCTTGGCGGTTGTGTAACCTCCCCTGTGTATTTGCCAGCGGTCCTATCACTTAAATTCATAGACTTAAAACGCACATTGTTTTACAAATGTTTGGATTTTTGGAGTGATTTTATCACTCATTTCTCAATCGTTTTACCTATTTTTTCACTTGTTGGAATCGTATTGATTTTCTCTTCTTGTTTGGCTATGTTTAGAATGTTGACTACCTCTCCTTTTTCCATATTTATCACTTCTTCATCGAAACATGTATTTGAATTCTTTTTTCCTAGATTTTATAAAAGCCAAACTTTTACCCGTATGATGTTGTTATATTTTTCATACTCTTGAGGTTAAGTTATGCTACTGAAATTTTGAGAGGAACCACACAGTGTTATGATCCTCATGTGCAGATTTCACTAACGCCTCAAGGTTTTGGTGTAACGCTTCATTACATTTTGTATCAGAGCGACCACCCATGTTCGAATCCCACTCGGTTGGTTACGTCGTGTAGCCGGGGCCCATGGGACGCCTAAACGTCGGTGAAGCAGGGCTCATACGTATGGGAGTGCGGGTGCAAACCCAGCCTGATTTGGGCTCTACGGAAGCATGGTGGGATGTTATGATCCTCATGTGCGGATTTCACTAATGCCTCAAGGTTTTGGTGTAACGGTTCGTTACACACAGATAACCAACTCTTTGCTTTATTCTTTCTTATCATTTACCTTTAGTCATTTCTTGCACCAAGCCAGCCACAGTCAATATTTTATTTTCTTTGCTACCATCTAGCATTTGTGCATTCCTAGATCAATTGGACTTCATCTTTTGAAGAAGATACAAAGTTGAGGAGACAACAAGCACATCTCACCTTTAGGAAGATACCATAGTAAAATACTAACTAGGTTGGGGTTGTACTTAAATTATTTAAAGATTTCATTAATTTGTATTTGTTAGAATAGAAAATATTCATTTATTTTGAGTTGGTAGAATTTTAGAAGTGGAAGATTTCTTCACGTCCCGAATGTATTTATCTTATTTCTTATATTCCTTTTCAAAATATTCCTTATATATTCCCTTGATAATTTCTTTTCTGCTTATCCCTATGGATCTTCTTAGGAAATTAGTTGGAGGAAAAAGTGAATAAATCCTTGCACATCTTTTATTTCTTTTAATTAGTTCAGATTTACTTTTGTCAGGGAAAGTTCATATGACAAAAGAGGGAAAAAAAATTGAGAAGATTTTCTCTTTACAGAAAACTTGAGGCAGAAGCTTTTCCAAAAGAAGTTTATTTTATTTTATTTAGATCAATAAATTTCAAATACATTCTTTTAGAATAGCATTTTCAAACAACCCTACAACAGAGGAATGGCCACATCTGGCTATTCTTTGTTTTTAGTTTATTTTATTAGAAGTAGTAGTATTTTATTTTAATTAGTTTCATGTGTCTGTAGAATAGTTTATTTATTTGTTTCATTTAATTTCTGAAAAATACAAAAAGATTTTATTCATTTAATTAGTTTTCTTTTAATTCATTTCTTGTTCAAACAAATAGAATAGATGGTATTTCATTTTGTTTTATTTAATTAATTGGGAATGAATTTAGTTAATTAAAAGTTTAAACACAGTTGTCTTTTATTTATGTTGAATTTACTTTATTTATTTATTTAAAACTAACTTTCAATGTAGTTTAGAAAACAAATCAAACCAGACAATTAAATAATAGGGAACTTACACTACCGATAAATAGCCTCTAATTTCCCCTTTGCCAACTCAACTACAAGGAACTCACACTACCTATTCTTAATCCCTGATACTCCTATAGTTTTCCATCAACATTCCTACAATCTTGCACATCCCTGCTATCCCGGCATGACCTCGGGAGGTCTAGTGTGTCCTAAGGTCACGTGTTAATTCTCAAGCGTACAAAATTTGTGAACCCGATGTGAAGGACTAGTCCCTTCTTATTTCCTTTTCTTTCATTGTTATTATCTGACCTTTCCATTTATTCCCCTATTTTGTAAGTATTTTATACTTCTTAAAATATGTATGGTAGAGAGTTTGGTGGGCCATTTGGATTTGATAGATATTACACCAACATTCATCAACAACAATCCCCTTCCCTTTCCATATGGGCTAATAAATACACCAACAACGTGCAAACCTCGCCTAGCTACATCTCAAACCCCACTAGTCATGTGAGAATAGAGGAGGTTGATCAACCTGTAAACATGTAATACAGTCAACCCAATTCAAGCAACATGGTTTTTATGAGTGGAATAAGTCTTTGCCCTATATTCTTCTCAAGACCTCACTTTTTCGTGCAATCAATAGAAGATGACATCTTTGCACAGATTGCTAATCCTCTTTGCTAAATAGATGAGTCCTTGGATAGGAAGAAGATCCACACCTCTGAGATGTTTAATAACAATGTTTTGACTACCTATCCTAAGACTCCTATTTTAAGGAAAATAAGAATGACAATGTTGAAAAATTTATAAGAGGGTATCACGTGTCCTCTCAACCAAATCCTACACCATAATCACCTAAATAAGAGACCCAATCCTCTCCTCATGATGTTATTTCCACCTTAGTAGGGAGGATTATAGAATTAGAGATTACTCAACCTTTACAACCAACCTATGCAGTAGGGTATAACGTGGGGTATCTTGTTGATAATAAGGGATACATCCCTACCAATGCATAAACAATGTAACATCATGTGTAACAAGGTTGTGTTGTCCAATCAAATCTGGGTGATCTTCTCATGAGATCTGACGCCCTAGGGATGGGCCCTCACCCTTCTCATGCTTATCCTATGTAAGGGTTGGCCATAATTATGTTCTTAAATGTCACTCCATTAGGAAATGCGGTGTTCCCTAGTTTCACACCCACTAACCCATTTCCTAATGTTGTTCCACCTTACCTGCATATGTACTAAAATTCCCCCTAGATGGACCCATATATATTCCCTACTCCTTATACGCCATATCATGGAGCTCCATACATTCTAGCTAACTCCTACACTGCAACTTATCCAACTCCCCCTCCACCTCCTCATCAAGGAGCTTCAATGGTGGAATCTTACACAATGGGTACTTAAACTGAGTATCTAAAATAACCCCTTAATTTCACAATACATGGTTTCATGCTTCCACACCCATTTCCTGATCTTCCTAATTTTAAGGGAGGAGACCCAAATGCTCATAACAAGGCCTACGCTACTGCCATCATGGAATTGCTTCATTGGGATGGTGTGGTGGCTAATATAGTTCCAAAAACCCTTGAGGGAATCTCTTTAGATTAGTACTATCAAATTCCAGAAGTTTCTATACATTCCTTTAAGCATCTTGTCTGCGAGTTCATTAGAGCATTTGACATGAAAAATTTGCTATGAACATGGATTAAGGAGTTTTTACATATTATGCAGGAGCAAAATGAATATGCCGCTCATTTAATCCAAAGATGGCGTGAAGTTATTTACTCATATGGAAGTGCACCCAACATGGACCAAGTGCAACTTTTTTGATCTTTTCCTTCACTCTCTCAATCGAGAGACCAAAAAATAAGTCCTGAAGTTTCCTTTTTACAGTTACGAAGAAGTGTTGGAAGGTACACTTCAAATTTACGAAGCCACTATCAATAGTGTGCATAAAAATTGCGTTCTTAATGGGAAATTGGTGTCCCTTGATCAAAATAATGCAAATCATCAAAATAATGGAGCCAAAAACCAAGGGCCTAAAGTCTTGAATCATAATTACAAAGCTACCATGAATGGTGTTATTGATTAAGCAAAGAACATAGGTTTTACGAACAATGGTATCACTAAAAATAATAACAAAAATAACATGGGAAATCAAAGAGGCTATAATTTTGTTTCCTCTGTCAACACGGTTGATGTCAATCATCCCCCTCCTCGACAGGTTCAAACCCAAGTCCCAATCTAGTACCAAAACCTAGCCAAGGGGAAACGAATCATGGTTATAATAACCAATTCTATAACTACAACCGGGGTTATAATCAACAAAAAAAACTCAAAACAAATGCCAAGAGACTACAATCCCAATATTTATTGTGCTTTTCGTCATGTTATTGGTCATGAAGCTAGAACTTGTAGGGATTGTAACAAGCTCATACAAAGACTCCCTAAGAATCAAAGATAGGTCTTTGTGGACATGTTCTTAGAAAATCCTGAAGGAACCTCATAACCGAGTTACACATGACTTGTCTCACCCCAAAATGAAAACCTAGGCATTTATCGGGAGTCGTTCCCTAAGCATCCTGAGCAATTTAAGGTGAATACTCAAAACATAAACAAGGGTATTCATGTAGGGAAAAATGACCAACAGGCATCAACTTTTCATAACTCTCAAGTTGATCCCAACCTTGGATCAAACAAAAATACAAATATTTTGGGATTAGTTTAACTAGAGGTTGAACCAGAAATTAATGCAACAACTCAAACAAGGGAGTACATTTCAAAAAATTCTCCCTCTCATCCTCTCTTGAAGGATGATGCTCGTGCATCCTCAAAACTGGTTGGAGCATATGATTTGATATCAGATTTGAACAAAACATGTTCTCACATTGTGTTTCTATATTTGTTGAATAATTCCCCTATACATCATTTCACATTATTTGAAGCATTGTCTCTTGGTCATTGAATCCATGTTACACCTCCTCTTGTAGCTCAAATAAATCATATTGACTTTGACATACATCCTCTGAGAAAGAGTGATAAGGATATTGGGTTTTTTTTATATAAATAAGATGTCATCTGATGTTGAAATAGCCTGAAGAGGTGATCTTATGTTATATCTCCAAGTCTAGGTTTATAACAATTGCATCAAGAGAGCCATGATCGATGACAGGGTTGTTGTGAATGTGGTTCCCATCTATTTCTTATGGAAGTTGGGATATGGGGAGACTAATTTCTCCTCTACTAGAAACATGTTGCAAGGGTATGACAATATTAAGGCTACCTCAATTGGAACTATAGTTCATCCTATCTCCCTTGGACTGAAAACCATCTTGACGGAGTTTTACATCATTGGCAAAGAGACAAATTATAACATGATCCTTGGTATACCTTTGATTCACCAAATGAAGGCTATTCCCTCCACTTTGTTCCAAGAAGTTAGATTTCTCCACCTGAGAAAGGTCTTCATTGTTGAAGGGGATCTTAATCCCTTCAACATACATTTGGAAAACCTCAATAAGAAACTAGGTTCCATTGATAATATAAGCTCCATGAAAATTAGTTGAACAAAACACTTCCATCAAAACGATTGGTCGCGACCACTCCAAACATTCCGAAAGTTGAATTCGATGACCCAAAAATGTTTGAGGTAGAGAAAACAGATAAGGGTAAGGAAATATTTATGGAAACTGTGTCCACAAAAACCATAGCCGAGATTATGAAACTCTTAGAGAGTGATGAACCGATCCTTCTCCCCTTCGAACCACAAGAAATGGCTAACCTCCTTGGTATAGCTTCTCTTCCTACCAATGATCTCAACCTAGATGTAAACATGATAGAAGTAACAAAGGAAGGATAATATTTTGTGAACAAAATGATACCCATCAAAGCCATCTCTATGGATTCCTCCATTTTGAACCTTGGTCTAGACACAAATATGTCAAAAGCCAAGCTTATTGTGTCCATGGGACATAATCCAATTGCATGACAAATTTCAAATGTAACCACTACTCCCTACGTAGGGAATAGATCTGAGCAGTGTAATCATGCCTACATGAATAGAATTTGTCAAAAATGTGACAAATAAGTTCACAAAGACCTCTTTCAAAAGGATAGATTCATGCCAAGGTTAGATGATCAGATATGTACAACTGTAGTAGGCCCTTGTCAAGAGAATGGAAACTTTAAAGATCATGCATATCATTTATGTACCCTGGGAGGTGAGGAGTTTGACATTTGTTAACTTGCGTCACCCTAAATGATTTTATGCATATTCATTTACATCTCCATTTGTACATTATTACATCCATACGGCATATCATTTACATTATTCTGTTGTGAAATTGTAAATCAATAAACTTACTTTTCAAGAAATCTTTTAAAAACTTTCAAAGATTGGCAAAAACATTTAATCATATTTCTTCGGGTATCGATCATATCATCTTTGAATTATTTAAATCTCTTCATCATGAGAAATAATTTTTACAATGGTCCTACCAAGGCTTACACGCTTAGTTCTATTCAGGGTTTCATCTAGCTCAGGTGTCTTTGCCCATAGTCTATTCTAGAAGCTTCTTGATGTCACATCTTTCCCTCAAAACCTCTCTAATAATGGAAGCAATCAAAAGATTTTTCCTGGAGCTCTTGTCCACATATCTCAATCTTTGGTGGTGAGCCCTTGCATCTTACTAGTTGCGTGGGGTTGAGGCTAGGGGTAAGCATTCCTTTCCAAAAGCACAAGTCTAAAAACAATAAAGATAAAAAAAGATAAATCAACACTAAACACAAAAATAATTTCATTTCAAAATAAAACTACACTTATATGCCCTACCAACCTTTGGTGATGAGCCCACACTTTTCACTGGTATTGTTAGGTTAGGAAAGGAGGCCCCTGGAATATTGACCAAGTATAAAGGTATGTGGGCGCACGGGATCCCAGTTACTAGATGGCACGCAAGGAAAAAACACGCAAGAGAAAGGCTTAAGGAAGAAAATAGCACGTGTGTGATGCGTGAAAGGAGGTTCGCGACTTAGCCAATTTGAGCGCCCAAGGTAGAACACGTGAAAAGCGTGATCAGTTGCACGTGGATAAGATGCCAGCCTGGTAACAGGTTGGCCCAAGAAAGAGCATGCCCCAACTGGAATCTTCTAGAAGATCATCATGAGATGGAATGGAGAGCTCAGGCCTGAAGGAACATGCTCGCATGGAGGACCACATTCGACACTTGGTGATGGATCTGAGGGTGCGGCAAGGTGAGTTGGCAGCCCGGGAAATTGATAAATACAAGTGCCTATCGCGGGAAGATACAGATATGTATACACATAGATAGAGATATACACACACACAGAGTGATATATCATCTAGATATACATAGGGAATAGCGGGTTAGAGAGTGAGTGAAGCTCTACAGGATTGCTGCGAGTGGATATTCTGGTTCAGGAAAGGATGTACTAAGCATGGAGTTGTTATTTTTCTTTTCTGTTAGCTTAGCTACATATGTCCAGTGATGCGCATGACTACGGTCTGCACTCTGTGACACTCTGTAATGAATCAATGAATATATTGAGGTTACCTATTATAAATAGATATGAATATCAATGGGTTTAATGTATATTTCATTCATATGAGTTCTCTTTCCTTTCATGATATGAATGAATGGTTGTATCTTTCTTTCTGTTATAGTATATGTTCTGGAATCTGTTAAAGCACTCAGTCTAAAGTGACTGCAAGGATCTGGAGGCCGTTCTGAGCCCTATGGTTCTTGTATGTCTCAAATTCTTTCCTAAATACTCTTACACTAATCATAGATAATGCTTCCCACTAAACTCACATAAAAGAGAGACTCAGCACCCGCACGTGCCTCGGGTGAGCGCTCAGCTTCTGCTGGGTGATAGGCTGCATGCATGGGGTTCTTCCTTTTGTGATAGGAGTAAAAATGACTACATCTTGGTTCCATTGCTGGGACCTCTTTTCAAAGTTGTAGTGGGATATAACATGCATCATGATCTATGTAAAGAGTAATGACGGATCGGTTAACATTGGAAAATGTTGAATCGTGGTTCAAGAGCATGGAGGATGAATTTTCTTAGAGATTCAGCACTGGACCTGAATTTAATACACGTAGATGGGTAGAGGAGAACTTCTACCATGATCTGTATGAGACTTTTTTCTGCTGCTTCCCAGTAGAGTTATATGGATGGCTTTTAGCCTATGCATCTAGATCAAGTTGGCATTATGGATCACATGTATGGACTGAAGAAGACTACCAGAGGTTACAGGATGCAGATCTGACATGGACCCATGCTGTAGATCATTGGTGGAGAGGAGTACTAGCTAGCTACACTCTGGAATATGCCATTTCTACGTATTCTTGCCCAGAGGTTGCTAAGTTTGAATTTCTACGAGAACCTAGAGGAATGTTTCTACGTGCTATTCCTCTAGCTATGAAGATATTGATGGTTACCATGAGTTTAGAGGCACTCCCAATGGCTGGCTAAACCATTCTGAGTGTTGGGTAAGGAAGCTCGGGTGGAGGAAGATGGCAGATGATACGACAGAGAAGGAGAGGGAAGAAAGATGGCTCAAGTATAGTGAAGCACATGAAAGGGAGATTGCTAGATGATGTGAGGCTGCTAGTGTGATGGATCTATGGAGACAGACATTGCGGGAAGGAGTTGAGGTTCACACAGAGGACGTGGAACCTGAGCAGTTTTTGCTACCCCATCTTGGCAAGCGCGTAAGGGAGACCCCTTCAGCTTCTAGTGAGAGCTTGTCACATGGAGAAAGGAGAGTCGTTGGTGCATATTTGAACCCACCCAGTGACCAAGCCCTAGCACTTGGTTTTCTCAAACCAGGAAGAAGTATTGATCCAATTGAAACTAGTGGAAGAGACAGATCCGTGCCTAGGAGATATAATTTTTCATTTCCTTCTTCTATGGCTGCACATATTCTAGTATTTGGAGGAGTTTTTGGACAAGGGGAAAATGTACAAGCTTTTTGTCTCACATCAGGGAGTGGCATGGGACAAAGTAGTGGTAGTGGGGTGCTATCACAGACCATCGGTGCACAGTTCAGTGGGACCGTGGGGGCACTTGGCACAGCTCCTACAGGCCCTATTGGACCCAGTGGTTCTGGTGGATCTAGTGGCTCTGGAGGTACAGGACCCGGTGGACCTGGTGGATCAGGTGGTGGAAGAAACACCAGAGGGAACCAAGGCTCTGGTTCAGGACAAGGACCCCAGCCACCACCTCAAGTATTCTTTGAAATGTCTCTACATTTTCTAGATTACAGGGGCATTGAGGATGCTGTGGAACATGTTCACAAGTGTGAACTGCTATGGCACACGAAGGGTATCACAACCCCAGAAATGAAAGGCTAGTCAATTTGTGACCACACTACAAGGGCACCCGTATAGCTGGTATAGAAAGTATGACCCTCATCAAATGGTGGTGGACTACACTACTTTAAAGAATGCATTCTTGGCAGAGTTCCACATTCCTGAGTTCGAGCAGAAAAGCATTAGCACTTTGAAGGAGATTCAACAAGGAATGGCAGAGAGTGTGTGGGAGTATGATGCACATTTTAAAACTCTCTTGTCTAAATTGTCATATGATATTCACCCTTCACAGCATGCACAGTGGTTTGTTGGAGGATTGATCACCCCTTTTAGAAGGGCCTTGTCTCATAAAACTTTTACAGATCTGCGCAAAGCATTGGAAGCTGCCTTGTGCCGAGGCTGTTGGTAGTATTGATACTGGTGTTAGCCCATTCTTGGAGGCTCAGATTGCTGCTATGGCCAAACAGTTGGAAAAATTGTCTGCAAACTCAGTCCATGAGACTTGCAGTGGTTTATGGTGCACAGATTGTGAAATAGAGGGGCACGTTAAGGATAATTTCCCCCGGAGGATGGTACATGCTGTGATAGTAGATTGTGAGATTTTTCATGGGGACCATGATGCAAGTAGATGTCCCTTGCTATAGCGCATGATCAGGAAGAATGTATCTTGTTATTGCAAAATTTACACCTCCACAACCCATGATACGAAGGACTGTAGGCTCATTGATTAGATCCATGAGGCCATTGATCATGGGGTATGCCAAACCAGCATTGCCAGTGGTTCTAAAAATGATGATCACCATTATGAGGAGCACGTAGAAGGGGATGCACGTGGAAGAGGTTTTTGAGGAGGATTTTTTGGATGAGGTAACCGTGGAGGAAGAAGTGAGTTCCCACACGGAACATGTTTCAACTGTGGATCTACAGAACATTACAAGTGTGAGTGCCCGGACTTGTTATAGTGCTCATGGTGTAGAAAGAAGCATAAGTATGAGGAGTGCTCGGAGTTATTTGAGCATATGAATCAGCAGCACCAGAAGGACAAGGGCACTGCGATGGTCAGCATCAAGAAGGTAGACATACAGTGGATGCCTTGGGTAACATGGGATGAAGGTTTGGAGCCTATCTTGGTAACAACAAGGGTAGAAGCCATGCGTGTAAGAGAGGTACCAAGACAGAAGACCCTGGTTACGAGGGAGGAGGTCATTCATGGAAAATATCCAAACCCCATGCATCAGAAGGAGATATATCAGGACACCATGGATGTTATTCGAAGCTTACAAGGGGAGATCCAATGTCTTAAGGAGAAATCCAGAAAGGAGGAACAAGGAAGGAGAGTTGAGGCACAAAAGGATGACCTGGATGAGGTCAAGGAGGTGTGTAAAATGCTAAGGTAGGAGAACATCATTCCTTTGCTAGGATCCTGGTTGAGAGAGAAGGTACCACGTGCCGGAGAAGAGCGTGAGAGATAGGTCTTGCATGTGAACCTTCCCCCTCATAGCCTCGACTATGACAAGGAGATTACGTTGAATTCAGTTGTAGATGGATGGCTCCTCAACAATATACTCATTGACACTGGCACAAGGTTAATGTTCTAACTTTGGATGCATGGCATCAGATGGGAAGACCTGCATTACAGCCATCTTTGAATGTGTTGTATATGGAAAACAAAACTAAGGCAATGCCCATCAGTGTCTTGAAGGATGCAGCTATTACTATTCAGGGAGCCAAGTTTACTAGGGACTTCGAAGTCTTGGTGCTCACCGAGGCAGACAATTTCCTAGCACTACTTGGGTGCCCTTGGTGTTACAAGAATAATGCGGACCTTCGGTTCAACAAAGGGTACATCAGCTTTGAGAACAAGGAGGAATGGGTCATTATACCCCTGGTTGATGGGAAGTCGACACCCTATATTGAACCGTTGGGAGAAGAAGTTCTGGACAAAATTTATGTGTGCTCAATTAGAGACCCTGAGATGGTACACCCTACTAACGGAGTTATCCAGTTTGAAGATGCTCAGTCAGTGAGTGATACCACCAGCTTGGTGTGTGATAATTGGTCACATGGAACTTACGAATTAATGGGATGGTAGTTGAGAGGGTTGGTGACCAAGGTAACAAAGGTGCACACTGTTAGGTGCCTTGGAGGAAAAGAACTGCCCAAGTATTCAGGAGGAGCCTTCCCTGAGATCTTTCTGCAGGAGGTAGAAGCTCAGTGGAAGAATGAGAAGGAACAAAGGGAGATGTTAAGTTATGTCTTGCTTGGCATAGCAGCTCGTTGGTGGGCCACACATCAAGAGAGCCTTTTAGAGTGGCACAAGGTAAGGATTGCTCTCTCTGTCAGATTTTCTAGAAGTAATGTACCCACCATCATCAAGGAGTACCATGGGAAGGAGCCTACCTCTTTCCATATCCAGGAGTGTGAACGGGTCTGGAGAGAAGGCACAGAAGCTTTGCCACCATCCCTCTGGGTGCACAAGTTGTATTCTACACTGCAGGGTTGTGCACGTGCATGGTACATTCATTCAGAGACATGCCGCCAGACAAGGAATTGGCAAGAGCTTGCGGCTGACCTTATTCAAACCTTTGAGTATCAGAGTACCAAGCCATCGATTGATAAGGCCTTGTAGGGTATCAAGTGCCTTACCATGGGGGATAGTGCCAGAATGGAAGATAGGCTGTTAGAATTATTAGGTGAACCAGGATTGGAGGCACGCTTTGAAGAAATTAAGGAAGTAGAAGAGTTACAGCTTGAGCACGCGTGTTTGGAAAAAGAGAAGGGAAAGTTAGTATATGTGATTGATGGAGAGGAATCAGAAAGCTTAGATGTTAGCCATTCTGTAGGAATGCGTGAGGTAGTGGACAGTGCAGATGCTCGCATGCATGCCTACCATGAGCCTTTAAAGATGAAGAAAGTTAACATCGGTTCAGAAGAAGAACCTAAGGAAGCTATTATTGGGGATTACTGGACAGAGAAGGAAGTATCAAAGATCATTGATCTGCTACGTGAATTTGAGGATTTATTCCTGTGCGGGTACCATGAGCTCAAAGGTGTTCACCATTCCTTGGGGGAGATGAAGATAAAACTGAAGGATGGTGTGCACCCAGTTAGAAAAAGGCCCTACCAGATGAATCCCAATTTGTGCGTGAAGGTTAAGGAGGAGATAGACAAGATGATAGCTTCTGGGATCATTAAGGCAGTGGAAGAATCAGAATGGATAAGTCTGATGGTAATCAGCATCAAGAAGGATGGGTGGATTAGGATTTGTGTGGACTATAGGGAATTGAATGCAGTTTGTGTCATTGATCCATTTCTGACCCCCTTCACTGAAGAAATTTTGGAAGGAGTCGCTGGGCATGAAATCTATTCCTTTACGGATGGATTTTCAGGATACCACCAAGTCTGGATTGCAAAGGAGGACCAGAAGAAGACAACTTTCACCACTGAGTGGGGAAGTTTTGCATATACGGTCATGCCCTTTGGGTTGAAGAATGTGCCTACTATTTTTTCATGCATAGTGGTGCAAGCATTCCAGGACTTCATCCATAAATTTATTCAGGTCTATTTGGATGATTGGACAGTATATGGTCTGGTTAAGGACCATTGTGACAACTTGAGATTAATGTTTGAAAGGTGTAGGTAGTTGAGGATATCCCTCAACATTAAGAAATGTGTGTTTGCTACTCCCTTTGGGACTCTATTGGGGCATATCATATGTAAGGAGGGCTTGCTGGTAGATCCTGCTAAGGTTGCAGTTATTGTGGGGTTAAGGGAACCTACTAGCCAGAGTGCAGTGTGTGGATTCCTTGGACATATGGGCTATTACAGGAAATTCATTAAGGGATATGCCAAGATCACCATGCCTTTAGAGGAGCTACTTAGACACAAAAGTGCCTTCCATTGGGGAGAGGCGCAGCAGAGGGAATTTGATACATTAAAAGATAGGCTTATTACCACGCCTATTTTATGTTTTCCCTCTTGGGACAAGCCCTTCCATGTCCATGTAGATGCCTTAGGAACCGCCATTGGAGCAGTGCTTGCACAACCAGGTGAGGGGATTGTTGATCATCCTCTCTATTTTGCGAGCAGGAAGTTAACACCAGTAGAGTAGAATTATACCACAACTAAGCACGAGGCATTGTCGATGATCTATGCACTCTTCAAGTTTAGACAGTATCTACTGGCAACACCCTTTGTATTCTACACCGACCACATGGCATTAAAGTATTTGGTGAACAAGCCCATTCTTCAAGGGCGCATATGTTGATGGGTGTTGTTGTTTCAAGAGTTTGAATTCACCATTGTAGTGAAGCCCAGAAAAAGTAACTATGGGCCTGATCATCTGTCAAGGATTGATTCAGGAGAGGATGTGCAAAGTATTGAGGAAGCAATGTTAGACGCCTAACTATTTAGATTGCAGCACACACCCTCAGATTTGGAGGAGATTGCAGTATTTTTAAAAGAAGGTGTGGCACCAGATGGAATGAAGGCATTGGAAAAGAAGCAGTTGGCCATACGCGTCATGCCCTACATGTTGATTAGTGGAGACTTATACAAGTTGGGATGAGATGAAGTTTTACGCAGGTGTGTATTAGAGCATGAGCACCTGGCCATCATGGAAGAAGCACACGGAGGAAGTGCGGGTGGGCATTACGCAGGTGATGCCACTGCACGTAAGATATTAATGGTAGGATTATGGTGGGAAACCTTGTACAAGGATTGTAGAGATTACTGTAAATCATGTGACCACTGTCGCTGCATTGGCAAACCAAGAAGGAGAGATGAAATGCCTTTGCGTCCTATCCCTAGCGCAGAGCCTTTTGAAAAATGGGTGATAGATTTTGTGGGACCTATTGCACCAGCAATGCATAGGACTGGGTCATGTTATGTCATCACTTGCATGGATTATCTCACAAGGTGGGCAGAGGCAGCCCCAACTAAAGATTACATGGTAACAACAGTAGCAAGGTTCTTATGGGACAACATTATCACAAGGTATGGATGTCCATTGAGTTTGACCAGTGATAGGGGTACACATTTTCTGAATGAGACTATGAGGATACTATTATCAAAGTTCGTGGTGGCTCATCACAAGACTATGCCCTATCACCCACAAGCAAATGGAACCGTGGAAGCATTCAATAAAATATTAAGTCATACCTTGACCAAAATCTGTGATGTTGGAAGACAAGATTGGGATGAAAAAGTATTGGCAGTGTTATGGGCTTACAGGAATATGTATAAAAGACTAAATAAAGCCACACCTTTTTAATTGGTGTTTGGCATGGAATCCATTTTACTAGTTGAATTTATGTTACCTTCTCTGTGAATAGCACGCGTAGGAGGTTTAGCTGATGAACAAGCACTGGAAGAAAGGATTGATGAGCTAATGAAACTAGATGAGAGACGATCACTTGCCCGATGGAGCCAAACAACGGAAAAGGAAAAACAAAAGGCTTGGCATGATTGCCATATTAGAAACAAGAAGTTTGAGGTTGGGCAGATGGTGTTACTATATGATTCCAAGTTTCTACGCCATCCTGGAAAGTTGAAAGTACATTGGTTGGGTCCCTACACAATTTCGTACATCCTTGATTCGAGCATGTGCCAGTTACAAGTGTTGGATGGGATGAATTTTCCTGGACACTTCAATGGTAGTAGGCTGAAGCCCTACTATAAATAAGTCTTCTTGGTGTTTGTAAATAAGGTAGTTTTTCCAGTTAGTTTAGAAGTTTCCTTTATGCATTTTCCCTTTCTTGTGTTTCCCTTTCATGTTGTTGTTTTGGTTTTGTGCCTTGGGTGCTGGTAACCTTATTGCTATTTTTGGAGAATTTGTGAGTACGCAGAGGACTACACATCATTTAAGGTTGGGGTGGAGAAAAGTGAAGAAGAGTGTGATTAAAGTACTAAGGAAGTTGTGCTGAAGAGCCTTGTTGTGTAGCCCAGTTGAAAGAGGTAGATGAAGAGAAAAGATAGAATGGTTGGTGCCAGGATAAAGCTACTGGTAGATCCCACGTACAAAGGAAAAGGAAGCACAGTTAAAGTAACATGAGGTAGGTGAAAGCAAGAATCTAGACAGAAGAAGTGCCTTTGGCGCAGGTTAAGCACGCGCAAGAGTCTCCTGTCAGGTTGGTTTGGTTGTGCGCCAGAAGGTTGGAGAATTTTTCGTGCAAGAAGGGCATGTGAGTGAAGGCACTGAAGACGGACTTTTTTTGAAAAAGCCACATTAAATGAAGAGTACAGGGGTCAGTAAAGTAACATTTAATGATCAGAAAAAGGAAAAACTTTAAATAAAGGGTTGGGGCACTCTCATTTTTACTTTGTGAAAACAAAGATTTGGAGGTATAAGCAAGTTCTATGAGCTAGGGTTTTTCATATTCGATCAAATGGAAGATCTGTGGGATTAAAATGCGAAGAGCCAGTTTGAGATTGCGGACCAGAAGGAATTACACAGGTGTGGAAGGAGTTGAAAAGGGCATTGTCTTGTGAAGAGTTTATCCAAGTTAGGGTTCAACAAACTAGGGCATGGGATTAGAAGAGTTACATCACGGATCTGAGATCGAAGGTTGGGAGAAGAAAGATAGAGTAACAAAGGGAGGGTAGGAGTGAAGAAAAATACCTCAACCATGGCACCCAAGAAAGGAAAGGGAAAAGCTAAGGCTAAACAACCAGAACCCAAAGTAGACACAAATGAAGAATGGTATGCAGAGATGCAATACCCATATGGGGTGATGATGGGAAAGGAATGGGAATCCCACTTGAGAAGCATACCTGTTAGTGACTATAATCACACACAAACACCATAGAGAAAGAAATGGCGTTAGAATTGGTACACCCCACCAACAAGAAAACACCTGAAGGTTTGCCCATATATGAGGATGACGTTAAGGTTAAATTGGTGAAGGTAGGGCTATTGCAACTCTATGAGTTTCCTTATTTTGGGAAGCCATATCACTTGTACCAGTGGTTGATGTCTCAGGTGCATGAAGACTATTTCCACTTTGTTGGGTGTAAGATGCACGTGACTCCCTAGTTGATTTCACAATTTACAGGCCTCATATGTGAGGGAGATAGCCTAGAAGATGACCTTGGCGACAAGGAGGCTATTCAAGAGACCATCACTGAGTATGCCTACAAGAAAGGGTCGCGGTACTATAATATTTCAGACATCAAGGACCCCGTTATGAAGATGGCTGCACACCTGGTGACTAAGCTGAATGGCCAAGAAAGATGGACTCGGGTCAACAAACCTTGGCTACATGTCTGCAAAAGATTGCAGAGAGGATGATATACAACTTATCCACGTACATTACAGAGGAGATTGTTAAGTGCATGAAGGAATGGGACAGGATCCTCTTTGGCAATGTCTTTCTCACCATAGTGTTTACAGAAATTGGAGTTTCAGATGCCTCAGATAAGTTCATGTGGGAATACCCAGCTGAAGACCCTTCACCCGTGAAGAGGTTCGAGAAGTATGTTTGTTATATAATGACGGATCCCCACAAAGCACGGCTGGAAAAGTGGTATATGCACTTGAGGAATGCATTTAGGGAAGAATGGAGGATACCTGAACAACTCCCAGCAGCCACTGAGGGAGAAGCTAAGTTCACGGTATACCATCACTACTGCTTGGGTAGATTCAAGCTTATTGACGAATCATGGAGCCCTTGGTGCAAGCTTCCCTTTGCATTCACTACCTAATACTTCCAAGCGGGAGTAAACAAATTTAAATAATCAAAGAAGCTAAGGCTGGAACTAGGAAGGTTAGACCAGGAACACGGGGAGATGAGGAAGAGGTTGAATTACCCTAGTGGTAAGCGCGCATACATAGAGAAGTACACATCGTATGAGATCCAAATGACTAGGCCAATAACGCTTCCCATTGTTGGAGGATCCGTGACGCGCGTGTACATACGCATAAGGCCAAAGTTTGAAAAGGATGCATATTCAGAGGATGAAATCTCCATACCTGAAGACCCCTTGGGAAAGAAGAAGCCAGCGTACAAGAAGAGAGGAAGAGGATACGAAGGAGCACCAAGCGTGCCGACTGCTTAGACGGTGAGCATGCCATCTACAAGTGCCAAGCCAAGCACCTACATATGAAGAAAGAAGTATCTAGTGAAAAAGAAGATGCAAAAATTAGAGGCACCTGAGCAACCCACCACCATGGAAGAATCGCCAAAGGAAGAAGATAAGGCCAAATCCCCTGATCAGAAGCTGCCTCTTAGGAAGAAGCAGAGGGTGGATGAAGAAGTTGACTCGGAGGCGACTGACAGCTTGGAGAAGTACTTAGGAGAAGGAGAAGATGAGAGTGAAGGAGGTGGCGATGAGGAAGAAGATCCTAAAAAGGAAAAAGAGCCACATGTGTTTAGTGTTTATGACTCGGAGGAATAGAGCGGAGAGGAGAAGCAAGAATTTGTATTTGCGTGGCGCAAGGGTGCACAAGATGAGGAAGGCACTAAAGACATGAAGGTAGATGAGAAGGATGCCAAGGAGCAGGGAGCCATAAGCCTTACAAAAGAGCATATTACTAAGTTAGTAGAGCAAGAAGTGAAAAATATGCTTGAAGTCCTTATAGACCAAGAGTTAGAGTGCAACGCGGACATAGTGCTTAAGGAAGGGAAGGAGGAGAGCATTAAAAAGGAACATGATAGCCTAGGAGGCCCCGCTCTAACAGTTAGCTTCCCCAAAGGCATGTGCTTGGGTAGGAGAACTCTAGATACAGACTAGAGATAGATAATGGGCTACATTAATGACACAAGGAAGGTGTTATGCACATGGTTCCAGAGCACTATACCCACTAAAAGGCTTATAGCCATGGAGTCTTTTGAGAAGGATGGCACGTACCCCAAGACCAAGAAGATGCTTTCTTGGGTGTTCGATTCCCACGTTGACGAGCTATACTTTGAAGTCTTCCAGAAAGCACTCATCTCGTTTCCAGAATCTAAGGGAGACAACCCCTTAGTAAATGCTCAGGAGCTTTCATACGAGCAAGTATGCAATGCTCTAAACAAAGTCGTGGTCGAGACTGAGGCTAGGTTGTTCGTGTGAAATGACAGAATCATAGCATTGGAGGTGAAGTTGGGGAAGAAGGAGGAAGAAGTGGCAGAGAAGGCCAAGAGTTTAAAACGGGAGGAATTAATCAGCACGCAGTTAAGGTGCGAGTTAAAGGAAGAAAAAGTAAAGGTGCGGGAGGTCTACATGAATGTGGAGTCGATCAAGAGCGCCATCATATTAAAGCACCCAGACCTAACACCAATCCCTCAGAGGTATGCATCAACTTTGGAATGCTTAGAAGACCTAATGCATGTCCTCACTATGGAGAGGCAACCCTTGGCACTGGAATCTACAGAAGAAGTGGCTACGTGCTTGAAAGAGGAAGACCGGTTGAAGGTAGTAGTAACTGTTGTCGAGTACAGCCAAGTACTCATGGATATTAAGGTCGTTGCCCAGTCTACAGAAGCCGCATATGACACATGCACAGATAGGGATAAGGTGGTGAGCTCCTTGGTCACCATGCTTGAAGCAGAACTGAAAGAGTTCCAATAAAAGAATAAAGGAAACAGGGCAGAGAGGGATAAGGTTTTGGCTGAGGTAGAGAAGAAATCAGAGGTAATTGAGGCTTTAATAAGCTCGATTAAGGCCCGGTTGAAGGAACTATACCCCTAAATTATCAGAAGAATGGATAAACTCACAGACCTGTGTAAGGAAATGGAGCAAATTGTGGACACTTTGGGCACCCAGGGAATTGGCCTAAGCTTTGATGAAGTGAACACCCTGGTGGGTGACCTATGCCAGAAGTCAAAGGATGAGGATGAAGTGTGGAACAAGCTAGAGGAAGATCTGCGAAAGGACTTTCCCAACCTTTTGAATTGATGTTCCCCCCCCATTCTTCATTCTTTCCATTATTCTTTCATTCCTTATTCATTTTGTAAAGTATAAGTCTACATCTTGGTTCCATAAAACAGCTTATATCTTGGTCAAGTAAAATGTTTCCGAGGATGGAGAACAAGCATAGTGTGGGGTGATGTTGGGCCCTTGGAATATTGACCAAGTATAAAGGCGCGTGGGCATGTGGGATCCCAGTTCCTAGATGGTGCGCAAGGCAAAAGCGTGCAAGAGAAAGGCTTAAGGAAGCAAATAGTGCACGCGACGTGCAAAAGGAGGTTCGGGACTTAGCCAATTTGAGCACCCAAGGAAGAACACTTGAAAATCTTGATCAGTTGCATGTGGATAAGATGTCTACCTAGCAACAAGTTGGCCTAGGAAAGAGCATGCTCGGATGGAATCTTCTAGAAGATCATCATGAGATGGAATGGAGAGCTCAGGCCTGAAGGAACATGCTCACATGGAGGACCACATTCAACACTTGGCGATGGATCTGAGGGCACAGCAAGGCGAGTTGGTAGCTCGGGAAAGTGATAAATACAAGTGCCTACCATGGGAAGATACAGATACATATACACATAGATAGAGATATACACACACACAGAGTGATATATCATGGGGATATACATAGGGAATAGTGGGTTAGAGAGTGAGCGAAGCTCTGTAGAATTGCTATGAGTGGATATTCTGGTTCAAGAAAGGATGTACTAAGCATGGAGTTGTATTTTTCTTTTCTGTTAGCTTAGCTACATATGTCCAGTGATGTGCATGACTGCGGTCTGCACTCTGTGACACTCTGTAATGAATCAATGAATATATTGAGGTTACCTGTTATAAATAGATATGAATATCAATGGGTTTAATGTATATTTCATTCATATGAGTTCTCTTTCCTTTCATGATATGAATGAATGGTTGTATCTTTCTTTCTGTTATAGTATATGTTCTGGAATCTGTTAAAACACTCGGTCTGAAGTGACTGCAAGGATCTAGAGGCCGTTCTGAGCCCTATGGTTCTTGTATGTCTCAACTTCTTTCCTAAATACTCTTACACTAATCATAGATAATCCTTCCCACTAGACTCACATAAAAGAGAGACTCGACACCCGCGCGTGCCTCAGGTGAGTGCTCAGCTTCTGTTGGGTGATAGGCTGGCATGCATGGGGTTATTCCTTTTGTGATAGGAGTAAAAATGATTACAAATTCAATGAATAAATTTTGTTCCATTGGAAGAATGTAGATGATATAATGATATGATGTATCACTCCATTCATAGATCCACAAAACCAGGAAGATGTGAAGGCTCATGACCAAGAACCAAGAAGGAGGTGAGAACTAAGAGAATGGTGATGTGAAAACAAAGATAATGGATGTCAAGACACAAGGTGTAACATTGATCCATGTGAGAAAAATGTAATTGTACGCTCACTATGCCATATTGTTAGAACAGTGAAATCTCCAATGATGATAAAAAATTCTTCCAAGGTAAAAATGAGGTCCAGATCCTTCCCCCTATTCTTTTCATCCCTCCTTTGACTAAAATCAACCCATTTATTTTGTCTGTAAACTTTAATTTTTCTTGTAATACCACTTTTTACCTTTGGCTTTTTCCTGAGCACCGATTGTGTAATTGTTAGTGGTGGTTGTGTAACCACCCCAATGGTTATGTAACTGGTGGTTTCGTAATTGTCAGCGGTGGTTGTGTAACCACCCGGGTGGTTATGTAACCAGCAGTTGCGTAATTGTCAGTGGCAGTTTTGTAACCGACCCGGTGGTTATGTAATCGATGGTTGTGTAATTATCAACGGTAGTTGTGTAACTGCCCTGGCAGTTGTGTAACCGCCCCTCTTTATTCACCGGCAATCCTATCACTTAAAGTCAAAGACTTAAAATGTGCATTTTTTGACACATGTTTGGATTTCGTGAGTGATTTTCTCACTCATTTCTCAACCGTTTTGCCTATTTTTGGACTCATTGGAATCGTATTGATTTTATCTTCTTATTTGGATATGTTTATAATGTTGACTATCTCTCCATTTTTTATTTGTCACTTCTTCATCAAAACATGTATTTGAATAATTCTTTCCCATATTTTATAATAGCCAGACTTTTACCTGTATGATGTTGGATTTTTCATACTCTTGAGGTTAAGTTATGTTGCTGAAATTTTGAGAGGAACCAAACAGATAACCATGTCTTTGCTTTGTTCTTTCCTACCATTTACCTTTAGTCATTTCTTGCACCAAGCCAGCCACAACCAGTATTTTGTTTTCTTTGCTACCAGCCAGCATCTGTGCATTCCTGGATCAATTGGACTTCATATTTTTAAGAAGATACAAAGTTGAGGAGACAACAAGCACATCTCACCTTTGGGAAGCTACCACAGTATAGTAACAATCAGGTTGGGGTTGTGTTTAAATTATTTAAATCTTTAATTAATTTGTATTTGTTAGAATAGAAAGAATGCATTTGTTTTGAGTTTGTAGAATTGTAGAAGTGGAAGATTTCATCACTTCCCGAATGTATTTATCTTATTTCTAGTATTCCTTTTCAAAATATTCCTTATATCTTCCCTTGATAACTTATTTGCAGCTTATCCCTGTGGATATGCTAAGAAAATTAGTTGGATGAAGAATTGAATAAATCCTTGCACATATTTTATTTATTTTAATTAGTTCAAATTTACTTTTGTCGGGGAAAGTTCATACGGCAAAGAGGAAACTGTTTCTGAGAAGCTTTTCACTTTCTAGTAAACTTGAGGCAGAATCTTTTCTAGAAGAAGTTTATTTTATTTTATTTAGATTAATAAATTTTTAATACATTCTTTTAGAATAGCATTGTCAAACAACCCTGAAACAGAGGAATAGCCACATCCATCTATTCTTTGTTTCTAGATTATTTTATTAGAAGTAATAGTATTTTATTTTAATTAGTTTCTTGTGTCTGTAGAATAGTTTATTTATTTGTTTCATTCAAATTATAAAAAATGCAAAAATATTTTATCCGTTTAATTAGTTTTCTTTTAATTCATTTCTCGTTTGGATAAATATAATAAATTGTATTTCATTTTGTTTTATTTAATTAATTGGGAATGAATTTGGTTGATAAAAGATTAAGCACACTTGTCTTTTATTTATGTTAAATTTATTTTCCTTATTTATTTAAAACAAAATTTCAATTTAGTTTAGCAAACAAATCAAACAAGACAATCAAACAATAGGGAACTTACGCTACCCGTACATAGCCTCTAATTCCCCCTTTGCCAACTCAACTACTAGGAACTCACAATACCCAGTCTTAGTATTAGGTATGTACCAATATGGCTTAGGTTCCCCTTCAAAAAATGGTTTTGTAATTGGATATCTTATAATTTTATCCTTCACTAATTAATGGAAGACACTAGAGAGACTTTCTCTTAGGGGTGTAAATTGAAGTTTGACTTTACGCGAAGTAGTGTCTTTGTTAGGTTGTATAATTGGATTTTTGGTTGATCTTCGAAATTTTTTCAAAGTGACATCATCAAATTCTGGAGGTAGTTTTTCTCCCATTTCTAAGATAGAAAGAAAAATTAGTATTTATTCTTTTGCAAAATGTTTTTGAATTTTTCTTGTTCTTTAAAGGAAATATTTTATAGTTGGTTTTCATCCTCTTCGTCGGAACTAAGATGGAAATTATGTTTGTCTTTTCTTCTAGAGGAACTATAATCATGATGTCTTATTCCTGCCATGTTAGAAGAGGGTGGGAACAAAGGATAGTTGTGATAGAAAACTCAATCCTTAGCAAAGTGAATTCTAAGATGGAAGAGGGGAAAATTTTTGATAGCTCGACCCTAGCAAAATAAGTGCAAAGAGGGAGGAGACGGAAAGATTAGCTTATTTCCCGAATCTTAAACAAAAATGGATGTTTTAAAAAATAAGAGACTTAACAAGCTGAGGTGATCAACTCTTTAAAAAATGAGTGTGAAGAGAGACTAAAAGATTCGAAATGTCAACTATTAACAAGATGAGTGTTAAGAGAAATGGAAGGGTGTAACTTCACAACCCTTAATAAAATGAGTAGTGTTAAGGTAGAAGATGGAATTGAAAGGTTATATTAGAAGAATCTTAACAAAATGAGTGCTAAGAGAGATGAAAAGGTTGGAAATGTTTGTCAACCCTTTACAAAGTGAATGTAAAGAGGGAAGAGATTAAAGAGTTTGGCTTGCTCAACTCATAACAAAATGAGTGTTAAAAGAGAAGAGACTTAGAAATATGATGAAGGTTCTCAACTCTTAACAAGGTGAGTGTTAAAAGAGGAGATTTAGAAACAAGAATGCAAATGCTCGACTCTTAGCAAAATGAGTGTTAAGAGAGGATACTTGGAAACATGATGAAAAGGATTGACTCTTAACAAAATGAGTGTTAAGAGAGGAGACTAAACAATGGAAGGGGAGCACTCAAATAATGACAATATGAATGTCAAAACAAGAAGTGTAGAAATGATGATGAAAAGGTTTGAATCTCATGAAAGTGGAGATAAGAGGTGAAGGGAAAGTCGTTGATTAAGGATCTCAAATTATAGAAAAGTGAATTCTTTAAAAGAGAGGAGTGAAGAAATTTGAAGATGTCAAAATTTTAACAAAGTGAATGTTAAATTTGATGATGTAATATGGTAGAATGCTTAAATTTCAACAATGTAATGTGATTTAACAAAAATAGAATTATGTTAAACCTAATTGTAGAGTCACATATGATAAATAAATTCTAAAGTAAAAATTTGACACAAGAAATAAGAAAGTAAAATATAAAACCCTACGTGCAAGAGAGAGAGAGAGAGAGAAGGACTTAGCTAATTTGTGCTTGATTCTAGAACTGATCTAGACTTGAAAAGTGATGAAAAATAAGTAAAATGTGTCATTATTATGCACTATAAATTCTAGAGCTATCGGATGAGGGTCTGCTTTAGGGGCACCTGGATGTTAGGGTCTGCTTTTGGGTACCTGTGACTATGAAAGTGGTCAGAACCTATTTTTTTGGTGTCCCACAAGTGTCGTTGGTAGTCACTGTTAGTCACATTTATGTCTCACCTTGATCGTTGGATGTACCTGTAACCTGTAAAATAGATTTTCACCTTCAGAACCCACAATACCACATCAAATCCAAAAAAGAAAGATGCAATATGGGGAGTTGGAATGACCCTATCACTCACCCAACTGAGTGAACTTATGACCAAGCATTACACTACATCTTAGACTCCATGTAGTTCTTGTGCATGTGTGAAAGAATCATGCCCTAGGAATCCCTTGTGTAAGTGCACTTGATAGCGGATGATAGCTAGATGAAGCAATGCAAATATATGTGTGGATGAAATAATGAACTTCCCCTTCCTATGTAATGTATGTAGAAAATGCATTCCCTTATTCCTTGTATGGATGCTAGATGGATGATTCCTTTAGATGTAACCTTAGGTGATGATAATAGATGCTTAGAGCTTAGTCCTTTATTTTGGTCACATAGTTTTGTATTTATATGATTCCTTTGGTTGAATTTCATAATTAACAATTGGAAGGCTGACCCATAAGAAAATAAGATGACCAAAAGATAAAAGAAGCCCAAAAAGAGTAAGGTGGAAATGGGTCAGCACCACCCTAAGGGGACTAGGGTGCCTGGGTACTGGCATCCTAGCTGAATGTGGTGTCTAGAGTCATAAAATATAAGAAAGGGAAATACCAATTGGGTTGTGTAGTGTAAAAGACCATAAAAAATACAAGAAACAAAGAAAAGAGTCCAAAGATAACTGTCAATTACTAATTTTCTTGCTTAGGAATCATATGAATGCAAGTATGCTTTTAGGACCTAGAAATGTACCCAAGTGCGTTAGTTTGTGTCTACATTTGCCACCATTTTATGTTTTTGAGTGAATAATATATAATATAAAGTAGACAAGAGATGTGTACCTAATAACCATGTAGAGTGTGATGGCGATAGCATGCCAAAGAGACAATTCAAAGTGTAGAGTGGTAAAAATGAAGCGTGGAAGCTAAGAAAAAGGAACTAACCCTAGGGGTGAAGTGTATTGTGTTATGTCATGTTATACATGTTGTTTTGTTTTATGTAGGGTTGCTTATTACTGTTTATTAAGGATGGACCTACAAAATAAGAGTGAAAGAGAAATCAAATTCATGTATTATGAAAACTTTGTAAAAGTATGTAAATGTGTGTAAATGTGTGTAAAAGTAGTAAAAGAAAAGTGTGCATATATTGATCTTGAGTGTAAAAGGATAGAAACATGTCCTAAAAATGTTGTGTAGAGAAATTTTTTTAGACGATCTCATGCCAAGAGTGATATTTTTGGGATATCCCATGCCAAGAATAATTTTTTTTTGCAATCTCATGCCAAGTGCAAGTTTTTTGGGCAATCTCACGCTAAGGCAGAAAAGTGTTAGGGAGAGAGGTCTAGTGTTACTCTCCTTTCATGACTGTGTTGGAATATTGTGTTCTAGGTGTTGTCATTGACACAAAATCCCATTAATAAAAAAGAGGATGATGGAGTAGATTCGGAGGATGCTTACTGTGATGATGACATAGAGATTCAAGTGTGTTCTTGGTGGTATGAGTTGATTCAGTGAGATTGGTTTGGTCTAGCAAGTCATGTCAGGTGACCTAGCTAGCTTAGGTGATGGAGCATGATGATTGGATTTACTTGGTGGATTTTGGATCATGGTATGAATATGGAGAGAATGTTGTGAGAGTTTTTAGACACTCACATGAGTTTCAGGGTGCAGGTAGAAGTTTAATACCATGGTTTATGTGTTTATCTGGACCAAGTCTAGGTGTTTGGAGGCATGAGGTTGAGTTATGGAGACATGTGAGCTCATGAATGAATGTAAGTAGGTGTTTCATGATGTAATAAATATTTTATGGCATTTTGGAGAGTTTCTATAATGAGTTATTGTGTCATTTCAGTTGACCCTAGCCTAAACAATGCAAAACCCGAAGGGTTAGTCATGCAAATGAGATGGTATGAGAATATGGGAAAAAATTTGAGTTATGATTATTGGATATTATGTAAAGAGGTGTCATATAGGTGTGAGAAAAATTTTGAGTCATTTTCAACAGGATTTTGCAAGTTATGATGTTTTGTGTGAAATAGGGTCCAAGAAAGGGTGTTTTCTAGCTCAAATTGCACCTTTTGATGCTCACCCTGAATTGTGTACTTTGCATGGGACCTTGTAGTTTTCATGGATATTTATACATTGATTATATAATTTTTCACAAAAAATAATGACTTCGTTTCATCGTCACATTTTCATGCACGAACGTTAAGAAGGTAAATAGCTTTTTGTGTGTTTAAAACCCTAGCTCAAAAGCAATAGGAGAGATATTGGTCCTAAGTGCCTAGAATGAATTTATAGTGTAATTAATATTATTGTATGATTTAAAGGACTCATCCAAGATTCCATAAAGGTATGGTAGTGTATGTGGTGATGAGTGGACCCCACTCAAACATGCTTGTTTCTAAAGAAGTTTAGTTTGGGACAAGTTTGTCCAAAGGAGTTACAAATTAAATGGACATTATTTTTATTATGTGATTTTTTATTGATTTTAATGGTGGTTTTAGGTCATGGTTATGCTTATATATGGTAAAGTTTGTCCTATTTTTGAAGACTAATCAAAGGGTAGTTTTGGGGCAGTTTCAGGTAGTTTGCGAAGATGGGATTGGTTGAAGGCCTTCCACTTGGAGTTGGAATGCGTTATAATATGTTATGTAAATATTATTTATATGGATTTCCATTGGTATAATTTTTGTCTCATGATAATGATATGTGATTTTTCATCCATGTCATTTTGTGAGGAAGAATATTGTTGGTTTTCCAAGACAGGATTGCTCAGACTGAAAGAATGAAGTGAATGAATCATGAGATGGATAATATGATACTTTATATCACCTAGAAGGGATGAATTTGGTTCCTTTTAGGTCTTGGAAGTGGCATAAAGGGTACAAACTAGTTGAGTTTACAAAACTAGTTTCTGTGCAGCATGTTTTGGTGAAGAGGAAAGTTGTTGTGGATTGAACACATGGATGTTTCAAGATCTCTAACATGAATGGATTTTATTTACAAGTCCTTAGGATTATATATATTTGTTACATTCCATATTTTATTTTATTTGGAGTGTGCATTATGCCCAAAGGTGAAGACAAAGTGCTAGAAATAATTATTTAGTGAAGGATATGAGCCTTTTGGCTTATGTTATGAATTATTTGATTGGTAAAAGAAAATATGTGATCATGGATGATTATTATATGTTATATTACACATTTGAGATTAATTTTGGATCCTTAATAATAGTGTTTTTAGTTCATCTTAGTGATGGGGTTTTGAGCTTGTTTGGTGCAAGATGAGTGGTTTTGGGCATGACCACCCTATATGGGTCATATGTTAACATTTTAATGAAGTGTTTGGGATTTTTTTAAGTTTAATTTTTCAAACCAAAGGAGTGAAACTGACCATTATTATGTTTTAATGACGATAATCATATAAAAGTGATGTTAAAGTTCAAATTTGAACTAGTTGAACAAGAGGGAAAAAGTGTGACCTATGTGAGTGTGTGTTACACATTTGAAGGCCTGTTTTGAGATTTGAGATATTGTATGGTAGGTTGAAGATTTTTTTCAATTTTGTGTGCAATATTTTTAGGCCAAGACAAAGTGGAGAATAAAATAGAAATAGCAAGATAGGTGTGTAAGGGTTTGAAGGTTGTGAATTGAATTAGTGATCTCAATCAGTTGTGGCAGCAAAAAGACATCATAGATATTTTTAAAATGTGGTTGAGTGGGTGTTCGATCATCTTAGGGGGTTTTATCCTCCTTTTGGAGTTGGTGTTTCACAAAACTAGGGGTTGGTGCTCCTTCTAGGGTTTGTGTTCTACTAAACTAGGGGTTGGTGCTCCTTGTGAAGTTGGTGCTTCACTAAAAAAAATTATTTGAGTAATATAATAAGAATTTTCAGTGGGTTTTCTTCCCCGTGATGGTTTCCCACTTATATCTTGTGTTATGTTGTTGTCTCTCTTTTTCATGGTAAATTGAATACATGTTATTTGATGTTATGCACACATTAATGGATGGTTAATTAGTTCACGGTTTAAATGAGTAATATGAAATTGAATTTAATTTTGTAATGATTGATTAACCCCCCCTCTCATTCCATTGTTCTTCTAACAGACTATTTCCTTAGTTATACACCACTACAAATGGTGTGATTTGTGTTGTCTCAAGTTGTATTGTATTTGTTTTGAGTTGAAATGGAGAAATAATGCATTTTATTTGCTAGAGTATTGTGCTTGTACTATGAAAAATGTTCTTTGAACTGATGAAAACTATGTTGATATGAAAAAGTAATTGTATCTTCCCCTATGATATAGGCACCTAGGAGAGGTCAGGAGCACCTAGACACTAGTGTTTATATTTGGGTGCTAGCGTCTATGCTAAACTGAGGACCCAAGTCAAATTTTGGGTCATTTCTATAAATGTAGCCTGTTTTGATTATGTATTGTGCATATATAAAGTGTAGCTTTGAGTTGTTGTAAGGGGTGACTGATTTACCCAATGTATGTCCCCCTTCATTTGGGGTGCATGTAACGTTGTTAGGAGAATGCAAGCCAAAGAGTGGAATTGAAACGGATATGATGTGTATACCCTACAGGAGGAATGCACATAGCAGAACCCAATACACATGCAAACAAGATGGCTCATAACACATCTTAGTATAAGAATAATCATGTAATAGAAAAGCAGTGTAACAAGTAAATGTGCATACAAAAGAGAGATCGTGAAAATTGGGTTTCATACATGGGACATCACTCACAATATCACAAGACAATCAAAGCCAAAGTGGTCAAAAGCATATACTATGCATATAGGATAAAGGGCATAGTCCACAAACAATGTCAAGCAAAGTGTAACAAATAACCATGGTGGAAAATGTTGCACATCGAGCACCCGTTAGCATGTTAGAAAGTTAAAGAGTGTGTCAAGACATGTATCGATCAATGGAAAATAGTGTTCTAGTAAGAAGAAGTAGTAAATAATGGAATAATAGCACATGGGATGTGTAAGACTAGTAAATGTAGATGCCCCAGGAGCCTTGATGGGATTGGTAAGAGGTATAGTGCCAAGCATCATTGTTGTGTGTAAAGTTATGTAGGAAGTCTACATTCATAACTAGAAAACAAGTGAACGTGTATGTATATCTAGAAAATATAATGACATACTAGATATTCTTCTAACATAGTAAACAAAATTCAACATGTAACTAGTATAGGCAAGCAAGAGTATGTGCAACCAAGATATCTAGTATTTTATGAGTGTGAATGAAATGAAATGGTATGTAATTTGAATATCACAGGAGCAGTGTGCCCCTAAGAAAATGTGTATGAATGTGTATGAGATGAGGTTCATTTATAAAAGACCCCTCAATAATCAAGAATGAACAATAGAACAAGAGTGTTCATCGGGAAATGGTTTGAAAATGTGTGCTAGAAATATATGATCAATGAAGCATATAGCATAAAGATTGTGAGTGAGATGAGGTCCATTTTAGATTTAGACCCTCAGCAGTAAAGTATGAACCATGGAACTAGAGTGCGTCATCGGGAAGTATGATGTGTGGGAATTAAAAGCATGAAATATGTATAATGAAATGCAAAGCGTGAAATGTGTAGTGTGTGAGGTTCATGGATGTAGTATGCCCTCAACAGTCAAGTGTGAACCTTAGCACAAAAGTGTTTCATAGGTTAATGACAATACAAAGTGTATCAATTTGTGAAAAAATTCTTAAAAATAGAATGAATGAAGCATGGAGAATAATATTAGAAATGATACATGCCAAATGAAGTTAATAGGGGGAGGAAAGTAAGAAGGATGCCCCCCAACTGTATGATGTGTATAATAATCAAGTAACATCATCTAAAAGATCGTCATTGGCAAGATCATAGCCAATTGGACCTGGATCAGAGACTTGGTTAGCAATAACATGAGATTTATCATATAAAGAGCCATTGTAGTGCAAATTTTACATGCCCATTGTGTATTCCTCATCAGTGAAGGCTAGTTGTGGACAACCCTATGTATACCAGTAGGTTAGATTTGTAGTATAACTAAGGAATGAATCATTACAAAGAGAGATATAGCCAAAAGGCATGGAAAATGTAATAGTAGTGTTAGTAAGATCTAAAGTTCCCCCAATGTAGCTAAGCCAAGATAGTCCAAGTGTGAGTGGAGAAGTGTGACAAGTGCATGGAAAAAAGACTGGTAAATGAAGGACACATAGGCCATAAGTGGTAGTAACAAAAACACATCCCTGGTAGAGGTGAGGAGAATGAGGCATTGGGTGGAGATGATCCAATATGAATCCAAATCAGGCTAAGCCATCATGCGTGTAAATAGTGTTAAAGCAAGTAAGATTGAGAAGAATGTGAGGCCATTAAGAGTCATGTATGAAAGGAGTGCATGTAAAAGGAGGAGGTTTCAACATAGAGTGAGATGATGCTAGTGAGATGACATCCAATGCATAAATAACACCTTGGAGATGAGGCATATTGGCGATGGATGCAGGATGCTACATGAGTTGATCATCATCAGTGGGCTATGTAGAAGTGGTAGGAATTGGAGTAGGAAGTGCAGTAATTGGATCTAGGCAACAATATTTGAATGGGTCATTGTTAGTAATAATATTATATTCATAGCCATCATGGAGGAATTTAACACACCGATGAACTATAGAAGCCACCGCTTGCATAGTGTTAAGCAATGGCCTACCAAGTAAGCAATTGTACTGAATGACAACATCGATAACAAACAATACCGTATGAATGGTTTTTGGAACTGTGAGAGGTAAAGTGATAGTTCCTATACATGGAAATTGTAGAAGAATCATAAGCATGAAGAGAATTGGATGATGGGCTAACATTGGCTGAGGAAAGGTCGAGGTTCTGAAGGAGTCTTAAAGTACAAAGATTGAGCTCGGATCCATTATTGACTAGTGTTTTCTTAGTGCCCATGTTATAGATGTGAGATGGAATATAAAGGGTAGGATCATTGTCATAAACAGAAAGAGCGATAGCTACATGAGATGGAAAAGTAAGTTGTTCCAAAAATCCAGCTACAAATAATTAATATACAAGGTCCATATGAGTATTGGAAGGAATATGAGCATTAGCCAATAGAGAGTTGATTTTAGCCTTACAATCAAAATTAGCTTACAAGAAATTATGGATGGAGATATCCATGGTGAGAAGATCTTAGGATAATGAAAGCAAGAGGAATTAATGATCCAAGAGCGTTTGAATGTGGGTTCACCAAATGATTTAACAAAAATAGAATTATGTTAAACCCTAAATATAAAGTCACGTATGATAAATAAATGCTAATGTACATACTTGACACAAGAAATAAGCAAGTAAAATATAAAACCCTGAGTACAAGAGAGAGAGAGAGGACTTAAATGATTTGTGCTTGATCATAGAATTGATCTGGACTAGAAAACTAATGAATAAGAAGTTAAATGTGTTGTTATTATGCAATGTAAATTTTGGAGTTATCGGAGTAGGCTAGACTAGGGTGACTAGACTACATCAAGGGTGTCTAGGTATTAGGGTCTACTTCTTGGTGCTTGTGACTATAAAAGTGGTCAAAACCTGATTTTTCTGGTTTTGCACAAGTGTTGTTTATAGTCGCATGTATGTCACACCTTAATCGTTGGATGTACCTGTAACATAAAAAATATATGTTCACCTTTAAAACCCATAATACCACATAAAATCCAAAAAAGAAAGATGCAATATGGGGAATCAGGCTATCCCCAAAGGTCACCCAACTGAGTGAACTTAGAACCAAGTGTTGCACTACATATCATACTCCCTGTAGTTCTTGTGTGTGTATGAAAGAACTGTTCCCTAGGAATCCCTTGTGCAAGTGCACTTGATAGTGAGCAATAGCTAGATGTACCAATGTAAATAGATGTGTGGATGTAATAAAGAACTTCCCCTTCCTATGCAGTGTATATAGAAAACGCACTCCATTGTTCCTTATATGGATTCTAGATGGATGCCTTTGATGTTCTTAGATGCTTTTGGATGTAACCTTAGGTGATGATAATAGATGCTTAGAGCTTGGTTCGTTATTTTGGTCACATAGCTTTTTGTTTATATGATTTCCTTGGTTGAATTTCATAATTAACAACTGGAAGGTAGACCCATAAGAAATAAGATGCCCAAAAGATAAAAGAAGCCCAAAAAGAGCGAGTAATATGGAAAGAGGTCAGGAGTGCCTAAAGGGGACGAGGGCACTTCGGCGTTGGCATCCTAGTTGGGTGCTGGTGTTCAGAGTCATAAAATATAAGAATGTAAAATATTGAATGGGTTGTAGGGTGTAAAATACCATAAAGAAGCAACGAGGCCAAAGATAGTTGTCAATTACTTATTTTCTCGCTTAGGAATAATATGAATGCAAGTATGCTTTTAGGACCTAGAAATATACCCAAGTGCATTTTTTTTATCTACAAAATCATAAAACTAAGACTTAGGAGAATGATATATCAAGGTGATTATGATGGCTTATGATCATGATAAAGTGAGTAACATGATGTCAAGACTTAGATAAAGTGAGTTATTGTGCTTAAGTTCAGATACGGATTTCCACAACTTAAGACTTAGTTTTGATTGCAAAGTGACTAGTTGGATGAGAGATTAAATTTGTATGAAAAAAGTGGAATACAAACTTTGTATCAAGTGAAAAAGATGATAATTACATTTATGGAAGGAGGGCCTCTACATTAGATTGTCTAGGAAAAGGTGTGGCTTCCTAAAATAAGTTCTCTCCCTATGTGTCAACAGTCTATCCAAGTGAGCATGATACTATTGCTAGTTGTCAGCTTTACTTTACCCCCTGATACGATAAGTTGGATTTTACTCCACTTAAAGCATCAAGCTAGGGTCATCACTATGGATATTTGTTACTCTAATTTCTCATATATGTGTACGAGGGAGTTGGGTGGGGGTACCTGTTTCGTCAGCCAGTTCACACAAGGTGCCGAATACTTTAGGGTTCATGTGGTACTCCTTGTGGTGAGTTTCTGGACCTTAGTGATGCACTTCCCATGGTTATATTCGGAAGAAGGTAATAATCCCAACTCCGAAAAGTTTAAATGAAGTTAATTTTAATAAAATTTTAAAAAAAGTGATAAAGAGGTTTGCTTGAATCAACAATCTATGGAAACCTGTAGTTAGTATTTTGAATGTTTTAACAATCTTCTTTGGATATGGTCATGTAAACAAACAGTTAGAAATTTTTCTTGAGGTAGACAAAAAAAACACAAGAAATAAACCCATGTTTCTAATTTCCAAGATCACTTGTAAAAGTGTGAGGAAAGAGCATACGCGTGAGCTTATTATGATTAGATAAGATGGTATATTAATACTAAATAACACCTTAAAATGATCATGTTTCTAATTTCCAATATCACTTATATAATTGCGAGCAAAGAGCATACACATAAGGTTGTTATGTTTAGACAAATAAAATAAAATTTATAAAATATTTCAAAATTAAGTACTATTTTGATTAATTTTCCTTTAGAACACAAATATGGAAACCTACACACAAGATTTAGTAATTTGGAGCAAAAATGAATCTAACGTGTAAAAATAAGACTCGTGTTTAAGAGAAAGGAAACCATAAATTTTCTGTAGGTTTAAATCAAAAACTTATGTGTCCATTGCATAGTTCATCTCGAGACCTTTCTATAAAAAACTGAGTTGTTCCAAGTTCGGGAGCAAAATTTATGGCCTTCGGAAGATGGGTTATGCTAGCGCTCTCACTAATACACTAGTGCATATAGTTGTTACGCTAGCACACACAGTGATACACTAGCACATATAGTTGTTACACTAGCACACACAGTTGTAGCACATTTTTCATGTAACACTAGCGTAAGGAATTTGAAAATGATCAAAATTTGATAAAAATGGCCATAGACTTTGATTTTTTTTATTTTATCCTTCTTTGTCACACCTGAGGACCTGAAAATTGGAAAGCAAGGTTAGAAACAAACAAGAAAAAGACCAAAATTACTATATTACTAAAATGTAAGCTAAAAATGGTTAATGAAATGTGGGGTCCCATCGGGCGTGCCAGAATGTAAGCAATGAAAACTACAGACAAGCGGAAGTCAAAAATTAAACATAAAGAAAACCTTAATTGCAGTCTTCATCCTTATTTCAAACCTCAAGAAGATTTTTGAAGCACTTGGACTTGTAAAATATTAAGGTTTGAATGATTGTGAGTGTTCTTGATTAATTCTCCAAAGGAGAATGCAAATGCTACAAGCTTCAAAACACAAGGATGCGGATGTCAAATTGGTAGAAGTTGGATACAATTTTCTCAAAGCTTCCAAGGATGAGTTTACAAAGGAATGGCTAGTATTTTATAGCTAAGGTAAGGCCATGAAAAGTGGATCAAAGTTTGAGCGAGCTTCAGGTTAATAATTGTAATTTCCTAGAATAGCAAGTAGACTTGGTCTATGTAATTGTAAATTTAAAGGGGCAATGGACATTTAGACTTTATTCAAGGAAAAGTGGTTATACTTGAAAATTCATTTCCCCCACCTTTCTAGGATTCTAGAAGTGCAGTCCAAGTGGAGTGTGATTAAATAAATAGGATTAATTAAATAACCAAATTAATTATTTATTAATTATGAGGAGATAATTAATCATTTAAATAAATAAATGTTTAATTTTATTAGCTAAAGGGTGTAGAATATTAATTTAATTAATTCCAAAGGCACAATATAATTAAATTAATTAATTCTAAAGGGGTAGGAGTATGTAATTAGAATTAAATTAATTAGTTCTAAAGGGATATATTCTAGTAGGATAGACTTAATTTAATTAATTCTAAGTGGACGTAAATAAGCTATAAATATGTATGTATTTTTAGGGTGTCTACAGATTTTGATTATTCTTCTATTTAAAAATTCATTCATTTAGATGGATGTATTAATAAATTGGCCAAGAGGATAAAAAGACAATAATTATTTCTACTAAATTTGATAGTGTTCTATCCAAATAGGAAATAATCTTTCTCTACCATGCAAGGCCAGATGAAGACCCTATTTTGGGGATGTTTGGATGTTTCTTGGACTAACAAAATGGCTAAATATGGAGAGTGCACGGATAAATATGGCATGCAAGGGAGGTGCATGTGCGCGTAGGGACCAGTTGGAATGGCACGTAGGAGGCTCGTGCCTAGGTACAGACAGAACTCAAGACTTATCTGATTTTGGAGTTTACGAGCTAAAAATAGAAAAGCAGGGTGGAGTGTCGACCAAACAAGGGGATAAAGCGTGATGAATTGGCAGCCAAGCAAAGGATATTTTTGGAGAGTGAGCATGAAGATCAAGCACACACATAGAGGCTACCAATATAATTAAAATAAGTCTTATTTATAAGGATCGATTATTAGTTATCTTGTAATGCATGCATGTAGTCTATTTTTGGCATGCCTATTATTATGAGAGTTCATGGGAGGTGAAGGGTGATTCCCCACCTCTATATATATATTTGTTGTATGTCTTTGTTTTGGGCTCACAAGTGACCAGTTATTATGTCTGAGTTCTGAAAGTCTTTGTTACACAATTATGGTCTAGGTTTTGATCTTTGTGCATGTTCCAGCACCTTGGTATATTGATTTATTCATCTTGTGTATGTAATATTTTATTATAATGGAATATGGATGATGGATTATGATCATTGACATTTCTGAATATGGTGAATTCATGGTGCAATTGATATTAGTTATCATTTGATTTGGTATGCTCTCTTGTTATATTTGATTTCATGATAAGATGTCTGCAATGGTTTATACTTGAATGGTTGATAGTCATTATGGATATGTATGATAACATCTTGTTAATAAAATACAAAGGAGGGACCTGGTAGCTGTGAGTACTTTGGGTGAGCATTAACCTAGACTAGATGAGGTATCAGTGCGCATAACACTCTGTTGGAAAATAAAATACTACATAATGTTGGATTGGCGAAAATGGCTAAGTATGGAGAGTGTGCAGAGAAATATGGTGCACATGGGAGGTACGTGCATGTACGTAGGGACTAGTTGGAATGACGCATAAGAGGCCCACGCCCAGGTAGACATAACTCAAAACTTAGCCAATTTTGCAATTTATGGGCTAAAAATAGAAAAGCAGGATGGAGTGCCAACCAAACAAGGGGATAAAGTGTGATGACTTGGCAGAAAATTAAAGGCTATTTTTGGAGAGTGAGCATGCAGATCAAGCACATTTATGGAGGCTATTAATAGAATTAAAGCAAGTCTTATTTATAGGATGATCTATTATTAGTTGTCTTGTAAAGTCTGCATGTACTCTATTTTTGGCACGCCTATTAATAGGAGAGTGTATTGGCTGTGAAGGGAAAGTCCTCACCCCTATATATATTTTTTTTGTAAACCTTTTTTTAGGAAACATGAGTGACCAGCTATTATGTCTGAGTTCTAAGAGTCTTTGTTACATAGTTATGGGCTAGGGTTTTGATGCTTACACATGTTCCAGCACCTTGGTATACTGATGTATTTATATTTTGTATGTAAGACTTTATTATAATGGAGAATGGAGGATGGATTATGATCATTGACGTGTCTAAATATGGTGAATTCATGGTGCATTTGATATAGATTTTTATCTAAACTATTGTGCTTACTTGTTATATGTATTTCCATGATAATATGAATGTAATGGTTTATACCTGAATGGTTGATGTTTATTATGGATATGTATGCTAACATCTTGTCAAGAAAATACAAAGGAGGGACTTGGTAGTTGTGAATGCTTCGGGTGAGCATTCAGTTACACTGGATGAGGTGTCAGTGCACATAGCATTTGAGTGGTAAAATAAAATACTACAACATTTTGATGTGTACATGAATAAGTTGGGAAAGGAAATAAAGGACAAGCAAATAGATCTCAACCCCTCTTAAGCATTTTTTTATTCTTTTCCCCCTTCCCCTTTATTTATTCCTTTCTATTCATTATTATTTCAAAGAATAATCAAATGATTTGATTGTAATGAGTAATAAACTCTTCCTTGGAACATACATATGATGGTGATAATATAGAAGAAGACAAAAAGAGTTTGTTAGATAATGAAGGAATATTCTCCACTCCTCCATGGATTCCATGATTCAAAACGGTTCCATCCTGATAGATCAAAATGGGACCTTTTTTAGTTGGGACAACTCTTCATTATGCAGATCAAGGATCACCACCCCACATATTTCTTACTTTTAGTGCTCATGGGGGTATCTAGGTATATTCCCTTTGGGGAAAAAATTGTATAAAAGTGAAGGCTTGTCTTCACTTTAAGGGTTCTAGCTAGGGTGATTACACATTGTATAGTCACTAATAAGCATTAAGAGAATTTTCATATGTCTCCCTTTTCAAAATTTAAGCATTCAGAACCATTCTACATGCTTCAATCGTGCATTTTGGATTCTAAATAGGAACACGGTTAAGGAATATATTCTTTGATGTAATCTTGTATATGTTAAATCAATGGCATACAAAGAAGTTCTATTCATTACAATGCATCATTACCAGATAAATACAAAAATCATGCAAGCTTTTTAATAATAGATTATCTAATAATAACTATAGTTCTAATCCTATTATTAGCCCCAAACTTGTGCATGTCTCTTGATCTCTCACTTGTCCAAAATAGCATTTGTTTAGTCTCCAAGTCTTCATACATTTGTGTGCTCCACACTCAAACCTATATTTAGCCCATTGCAACCAAAATGGATAAGTCTCAAAGTTATACTTTCTCGGGCATCTTCACGCATTCCTACGCACCTCATGTTCACACACCCTAACCTTATGTGCCTTTAGTACTTAGGTTGTAATTTATTAGCCCAACATTACCCCACACTTTCTTCATTGTCGCCCCTGATAATGGATAACCATGACTTATCTCTCCATGAATAAATAATAAGGAACAAAACAATATTGTACACAAATAATGAAAGAATGCATGGGAACTCTACCCTTCTAAAGCCAGTATTAACTCGAGATACTCAGTCTTGATCTCTGCCACTAACTCGTTCCAATCACTGAGCGCCTTATTTGTTTTGTCAGGGATGTCTGCTAGTACATCATCCATCTCATCCAAGGTCATGTTCTCACATTTGTTCTTCAATACTCTAAGGACGTTCACCAAACCTAATACCATCCCCTCAATCACATCCATACATTGCATGATTAGTTTCCCAATTTCTTTGATCTTCTCCTTGTGAGGGTTCTGGGCTTGTAAGTGCATCGCACTTTTCTGCTACTAAAGTGAGCCTCTCCTCATGCCCAAGTGTCTCATTTTTTGTTGTTGTAAGGACCGTATTCTCTTCCAATAGAGTCCTTGTTTTGATTAATATCTTGGGATTTGCACAAATTTTTAACTCTTAATATACCTTTTTTAACTCATCTTTCTATGCCTGCATTAAAGACTCATACCCACTTATCTTGCGTGTGATGGTTTCCTTTGTCTTTTCCACCTGTGTTGTAGCTTCCTTTGGTTTCAAAATCCTTATTGTAATTTCATCCATCACCATATGAACCAGTTTGTGTAAGTAATGCATATCAGATGGAAACCTTTCTGCCACTTTCTCTTCTAGATGCGGTCTTGCCTTCAAATTTTCATCGCCTATCTACTCTACCATACTAAATACCACTCATACCTTCACCTTAGTTGTCTCATTTTCTTCTATCAAGTGATTAATATTTGTTTCTTTATCTTTTCTATCTTCTAACAAAGCATGAAAATTTGTCACCTTATCAATGTTTCCACGTGTAACCTGTACAGATACATTTTTCAATGCATTACTTACCTTCTTATCTGACATATGAGTTCACTTGACTATCACATGGTGGGAATGTGGCACTTTCTTCATTCTTCGTGACACACATGATTCTTCACATGCATCAAAGTCAATCTCATCCATATGAGTCTCCATACTCCATGAAAACTTATTACGAGTGCGTGTGGTCACCATATTAGGATCCATTAACTCCCAGCCATAAAGCTCCTTAGGTTCCAAAGTACTTTGGAACCTAGCGTGAATGATCTTGTTAGGATCATTAATATAACTTGTTGTAGGATTTTCATACATTCCTTCATCTTTTTCTCCCTTTGAACGCTTACCTTTCAGAATATGCACTCCTGCATCAAGCACCGGTCCTTCACTTGTATTTGTATCATTAAGCGCACTGGATGGTTCACCCTTATCTTCACCCTTTTTAGAGCCACTACCCACATCTCTTTCTTCTGGACCTTCTGCATCATATTTCAATTCTTCATCATGAGGGTCCTCTGCATCTATAGTGTCAACAGGAGTCTTTTGTGTGATTTCTTCTGATTTCTCACCTTCATTATCCCTAGTAGCAATGTGCTTGCACCTTCTCTTCTTCACTAGTTTTTCCTTCATGGGAGAGTTTCTTGGCAATCTCCTAGGTGGTTGTGATGGCCCTACACCCTAAGCCCTTGTTCTCCTTTACACTCTCTTATACTTCTAGTCCTCAACACCCTATTTTATATCTACATCACATGTCTCCATTCCCACTTCCTCATCTTCCTTATGTAATGGAGGAATTATCTCGCACATAATTTTATATCCTATAGTTGTTTGCTTTATGTTTCCATGTTCCAAACCAACATTGTCTTCTTTTAATTCCTCTTCTTCTTCTTCATCAACATTGGGAAAAGTAGAGTCCTCCTCCTCCAACACACCCACAGTATGTTTCCCCTTGGGCGGTTCAGGGAGCTTCAATTTTTTTTCAACTTATTTTCCATTCTCCAACCTAGGCTTAAGGTATATGTATACCAGAGCCACTCTAGACTTCCCAATTTTGAAACTCATAGCTTTGATATTAATATCATCTGAAATAAACTTCTCGATGTAAGAAGACTTACTTGGTAGACATATGTCTTGCTAAGTGTATGATAGTCACAATCCACTTTGTCTACATTTAAGATCAACCTGCACGCATTGGAAAACTTGTGTACAAATGCCTAAAAATAGTGCGTAGTGAAGGCATATGGGAGCTTGCACCAAAGGTTCCACTTTCCATCCTTCATGCCAAAATGACCTATGCAAAAATGTTGGTAAACAACAAACTGAACCTATGTCTCCAATACCGAAGGAATATCTTTAGGTATTATCCACTCATATTCAAATGCAGCGTAGGCACTCATACCAAAGTTCTATCCTTTGTTTGTAGATCCACTCATGGATCCATCACATGTATACTTTGTAAATCTATCTGTAAGGGATCTCTTCTCTTCAATTTATTGCCAAATATTATCTCTTGGACCATTGGGCACTCCAATCTCTACAAACACAATGGAAAAAATGATAGCACCAAAACTTATCTTATCTCCTTGGTGCACTTCTGCGATGATGATTTCAACAATAAAGGCCAGATAAATTTGTAAATGACTCCCTTCTGTCATCTTCTTAGTAATGTGCAACCATATCTTTGTTCACTTATGACCAAGGACTCTTGATTATTCATCTTGGTGAGGAGGTGCGTATTGCTACATGAATGACATAGGGTATTTCTCCAACTTGACAGATATCCATTCCATGCCCTCCATTCACATAATATAGTGCTTTCCTGGTTGCCTATACCTCTTCATCATTAGTAAGATCACTACTAATTTTTGTGCCCAAGCTTCTCAACCCTGTCAATATCCTAATCAGGGGTGCGGTAAGTCTCATTTGCCACCCCACAAAAATAAAATAAGTCCTCATGGACTCGGGTCATTAGCCATTAGTAAAAGGTTTTCTCTGGCTTACCAAAATATGGGAGCTCATAGAGCTGTAAAACTCCCACTTCTGATAGCAATTTCTCCCATGTGTCATCATATATTGCAGTGTCATTTTCTATTTATAGGGTTGTTTTCACCACCATAAGTTTTTCCAATTCATCCTTATTATCCTTTGTCTTATGGTTATAGTCACTCACCTTACTATGTTTGATGTGTGACTCCCAATCACTGCCCATGTACACACCTTCTGGATACTGCATCTCCAAAAATTGATTTTCAGGGGTGTCTTCAACCTCTATTTCCACTTCCTTCTACTTCCTACCCCTTGTAGCCACTTCAGGTTCTTCCTTAGGTGTCATAGTGATGATAAAAGAGTTTTCTTGTAGTCGATTCAATCTTTGTAACTTTAACTTGCGTTTCATAGCTCCAAATTTGTGTGCCCTATCTTTTCTTTGAACCCTAAATCATGGATCTGCTTCCCCACATGCCTTTGTTTTGCTCAAACAATCTTCCTAATGGAGCGTAAATCAATCCCATTCATAAATATATCTAGTTCAGTCTCTTATCACAGCTCTTACGTACTTTCTCACGTAACTCGCTCTTCAACTCGCTCGAAAACTTCTTCACAATGTAAGGTAAAAATGATTTCAAAAACCCACTTCTTATAACATTTACAAATTTTTCCACAATTATTGCTCTCCACCTACCACTGTACTCAGCATTGAATTATGTTTCGTTCCTTTTCCATGTTGTGTTTTTCTGTGCCCCATTCATAACCTTCTAGCATGCCCATTACTTCTTGGCCAAAGATTCCCATATGTGCACCTTCATGTGTTGAAGTGCCTATCCAATATGCCTCAAACCAAGTATTTTCCCATGCTACAGCCTACCTCACCTTACACTGTGCGTCCATTCATCCTCACGTGGTCTTTATGCATGAGAAAAAAAAATTTATCCACACCCTTACTTCAAGCACCTACACAATATTTCCTTATACATACCCATCTTCTAGAGGAAGTTCAAACTTGATCCATATATCATGTATATACTCCACCCCACTCTAAAAGTATGCACGGTCCTCTACTCAAGAATTCAATATATAGTAATTAGCTTCTAGTGCGCAAGCATGCTTAGTACACAAAATACTGAAATAAATTGACAAATCATAGCAACGATGAAAGAAAACACATATAAAGGCATGCATTAAAGGAAATCTAGTCTAAATGGAAATATTTCCTTTTTACAAACACCAAGAAGACTTATTTATAGTAGGGCTTTAGCCTACTCCCATTGAAATAACTGAGCAAGTGTGTCCCATCCAGCACATGTAATTGGCAAGCACCTAAATCAAGTACATAAGTCACAACATATAGTCCCAACCAATGCACTTGGAACTTTCCAAGGTGGCACAAGAACTTGGAATTATAAAGGAGAACCATATGTCCAATTTTAATTTTTTTATCCTTGATATGCCTCTCTTGTCATGCCTTCTACCTGGCCTTTTCTATCTTCTAGCTCCATCTAGAAATAGTGTGCCTCTTATCTAGTTGCATCAGTTTATCAATGCGCTCTTCAAGTGTTTGATCATCATCCAGACCTCCTACATGCACAATACGTAGAGAAGGTAACATAAATTCCATGGTAAAAACATCCTTCACACCAAACACCAATTGAAAGGGTGTGGTTGTTTTCAACCTCTTGTAGTTTGTCCATGCCTAAAGTATAGTAGATACTTTATCATCCTAGTCCTTCCTTCCAATGGCACAAATCTTTGTCAATTTATGTCCCAATATCTTGTTGAAAGCTTCAGCAGTGTCATTGGCTTGTACGTGATAGGGTGTTGTTTTATGGTGTGCCACCATAAATTCTGCCAATAGTATCCTAATGGTCTCATTAAGAAAATGAGTGCCCTTATCACTTGTCAAACTTAGTCAAAATCCATACCTATTGATTATGTTCTCCCATAGAAACCATGTTTCTGTAGTTTCCATGCAATCCTTTATAGGTGTTGCTTCCACCCACCTTGTCAGATAATCTGTATAAGTTATAATGTAACGTGATCCTATCTTGTGCATGGGTGGGGAAATAGGACCCACAAACTCAATTTCCCATTTTTCAAAAGGTTCTACACTAGCAATAGACCTCAAAGGCATTTCATCTTTATGCCCAGGCTTTCCAAGGCATTGAAAATTATCACACACCCTGAAATACTCTTTACAATCCTTATACAATGTTTCCCACCATAGGCTAGCCAATAAAATCTTGCACGTGGTAGCATCTCCTGCATAATTTCCACCAACAATTCCCCCATGAGCTTCCTCCATAATATCTTCACATTCATGCTCAAGTACATACCAGTGCAAGACCTCATCCCGGCCTAACTTGTATAAATCTTCGTTGATCAACATATAGGGTGCAGTGCATATGGAAAATTGTTTCTTCTTTAAGCTCTTCTTTCCTTTAGGTGTCACACCAATACACAAAAACATAGCAATATCTTTTAAGTCAGAGGGAATGCAGTTCAATCTGAATAGATATGCATCCCACATTGTGTCCTCAATGCTCTGCGTGTCCTCACTTGAATTAATCCTTAACAAATGATTTGGTACTGAGTTACTCTTACCTGGCTTTACCACAAACGTAAAGTCAAATTCCTAAAACAACATAATCCAGCGGCATATGCACCCCTACAAAACGGGCTTGTTTACTAAGTACTTAAGTGTCATGTGATTTGTATAAAAAATAAAAGGAGTTTCCAGAAAGTATTGTCGAAACTTATGCAGAGGGTAAATCATGGACAACAGTTCGTGCTCTGTAGTTGTATAATTCTGCTCAGCTAGTGTCAACAACCTACTTGCAAAGAAAATAGGATGATCAACAATACCTTCTCCAGGTTGGGCTAATATTGTACCAATGGCCATGTTAAAGGCATCCACATGCACATGGAATGGTTTGGTTCATGAAGGAAATCACATAATGGGTGTAGAAGTAAGCCTTTCCTTTAATGTCTCAAATGTGTGTTGTTGCGCTTCACCCCAATGGAATTTTCCCCTACTCTTCAATAATTCCTCTAAGGTCATGGAAATCCTAGCATAACCTTTGATAAACTTCTTGTAATAAACTATGTGCCTCTTCCTAACTAGGTGCGCACCTTTTTTTAACTTGATCCTCATCTCGCCCAAAGAATGATGTACCCCTTTCAACTCATGATAGCCTCTAGGAAATAAGTCCTGGAAGTCACACAGCAACTGAATTATCTTTGAAACCTCTAAGTCAGACTAGTAATCACCAATGATGGCCTCCTTAGGTTTAAAAATTTTCCTAATGTTGACCTTATTTATTTTCATAGGCTCATGATACACATGCACCTTCTCATCTGCATTTTCTAAGACCTCATTCGTACCCACAGTATGATCAACATCTAGATTTTCCACCTCCTCGTCATCAATCATGTAGACCATCTTACCCTTTTCCTTTTCTAGGCAGGCACACCCAAGTTTTTCATCATCTGTCTCTTCTTCTTCAAAAGGTGTCTCCAGATCTGACTTACATAGTAATTCCTAAATAAGCTCCTCAGCCTTTGCATTATCTCTAATAGTCAAGCGCTTCATAATCTGTAATGCCTCATTCACCAGAGGTTTAGTAGAAAAATAGTCAAAGGTATGAATCATTCCTGCAATTATTCTTGCCAATTCCCTGTTTCTCTATTCAATTTGTCATAAACATACCATGCACGTGCACAGCCTCACAAAGTGAAGTTAATGCCTCCTGCCCCTCTATCTAGAGTCTCTCACACTTTGAAACATGGTGCAAAGCATAATCCTTCCCATGAAAGTCACATGTCTTGGTAGGTGCATTACTCCAAATAAATCTAGTAGATAAGGCAATTCTCACCTCCCACCACTCTAAAATACCATCTCTATGTACCATCCACCAACACGTTGTTGTCCCACGCAAGGTATATACCAACATATTCCTTCTTTCCACTTGAACTATCCAATGGGCTTCCATAGCACACAGAAATGCTTCAAGATTTCCTTTGCTAGTGTACCTTGCTCATTGGTTACTACCTAAATTCCAAACATAATACGGCCTACTTACATGAGTAACTGCACTCTTCATCTCATGCCCATCCATTTCATAACTCTCATGTGCCCAGTTGTCACAAAAAATGCTTGTTATATCACTCATGGACTATGCATCATCCCATTGAATAAATCCTTCTTTTAATGGACCAAGTACTTCAGGATCTCTAATGGTGCGCACATAAATTATGTTCAAATCCTCTTCACTCAAGGGTTCCACATAAGGCGCAAATTTTTTGTCTGTCAAATGGATGATCACGCACTCATCTTTGTTCTCAAAACTGACGTAACCTTTATTAAAGTGAAAATCAGTATTGTTTACATAACACCAAGGGCATCCAAGAAAATCTGAGAAATTGTTTGCTTCTGCAAGCACCAAGACTTCAAATTCCCTAGTAAACTTCACCCCTTGTATAGTAATAGTGGCATCCTTCAAAACTCTAATGGGTGTGGCTTTAATCTTGTTTTCCATACACAACATGTTTGAAGATGGCTGTAATGGTGGTTGTATGGATGAAAATTTCCACGCAACCTTCAACCGCACTCAACTCCCCAAGGTTGTGTCGGAGTAGCCGATGTGGAAATGTTATGGATGACTAGCTAGAGGAGAATCAATGACTAAGACCTGGTAGTGTGAATTCCTAGTATCTAAATCAGAAAAGGGGAGATTTAGAGGCTATGAATGGGTAGCATAAATTCCCTATGGCTTGGTTGAATCTAAACTATGTTGAAGCATCCACTTAAGCAAAGATGAAATTAACGATCTAATCTAACACTGAAAAGGAAACTTATCTAAACAAATCACAAAACTGAAATATTACAATCACAAAAAACAAGTTACTTTTATTCTAAATAATTGTACTTCTACACTAAAACTAAACAAGCAAAATAACCCGGTGTGGTTATTCACCTATGTTGAGTGTATTGAAACTAAACTAACTTAAAACAAGAACTTTTCCAATTACTCTCTCCTTCAGACCCATAGGGATGGGAAGAAGAGAATCCATCATCGAGAGCTATTATTAATGATTCAAAACCTGTTGGAAATTAACTAATTACTTTTAAATGAAAGAATATTGGTTTTCTACTCTATTTTATATGATAGAAAAATAATAAATTACAGAAATGAAGGAAATCACACGACAACTCCAACTTGGAATTCACAAAATAGAGTTAAATCCAACTGTGTAGTAATTTTTCCCCTAAGTTTATCCATTCATTCTCTGTGTGTTTAAGTGAGTCCAAGGAATTTGGGAATGCAAAGGCAGTAGCAGGAGAAAATACTTGAGCAATGGCAGCTTGAAGGCAATCTGGTTATAATGTAAGTAAAAGAGAGATAACACAAAAGATCTGAGTTTGTCTATGTAATTTCTAGTAGGATTGTTGCAGCAATACTATGCAAGATACACAAAAATTCTTAGGCCATTTGCTTGAAAACAAGAGTTCAATTTATAGAAAGTTACTTATAGAGTGCCTAAGCACACTTGGCAGAAAATGGATGCCAAATCATCACATGAAGAGGCAGTTAACTGGGTAAATCACTATTAAATATAGGAGAGGGAATTAACATGAGAAAATCAAGCCTAAAATTAGCTAATTAGGGTAAGAAACGCATTCTAAAACTGGACTTGACTTGAGTTACACGCATTCAAAGAACGAGTGAAACATTCTAGAAAAATCACACAAGACCGCCGCCCAGTGCAAAACAACGATTACAGGACCATCACCCAGGCAGGGTGATGGTTTTGACACTAAAATCCAAAAACAAAGGAAAATGAAGCGAGAAGCTGGGGAAAATCATGTGGGGACTAAGTAAGACATACTAGGCTACAAATATAAACTACAAGTAGGTTTTAGGAGCTCGAACACCTTCTTAAAGGACATGAATCATTATTGGGGACCTTTTGTAAGTGTTTTCCCGAAAATATAGCACATGTAAAATTGGGTGCGTACAGTGGCCTCCCCATCTAATTCCACATGTCCAATGTGAGTGCATTCACTTCTACACCTATATCAAACAGTATATTACTCAATAGCTAACCATCAACAACTACATTCAACGTGATCTCTTTGTCATAATCAAGACTAGGAGAAGGTAAGTTAGCATGTAAAATCTATCTTTTGTGCTCAACTCCAACGTGTAACTTCTTTTCCCTTAAACACTCTCCTAACAAAGGAATGATGCTCTCCTGACATAGTAACTTATAAACTTATTTCAAGTCATCAACATCTTTTTAAGGAAGCTCAACCACTTTTTCCTACTCCAGCTTCTGTGACTGCTTCTTCAAGCATTGTATCTCACCCTACAACTTTCGAATGACCACCATAGTCTTCTGATAGACTTCCTTCTGATGAGAAGGATCTAGATACATTGCATGCAACACTTCCTATTTTGTAATGACATGTTTCTGCTTCGTAGTCTCACATGCACATGCAGCCTCAACACATGTAGTAATCAACACATGTACTATCTCAATATCAGGAACTAACTTTGGCATACATTGATCTTCCACAGCACATTGTACTCTAACCATTCCTATGCCCCTATCCTTCTTATGTTGCTTGCTCATATACTCATAAATATCTGGGCATTCCTCAAAATGTGACCCTTCCCGCACCAAGAGCAAACAATGTTCTGAATGATCAGGGAACCCACATGTTTAACATGTTCCTCGTGGGAATTCACTTCTTCCACCACTGTGACCTCAGCCTCTAATTCCTCCATGGTAGCCCCTACCCCTACTACCTCCATTAGAACGCCCTTCATTGTGATTATGATTATGATGCTCACCTTGTTCCTTAGAGTTATTTTCAACACTGTTCTAACGTACACCAGTCTCAATAGCATCATGAATATGATCAATCAATCTCTAATTCTCTGTATCATGAATGGTCAACTAACAAATCTTGCAATAACAAGACATGTTATTCCTTATCACACCCAGTAAGGGGAACCTAATTGAATCATGGTATAAATGACAAATCTCACAATCTAGCAACATGGCATATACCAATTTATGAGGGCAACTATCCTTGGTATATCTTTCCACCTCGTAATTCATACAACAAATACCACTGTGCGTCTCATGGGCTGAATTAGCTGACAGTGTCTCTAATTTTTTTTCCATATATGCAATCTGAGCTTCCAAGAATGGGCTAACTCTAGTGTCTACACTCCAAACTACCTTAGCACACAGAGCTACCTAAAATTCCTCACATGGATCTGTAAAAGTCTTGTGTGAGAGCACCCTAATGAAATGTGTGATCAAACATCCAACAAACCATTGAGCATGTTGACTGGGGTGAATATCATAAGACAACTTTGATAACAAAGTTTTAAAGCCTACATCATACTCCCTTACACTCTCATCCATGCCCTGCTTAATGTCCTTCAATGCGTGTTATCACCAAATCCCTGCACCCTCTGGTTTCTCAACATGTGAGTGTGTTAATGCAAGCAAACTGACTGGGTAACGTGGAATTGCTTCAAGGTGTGGGACCTTACAGTTTAAGAAATTCTCCAGAGAAATTTAGTTCTTCTTCCTAAACTAATGCAACAACTACCTCTAATTGAAGGAAATATAACTACTTCTAACCTATGACTTCCAAGGAACTAGGGATAGAGAAATAACATAAAATGAAAGAAATATAATCTAAGGAGGTAATGCACCAAAAGGGAATGGTAGGGAATCTCCTGAATGTGTGGAAGTGATAGAAAATGAGGTGTGGAGAAGGTGTAATAGTCACCACAGTCAACAACAACATCCAACTACCTCCTCTATCATATCACAACAGCAATGGAATCTGCAAAACAATTTAGATTGACACAATACATCTAAAAGTAAATTGAAAAGTTAAGTAAAGACAACAAACACAAGCAAAGGGAAGAACACATCCGCAATACTCAAATCCACAGCTTCATGATTTACACAAGTCAATTAATTACAGAGAAAGGCCAAGATCATTATGCAAGATATCCAAAATGAAAGCCTACAACACATTTTCTTCCTAGAGAAATTTTGAAAAAAAATCGGTGAGAAAAGAATCCCCCCTTTTGAATGAAAGAGCTTACAGTTTAGAGAACAAGTTGGAGAGGAGAGATAAATTTGGAGTTTCTCGAACACATGCACTCTTCACCTACTAAGAGAAAAAATCAATTAAAACATCATGAGGCCCCTTATGTAGCCCATCACTATTTTATTGTAGCTTATGGGACAAGCAATTGCTCCCTGTGCCCTATTAATGGTGGTAGATGGTTATACAGTTCCCTAGAGTGTTGGAGGATAAATGCCATTTTTTACCCTTTTCCACTCACTGAAACTGAAATTTGAATAATTTGGTGCATAGAGGACTCTGAGAATGTGAAACGGAGCTCCTGGGATAAATTTATGGTGTTTCAAATATTGCAGACCAGTCGAGAGAGTCGGGGGGGCCATTATTGCTACTTCCAGTTCATTACGTCGATTTCACCATGCACTACTGATTTTTTGCATTGCTGATTTATACTTTCTTAATTCACCTTTTTTTAAAGTAAAGTAACTCATTTTCCTCGCATAACTCCATTTAGCATTTGTCTCTAATTTTGCGGTGAACTAAGAGTGCATTACTGCCTCGTGTCATGGACCAGCTCGCTTTCCAACTCACTGGGTAGCTTAGTATTGGCTTGGTTATGTTGTTTGATGACTTAGTTACTTGCATGTTCACGTTAGCTCCCTCGCAATCACTACTCAATTTTATGATGACTCGGTCAAGCCCCCATTTTTTCATGCACTGCGTCAAATTCCATACACTTGACTTCTTTTACGTCGAACTCGACTTGCTTTACTATTTTTCATTGTGAAGTAAGAGCTTCATAATTTTTCACTCAACATTCATGTGTCTCACCTTTATATTGCATTGAACTCACTTTATTTTACTTATCTTGCATTAAACTTGACTCCCATTACTAATTTAACAACCCCTCTTCAATTCTCTGTAACTCACCTTAGTGACTTGCCTACACTTTACGTCGAACTCCACTAGCTTTACTTATGTTGAATCATGCCCCACTTTTTATTTTAACAAGTGTCCTCTAGATCGTCGCATCTCTTCACGGATTTCTCTTCCTATGTGTTGAACCGGCATACTTCCCTTTGTTGCAACGAATTAGAACACCTTTACTTGCATCGAATGACATCTTACTTCCTTGTGAAGTAAGTGTCCCTTTGTTCACCGCATCAATAGCTTATTTTCTCTTTATTCCGAGCTCTATTGGGCTCAGCCCTAGCTTTGACATCTCTACGACCCTGTGTTAGCTCCACAAGCCCACCAATTCTTTTGGTTGTTATCTTCTTGTTCCTTCGTTGTGGCCACCAAGCCATCTTCTACACTACCAAACTCACTTTACGAGCTCAACATTTCTTGTGAATATGTCCCCTTGAGGTATTGTAATGCCTTAGCCTTTGTTGATAGCGATCCTCTCGCTCATGGATGACTCAACCTCTACACACATGTTTCAATGGAGAGATTTCCCCTTGCCATATGGTTGGCTCGTGGGATTTCTATTCTTCTGTTGAGATCAATGGCCTTGGCCTAACCTTATCTTCACCCGTGGATCGTCTCACTCGGCATCATTTACTTTGTGTACCTAAGGAGATACCCATTCATTCTAGCTACACTGCCATTCATGAGCCCAAATGCTCGATCTTATCCCTATGTCATGGCTCACCACATGTTTTAGCTTGACATGAGCTCACCCAAGGCTGTTTCGCTATAAAGACTTGACTCCGTGAACCAACTCACATGAGCGAGTTCCTTTCCCGCATCTCGGATTCCAAAACGAGCCCCTCTGGTTGACTGAACGCCATCTCTTCATGGTCGAGCTCGCTTAGCCTCTATTTTTTTTGTCGACTTGTTAATCTCATGGGCTCGCATGTTCATTAAATGGCCAACTTGCTGACTCCCAGCCTTCATTTCCCCTTAGCTCACACCCCAGATCGTTTATGGAAATACTTCTGTGTTGCCTCCTCGAATACCACCAAGTTTGGCTTATCGACAATGAACTCTTCAATCCATTCCCCAACTGTTCATCTTTTTTGTGAGATACATTGTCCATTGGTGAGCCAATTCGTCATTCAAACTGCTACATTTTTGCCTATCTTGTCATGCCTTAAGATGGTTTGATCCTCTTAATCTATGATCCATCAAGTCGGGGAAGAGATAGCTTATTTGTGGGCTCAACGGTACTACCATATCAACTTTTCCATCATCACTAATACACCATAGTAGCTCGCCTTGGCAGTATTGGGGCAACTCGGTCTCTACCTCATTACATTGGATCAACTCAACCACTAGAACAGGATCAATGCAACCTCACTAGGTGGCTCAGTTCTTGACTATATGAGTCTGGGACACGGAAAACATTGAATTTCCATGGTAATTGCTGGGAGCTCTTTATTTAGAGCTTGGTTTCAAATATTTGCATTTATCTCAAGCTAACTCAATGACTTGCCCCTAAATGATCTGCTTGCTCATTCTTAGCAACGTGGAGTATATAGCTTGATGTACAATCTAAACAGCTCGATTAGATATTCAAAGGATTCAGTCCTCTCTTGTAAAGGCTTGGTCTTGAAAGTAGCTCACTCCTTGGTGCTGACCAGTTCAATGAGCCAACATTTGTTTGGGCTCACCTTTCATCCAAGTCTAACTCAACTCACTCCATGTTACACCCAAGTCGATCTCGTTAGCCTCCTCACTCCAACTCGCCGCATGACTTGCCATTTGCGAGCTTTTTAAACTCGTCGAGCTTGGGGAGCTCAACTCTCCACTCATTGTACGAGGTTTTCAACTCATCTTGATGAGGCCATTTTGGCTCGGTGTCCATATATACCCCCCATGCCTTTTGGAAATTTTTTGGATTTCTGGGGACTTCTTCAACATAGAGGACCACAAAGTGATAGTGGGATCCCGAGGAGCTATTTTTTTAGCATTGACCATTTCCGGCCCAATTTGGGCCCGCATGAGCTGCATCACATCATCCTTTAAGTTGATCTTGAGGGTCAAAAGCCAAAAGATTAAAAATTCCTCAAATATGATTTTCATTTTTGAATTCTTTAGATGAGCTCCTGAGGCCTCAGAAACCATCCGCAACGCAATTTCAACCTTAGGTGCCCCTCTGGTTAGTCGGGTCTAGTCACATCCCCATTGTCCATTTTTCCCGAGGAGGGAAAAAATGGAAAACAATGCGTTGATGCTCTTTTTCTAAAACTCATGTATATGGAACTCTGCTAAGAAAGCATCACGCAATGTTGTGTACTCTACACAAGTCTGGTTTGGATCATACTTCTTATACCAACTATGCACGCGCCCTTGCAAAGTGGTAGAAAATTGACTTTCCTTACGCTTAAGGGATATGATTCCCTTAGCGCAACATAGTATCTCACACATGTGCATGTGTTGAGTTACATCTTCAATTCCTCTATATTCTAGTAAACGAAGAAACATCTCAAAATACACTTGTTGGGGTAAGTGTGGACCGTGTCCACCAGATCTAGAATCTGTATTACCTCCTAGTTTTCCTCCACCTTCAGAACCACCAAATCCACTAGATCCTATCCTGATCCACCCACTATAGCGAGCACCGAACTATTGAGAATGGAGCTTAATTACTTCACAAGAAACTTGTTTTTACATGTTACTGGTTCTGACAGTAACTGGAATCGGTCATGGTGTAACCGGTGTTAGTCAGGGGTAACCGGCATCGGTCAGTCTAGGTCAGGAAGCAACCAGCGATGGTCAGGCAATAACCGATGATGGTTACCTGTGTGACATAGTTTTTGTTTTTTGACGAAAATTAGAATAAATCTATTATTTTAAAGATGATTTATTGATTATAAAAGCAAAGCTAAGTTACCCAAAATAGATATATATGCATGTATGCATTGTATGAGGGTAAGTAAGGAAGAGAGAATATATATAGAAATTGTTTTTCATGTAAGTTTCTTGGTGAGAAAGAAAGAGTAGTTGAGTGAGGGAAAAGCATTAAACATCCTGTGAGGTGTTGGAAGACAATAGATCTTCATTGTATTTCCTTTGTAAAGAACTAAATAATAATATTGGCTATTTCTTGGTGGACGTAGCCCACACTAGGTGAACCACATTAAATCTTGTGTAATCTTTCTCTTGTTTATTTTATCTTTTGGTTATTTCCGCATTCATTGCTTGTATGATTGCTTTGATTATAGATCTATGTAACACTGTCATATGGTTTAACCCCAACAACTGGTATCAGAGTGAGGTTTGGAGGTTTTGTGTGTTGACAGGATTTACTCACAGAGGGTTTTCTGATTGAGTGGGAGCTCCAGCAATGGCAGAAGAAAACAAATACAAGGTAGAGAAATTTGACAGTCATAATTATCAATTATGGAAGATGTAGATTGAGGATTATCTGTATCAAAGAGATTTGTATTTATCGTTGGATGAGAAGTCTAGACCTACAAAGATGACTGATGAAGAATGGAAGATTCTTGACAGAAAGGCTTTGGGATCTATAAGATTGAGTCTGGCAGCATCCGTGGCTTCCAATATTATAGAAGTGACTTCTATGGTAGAGTTAATGAAATCTCTTGCTAATTTATAAGAAAAAAGTAGTGCTTCAAATAAATTTTATTTGATGAAGAAACTATTTAGTTCTAAGATGCATGAAGGCGGATATGCATCTAGTCATTTGAATGATTTCCAATCTATTGTAAATCAATGAAAATCGATTAAAATACCATTTGATCATGAAGTAAAAGAATTCTTATTCTTATGTTCTTTGCTTGATAGTTGGGATAACTTGGTAATGGCTGTTAGTAATACAACATCTGTTAATAATGTTTTGAAGTTTGATGATGTGGTTAGTATAATCTTGAATGAAGAAATTCGTAGGAAGAGTACAGAGGAATCATCATCTAGAAATGCTTTGAATGTAGAAAGTAGGGGCAAGCAGAAGGAGAGATCAAAGAGTAAGAGTAATGGGAAATCAAAGTCAAGGGATAGCGGATCTAAATCTAGAAGTAAGGGAATTACTTGTTGGAAATATGGAAAGAAAGGACATGCAAAGAAAGATTGTTGGTCAAAGGATAAAGAGAACCAACAACCAGACAAAGGTAAAGAAGCAAATCTTGCTTCATCAGAGGTAATGCAAGATGCTCTTATTATTTCTTTAGATAATAGAATTGAATCATGGGTTTTAGATTCAGGAGCTTCTTTCCATACAACCCCTAATAAGGGTTATTTCAAAAATTATGTCCAGGGAAATTTTGGGCATGTTTATTTGGGTGATGATGAACCTTGCAGTATTACTGGTAAAGGGGAAGTTCATCTAAAATTACAGAATGGAAATACATGGGTATTGAAAGATGTGAGGCATGTGCCAAGCCTTAGGAGGAATCTTATTTCTGCAGGGCAACTAGGTGAATCTGGTTGCATGGTTACTTTTACAGGAGACTCTTGGAAAGTCACCAAGGGTGCTTTTGTTATGGCAAGAGGTAAGAAGGTAGGAATGTTATATTTATCTACATGTATTACTGATTCCTTTTCTACATTATCTACTTCAAATTCAGATGCATGTATGTGGCATAATCGGTTGGGTCATATGAGTCAAAAAGGAATGCAGATCTTAAAGGTTAAGGGTAAGTTATCATATTTGAAAGATTTAGATCTTGATTTCTTTGAGCATTGTATCTTTGGAAAGAAAAAGAGTGATATTTCTCAAAGTTGGGGCAACTAAGAAGGAGAAAAAATTGGAGCTTGTACACTCAGATGTGTGGGGACCAACTCAGGTAGCTTCTCATGGAGGATCCCAGTATTATGTTACTTTCATTGATGATGCTACAAGAAAGGTATGGGTTTATTGTATTAAACGTAAATATGATGTTTTTGAGACTTTTAAAAGATGGAAAGCCCTTGTTGAGAATGAATCAAATTCTAAGTTAAAGTGCCTTAGATCTGAAAATGGTGGTGAATATTGTAGCAAGGCTTTCAATGATTATTGTTCAGTGAATGGGATACGTAGAGAAAGAACAGTTCCAAGAACACCACAGGAGAATGGTGTTATAGAAAGAATGAACAGGACAATCATGGAACGTGCTAGAAGTATGAGAATACATTCTGGACTACCCTTACAGTTTTGGGCGGAAGCAGTTGATACAATGGTTTATTTGATTAACCATGGGCCTTCAAGTTCACTAGATGGAGGAATACCAGAGGAAGCTTGGACTAGAAAAGAGGTAGATCTTTCTTTTCTTAAAGTTTTTGGTTCAGAATCTTTTGTGCATGTTGATAAGGAAAATAGGAAAAAGTTGGATGTAAAATCCAAGAGATGCACTTTCATTGGTTATGGATCTGGTGATTTCGGTTTTCGTTTTTGGGATTTAGAGAATTATAAAATTATTAGGAGTCGTGATGTTGAATGGAATGAAAAGAGAATGTACAGGGATCAAATTTTGGTACCCAAGGATGAATTGGTTGAGAAGTTTGTGAATGAAAATGAACTCTCGGATTTAAAAGTATTACCTACAGTATCACACAGTAACTAGTGTCGGTTTACCCCTGACCGGCATCGATCAGAAGAACTGGTATCAGTTATGGAAGATCCAAACCGGCATCGGTTATCAGAATTGGCATCGGTTAGAGGTGACCGGTGTTGGTCACTGTTAGATTTGGATAGGAATGTCTAGGAGGTCTAGATTGAGCCTCTGGTACCCAAACTCCTATGAGAAGGTCACAAAGGGTAAGTAAACCTCTAGAAATATTTACACCTCTATTTTATTTATTATTGACTGATAATGGTGAACCAGAGAGCTTTGAAGAAGCAATGCAGGATAAGACCCATGTCGAGTGGGAGCATGGCATGGATGAGGAGATGGAATCCTTGGAACGAAACCAGACTTGGGATTTGGTTAAGTTGCCAGGGTAAGAGAACATTGCAGAACAAGTGGGTTTACAGGATCAAGGAAGAAGAGGGTGGATAGAAAAGATACAAGGCAAGGCTTGTAGTAAAGGGATTTGCACAGAAAGCAGGTATTGACTTTGGTGAAATATTTTCTCCTGTTGTTAAGATGAATTATATTCATACTGTATTGAGCTTAGTTGCAGTAGAAGATTTGCATTTAGAGCAACTAGATGTGAAGATGGATTTCCTTCATGGTGATTTGGATGAAGAGATTTATATGTAGCAGCCATTTGGTTATGAAGTCAAGGGTAAGGAGAAACTTGTGTGCAAATTGAAAAAGAGCCTATATGGGCTCAAGCAAGCTCCAAGGCAATGGTATTTGAGATTTGACAGTTTTATGCATGAGCATGGTTATATGAGATGTGAATCTGACCATTGTGTTTATTTTAAAAGGCTTGAAAATGGGAGCTATGTTATTTTGTTACTGTATGTGGATGATATGTTGATTGCGGGATCTAGTATGTAGGACATTGGTAAACTTAAAGAAAGGTTAGCTCACACATTTTCAATGAAGGATTTGGGAGCTGCAATGAAAATCCTTGGCATGCAAATTCACCGAGATAGGAAAATAAAGAAGTTGTATTTGTCTCAGGAGGCTTATATCAATAAGGTGTTGGAAAGGTTTAATATGCAAAGATCAAAACCTGTTGGTACACCTATGGCTAGACACTTCAAATTGAGTAAAGATCAGTTTCCTTCATCACACGAGGAGGTTGAGTACATGGCACATGTTCCCTATGCTTCAACAGTAGGAAGTCTTATGTATGCCATGGTTTGTACTAGACCAGACATTACACAGGCAGTGGGAGTTGTGAGAAGGTTTATGGATAATCCAGGTAAAGAACATTGGAAAGTGGTCCAATGGATTCTTAGGTATTTGAGAGGGACATCCAGCATGGAGTTATGCTATGGAGGGTCAGATACTTCTTTACATGGCTATGTTGATTCAGATATGGCTGGAGATTTGGATGGTAGGAGGAGCACCACTGGATATATTTTCACAGTAGGTGGAATGACAGTTAGCTAGATTTCGAGATTGCAAAAGGTTATGGCTTCGTCTACTACATAGACAGAGTATGTTGCAGCTACAGAAGCTAGCAAGGAGATGATATGGATGGGTAGGTTCATGGAAGAGTTGGGTAAGGAGCAAGAGGATTGTAGATTATACAGTGATAGTCAGAGAGCAATTCATCTAACAAAGACCTCAACATTTCATTCAAGAATGAAACATATTCAGTTAAGGTATCACTTCATATGGCAGGTGTTGGAGGATGGACAACTAAAGTTAGAGAAAATCCATATGGATGAGAACCTGCGGACATGCTAACAAAGCCATTGGTAAGGGAGAAGTTGGAGCTTCACTCCACTTCTGTTGGTCTTTAAGTTTAAGACTTGAAGAGGAAGAAATGGGCCAAGGAAGGTGATGCATAGTACCATGCAGTAATTGTTCTCTAAGTGAGATATTGTTGAGAATGGAGCTTAATTACTTCACAAGAAACTTGGTTTTACATGTTATTGGTTCTGACAGTAACTGGCATTAGTCATGGTGTAATCGGCATTGATCACGGGTAACTGACATCAGTCATTCTAGGTTAGGAAGTAACTGGTGTCGGTCATGCAGTAACTGGCAACGGTCAAGCAGTAACCAGCGACGATTACCTGTGTGACGTAGTTTTTGTTTTTTGATGAAAATTAGAATAAATCTATTATTTTAAAGATGATTTATTGATTTAAAAGCAAAGTTAAGTTACCCATAATAGATATATATGCATGTATGGATTGTATGAGGGTAAGTAAGGAGGAGAGAATATATATAGTAATTGTTTTTATGTAAGTTTCTTGGTGAGAAAGAAAGAGTAGCTGAGTGAGGGAAAAGCATTGAACATCCTGTGAGGTGTTGGAAGACAGTAGATCTTCATTGTATTTCCTCTATGAAGCACTGAATAATAATATTGGTCATTTCTTGGTGGACGTAGCCAACACTGGGTGAACCATGTTAAATCTAGTGTAATCTTTCTCTTGTTTATTTTATCTTCTGGTTATTTTTGCATTCATTGCTTGTATGATTACTCTAATTATAGATATGTGCAACATTGTTATATGGTTTAACCCCAACACAGACCAGAGGATGTGCTACCTTGTGTTCCCAATGTTGTGATAAATTAAACTCCCACGATATGGGAAGTTTCTTTACTCCCAAACGTGTTGCTAATGTTTTTTGCACCCACGTTCTGTGTTGATGATGCGCTATAAAATATACCTCCAACTGGACTCCTAAATAACAAAGATGACATCTGCGCTACCATAAATGAATTTGCTAATTGGTTAACTCCTATATTAAAAGGAAAATGGAAGCTACCTGTCACTATTGAAGTACCTATACTAGCCTGATTCTCAATACTATCTCAAGAACTAGAATACCAAGCACAAGGGCTAGGTCGCCAGGTGGAATCAGATGCGCACCCACGACTCTTAATCCTTCTTCATTATAAGTTCTCTCATAAGAATTTGGAGGGATTCTCTATCATGAATTCCTAAATGGGGGAGTACCAGTTGCTCAGGTTCCATGTTCTCTGCGTGAACCTTGAATCCTTCATGCACCACTTGCCTCCACAAATCCATAGACTCCTCAGTGCCACGCTTCCTTGTTAATTCTCTCTCCCACACTTCATTATACTTAATCTGCCTCTCTTCTCTCTACCTTTCTTCTGCCAAATCTGCCCTCTTTCACCACACCTACTCCTACCCCTGCGCACAGTGGGTTTTAGCTAGCCATAGGTCACTCTTCTAGATCTAAAGTTACAATCAAGATCTTAATCGCTAAAGGGATAGTCTGTAAATAAGATCCTCTAGGTTTGCACTAGAACTAGAACTTAGCAACCTTTGGAAAAGAATAAGTAAACACATCATACTACAATGTATAATTATTCAAAACATCACTCCACCAAAGATCCACAACGTGTCTAAAATTCAGATCAGCATCACACAAATTCTGGTAATCTTCATGCATCCAAACAAGTGCTCTATACCTCCACTTTCTCTTTGATGTGTATGCTACCAGCCACTCATATAGATCTATAAGGAAATAGGAAAATAATGTTGCATAGAGCTCATGATATAGATTTTGTTCAACCCACGTGTGTGCATAAAATTCAGGTCCAATGTTAAATCTATGAGCAAACTCTTCCTCTAAATTCTCTACACAATCCTCAATACTGGCCAAAGTAAACCAGTACGTCTTCATCATGCAACATCTTTGCAAATATCTTGAAAATATGTCCCAACAAAAGAACCAAAATGTATTCTTTTATTTTACCCAAACATCCCAAGGCGTGTTAGCACATTACTCAGCCAGAATTGAGTGCTCACCCAAAGTGCGCAAGGGTACCAGGTCCCTCTTTTATGACAACTTTGTCAGGGAGTTAGAATGATGAACACACATATTTTCCAAATCCATAACAAGTAATAAAGTATACACCGTAACACAAACTAGATCTAGTTCACAACCATATGCAAGAATGATTTAAAAAGAATTAAGATCAGATCTACCAAGCAAGATCCAAAAATAGATATGTTAATAACTAGTATCTAGCCACACAGATCCATTATATTAATCACTGTAAAACACAAAAAATGAATACATACATAAGAGTATCACCATGAGTCATGTGTGCTCATAAACCAGCAGCATAACCTTACAAGAATTCACGGATTTTGTAGTCACTTTTCCTAACCCTTTAATTCCCAGGTGCATCGGCATATCACCCAGTCTAAACTAGGAGCTCACCTGAGGCACGCGAAGGCACCAAGCCCCTCTTATATGTGAGACTTTTCAAGAATGTTACCATAAATGGTAGAATAATGCACATGACATAAATGCATACATCTTATGACCACGGTAAAGAAACTAGTTCCAAGCTTAAATGATCTATATTATGACTATGAATATTTGAAAAGAACATATAGGAACCAGATCCGGACCATGAGCACCATAAAGAACACAAACACTTAGATCTATTAAGCATTGATATTTAGAACAACACCATTATGTTAATCCTCCATTATTACATTAGCCAAATACATGACAAGATCCATAATACGGACCAAATACATCAACAGAATTATCATCCTAAAAATGACTCTACTCTAGAAGTTACAACAACATTCCCATGCATTTCACTCTCTGCTCTTTCTATTCCATTACACACACACACACACACACACACACACACACACACACACACACACACACACACACACACACATCACTGTTTTCGTGCAAATCAATACATATCTAGAGACTTCTTGGAATCTTCCCTCCACCACTTATTCATCACCCAAGAGTAAACCGCATGCCAAATGTCATCATGCCCCACCATACTCAAATACCCCTAAACATGCAAGTGTCAGCTAAAACATAACTAACTCTAATTTAAATCTCTTAATTCTATCATAATAATCATATCCTAGAATATGCTTCTCTTGGGCTGCAAGTATCCATATTTTTACCTTATCCATAATCAAGTTCGGCTGCATCTCCACATGTTCCTTATTGTGACTCTAACCGTAGTCAAAAATACGGTTAATTCCTGAGCCTGTTCTACCTGGGCATGAACCTACGCACCTTTCTTGAAGTTATTTCCACGTGAGCCTTTACACCTTCTTGACATGCGAAAAAATCCTTCAAGCCTTAGGTACTTAGTATTCTCTGGGGCTCAACATTACCACACACTAGTTTTATTGCCACCCATGGAAATCCTTTGCACTCTTCAAACAAAACCCTATTGATCCAAAAACTAGCTAAGGCAAAAAAAATTGTATATCTCACCAGCCTAAATTGTTCACTGGAGGAGTTCAGGGAACTATGCATCTATCTTTGCCCTTAACTCCTTCCATGCCTCCAACTCTGTCGTAGCTTTCTCTGGCACTTCCCCTACTATGTTGAGTACCTGGTCTAGTGTAAACTCTTCAACCTTCCCCTTGAGATCATCTATAACCACCACCAACTCCGTGAAAACTCCCTCAAACTCATCCATACATTCTGTAATATAATCTTGGAGTTTACCAATCCAAAATTCTAGCTTCTTGCATTTGATTTTTATCTTATCCTTATGTGTTGTGGTGTCAATTACCAATTGAGTGCACTCAATCTTGTTCATCGGGACCTTCTCCTGTAGGGCCTTGAAGATGACCTCTTTATTTGTTACATGTGCATAAACAATGGGCTTGCACTTCCAACAATTGTTAAATCCCCTATCTGTCAATATGTTTGCCTCCTTGAGTTGGGTGAGAAAATCCTCCAACTAAATAATCCAGGCCTCAACAGTGATCTTGTTGTTTTCCTTTTCCTTTGCAAGCTCCTTAGTTGTGGGTCCCATGCCATACTTAATGTTGACTAGTAACATTCCCACTAAGTCCTCCAAGTACTTCATTTCATCATTATAATTTGTCATGGCTTGGCTCACCAGTGTCAGAAAATGTTCCAAGACCTTCTTGACCAAGGCACTAGCTCGATCATATGTTTCCTTAGTCTGTGCCTGCTCACCCTTCAAACCATTTCACAGTCTTTATATATCTTTCTCCTTCCCTTTCTAATCTACGAATAGGGTTTGAACAATTACCCCTACATCTAAGTTGTGTCTTACAACTTCTCAAGACATCTTTTGCAGCACGTTGCTTGCCTGCTCATCTATGAGGTGGCTTGAGTCCACCACTTTATAAGTTTCCCCTTTCTTCTTCTTTGAATGGATGGTCTCAATCACATGATCACTGAACTTGAACTCATGCTCCTTTGTATGACAATGTAGATTCCAACTTATCATCTTCTTTGTCCTCATCACGCCCCCATCTTGGTCTAAGGTATCCCAAGCATGTAACTTCTATGGGGAAAGGGTTATCTGGAACTGTGTGCACAACAGCTTCGTGGGATCATCCATGAAGTCCATATGAGGGGACCTAGGTGTCAACTTCTTCCTTTCCACCTTGCGCTTAAAGCGTTGCTTCCTTGTGGTGCTTATACCTGCAATAAACCCCTTATCCTCCTTAATAACAAAGGAGTCTCCCTTATCCTTCTCTTCAACTCTGGTGGGTTGGATATGTGAGCTTTCTTTCATCGATCTCTTCACAGGCTCCTCCATTGTATGTGCTTTTACCTTTGCACACACATTGGCTTGGCCTCGGCTCTCTTTTCTTACTCCTTGAGCTCCTCCTCAAGTTCTTGTCTTAAAGCGGTGTAATATTCTTCTGAGAATGTCTCTATCACATAACTGGAGACCTCATGTACCTTAGAATTTCTCTTCTCTGACTCTTCTTTGTTAGGTTGTTTAAATTCCTCACACTCTAGTTGTGAAGCCTTGGTGTTTCCTTGATGTGATGTATTTATGTCCCTATTGTTGTTCCAGCACGGATAATACTTCCTTTTCCTGAAAATACCTAATTTCTCCTCACTTCCTTCTTCTTCTTCTTCTTCTTCTCCTTCTTCCTAGACCACTCTCGTAGATGGGATCGACACCTCTCTTGGCCTTGGAAAGGTGGAGTCAGTAACTTCCAGTTCAATCCCTCCTTGTGTCTTAGGATGTAGCTACACAAAAACTTGGTGGATGAAACCCTTGATAGTGACATTGATCTGTGGATGCATATCCAGGAAGTTTGGTTCTAAGACTTCAAAATAATTCAGCCTTGCATCATACTTGTAGGTCGTGTGAAGAGTGTGAACATTAGAGTTCACTTTGTCAGCATCAATGGTTAGTTTCTATGCATCCTTCAACCAATTGATGGCACACTTCAAATATTTCACAGTGAATAAAAATGGAAGTTCGCTCCATGCTCCCATTTCTCCATTAGCCATTTTAAATTTTGCCAAGCTAAAGTGTTGCATAACTGAAAAATTCACTTTGTCCCCTATAACTATTAGTAATTTGGACGGAATACACCACTTGTTCTCGAAGGTCATGTACAGTCTCTCATACCACTTGTTCATCTAATCCTTATAAGCATTCGTGATGGAGGTTTCACAAGTGAACTGTAAAAAATTGCACTGTAGGACATGAGTGCACTGGTGGGTGAACCCATGCGTTCCCATCTAGTCCATCGAGGACGCTAATTTTCCAAAATATGATTAATAGTAGGATGGACCCCATGTGATCCTTTCTCTAACTTTGTTTTGTACTAGTGCTTCCTCAATGATACTCTTCACAATAAATTACATGAAATTATAGTGCACTCACTTTGATACTCTATATGCAATGTACAGGTATTTTCTGTTTATATCCGTCCATCGCTCTGATGCGCCCAGTTTGTAGCTTATAATTTGGGTTGTGACCCTTAATGTCAGGTCATTCAGATATGTAATGACATGATCCCTTCCTCCCTTCTCATAATTCAACTTCTTCGCCACTTCTTCAATATTTTCATTGGCACATAGGTCGAGTGCCATATCCTTGCCAATGTTTTGTAGGTCTGCCACATTCCTTATCAACTGGTCTGTAATCCTCATTCTTCTCCCTTCAAAGTAGAAAAAGTCCTTGTGTACCCACAACATTAACCACCAGAAAATATGGGTGAATTTAGTGAAGAACAGTAACTCCCAAAGTTGCAAGACTCTAGTTTTGTCCAATTCATGTTTCACCAAGTCATCAACCCTAGGGTTTCCGAGCTCGTCAACCCATGGGTCATCGCTAATGAAATCCACCCTCATCTCCTTTTCATGTTCTTTTGTTATATTGTTGACCTTGCTAATTTTGCACCTATATAACTTTGAACTCCACTTCTCTACTTTGATCACACCCAGGAGGTATTACATTTCTGATTATATCTCAACGGGATCCTCTTTCTCCACCACCAGTCTCTTGGTTCGTGCCTTCCTTGGTGTCATTCTCATTTCTTCACTTCATGCCCTAGGTGTTCAACTTCTCCTTGTCTTCATGAGCTCTCTGATGTCACTAGCTTCGCTCCTACACAACCCTATATTGCCTCACTACTTGCTCCACTTGTCACTCCATAAGGTCTTGTCACAATTTGCAAATTTCTACTGGTTTTAAAAAATTAATTTGCTTCCTTATCACACCCTCTTTGTACTTTAATAGCTCAGAAGCACAAAAATTGTCAAAGGCAAGGTAGTTAAAATAACTACCCTCACCCCTAATTTATACTTTTCTAAGACCTCAATGTCTTTTTGACCCATGTGTATTAACGTTCCATCTTAACAAAGCATTTTTTCCCACTTAAGTAAAATTTTGCGACCTCCCCTCATGTGTTCCAATCGTAATCTTCTGTCACGCTAACATTACTTCACTACCACATACCTCCTCCACGTGCCTTACTATGCTGAAGTACTCAACCTCTGTGCTATCCACTAAGTAATTTCTTCTGCTGCCGCCTACCTCATGTTACACTGAGTGACTCGTTTTCCTCTTTTCCTCCCCTATGTGGTCTTCAATCATCTCCACCTTTCGCCGAACACTTCTCGTATAGCACAAACCATTTTTCTACTTTCACGTCAATATCCCAGAAGGAGTATCCAATCAATCCAACCTCCCTTAGAAACGTGTCAGCCATTTTCCCCATTATACTTCAATCCACCCCACACTAAATGTATGTGTATTCCTTTACGCATGGAATCACTTAAAATGTAGTTAGCTACTAGCGTAACACAACACAAGACTAAAAATACAAAGCATAGCGACGAAGAAAGGAAACACATATGAAAGGAAAATACACTAAAAGGAAACCTAAGCTAAATGAAAACATTGCCTTATTAAAAAAACCAAGAAGATTTATTTATAGTAGGGATTCAACCTACTCCCGTTAAAGAAATCAGGAAACCACGTGCCATCCAAAGCTTCTAACTAGAAAGTTCATGAGTCAAGTATGTAGGTCACCACATACAGTCTTAACCAATGCACTTCGAACTATATAGGTTGGCACAAAAACTTAGAGTCATATAGAAGGACCATCTTTCAAACTTCAAGCTTCTTGTTCTTAATGTGTCGATCATGTCAGGCATTTTGTCTTGCTTTTTCTATCCTCTGGCTCCATCTAGCTATATTGTGCCTCTCATCCAACTACATTCATTTTTCTATACACTCTTCAAGTTCTTTCTCATCAGCCAATCCTCCTGCACATGCAATACATGGATGGTAACATAATTCAACCAGTAAAATAGCATATGTGTTAAACACCAACTGAAAGGGTGTTGTTTTTCAGCCTCTTATAGGTTGTTCTATATGACCAAAGTACAAAATAAACTTTATCATTGCAATCCTTCCTTCCAACATCACATATCTTTGTCAATGTGTGGCTCAAAATCTTGTTGAAAGCTTCAGCAGTTCCATTAGCTTGTGGGTGATAGGGTGTAGTCTTATGATGTGCTACCATAAACTCCGCTAACAATATTCTAATAGTCTCATTCAAGAAATGAGTACCCCTATCACTTGTTAAACTCAATGGACATCCATACCTGCTTATGATATTTTCCCAAAGGAACCTTGTTATAGTAGCTACAGTGTAATCCTTCATCTGTGTTACTTCCACCCACCGTGTAAGATAGTATGTACAAGTAATGATGTAACTCGACCATGTCCTGTGCGTCGGTGGGGAAATATGGCCCATGAAGTCAATTGCCCATTTTTCAAAGGGTTTCACACTCGCGATAGGTCTCAAGGACATTTCATCTCTATGCCTAGGCTTCCCAAGGCGCTGGCAATGATCACAGCCCTTGGTATATTCTTGGCAATCAATGTACAATATTTCCCACCACAACCCAGCCATCAGAATCTTGTGCGTAGTTGCTCGCCCTGCATAGTTTCCACCAGAAATCCCTCAATGAGATTCCTCCATAAGACCCACATGCTCATGTTTGAGTACGCACCGGCGCAAAACCTCATCCCAACCAAGTTTGTATAGATCTCCACTAATCAACATGTAAGGTGCGGCAAGAATGGCAAGTTATTTCTTTTCTATATGCTCCATTCCGTCAAGCGCCACACCTGTTCATAAAAAGACAACAATATCCTCCAAATTAGAGGGTGCACGTTCTAATCTAAAAAATTGTGCATCTGACATTGTATTTTCAATGCTCTGTGCATCCTCACCTGAATCAATTCTTGAAAGATGGTCAGGTCCTTAATTACTCTTTCCTAGCTTTACGATGACTATAAAGTCAAATTCCTAAAATAACAAGATCCAACGGCATATGCGCCCCTACAAAATACGGCTTGTTTACCAAATACTTAAGTGTCATGTGATCTATGTAAAAGATAAATAGAGTAGCCAACAAGTACTACCTAAACTTATGCAGTGCATAAATCATAAACAACATTTTGCACTTTGTTGTTGTGTAATTCTACTCAACTGGAGTTAATTTTCTACTTGCAAAACACAAAGGGTGATCAACAATCCCTTCTCTAGGATGTGCTAGAACTACTCCAATTTCCATCCTGACACATATGCATGCACATGAAAGGGTATGTCCCAAGAGGGAAAGTGTAAAATGGGCGCAGTAATAAGCTTCTCCTTCAACGTATCAAAATCCACCTGTTACGCCTCATCCCAGTGAAATCTTCCCTTATGCCTTAACAGTTCTTCCAAGGGTGTGGCGATCCTCGCATAGCCTTTAATGAATTTTTTGTAGTAACCTGTATACCCCAAAAATCTGTGCACTGCACTTTGATTGGTGGGCTCCCCCAAACCCAAAATAACAGCGACTTTGGTAGGATCCACCAATAAACCTTCCTTACAAATAATATGACCTAGCAATGTGCCAAAAGGAGTAGCAAAGACACATTTCTTAATGTTTAGAGAGATACTTAACTATCTGCACCTCTCAAACATCAATCTCAAGTTGTCACAATGATCTTTCACCAATCCATACATTGTCCAATCATCCAGGTAGACTTGTAAAAACTTATGAATAAAGTCTTGAAATGTTTGCACCACAATGCGCAAGAATACAGTAATTGCATTCTTGATCCCAAAGGGCATAAAGGTGTACGAAAAACTTCCCCACTCAATGATGAAATTAGTCTTTTCCTGGTCTTCTTTTGCAATCCTTACATGGTGATACCCTGAGAAACCATTTTTAAATGAGTAGATTTCGCACCCTGCTACACCTTCCAAGATTTATGGGGTAAAAGGTGTTGGAAAAATATCTATAACACATGCAACATTCAAATATTTCTAGTCCACACAGATCCTTATCCTCTCTTCTTTCTTGATACTAATTACCATTGGGCTAACCCATTTAGACTTCTCAATGGATTCAATGATCCTAGATTCCAACATTTTATCAATCTCTTCTTTCACCTTCACACGTAGATTAGGATTCATCCTATAAGGCCTTTTCCTAATTAGGTGCACACCTTCCTTCAACTTAATCCACATCTCTCCCAATGAGTGATGAACCCCTTTCAATTCATGGTATCCATGAGGGAACAAATATTAGAAGTCACACAATAGCTCAATTATCTTTGAAACCTCCTGGTCTATCCAGTAATCCCCAATGGTTGCTTCTTTTGGTTATGCTTCCATGCCAATGTTTACCTTCTATATCTTCAAAGGCTTGTGGTAAGTGTGTGCCTTCTCATCTGCACTATCCAAGACTTCACGTGTACCCTCTGTATGATCAACATCTAGGTTCTCCATCTCCTCATCTTCTATCAAGTACACCATTTTTCCTTTCTCTTTTTCTAGGAAGGTGCACTCAAACTATACTTCATTTATTTGTTCTTCTTCAAAGCATGCCTCCAAATCAGGTACCCCCAGAAAATATAGGATGTGGTCCTCATCTTTGGCACTATCTCTCATAATAAATTATTTGATTACATGCAGAGCTTCATTCACTGATGTTTTAGAATATAGATACTCAAAAGTTTGAATGATACATGTCGTCAACTCCTACCAATTTCCTGTCTGACGACATAACTCTGAATGGACATACCATGCTTGCACACAACCTTGCAAGGTGGAATAGAACTTATGCACCCTGAGTGAAGGGGGTAAGGCTTCTAGGCCTTTTTTCTAGGCTCTTTTACATGTTTAAACGTGGCATGAGGTGGATCCCTTCCCATGATAGGCACATATCTTTGAAGGTGCATTGTTCTAGAGAAATCGAATAGAGAATGTGATTCTTACTTCACATCATTCTATAAGATTATCCCAATGAGTCATCCACCAATGCACGATTTTCCCACATAAGGTATAAATAAGCATATTCCTCGGTTATACTTCACATATCTACTAGACTTCCATAGTGAGTAAAAAGACTTCAGGGTAACCTTCTCAAGTGTAACTTGGTAATTGTCTTCCTCACAAACACCTAACCAAACACACCTTGATAACACAAGTCACAGTGCCCTTCAATTCTCTCCCAACCAACTCATAAGTCCCATACGCCCAATTATCACATGTAATGTTATTCGTGTCACTCATGGATTGAGCATCATCTCACTAAATGACTCCTATTAATGACTCAATAACCTATGGGTCTCTCATGGTGCGCAAATAAATTATATTTATGTCTTCTTCCCTCAAAGGCTCAACATAAGGTGCAGACCTCCCATCTGTTAGTGGAATAATTACATGCTCCTTGTTCTCAAAGCTGATGTATCCCTTGTTGAAGCACAAATCAACATTATTCACATAACACCAAGGGCATCCAAGTAAGGCTGGAAAACTATCTGCCTCGATAAGTGCTAAGACTTCAAAATCCCCAGTGAATTTGGCCCCTTGAATGGTTATGGAAGCATCCTTCAAGACTCCGATGGACATAGCTTTAGTTCTATTTTCCATGTACAACACATTTGATGATGGTTGCAATGGTGGTCTCCCCATCTGATTATAAGCATCTAATGTAAGAACATTAACCTCTACACATGTGTCAATTATTATGTTACTCAAAATCCATCCATAAACTACAACATTCAACATGATCTCTTTGTCATAATCAAGACTATGAGGGGGAAATTAGCATGTAATATCTGCCTCTCACGCTCATTCCTAATTTGTGGTATCTTTCTTCTCAACCACTCTCCTAACAAGGGAATGATATTTTCTTGGCGCATCATCTTACATACCTCTCTAACATCATCAACATCCTTTTGAGGGATCTCATCATTCTTTGTCTATTCTAACTTATGTGACTACTCTTTCAAGCATTGGATATCCCCTTATAAACTCCTAATAACCTCCATAATCTCCTGGTAAACCTCCTTCTGATAAGTCAGATCAAGGTACTTTCCATGCAACACTTCTTCTCTTGTAATGGGAGGAATCTGCTTCGGTATTTATCTGGTGCATGCAGCTTTAGCGTGTGTAGTTACTAATATAGGCTCCAACTCCATATTAGGTGTTAATGCAAGCATGAACAAGGGTTCGGTGCATTTCACACTAACCATTCTTGTGCCCTTATTCTTATGATTCTCACTTATGTGATCATATAATTCAAGGCACTCCTCATACGCATGTTTCTTTCCACACCACGAGCATTGCATAAAGTACGGGCACTCGCACTTATACTGATCCATAGATCCACAATTAAAACAAGTTCCACCAAGGAATTCACTCCTTCCTCCACTGCGACCACCATGGACTTTGAATCCTCTGTGAAATATTCTTCCCCTTCCTCTGCCATCTTCATGCCCTTCATGCTGACGCCCCTCATTTTTAGAAATATTAACAACGTTTTCCTGATGCACACTAGTATCAATTGCATCATGAATTTAGTCTATTAATCGGTAATCCTTCATATCATGAGTAGTAGATGTACAAATATTACAAAATCAAGACACATTCTTACAGAGTGTGCATTGTAATAGTGGGCATCTACTTGGATCATGATCACCATGATAGCTTTCATAATCCAACGACATGGCACACACTGACTTTCGAGGGAAACTATCCTTGGTGTGTCCTTCTACTTCACAATTGGTACACTAATACTCGTTGCGAGTCTCATATGTTGAATTCACAGACAATTTCTCAAGTTACTTTGTCATGGAAGCAATATGTTCCTCCAAAAAAGGACTTACCCTAATATCAACACTTCCAACGGCCTCAGTGCACACAACATCCTCCAAGGCCTCGCATAGATCTGTGAAAGTCTTATGTAAAAGTGATCATCTAAATGATGTTATCAAACCTCCAACATACCACTAAGCATGTTAAGAGGGATGGATATCATAAAATAACTTTGACAAGAGAGTCTTAAAATGTTCATCATACTCCTGCACACTCTCTGCCATACCCTATTCAATCTCCTTGAACGTGATGATGCTCTTTTTCTCAAACTCAAGAATATAGAATTATGTTAAGAAGGCATCACGTAATGCGTTATAATCCACTGTCATCTGATGTGGTTCATACTTTTGGTACTAGTTATAGGTGCACCCCTACAATTTTTTTGTAAATCGGCTTGCCTTTCGATTCAAGATAGTGATCCCCTTAGCGTGCCATAACAATTCATACTTGTGTACATGCTCTGTAGCATCCTCAACACCCTTATAATTAGGTAAATGAAGATACATCTCATAAAACACCTACTGATACCGTTGTGGTCCTTGCCCTCATGATCCAAAACCCTGATTCCCTCTTGTGTTTCCTCCACCGCTAGATCCACTAGTTCCACTAACTCTTGACCCTCCAGATTCTCCATATCCTCCTCCTATAGTAGCTACAAGACCTGAAGTAGTGCTACTCTGTGTTCCCACCATTGTGCTAAACTGATCTCCAACAGTATGTGAAATTGAACTAATTCCAGACATGATACCTATGTTCTATGTGCCCACACCTTGTCCAAATGACACACTAGATAGAATACCACCAAAAAAAAGAAATATTTGTGTGGCCATAAATGAATTTAATGAAAAATGATATCTACCTGATGTTGCTCGCTTACCAATACCAACACCAACCGAACTAGCAATACTTGTCTCAGGAATTGGAAAACTAAGCGCAAGGGTTAGGTCACCAGGTGGGTTCAAATGTGTGCCTACGGTTGGTCTCATTTCTTTACATGACAAGATCTCATCCGAAGCCGAGAGGGTTCTTCTTCTACACTTGCCAAGATGGGGTAGCACAAACTGCTCAGGTCCCATGTCCTCCACATGAACCTCAAATCATTCCTACAACATCTACCTCCATACATCCATCACTCCTACAATCTCATGTTATTTCACCAATTCCCTCTCTCGTGCTTCATTATACTTGAGTCATCTTTCCTCCCTCTACACTTCTGTCATAGGATCCTCCATTTCGTACCACACCCGCTTTCACACCCCGTACCTAGTGGGAGTTTAGCTAGCCATAGGAAACACTTCTAAACTCAAAGTGATGATTAGGTCCTTGATGGCTAATGGTATAACACACAAGAATGATCCTCTTGGTACTCACAATAACTCGAACTCAGCAACCTCTATGAAAGAATACATAGAAACTGCATACTCCAAAGTGTAGCTAGTCAACACACCACTCCACCAATGATCAAAAACATGAGTCAGATCAGATCAACATCATGAAGTTGTTGATAATATTCTTGGGTCCAAACATGAGATCGATAATACCAACTCTTCCTCGATGCATACGTTGACAACCATTCTTACAGTTCTATTGGAAAACAACAAAATAACGTTAGATAGAGCTTATGATACAGGTTGTCCTCTACCCATGTACGTGCATCAAACTCAGGTCCAGTGTTGAATATTTATACAAACTCATCCTCCGTGTTCCTAAGCCAATTTTCCATGTTTTCCGAGGTCAAATATTCTTTCATCATACACCATTCTTGCAACAGCTTTAAAAAAGATCCCGACAATGGAACCAAGATGTCATTTTTCCTAACCCTTTGATTCTCAAGTATGTCGGAATATCACCCAGCCTAAACTAGGAGCTCACCTAAGGTGTGTGAAGGCGTCATTCCCCTCTTCTATGTGAGCCTTTTCAAGAATGTTACCATGAATGGTAGAACAATGCACATGACATAAATGTATACATCTTATAACAAAGGTAAATAAACTAGTTCCAAGCTTAAATGATCCATATTATGACTATGAATATTTGAAAAGAAATTATAGGAACCAAATCTGAACCATGAGCACCATAAAGAACACAAACACTTAGATCCATTAAACATTGATATTTAGAACAACACCATTATATTAATCATCCATTGTTACAGTAGCCAAATACATGATACGATCCACAAAACGGACCAGATACATCAACAGAATTCTCATCCTACAAATGACTCTACTCTAGAAGCTACAACAACATTCCCATGCATTTCACTCTCTTCTCTCTCATTCCCTTACACACACACACACATCACTGTTGTCATACAAATCAATACATATCAAGAGACTATTGGGAATCTTCCCTCTACCACCTATTCATCACTCAGGAGTAAACCGCATACCAAATTTCATCATGCCCCACCATACTCGAGTACCCCTGAACATGCAAGTATCAGCTAAAACAAAACTAACTCTACTTTACATCCCTTAATCCTATCATGATAACCATATCCTAGAATATGCTTCTCTTGGGTTGTAAGTCTCCATATTTTAGCCTTATCCATAATCAATTCCAGTCACATCTCCATGTGTTCCTTATTGTGACTCTAACTGTGGTCCAAAATATGGCTAAGTTCTGAGCATGTTCTTCCTAGGTGTGCACCTTCATGCCTTTTCTAAAGTTACTTCCAAGCAAGCCTTTACGCCTTGCTAGCGTGTGACAAAAACCTCTGTGTCTTAGGTACTTAGTCTTCTATGGGGCTCAATAGATTCCTAAATAGTGCAAAATCAATACATATTTATAGGAGTGGTGACTTTCCCTTCACTACCTGAGCATCCTCAAAATAGGTTGCATGCTAAGAATAGCCATGTGTCATTACAAGATAAATACAAAAGCATGCAACCTTGCTAATAATAGATTATTTAATAATAACTACAATTCTAATCCTATTATTATCCTGAAACTTGTGCACAGCGCTTGATTTCTCCCTTGTCTAAAATAGCCTTTGCTTAGTCTCTAAGTCGTCATACCTTTCTGTGCTCCGCACTCAAACCTATATTTAGCCCATTGCAACCAAAATAGCTAAGTATTAAAGTCATACTTTCTCGAATGCACCATTTTCTGCTACATCTTTGCACATTCGTATGTGCCTCCTGTCGGCACGCCCTAACCTTATGTGCCTATAGTACTTAGGCTATAATTTATTAGCCAAACAATAAAGTACAAAGAGATCAAGGCCACCGAGAAGGGACAAAGGCACCTGGCACTGCCAGCCTGGCTGGGTGCCGGTGTCTAGAATCAGAGAAACTGAAAGGTTGGAGGTCAGACTGAGCAAAAAGGTGTGTAATACCAAAAGTGAGAATAGAAAGAAAGAAAATATGGCCAAATACATGGGTTAATTAATATTTTCTTACTTAGGAATCACATAAACAATATTATGCAATCAAGACTAGATAATTACCCAAAGTGCGTGATTTTATGTGTACATTTGCCCCCACTTTATGTTGTTGAGAAAATACTCAATAACATAAAGTAGATAAGATATGCATACCTGATAACCATGTAGATAAATGGTGAAAGCATGCCAAGAGAAAAGGAAAAGAATGGAGAGATAAAATGTGAAGCGTAGAAACTAGAGAGGAGAAAGTGCAAAAAGTGATGATGATGATGACCCTAGGGAGGAAAGGCATGTGTTGATGTCGCCATTGTACCTATTATTGATGTCTATGTTAATGTGATTGATCCTGTTAATGTTGTTGACGTTTGATGATGTTGACTACCACTTCCCATAAGGATGGACCTGCAAAAGAGAAGATTGATCAAGTAGTCAAATACGCATGTATATGAGTCAAAATTATGTAACAGATGATGTAAAATGCAAAAATGTGAAAAAGGAACATTTGCAGCTAATCTATGATGAGGAAAAGAGTGTAGAAAGGATCATATAGATGATGTAATGGAGTGAGTTTTTCAGGTGATCTTACGCCAGTTTTGCTGACTACAAGTTTTTTAGGTGATCTCACGCCAAGACATGGAAGAATTATAGGGAAGAAAGTATGGTGTCATCCTCGATTCTTTAACTGCTTCCCATAATCTAGAACACCACTGTAGATGGTGTGTAAAAATCTGATCTAGTTCAACCAATTCCGATCCAATGCGAAAGTGTTAAGGAATGTATGCCCTGTAAAAGCCACTGTGTGAAGTGGTATAAACTATGTTGCACTGAAGAATGTTGTGTAACTGCCCCCTTGTCACAGGCATCTAGGAAGGCTCAGGGGTACCCAAGTACTATTTTCCTAGTCTGGGCACTGGTGTCTGTGTTGTAATAAGGACCCAAGTCAGATTCTGAGTGTTGTCTGATGTTGATAACTGTGTTGTACCAGTACTAAAATATATTGTGTGATAACTGTAGATGGTTGTATGGGGTGACTGATTCACTTAAATGATGCCCCCCCTCACTTGGGGTGCACACAACGTTGCTGAGAAGAATATGGCCCAAAGGAGGACCGACCTTTGTATTGAGATTATGCCCTATAGGGGGGAGGTAGTGTGGTTGGTGGAAACTAAGGCATGTGAAAACAAGTGGCTAGGAGATAAGTGTTAGTGCAAGCAAGACAAACACGCATATAATATGTAAACTAGTAACCAAGCAAATAATGTGTAAGCTAAGACACAAGAAGGCAATGTAGACTTTGAAAAGTGGGTTTCAACCATGGAACATCATTCAGAATGTCATAAGACAATCAAGGATGACTACACCAAAAGTAGATCAGTGTGCACATAAAACAAAGGCAAAAGCTCGCAAACAGTGGCAAACAATGACAAGAAAGAACAAGCAATGTAATAGCAACCATGGAAGAAAATAGACCTACAAGACAAATGTTGCACATGAAGTACCCATTAGCATGTTAGAAAAAAAGTATTTCAAGGTGTGTATGATCCGATAAAGTAAATCGCTATGAAAAATGAAACAATAGCACCTGTAGTGTAGAAAAGTGGATGCCCCCAGGAGCCATTGTGGGACTGGTAATAGGTATTGTGCCAAACATCCATACTGTGTGTATAGATTTGTATAATCTACGATCACAACTAGAAATCAAGTGAATGTGCATGTGTGTATGTAAAAATATAATGACTTACTAGATATATATCTAGCATGTGTAATAAAGCATGCATGTAACAAGTAAATGTAAGCAAGACTAAATGTAACCAAGATATGCAATATGCGGTGGATGAGACATAATGGAATACAGAGTGAATGATAGGAGAAATGTGCCCCCCGAGTGGATGTATATGTATGAGATGAGGTTCATTTATCGATTCCCCATCAGTAGTCAAGGATGAACCATAGAGCAAGAGTGTGTCATCAGGAAATGGTTTGAGTTGTGTGCACAAAAAAATGTGATCGTCAAAGCGTAAAGTGTAGAGTGTGTGAGTGATTGAGTGAGTGATTGAATGTGTGAGTGTGGTGAGGTCCATTTGAGATGTGGACCCTCAACAGTTGAGTATGGACCGTGTGACTAGAGTGCATCATTGAGTAATGTCCACAGCATGTGAAAGTAGATGCAGAAAATATATATTGTGAATGTGTAGAGTGTGCAGTGTGTATAATGCACAATAAATGTTACAAGAAGGAGATGAGCATGTGTAGTGATGTGTGTAGTGTAGTGTATAGTGTGTGAGGTTCATGTGTATAGGATTCCCTTAACATTTAGGTGTGAACCATATCATGAGAGTGGGTCATCGAGAAATGACGATAATAGAGTGTATAAAGATGTATATGGTGTATGTGATAGAATAGATGTAAAGTGATGAGAAAATAAGACGCTTGTTAACGCTAGAGTGGTGAGAAATAAGTGTGATACCCCCCAAATGTGTGATGATGAATGTGTTATCCGATAAAAGTAAAAGACGAGGGTCCTCCACCCGATCCTTGTGGAGATAAAGGCATGTGACATTGCTCTATGAGTGGTGGTATCTGAGATAGATGTTATCCAGGTGAATGAATCCTATGTGCATGCAACTAATGAGTATACTGTGGAGATGGTGGGCATCTTTGTGTAACAAAATGTGGAGGTGATGGAGACCTATGTGAAGTAGAATGCAAAGGTGATGAACACCTATATGAAATAGATCATGGAGGTGATGGACACATGTGTGAAGCAGAGTGCGGAGGTGATGGACATGTATGTGGAGTGAACAGAGGTGGTGAGGTTTACCTAGATGAAGGAATTTTCCTAATGATATACCTAGGCCGATGTGATGGACTAGCATATCGATGAGACCGCGTAGGCCATGTGCAAATAGGTAAGCTAGGAGAAATTTGTGCTTTACTTTTGAGAGGTCGTAGGGACTTGGATGCTCTAGGTGATGCAATAGCAACCTCAAGAGGAGGTTGTAGCCATGGATTGGATGGCGGAACACCATTAATAGAGATGAATTGGTTATTGTGAATGAATTTTAGATGCAAGTGATTCATGGATATGATAGACTAAGATCTATGAATCCAATTGAGGCCTAAGACCATATCACACTCTTGAATTATTGGTGCCACAAGAAAAGGTAAAAACATGGTGAGAGGAATGACAATAACTTGAAGCTTGAAAACCCCATATGAATTAGGGATTGGATATGAAATAGGTGAGAGTGGATAACCTATAGCAACAAGAAGTGCAATATAACATGCGTTGATGCACAAGGATGGATAAACTTTAGTGTTATTGATAGAAATGAATCTGATATAAACACTAATGTGTAAGTGATCAGAAGACAATGTAGCATGATAATCATGATCAGAGAAAGAAATAATTGGTGGAGAAATCTTAGAATGAGCAACTAGGATATCAAGAGCCCCCGATGCAAGAGTAGGAACTAGATGATATGTATGATTTGTTGAGGAGTCAGCCACTTATTTGTCATGTTTCAGAAAAGGATTGTTGAATATTTTGAGATTATGATTTTTGTTGATATCATAGGCTTTGGAAGCTCAATTCCATTATTATCGATCATATCATGAATGAGATTGTGAAGTTTGAAACAATGATATGTGGAGTATCCAACTCATTGATGATAGTCACATTTGAGTTTTTCATCATAATTACGACCTTTAGGATGAGATGGATCTCAATTAAGTGGTGGAGGAAGTGTGATAAGATTGCTTTCAATAATTTGTGGTAATAGAATATGTGGAGCGACAGTTAATTTGTTGTATGTTCACTTAGGGGGTTGTCATTGAAGCTCCTTAGTATTAGATACAACGTTGACAATGATTTTTGCATCTGTAGGTTTGGTTGATGGCTTGAAAGTTGATTTACTTTGAAAGCACACAGAAGATGAAGTTTGCTCTTGATACTTAAGATTTCCTATTGATAAGAGTTTTATTTCGTGTAGCTTAAGATTATGACATAGTTGATCGAAGGATGGACACGTCTCAAATAGAACACATTCCTGGAGAGGTGGCAATAAAATTTGAATAAATAGGTCTTGAATTTCAGATTCCACAAGTACATTAGACATCTTAGCTAAGTTGTATTTGTATCATAAGACATAATCCGATAGATGTTCGTTAGATCCTTGTTTAAGTTGTGTGATTTGAGTGTAAGAGATCGAAGAGATGATATTGATAGATAAATGAGCAATAAAATCATCGACTAGATGCGTAAAATATGTTACTGAGTGGACAGGTAGGCCATAAAACCAACACATTACATAATCATGAATACTACGAGGGAAGAGCTTAGCTAGAAATATATGATCATCCTTAAAATCTAGACATGCCACATAAAATGCTCGTAAATGCACTTGTGGGTCACCATGCCCATTGAAAATGGGAAGTTTGGGGGTGAAAAAAGTAAGAGGAATTGAGTAAGCAGAAATGGCGGGTGCAAATGGTGTGTGAAGAAATAAATTGGAATCCAAAGATGGAGAAGCGTGAGAAGTAGCCTGCTGCAATTTCGGATTTAAACTTGAAGATCATGGTAAAGAGAGGCTAAGTCTTGATTACCAAGGGAGGAAACTTAGTGCGCATGAGAAACAAGAGGCGAAGTGAAATGGTTAGTGGGAGTAGGTATGGAAACAAGAATGGAGGAGATAGGCGGAAAAGTAGAAGCAGTCGGTTGAGTAGTAATGGAGGTGGGGATAATGGCAAAAGCATTAAGCTCCACGAGATTGGTAGCTTCCTCGCGAGAAATGAATAAAAGCAAGTCTAAATCCTATGGATGCTCAGTGATATGATCATTAAGATATTTAAGATGGGCTTCAGTGAATTCACCATAAGATTATGCCATAGTGGTAAGAAAAGGAAATCCCTAGAGAGGAGGTGGATTCAAGCAACAAGTTCACCAAAATGATTAAGAAAAATATGAATAAATTCTATGAAAATGCTTAATCTAATTGTTATTATAGCAGTAAATGAATATACAAATAAGTACAGAAAATAACTCAAGTAAACTAAGCTATGAAATGTGAAACCTTAGATGTAAATAAGGGATAAAATGACTTAACTAGTTCGCAGAGATCCCGAAGGTGCACAGAGCTAGAAAACTAGAAAATATGAAGCACAGTCTATCACACCAAAGTTCAAAAAAATGCAAATCAGGAGGAATATGTTGGATAAGGGTGCCTATAAAGGGGAAGGGGTGACTGCAGGCACCACAGACCTGTAGTAAGCGCTTATGACTGCGAACATGCTTAGAAAACCATCTCTTAATGGTCACAAGGGGTTATTTTTCCTTCACCTTTGATCGCTATGAGGTCACACAATGATCGTCGAGGTCACTATAAACCCCTAATTAAATAATGACCTACATAACCCTTAAAGAGACATCAAAACCTAAAAAAGAAAGATGCAAAATGAGGGGTCATATTGTCCTCTATTGTTAAACATGTGATCTTACAACTGAGTGATGTACTACATTTCAGACCTAATGTAGTTCTAGGTGTGTATGTGTGGAATCGTACCCTAGGTGGATCTTGTGCGTGTAACACTTGATAGTGAGCAAATAGATAGATGTAGAATATGTAAGTAGATGTGTGCATGGAATAGAATGAACTTCCCCTCATATGAAGTGTATGTAGAAGAATGTATTCCTTGAATGGATGCTTGAATTCTCTTGAATATCCTTTGGATGCAACCTTAGGTGGTGATAGCTAATGTTTATTGTTTGGTCCTTTATTATGATCACATAACATTATATTTATATGATTCCCTTGCTTCAATTTCATAACTAACCTTGGAAACGCCGACTATCAAAAATAAAATATGTCCAAATGGCTAGAAAGGACCCAAAATATGTGAGTAAAGTACAAAGAGGTCATGGGCACCTAGAGGAGATGGGGGTACCTGGCGTTGGCGTTTTTACTAGGCACTAGTGTCCAGACTCAGAGAAATTAAAGGGTCAGAGGTCAAACTGAGCAAGGTGTGCAAGACCGATAGTAGCAATAGAAAGAAATGAAATATGGCCAAAGACATGGGTTAATTAATACTTTCCTTACATAGTAATCACATAAATAGTAGTATGCAATCAAGACTATATAATTACCCAAAGTGTGTGATTCTCTATCTACAAAAATTCCTTTTTGCAATATTACACTGGAAGTGACTACTTATAAGCCTTGAGTGTATTTTGGGTGTTATGGAGTTGATGCAATTCACAAGTGTTTATGCTAAGGTTCTATATAGTATGTGGTAGTGTTTGCATGAATTTGGTAACAAATAAATACAAATATCCCTTTGAAGGCTATATTGTCTTGATCTTGTTTTCTTCTACATTTTGGAAATAATAGGATGAAATAGTAAACACTGATATTTCCCCTAAATAGATCCACCTCCCCCTTATTTAACCAAGTACCATCCTATCCTACCCCTACAAATCATATTACCCTTGCTTGTTTTACACTTGTTTACCCGTAAATCACACATATCCTGCATATTTCAAGTGTGTTTGCCATGATCAATAAATTTTAGCATCTTAACATCATCACACCCTAAGTTATTAACAATTTTTGTAGAGATGATGTTTGTGATCATATTTCATCTATCTTTAGCGGTTTATATCTAAGAAACCAAATGATTGTAGTGATTTATGATCATTATGTTGAATGAGTACTACATTTTGTGCTTGCATCTAACCTTTGATTGAAGTTCCAACAAGATTGAAGGTCTAAAAAATTCTTATCTCCCTCTCCCTCTCAAGCCACCCCTCAGGACCTCTCACCTTGGTTCAAGAAGAGCCATAAAGTAGCAAGATAACAGCCACATCCTCATTAGCGTGCTTCCCTGTAATTCCCAAATGCTTGGTCAAGTGAGAGAGATTGATCTATCCTTGGCTACAAATGATAAACCAATAGATTCATCTCTCTTCCTTTCCCTCCATTTCATGTCATTTGCATTTAATCCTTTTGGGGGTGTTAAACTGGGAGCCAATAGAACGTGCACACAAGAGGCAAAAAGCCAACGCACAAAAACAAATAAAATTGGTTGTTCTAAAATATTCCACACGATAAATATGTTTGGCCTCTCCTCCTCCATCTCCGTAAGACTCAATTACTCCTCTAGAACATGATGTACAAGAGGAAATATTTACACAACCTACGTTGGACACAGCTTTGATTGTGCAATCACTCCTGGATAAGAGTATAATGTCTTTGCAATCTAACCATGTAGGATAACAACAACAGTAAGAAGAACATCATAAGATACATGGAAGAAGATGATAAGGAAGATTCAAAAGCACAACATGAGGAGGAAGAAATAAAGAATAAGGAGTGAGGTAGAGTGAAAAAAGGTAGCAACTACATAGGTCGTAAAAGGCTCAAAAATCTATGGAAGAAAACAAGAGCCCCAAGGAAGAATAAAAAAGGCAAGAAGACGAGAAGAAAACTCCAAGACCGAGGCAATGGGGAAAAAATAAAGCAACAAGAAGATTCTATAATGAAGGAAGAACAGAAGAACAGAAGAAGAGAGAAGAAGAAATAAAGAAAGAAGAAGACATGACTAAAGTATAAAAGAGTAAGAGGAAAGAGATGGAAGACAAACAAAAAGAGGAAGAGAGAAAATAAAAAGAAGAAGATAGAATTAGAATAGGAGTAGAAAAAATCATAAGGGATAAGGAAGAGCAAGATAAAAATCCAAGGATGCATAGAGCATTGCGGAATTAATTGTGTTAATGGCAACAGAAACCCAAAATGTCATAACACAAGCCACATCACAATCTAACACAAGGGAAAAAAAAACAGAAAAAAAAATAGAAGGGGAACATGCACGATCAATTATTACACAATTGCTTCCAGTAAGTGTTACAAAATCAAAAACATCAAGTTCCGAACAATCATCTTCAAAATAAACTGAGGAAGGGGACACACAAACATTTTGGTAGGCATCACAATAAAATAGACCAACACAAAAAATGCAAGTTGGTCCTCCCCTCATCACACATCCACATGGTAACCACCTAGATCACCTAGATGAGTGTGCAAGCTACCACTTCTCAAGCATTGGTGAGCACCATTAAAGTAGATTTGGAGAAGTTTCCATTGCAAACACATAATAAAAGTATGCATGCATTGCAAGTGAATATTGGAGCATTCGCACTTCAAATGACATAGCAAAAAGTAATGTTAGAAATGGATTTGCACAATCTCAAAGCATAAACTGAACGTAATTGCCCACAACTTGTCACTGCTATCATAGGTGAGTGTACACACAAAATCTATGCACTTTGGTACATTTCTAGGTCCTAGAGCATATTAATATATACATGATTCCTAAGCAAGAAAACTAGTAATTGACAATGTCTTTTGGTCCTTTTTTGTCTCTTATACTTTTATTGACCTTACACACCCTACAGCCTTGGCATTATTTGACTGATTTATCTTTTGTGGCCTCAGACACTAGCACCCAGGCACTCATGTCCCTCCTCAACACTCCTAACCCTCTCTATCCCTTTCTCACTCTTTTGGGTCACTTTTACTTCTTAGGAATCTCTTACACTTTTGGGTTGGCCTTCCAGTTGTCAATTACAAAATTCAAACAAGGTAATCATCTATATGCATAGTTATAGCTCCCAAATAAGGGTCCAAGCACTAACATTATCCACTATCACCTAAGCTTGCATCCAAAATCACAAAGAGCATTACAAATCATCCATCTAACACATCCATACAAGGGACAAAGACTGCATCACTCTACATACACAACATAGGAGAGGGAAGTTCATTCTATTCCATCTCACACATTCTATACATTTTATATATTCTATATCTATGATTTTATAATTGTGTAACTTGCACAAGGTAATCGTAGGGCATCATTACACACACATTCACATAGAACTACATGGAGTCTGAAATGTAGTGCAGTGCTCGGTACTAAGTTCACTCTTCTGGTGACCATCAGGGTCAGTCTGACTCCCCATTTTGAATCTTATTTATTAGGTTTGATGTGTTTTGTGGGTATGTGCAACTAGGTATCTATTTTATAGGATACATATGCAAACAAGAAGATTGGAACAAATCCATAGCGATAAATAAATATCAACAACAAAGCTCCTCCTGCAAAGAAAAGATCAGAACCTGAGTATCTGGGTACACACTAATGCCCAGATTTAGTCACTAGCGCTCATGTCATCCCATGGGCACTTATATCCTACACATTTGTAGCTATCAGAACCTCCAATGAGCCTTGATGAAATTGCTTCCAATTTGTTCCAGTTATTCACCTTCCAAGATCATCTAAAGATTGTACAAAATTAGTTAAGTCACCCTCTTTCTCTTGCTTAGGGTTTCATATTATTGCATGTTTGTTGCTTATCCATTTACTGTATTCTATTACTTGTATATCATTCATTACATTAATTAATTTTAAATTAGATTTAATTCAATTTATATTAAATCATTTGGAACAAATCCAAAGTGACAAACAAAGATCAACAACGAAGATCCTCCTACACAGAAAATATCAGAACCTAAGCATCTGGGTGGACACTAGTTCCCAGATTCAGTCACTAGTGCCAAACAAGCTTTAATTGTAGCCCACGCAAAGTACTTTTACTAAACTATGATACACACTTCGGCTTCTATTCCTGCATCTTATCGAAAGCAATCTTATTACTCTTCATCCACCACTCAATCTCGATCCTTCTCACCCTCGTGGCTGCAACTACGATGAAAATACACATTGTGACTACCACCAATGTATTGGGCATTCTACTAATTGTAGCTTTAAGCTTAAACATCTAATTTAAGATCTTATTAATAACAATGCAATCGAGATCCCTGATCCATCTAATTCTAATTCGATCAATGATAATCAAAAGCTAAAAATCTTTAATGGTCCATTGCCCAAACATGAAAAGTAACCTAATAACTCTTTTGCAAACCATACATATCGTGATGTGCCTCCTCCTTCATCAGGGCCTTTTGAATTTCTTATTGCTACTGCTGATGTACCACCACCACCACTCATCACATTCTTGAATCATGATTATCACTCTACATTTTTTCTGATTCATTGCATATCAATGCTTATATTGGTACTTACACCATCAATAATACTATGGTCTATCCATCGACACTTACCAATGCATGCTCTAGGGAAATTATTTTAGCTATTAAATGTCCCACCTCTCTAATCACATTTCCAGTTCCTAATTCTTATGGTCATGTCATTCTTCCCATCACAATTGGGTCTCTTACTGTCTTTACACCATTCTTGGTTACCTCTAAAATCGTATGTTGTGACATGCTCTTAATTCTTCCTTAGCTCTGAGCTACCCAGGGCATCCCTTCTATGCATCACTTGTGTCTTAAGTACATTCATAAGAAACAAGTTATCACCATCAAAGGTATTACATCTTGTTGATATCTTTTCACCGGTCATGGCATCTATACCTCTTATGCCTCTCAAGTTTAAACCTACTTCTACACCTAGCTCTCTTATTTTCACATGATATACATCATGACCTTGTCGTCCTCATCAGTCTTTTAGTCTACCCTGTCAGCCTAAGTACCCTACTCAGGCAGCCCCTTCTCACACGTGTTCTCCACCTCCTTTTTCACATAGGTCTCAGTCACATGCATGTAGTTACTCTCCTACACCACCACTCTTAGATCATTGTCACATGCCTTTGTCTCCTCTTATATCGGGAGGGGGGGCCTCACCCTTCATTATCATCAGATAGCCTTCTATTCATCACACACTTGGGGGTATTACACTTTCTCCCCCCCCTTCCATCACTATCAGTTGTCTCTAGTAGTACACTTCATGCCTCACACTTCATGTATAATCTTTCTCATCACTCTTATACCTTTGGTAAACACATTGTACCGTCATTCCCCGATGAAACACTCTAGTTCCATGGTTCATACTCAATTTTTAGGGTCAAATTATTAAATTAACCTCACATCACATATTTTTCATACTTTGTGCTTCACGATATGTCTTCTCCAACATCTACTCTCAATTGCATACAATACCTTCATTACCCAAGAATGCACTCTATTGCTACAATTCACACTTGACAGTTAAGGGAACACTTCATCTATGAACCTCACATCCTCTACTCTCACATCACTTCGAGATCAATACTTCATGTTACATCTTTCATAACATCTACTACTCTCTCGCTCCGCACTTCATGACTATATTTCCAAGCATCACCACATCGTTGGTTCACATACCTTATTTTCATTACCTTATGATGAACTCTAGTTCCACGGTTCATACTCGACAGTTGAGGGTCCAATTCTTAAATGAAACTCATATTATCTATGATTCACACTCAGTGATTCATGATACATATTTTCTAGCATCTACTCTCACACAATAAAATCATTTCTTGATGACACATTCTTATTTTATGGTTCGTTCTTGACTGTTGAGGGAACATTTCTAAATGAAACTCATCTCATGCACTTATGGTGGGGGGAAACATTTCTCCTATCATATTCACAACTTGCATATCACACCATCACACTCACACAACATTTTCATATCTTGGTTGCATTTACTCTTGTTGTCTAAATTTCCCATTCGTTATCAAATGAATGCACTAGCTACTAAAGAAATTAACAGCTTAGAAATGAAAGAGGGTTTATGTTACTTCAAATGTATGATACTTGATATGGGCTCTGAATGATGGATTTTGCTACAAGAAGACCTGCAAATGAGATAAACTAAAAAACATATCTGATTAGATAGATAGGGGCGGGTGCTACCCGACAAAGCAGACCCAAGAATCGTTAACTTCCTCGGTGGATGTCAACCCTCGTTTGTTAGATAAAATGATGTAAAAGTAAAAGCGTGAAGAAACAGAGCTGTCACTAAATCTGAAAAATGGTAGAAATTCATCTAAAGTTATTTAGATGACAATGACTGTAGTATAAATATTACTTGGTCTCAGTCGATGGTGACCCAGACTATGCACTGGCAAGTCGACGGTGACTTAGGAGGATGGATCTGAAGCTGCTGACAAAATATGTAGACCTATGGGGTCTGGAAGCAATCAGAATGCTGAAGGGGATCTCTAACTATTGTAAGAAGATCTAATGGGGATAATCAAAGGTAAAGGTTTATGATAAAGAGTAGAAAAGGGGGGATTCAAATAGATTATTGGGTAGACAGGGCCTGGTCGACGATGATTGGGATGGGTCGATGACGACCATATCAAGAAATGCAAATCCGAGGATAAACAGATAAAAACAGGAGCCTGCAAGTAAACAGAACTATGGGTGGAAGTTGTTGAGTGTTTATGAGACTTCTCTGTACCTATAAGATGTTAGAGACACAACATGCAAGATATATATGATAAATAATATGGAAAATGAGATAAGAATGACGAGAGATCTCACAAATGGTGATCATGATTGATGCAAGCACACAGGAGGGATGGCTAGGATGTCTATAGAACGTTTAAGCATGAATAAGGATGCTTTGATCGTAAGAAATATTGAAGTTACAAGCTCTGATTTTGAAATCCTGTATTGTGATTGTGATTGTCATGATTTTTGATTGCTTATGGAAAGAAAGCACCCAATCTTATAGGTTCGACGATGATTGGGTTGGGTCACCACCGACTGCGGGAAAAGTTTCCCTAAAGGGCATGATTTTTTATTTAAGGCAGGCTTTTACTGATTTTAAAGCTTGGGCGATTGCTTTAAAGCATGTGAGTGGGATTAGGTTACTTGGGGATAAATCCAAGGTAGTTAGAAGATAACATTGGGTAGAAAAAGCATAGGGATTTATGGGTAGGATAAATGCATCCTAATTAGAAGGTTGATTAGGGCCATGAGGATCTAAATTATTAATTAATTAATTAATGGGTGCTAATTAATTAATAGGAGTTAGATGGGTATTTAATTAAATAAGAAGATAAATGTGCGCATGCGAGTGAATGAAGGAGTAGATACTGATTTTAGGTGTCAACATTTTACCCCTTTTTGTTGAGTGGTTTGCAGGAGAAAACCATGAGACAAATACAAAAAGGGTTGGATGAGGATAAAGGATTGATGGTAAGCTCCCCCTCAAATGGTGGATTGATGATGCCATGAGGAAATGATGATGCCTTTCAAAAGAGATAGGTGAAAAAGGGCAGGTGGGTAAAAGATGGGTAAAAAGCACAACCAAGGCAAGATGCCCCAGCAAAAAGGGATCGCAATAAGGATGGAAAACTATGGCAGTGATTCCAATATCACATCAGTAGGGTAAAATTACAGTCTCAACCAAGATGGACAACTATGTTTTACGGGCCTATGAGTGGGTGGAAACCACTACAGTATGGATATAATCTGGGGTGACTAGCAGGTCATGGGCAAGTCATCCAAATATATGCAATTATATGCAAAAAGTATGTAAAATCCTTTGTACACGAGGAATCAAATGAAAAGGTTATGCGTTCACCACAAATGAGGATAAAAAGTATGGTGCCTAATGGGACATGAAAAGGCCAAGAAGGAAGAGTACAAAAAAGATGGATGGTGAGATAGTATGCCTCATGAGGGGAAAATATGGCCACGAAGGCAAAAAGGAAAAATTATGCCCCAAACGGGGAAAATATATGGCCGCAACGGCAAGAAAAAGGAAAAAATTATGTCTCAAGATGGGAAGAGTATGGCCATAGGGGTGGAATGATATAATGGATGCAATGCCACGAGGGGAAAAATAATATGGCCTCAAAGGAGGACTTCGCATGTGGATTGAATAAGATTGAAATGCCCAAAGGAGGAATAATTATGGCCACAAAATGTGGACTTACGGGATATATATGATAAGAATGCCATGACGAAAATACAAATATTTCCCCAAAAGTGGGCTTTAAAATGGAAATATGCCCAAGAGAGGGATAAACATGGCCCAGTGGGACTTTGTGATTAGATGAAGAACGCCCAGGAAGGAAATAATCATCGCCACAACAATGGACTTTGTGAAGAATGCCTAAAGGGAAGGATGCAAATATGGGGAAGGAAGCCCTAAATAAGGATTTCCAAGGCCATTCGACGGCGACTAATGTTAATCGACAATGACCTAAGGGGTCAATGACGACCAGGTGTCAGTGGGCTATATAAGCCCAAGGGTCGGCCAACAATGCTCATTTTTGTGCCTGAACTTGACGAGAGAGAGCAAATTGTTAAGAGCGAAGAGTGAAAAATGGAATTCGCATGAGGAGTGAGGAAACACCATAGGGTGTGGAGGATGGCGAGTAATAAAACCCACAATAGGCTTAATTGAATTTAATGTTTTATTTATTTTTATGTATTTTTGTAAAAAAATGGATGGTGCCAGGGGCGGTCGATGGCGACCCAGGCGGGTTGACGTTGACTGGGCGCTAAGGCGCATTGACTTAACCATAGATGTGTCGACCCGGACGGGATTGACATAGATTGGTTTAGGGTTGGACAAATTGAGTGTTAAATTGGATTTGGAATAAGTTTAGTGTAGTTTTAGATGGATTAGATATGATTTGATTATGCTTCTTTGTGGTTGTAGGCCTGAGAGGCCTTATATCTCAGAGACCAAGTGCCTTCTCTTTATGAGCATATTAGAGGAGATGTTACAGATGTCGAGTGGGATCACTTAGTCCCAGTAGGGCTAGGTGGTTTGAGATATTATCAGAGGATCCCACGAGATGTGGGGCTTATTATTGTTATGGTGGAGAGATGGGACCGAAAGACTTGTACATTTTGGTTTAGGATAGAGGAGATGACTATCACCCTGGAGGATGTGTATCAGATCCTCAGATTGCCAATACAAGGTGAAAAAGTTGTTCCCATCACAGGTGACTATAGATTGGTGGTCATGACATGACTTTTTGGAGTTGATGGGTCCCATATCAAATTTTTAGCAAGGCATTTTTCATATGAGATGAGATATGAGCGACAGGAGAGTGGAGTGGCACATAGACCGACTCACTAAGTTGGAGGTGGATCAGATTGTATGGAGGCCATACTAGGAGTTTCCCACATGGCTTGGTGTAGATGCGGAGTTGGTGGGTATAAACACGATGAGGTGGGTTCAAGGGAGATGGCCTGATATTTTTAGAGGTAGTTTAGTTTGACCGAGTGAGATGAAAGTTTAGAGTCATTCAGTCAGTGCTTCATGATCCGATTTTATACGAGAGATAGGAGTTGGATAGGGAGCTTCCTAGCCCTACCACAACAAATCCATTGAAGGAGGAGGCCGTGCCTTGGGATGACGATGACGATGTAAGAGTGGGAGTAGGATACTTCGATTGGCACACTACGACATGGGTAGCTCAAGTGGCAGAGGAGGGAGGAGAGAAGGAGGTAGAGGATATGGAGGTAGATGTTGAGGAAGCTCCTGGAGGAGGCGGAGGTGGTGGGGCAAGAGATTTTGTGGAGATGGCACGACTGTGTGCCGAGCTGGATTAGATGAGGGTGGAGAGAAACCAGGCATGAGTAGAGTGAGACACTTCTCTACAATAGTGGGATGTCATCACTTAGGAGAGGGATGGAGTTATTTAGGAGAGAGACCACTACCGCAGGTAGAGGGAGGCCTACAAGGCTCGTTTTGGAGATCTGGATACTATTGTAGTGACTGAGTCAGCTAGTGGTATCGAGGAAGTGCCTCAAATATCAGGGCAAATGGCACCCCTGACATGATTGGGATGGACAGGTATTTAGCGCTACCCGCATAGACCAAATACTATGAGGACATCATGATCCATAGGTTACCTCAGATATTGAGATACTGGGAGCATCTCCAGGGGTAGGTGGCAGGTGACGTTGGGTTGTCTAGGAGCACAATGAGTGTGGCTCAGCCACAATGAGAGGAGGGAGGTCATGCAAATGGAGGGGATGTATAGGCATCAGGTGTTATACCTGCCCCTAGAGGAGAAGATTTGAGAGTATTGGATATGTAAGTTACTAATTTTAATGGCATTTCTGCATTGAGAGAATTCTGCTAGAGGGCCTTGATGATGTACTGCTACTCTTTTTTGACCTATATATATATAAGATTTTGGCTCATATTATATTTGATCATGATGTCATACATGGCCATGAAAGTGGTCATAGGAGGAAAAGATGAAAGACATGATTGGATGAACCGAGGTGGATGAGATAAGATGATGTCAAACACGAAGAGGAACTAATCTTCAAATAAATAGATCCTAGAATGAATTCCCCCTAGCATAGTAAGACAAATTGATGAGGACTAGAAAAGAGATAAACAAGATGAGCAAGGAGGGGAAGGTCCTCCCCCAATGATGGATGGGTAGTACATCAATAGTAATGGATCATAGAGGTGACATAGCGAGGTGAACAACATCGATGAACAAGGGAGAACCCTCGTCAAGAGGAGTGATAAGAGGTGGTGTGGACGATCGAGATGACCCAGCAGGATGAACGCATAGAGAGGAGGCAAAAGAAGTCAGGTGAGCTATGGATGAAGTGGTAAATGAAGAAGGAGACTCATCGAGGAAGTCCTCCTGCTTGATAAGATCATAAACAATATCCTGAAGGAACCTACACTGCTCCATTTCATGATCCAGAGTGCAATGGAAGGTACAGATGTGATGAGAATTGAACCATGATGGCTTTGGTTGGCTTGGATCAAAGGGTCTAATGGGAGGAAGCATAATAGCAAAAGTTTGAAGTAAATGTTAGAGGACCTCAGCATAGGATACAATGTATACACCAGGAGAGGTCCTGTGAGATGATATAAATGGTGAGGATGAAGGTGGATTGTGTTGGGGTCTAGGTGGTCTAGAAGAAGAAGTGATGATGGATAATTTAGGCTTGGATGACTAGATAAATGAAGGTGTTATAGAGGAACGAGCTAGTCCTAGGAGAGAATCAGATAGTTTGGATCATGACGAAGGAGGGGGGCCTAAGATGGATGGATGTGGCCCCAAGATGGAGGATGAGGATTTGGTCTTGATCAGAGGAATCTCGACCTTCTTATGGAGATGCTCAAGGGACCAGTTTAGAAGGATGCCAAGGTCTTTAGATTTGGATTTTTGAGGAGTACCCTTGGTGGGGATGACAATAATTTCTACTAGGGGATCTAGTGATGGCGTGGTGGATGATGGTGGAAGTAGATTCTACGTGGCATTTAGTCATTTTTACCCCTATCTCAAAAGAAAGGAACCCCATGCACACCGACCTAACACCCAGCTGATGTTGGGTGCTAACTCGAGGCACGTGTAGGTGCCGAGTCTCTCTTTTATGTGAGTTTAGTGGGGAACATCACCTATGATTTGTGTTTAAGATATTTCAAAAGGATTTAAGACATACAAGAACCATAGAGCTCAAAACGGCCTCTAGATCCTTGCAGTCATTCCAAACGGTGTACTTAACAGATTGTATAACTTGTACCATAACAAAAAGAAGTACATCAAAATCCATACTGAGCATAAAATGAAAGATAACCTATGAAAAAGATGTATGCATCATAATCATTGATATTCATATATATATATATATATATATATATATATAAACTGGTAACCTCATTACATCCATGGAGCCATTTACAAAATGTCATAGAGAAGCAGACCACAGTCATGCATTACAACTGCACTAATGTAACTATACTACCAATAAGAAAAATTACAATCTCTATACCCAATACATCCTTTCCCAAGTGTAATTACCCACTAACAGAGTTTTTACAGTATTTCTGCAAAGCTCCACCCAATCTCTAAGTCTCTTCTCCTCTCTTTTTACTCTGCAGGTGCTTGTATTTATAGCCTTTCTGGACTGCCAACTCATCCTCCAGTGCCCTCAGATCTGATGCCAAGTGTCTGAAAGTGGTCCTCCATGCGAGCATACTTCTCTAGGCCTGAGCTTTCCACTTTATACCATGATGTGCTTCTAGAAGCTTTTACCGCAGGCATGCTCCTTCCTGGGCCAACCTGTTGCCAGGCTGGCACCTTATCCACACACAGTTGCGTCATGATTTTCACGTGTTCTTCCCCAAACATCCAATTTGACTAAGTCTCGAACCCTTGGTTCTATCCACGTGTGCCACATGTTTCCTTAAACCCTTTTCTTAAACCCTGCCTTATACACTTTGTCCTTGCATGTCACTCTTCGACTAGGACCTCCGCGCATACGTGCCTTCTATACTTAGTCAGTATTCCAGGGGCCCAACATCACCTCACACTATGCCTGTCCTTCACTTGTGGGAACACTTCTCCCAGTGAGAGAAAGAATACAATAGGCTTATGCCTAGGAAAAAGAATAAGGGGATGAAAGAATGGAAAAAGAAGAAAGAATGGGTGAGTGAAAATGTTGGTTCGAAAATATGTCGAGAGGACAAATCTATGGATAAACGAGCCAACAGTGTGTAGGGCATAGCCCCTCTTTGAGACAGCAAAGTGAAACTGGTTTATTGCTATTCTACCAGCAGGAATCTGTGCAAGTCCTATAGTATTCTGCCTTCAGGGGTTTGGGATCTCATCCCAGTTGGAGTATTTCCGACTGTGAGCAGAAAGGAACGAAGGGAGGAGAGGAGATAGGATAGATTCGAAGGGAGAAAAGAAATGAATTCCAAAGCAGAAAGGTCAGAGGGTTTATGTTTTGGGCTGGTAGTAAACAGAGCCAAACCTACTTGCATAAATGAACAAAGCAATACTGATGAGAAAATGACAAAAAAGTAGAGATAGATCTGACATAAAAGTGACATAGATCTAACTTAAGAAAGATCTAATACACATAACACATCCATTGAGCACAAAGTCTTGATTTCTGTATTAATATTTTTTGTTTACAAAAAGTACAAAGCCTTTTCCTTCTCACCTCTATTTTTCATCTAAAAAATGTCCACCCTCGAATACAACAAGTATCCAAGTATATATAGAAGGAGAAGGAGAAAGAAGGAAAAAAGGAAACCAACAACTAATTACAAAATATCTACTAAAAGTCAACTGTTGACTTTGGGCAATTTGGTGGATGACAACATCTCATGGTGCAACATGGATGATGTCATCATTTGTGCCAACAAACTTTTAAATACTTTACAAAAAAAGAACATTCCTAGGAGGAAGGAGCCTATTCGTCGTCATCCCACGGCTGGAAGGGAGTATCCTGCTTCTGCTCAGGAGAGGAAATATGAAATTGAGCACGATACTCCAAGAATTTGCTAATCATTGGTTGAAGTTGATCCTGAGCAGGACCCTTGGTGTGATCACCGATGACTTCACAAGTCTCTCGTTCATCTCTGAGTCTTTCTGGGAGCTTGAAGTATTCATTACCTGCCTCCATCAGGTATCCAACAAAATCGCGGCAAGCCAGAAGATTGTTGATAGATTCTGCATCAAAAGTGGCTTCTGACCCTAACCCTTGTGACGCGATCTCCTTAAAGAGCTGAATAGTGTCATCTACCTTCCTCAAGGCGTATGATGGGGTGAGCAAGCCTGGAGACATCCTTAGGATGATCTGCTCCATTTGATGCATTGCATCCAAGGCTTCCTCCTTGATTTTATCAATCTTCTCCAAGACAAATTCCATCTGGTCAACCCGATAGTCCAAAGCAGCAAGGACTTTGTTAGGTGCTCTTGGGTGATTGAAGACGCTGAATTTCACTAAGTCATCGACCGGGTAGTCGAGCATCTTCTGGAATGTCTCATGTTGTAACCTAGCATGGTCCAACTCTTCGGAGATAGGTCCCGCAATCACCTAGAGTTCCTTGTTAGCCTGATCAATATTCTGATATAGCTCTGTGAACTTTACGATTACTTCCTCACTATCCTTGAGGATCTGGTCTCTCCAGTGACAGATACTGCCATACCTTGTTCACCAATCTTGGCGTACTCGTTTATCTTTTCATGGCTAAGGGCCTCAGGAGTTTCAGTGGCAGTTGTAGGAGGTGCACTGCCCATTTTCTGCAGGGCTTGGAGAAGATGTCTGTTCTATTCTTTCAGTATCCTCTTCTCTTCCTTTGCCTCTTGAAGCTTTTTGCAAAGGGAATCCACTGCAGATAGGGCCTCTCCCTGTAGGATTTCAGAGGACATTCCCATCGTGACCTGTGTCACTGTATAATCTATAGGAGACAAATCCTTTTTGTCCTTTGTGGGATCAGGGTATGCGATCTCCATAACCCTTTCACCTGAAGCACTCTGAGAGAAGCGGGTTATTGGATTTTGCTTCTTAGCTCCTTTTGTTGGGATGACAGAGAAGTCCATAGGTGCAATGGGGACTTTCCTCTTATGTTGGCTCAGGTGCTTGGAGATCCATTCTGGACTTAAGGGAGTGGGACCAGAGGGAGAAGAGGGAACGGAGGCAGAAGAAGGAGCGGCTACAGTGAACTTGGGGAAATGTGTCGAGACGCTTGGCGGTGGCATTGATAAAGAAGTCGAATCTCCAACGCTCACAGGGGTAGGGGTCACTGTAGGAGAGGAAACCGTGGGGGTGGAAGGGATCTGAGAGATGAGGGAAGAAATGCTGGGGGACAGATCCGTGAGGGAAGAGAAGATGGAGGAAGAGGAAGGGGGAACAGTAGAAGATGGGGGGAGAAGACACAACCAGAGGAGTGGTTGCTTGAGTGACGTGAGGAGGGGAAGGAGGAGCGAGAAGATGGGATGGTGGGAACTTCAACAGTTACAGTAGTGGCAACATCCTGAGTGGATGTGCCTGTTGGAACACTTACCACCGCTTCTTTTTATAGGGGAGACCAGGCTTACTACCTGCTCCTGGGTGGCAGAAGGAGGACTCTCAGGAGCCTACTCCTGAGCAGTGCTTGATTCTATTTCTTTGTCTTTCCCTTTGACCTTTGGCAAGTGTTTTGGTCGAGCAGGTGCATCACCCAAAGGAGATGTGGTGAAGTCTACCCCAAGGTAGATGAGGCCATTTTTCCTGCACCAATGCTTTGTGCACTGCAAAGTGCCTTTAACCCTTTCCTCAATAGTTTGAGGTGCCTTTGTTCTATCTATCTCGACAAATGGCCAATTGTCCCCGTCCGTATCTAGATAGACCTGATCAACTTCTTGATCGGTCACTTGGAAACCTTTCGGGACAATGGCCACACCATACTGGATGATCTCTGCTAGGGCCAGGCGGGAGTGATCCTTTCTTCTGAGCTCGACCTCATGATACAGATCGATATAGATATCTTCGATCTGTGGGACGTGGATTGGATCGAGATTTTCCCTTGGAAGGAAATTGCGAGGATCAAAGGTTGGCCTTGCCAGGAAATTGTGTTTCAAGTTAAGCAACTCCAGTTCCACAAACATTTCCTGGGCTTTGGTGTGAGAAGTGCAGGTGTACCTGCCCACTATGAGGGGGAATGGAGTTCCACCCTTATTTCTTTTTAGGCACTTCTCGTGGTATGTGATAAGCTGTCTGGACAGCTCCAATAGGATCAACTTTGGTCCCGCATACCTCGGTAACTTGGTGGGCTCCCCCAAGAAGTTGGCGGCTCTGAGATAAGTGAAAGTGGGGAATTGCGTAAATAACACTCCCCACTTCTCTGTGGCAGTCACCACGCTCTTGGTCGTCTGACCGTGAGTCATATTGGGCCTCAATAGGTAGATGATGCCGTAGAAGAAGGCATCGTTGATCTTGCTGAATTGTGCGATGTTGTTTTCCAGTCTCAACTCTGGATAATATTCATATATTTTTACTTGGGGCCACACCCTGCATCGACTTAACGCTGGGTAGTCTCTTTCTGAGGCAGCAACGTAAACCACGTAGGAGTTCATGTAGAACCTCCCCATTGTTGAGAGTTGTTGAAGCTGCTCGGAGATAGTGCTGCTGATGATCTCCGCCCATTCAAAACGTTGATCAGGAACATTTTTGCTCATTGTTTCCAGATATCTGAGCATCCATTTGTGAAAATAATGGGCATCAGGAAGCCCAAATACCCTACTCAGGAAGGTGATGGTGTCACTCAGCTCCTCTGAGAAGTCACTGTGATGAATAACCTGCGGCCACCTGGTTATCACCTTCTTGTTCTTCAGATACACTTCGTTCATGAGCTGCATGCATTTGTCCTCATTCTCATTCCATGCTTTTATGCAGTCTTCTTGGCTTATTGCCACAAAATGCCGGTGGTGGGGGATACCCAACATGATTTCAAAGTGCCGGGTAGTGAGGTTGATTATTACCTCACCCTTCTCATTCTTGACACATCTTGTGTCTTTATTGTAGCAGTGGGCCACCACCATCATAAATTCATTGTTTACTGCGCTCACGGGAATTCCCCCAGTGAAATGTAAACCACTGCTGACCAATTTGTCCATCCACGGACTACCTGTGACCTTCTTGGTTCTGGCCCAGAAGTCCTCCATATCAATGTGGCCAAGTTCTGAATCCCTGATGTCTAAGTCACACTCTGCAAGGGACTCGGGCATCCTGACCCTTTGGTATTTGTACTTCATTTCTTCTTCTGTGAGTTTGGCCTTACCCTTTGACTTGGTTGGCTTCTTACTTGATGAAGACATATGCAAATCTGGGTTCAACTGCTGATCTGCAAGAAGAAGGAGGGAAGTCCATCGCAGAAGAGCCATGTTAGCTGTTAAATTGTCCATCAAAGCTTTACAGAAAGGAAACTTATCAATTTACAAGCCTCTGGGTGCAAGGCACAATTCTATTGCAGGCTACAGGATCAGAAAAGCAAGGTGCACTGCTAAAGAGTGTTACATGGAAGAAAACAATGCAAAAGGGCGCAGGGCGTAGAAATACTACACACAACATTTAGTGTTGGTGTTAAAGGATGTGCGCCTGCGCCATATGAAGGGTTTTAAACGAGGTGCAGATTATTTTGGTGTTGCAAGACTGTAGGATGCGCCAATGGCACAGATATGGTACATGTTGCATATAGTTATGGTGCGCCAAAGGGGCACAGGTTCAAATGGTGTATCACTGAGTTAAGATGTGCCAGTTCTTAGCTTTGGCGTGGCGTAGGAAGAGTCTGCATAACATCAAATGCTGGTGTAGCTGGAGTTGCACTTGCACCTGCGTTTAGGGTTTTGAGAGTTTTATAGGGTGCGGGGAGGATGCATGCTGCAGGCAGGGTCAGTGTGCCCCTTGGCGTGACTGTGTTTTGTGCAACAATGATTTTGTTTGTGCCAAAGAGAAAGCCATGGCTTTGGATTGTAATAACTTTAGATTTTCTCTCTCTTGATCGGTTTGTGGCTTTTTGGCTTCCTTTAACATAGATTTGGACAGTGAGGAGGAACAAAGCAAAGAGGGTCAGGGATTCATTTTCGAGAAGCAAGGCCTTCCAGGTTAGCAGATCTGGAAGGAGGGTAAAACTGGTTTGGGGGAAGCTTCTTAGGTTCATTTTCTTGGTTTTTAACAACAACCTCTAAAAACAATACAAAAAACCCACAAACAATCAACACAAGAAGAGCAAGGACCACTTACCAGGAATATATAGGATGGAAGAAATGATACGGGGTCCACGAATGTGACGTAAAGTGACACGGGGATGACAGGAGCACTGACAGGTGCAGAGGAATTAAATTTTTCACATGTTTTCAATCGTGAAAATGACAGGTCAGATGCGCCTATATATAGCAAAAGGTGCAATAAATGTGCCACCAACTTTTTTACAAGGTGCACTGAAACAGATGCCAACATGAAAAAATTTGTGCCATTGGCGTGGATTCGGGATTGTCGACATTACGTTTTCAGTGCTTTGGCGCACCATTCAGGGGCACAACATTTTTAATGTTGACAAGATGGCACATGTGCCTTGGCGCAGGCGAGAAGGGCGCATCATGGGAAGGTGCAACATTTGTAATGTTGACACTCCAAGGGATGCGCCAAAGGAATAGAAGAGGGCGCAAATTCATTTGATGTTGCATGAATAAAATCTGCGCCCAGCCAAAAAAGGACCAAATGACTAAGTTCGAAAAACTAGATTCTCTGGAAAGGGATTTTATGCCATTCCAAATGCTAAGGGACCTTGGCGGGGAACCAAAACAAAATTTTGGTATGGTTACCTGTAAAATTGCCCTCGTCAATTTTACAGGATAACAGCTGGCTCTTTCTGGGGACTATCTTTGAGCGAAGCTTAAGGGTAGAGAATCCCAGATCAACATGTGCCTATCCATTGGGTTACAGAGTCAAAAACAAGGGTGATGAAAAAGGAAAACACACCACCAACAAAAGCAAACACACGACAACAACAAACACACAACTAAAGCAAACTGTACAAAGAAGAGAGCAAGCTCTACTTCTTGAATATTTTGAGATGCTGCCCGCTATAGGGAAGTGGGAGCTCAGTTCCATCTAGATACGAGAGATAGAAGCTATTCTCTCCATTGAGCTGCTTGATCTTGAAAGGCCCTCTCCATAGAGAATCAAATTTTCCATGCATGCCCTTTGGTTCTCTTCGCTTGTCCCACAAAAGGACGAGATCTCCCACCTAAAAATCTCTCTACTTGGCCTTTTTATCGAACAGTCTCTTGACTTGATTCTGATGTTCGGTGATCCTGTCGACCACTCTTACTCTCTTTTCTTCAAGCTCTGTTAGATACATGACCCTCTTTTCAAGAGAATTTTGGAAAGTCTCATCTTCAATCACTTGTGCCAAGCGTAAAGTAGGAAGTTCCACATAAATGGGAAGCTCAGTGTCGATTCCATATAATACTTGAAAAGGTGACATACCGAGAGACCTCTTTGGAGTAATGCGGTCTGCCCACAAAGCATCATACAATGACTTGTGCCATGACCGCTGATTCTCATCAACTAGCTTCCGTATGATGGTCACTAAGTTCTTATTACTGGATTTTGCCTGACCATTTCCCTGGGGGTAATAATCTGAGGCATGGGCCAAGGTTATCCCGTATTCATAGCAAAAATTGATAACTTCCCGTGAGGAGAAGTTGGAAGCATTATCAGCAACAATCTTGTGTGGGATGCCAAACCTTATAATGATACTTTCTTTGATGAAGTTACAAACAATTTCAGAGGTGGCATTCTTAACAGGTATGGCTTCCACCCATTTGGTGAAGTAATCTGTTGCTGTTAGGACATAACTATGTCTGGCACTTGATTGGGGATGTAGTGCTCCGATAAAGTTGATTCCCCATTGCCTGAATGGTTCGTCAATAATGACCGGCCTGAGGGGAAAAGCAGCCAATTTTGGTTTGCCAACAAACTATTGGCAGAGCTCACATTTTGCTACCCAGGTGGCTGTATCCTGAAATAGCGTTGGCCAATAGTACCTGGCCTGGATGATCTTGTGTGTTGTGACAGAAGAGGAAAAGTGACCACCGCAAGTTGAGTCATGAAAAATTTCTAGTAACTTGATCTGCTGTGGCTTGTCAACACATCGCAAGAAGACACCATCAATACTGCGTTTGTATAAACCATCATCCCATATGACATATCTGGCTGCCATGAGCTTTACAGTACACTTCTCCTTTGAAGTTAGATGAGCTGGACACTCACCGTAAGTGAGAAAGAAAGTGATATCGGAATACCACTCGTCGCTAGTCGCAACAAATAGAACCATAGGCAGAGAATCAGCTTTCTCCAGCTGGCCCTGCGCTCCATCAATGCAATCATCTTTTTCTTTAGGGACCTCTGAATCTTTGTTTTCAGCCATAAGCTGACATAGGCCCTTGCCTCTTACCAGCTTGGTTGGTTTTATGTCTAGATCATACTCTTGGACTTTTGCGATCCAATTCCCTCGTAAGCTTCCTAACTCTTGTTGAGTTAGGATTGACTTGACTGCCGTGTCAGGAACCAGCACTACTGTATGAGAGTTTAGGATGTAATACCGGAAGTTCTTGACTACTTTGACAATGGCGAAGGCATGCTTTTCCAACTGAGACATCTTTAATTCATGAGGCTTGAGAGGAGAGCTCATGAATGCGATTGGAGATTCAACATCCTCAGAGTTCTTTTGCATTAAGATGGCCGATACAGTATGCTCAGATGCATAGCTATACATGATAAAATCCTTGGAGAAGTCGGGACATACCAGGATGGGTGCATGGGCAACGGAGGCTTTTATATCCTCGAATGACGTCTTTCCTTCTTCGCTCCACTGGAAATTTTGCGACCCTTTCATCATATTTGATATGTGGCGAGTCTTTTCAGCAAATTCGGGAACAAAGCGTCTGAGAAAATTCACCTTTCTGAAGAAGGAGTGAACACCAGTTTTGCTTGTAGGTAAGGTAAGGCTCTGAATAGCCTTAACCCTTTCGACATCTATCTTTGTCCCTTCCTTGCTGACAACGTGTCCCAACAACTTTCCTTCAGTGACCCCGAAAACAGACTTTTTTGGATTTAGGGAGATCCCGTGTTCTCGGCATCTAATCAATACTTGCTCCAAATGATCACAATGATCATTTCACTATTTAGAGAACACAGTTAAGTCATCTAAATAAACTATGATGACCTTTCCCATCATACCTTTGAATGTGAAGTCCATTGCTCGCTGAAAGGTGGCACCAGCGTTGGTCAAGCCAAAAGGCATCCTGCTGTATAGGTGAATGTGCCCCAGGGAGTAGTGAATGTTGTTTTGAATCGGTCTTCAGGTGAGACTTCAATCTGATTATAGCCCGAAAAACCATCAAGCATGGACAACATTTCTGAACTGGTTACTACCTGCAGAACCTGATCCATTATGGGCAGGGGATAGTTGTCCTTCAAGGACGCTTGATTCAGGTTGTGAAAATCTACGCATATGTGTATCTCACCATTCTTCTTTCGTACTGGTACGATGTTTGTGACCCAGGTACTGTGATGGATAGGAAAAATGATCCTTGCATCCAGCATCTTCTGTATTTCCACCTGAATGGTACCCAAGATCTTGGGATTGTAGTCCCTTTGTTTCTGGCAAAAGGGTTTGACATCTTCTTTCAACGGGATGTCATGTTGAACGTCCTTCGGCTTGAAAGACTTTAGATCGGCATAAGACCATGCTAACACGTCTATATATTTCTTCAGCAATTTGATAAACTTCCACTTTTCTTTGGGTGTGCAACATTTTCCGATGTTCACAAACCGCGGGTGTTCCATAGTACCCAGATTAGTTGATTCAGTTTCTGCAGAGGAGTTGGGATCATCTTGCTACTTCTTCCTGACAAAACGATCATGTTTGTCAAACAATCGTTCCAGAGAGACTAAACCTTTTGGGATTTTATTTCCTTTGAGCTGACATATGCCATCACCTCCTTTTGATTCATTTGCTTGATCAGTGACAGATTCACGGCATGCAGAAGTAGATCCTTCAAAATGAAGTTCACTGAAATTTTTTGCTTTCTCCAGAAAGGCAATAAGCTGATTGTCATTGTTGAATACCTGCCAGTGCTGAGAATTATCTGGCACGCTTGGGCGGAAGACTACCTCAATGGTATATGTGTTTGTTTTCAACCCTGGGTGAGGGAGCATGAGAGATGCTGAGACGGCCAGTGAATCGGCCATGTCATTCTGAGCTCTTGGTACGAATTTTATTGAAAAGGCATCAAATTCCTCAATGTTGTCCCATACCGCGTTGTGGTAATGCCTGAGCCTTTCATTCTTTACTTGGTATATTCTTTTCACTTGATTCACGACTAGCTCGGCATTGCCCTATACTTTTAGGTTCTTGATTCCCCTTTCTTTTGCAACTTGCATGCCAAGTAGCAAAGATTCATATTCAGTAGTATTATTTGTATTGAAAAATTTCAATTTGAAAGAGAGAGGAAAAATCTCCTCTTCAGGAGATATTAGCACAACTCCAGCACCGCATCCGCTAGTTGCACAACTGCCATCAAACTGCAATGTCCATATCTTGTTAAGGTCCTCTTCTTGGATGAGAACATCCATTTTATCAGACTCAGTAGATAAGAAGTAGTTCCCCATCCCTGATGATTCAAAGAGAATTTGGGCTTTGGGGTCGTCAGAATTGGTGACCAAGTACTTCTTTTGCGATTCAGGCTCTAATGTCTGCATTACACCCTTGACGGGGATTCTGGCCTTGGACCAGTCCATATGGATTTCTCCACCAACTTCTCTGCAAAAGCTTCTTCCTAGTAGAATTCCATATGCCACTGGGATATCAGCAACGAGGATGGTCATCTTTACTCTTTTCTCTGGGAATGCCGCAAAGGTGAACTGTGCGTCTTTGATCTGACCAATCAATGGAACCTGTTTGGTTTCCATGGAGTAACATCTGCCGAAAGGCTTGGTAAGAGTGAGGCCCAAAGCATGGGTGACCTTTATCCGGCATGACATTATCGGAAGCCCCAGAATCAATTATGCAGTTGCTTAGCTTGTGACCATTGATTAGGAGGGAGAGATAAAAAGGTTCAATTTTTCCTGACATGGAAGTCGAGGCCACATTTATGCGAGATGCAGGAGGAGTGGAAAGGATTCCTTTCGGGGAGACATGGGAAGTTACGGCAGCTTGGCTTTGGATATATTCGGTCAATCTTACAAGTTGCTCAGGGTTTGACTGAAGATATTCAGCCTCAGACATTTGAATCTTGGTTTTTTTAGCATGATCGATTATGTCGAATGTGACCAAGGGTTGCGTTGATGAGGGAATGAGTCCCTCACTTCACGGCGAAGGGGTAGGGTTACTGGTCTTTATGGGAATAGAAGAAGGCTGATTTGGAGGAGAGATGGGGGGAAAATATTTTTTTGTAAAGGACTTAATAGGAGGTTGAGCAGGAAGAGGATTACCTCTTTTAGCAATGGTTGGAGGTGTGTTTGACACAGCCTTCTCTTTTTGTATCCTGACAGCAACTTCTACTTCTTTTCCTTGAGAGCGGGTGAAAATAGCATATGACTGTCCACTTGCATACCCTTGGGTACCCTCTTCTTCATCAGATTCCTCATCTTCAAATTCCATATACCCGATTGTAGAGTCGCCAGTCGGTTCACCGACATCTTGATCATCTCCACCTGGGGATGAAGGTTCTTCGTAATTTTGCTCCTCTTCTTCGATCTCGACCAGGGCATTGACTGGAGGGGCCTCAAGTGCCAACCGTGGAGCAGTTGCAGGAAAACGCGGCCTTTGTGGGGCATTGTTGGGAGTGAAATTTCTCCGTGGGATATCCCGGTATGAAGTGTTAGGAGAAGCTTGAGCTAATTACTTCTTTAAGGCGAGCAAGTCGTTCGCCATCTTCTGGAATGCCGGATTCAATGAAGTGGCTTGAGAAGGAGTTGAAGCTTTAGGCTTGGACGGCTCTCATTTTAACTCACCAGATATAAGCAAGTTGTCCTCTATTCGAATGGAAGTAGCCTGAGTGAGAACCAGGGTGGTGATTTGTTCTTGTAAGAGTAAGAAACTTACTCTTGAGCTCATGGCATTCACAAAGAAACACTTCTGATTTTCTGGTGTTGGCAGCATGGCAGGTGGCACATGGTTAATTAGTGAATTGAAACGAGTGATAAAATCACGCATGGTTTCATTGACTTCCTTCTTCAGGTGAGTGATCTTTGACAGTAACGCAAACGCATCCTCTGAAGGCTTATACCTGTCTTCGAATGCAGTTCGTAATGTGGCCCAACTAGTGATAGATCCAACTGGTAAATGTTGGAACCATTCTGCTGCGGGTCCTTGCAAGGTTTCTAGAAAGAGGTGTACTGATACATCTTCATGGGTCACATCCAGGATGCTGCATGACATGATGAATGTAGATATATGTGAATCCATGCTTTGGTTTCCACTCCCATCAAATCTGGGGAAATTCTTTCAGTTTCCATGAGGGAGTGCGTGAACAGGATGTGGTAACGCAAGAGGGCCCATAGCGTTTCCCCATGGTACTACCATTTGAAAAGCTGGAAAGAGGACGTGAGCCGGAAGTGCGGTTCCACTGAGCAACAAAGTGCTGCAAAGGGATGTGGAAGCTCCTTGCGAAAAATGGTTCTTTCATGGAGGTGAGACACTTCTGGCTGACCGATCAGCTGAACTCAGCGATGAGAAGTGTGCTGGTGTAATACTGAAGTTATGCCTTTGAAGTAGATCAAAAATAGGATCAACTTCTCCACGAGCTCTCCTGCTACGGGTAAATGGTTCACCTGCCAGTGTACCTTTCAGATCTACAATGTTTTTAGAGTAGATTTAAAAACTTTCTTTGGTTGTACTTGCTGATTTTCTAATTTTTCTGACAAAAATCAGCAGCATGTACTTTTCTAAATATTTAATTTTATCCCTTTTTTGAAAACCGATTGCGGTTTAATGACAAAGATCAACGAGGATAAAATGATGGTTTAACTTAGCAAGCTGATTTTCAGATCTTAGAGTTGACTTTTTGCAAGGGTTTGAAATTTTTGTAAAACTGTCAGAAACTTAGATCTACGGAAATATACGGGTTTTTGTAAAAACTCAGTGAACTAAAGATCTCTAACTAGCCCAGATCTATGGATCTCTGAAGAAAATTTTCGGTTTGGATCACTTTTGCAAAATTTTTGGATTTTAAGCAAAAAGTTAAGATTTGCAAACAGGTAGTGATTTTTTTTACAGTTTTATCTATTTTCTTAGTTACTTTAGCAACCTTTAAAGCTGTTAGTGTCCTTTAACTGACACAACACTCACATAGATCTGTTTCTATCCCTAGTAGAGTCGCCAAAAACTGTTGGTTTGAAAATATGTCGGGAGGACAGATCTATGGATAGACGAGCCAACAGTGTGCAGGGCATAGCCCCTCTTTGAGACAGCAAAGCGAAACTAGTTTATTACTATTCTAATAGCAAGAATCTACATAATTCCTATAGTATTCTACCTTAAGGGGTTTGGGATCTCATCCCAGTTGGAGTATTTCTGACTGTGAGCAGAAAGGAAAGAAGGGAGGAGAGGAGATAGGATAGATCTGAAGGGAGAAAAGAAATGAATTCCAAAGTAGAAAGGTCGGAGGGTTTATGTTTTGGGCTGGTAGTAAATAGAGCCAAACCTACTTGCATAAACGAACAAAGCAATACTGATGAGAAAATGACAAAAAAGTAGAGATAGATCTGACAGAAAAGTAACATAGATCTAACTTAAGAAAGATCTAATACACATAACACATCCATTGAGCACAAAGTCTTAATTTCTGTATTAATATTTTCTGTTTACAAAAAGTACAAAGCCTTTTCCTTCTCACTTCTATTTTTCATCTAAAAAATGTCCACCACTTGAATACAACAAGTATCCAAGTATATATAGAAGGAGAAGGAGAAAGAAGGCAAAAAGAAACCAACAACTAATTACAAAATATTTACAAAATATCTAAAAGTCAACTGTTGACTTTGGGCAATTTGGTGGATGACAACATCCCATGGTGCAACATGGATGATGTCATCATTTGTGCCAACAAACTTTTAAATATTTTACAAAAAAGAGAACATTCCTAGGAGGAAGGAGCCTATTCGTCGTCATCCCGTGCTGGAAGGGAGTATCCTACTTCTGCTCAGGAGAGGAAATATGAAATTGAGCACGATACTCCAAGAATTTGCTAATCATCGGTTGAAGTTGATCCTGAGCAGGACCCTTGGTGTGATCGCCGATGACTTCACAAGTCTCCCATTCATCTCTGAGTCTTTCTGGGAGCTTGAAGTATTCATTACCTGCCTCCATCAGGTATCCAACAAAATCACGGCAAGCCAGAAGATTGTTGATAGATTCTGCATCAAAAGTGGCTTCTGACCCTAACCCTTGCGACGCGATCTCCTTAAAGATCTGAATAGTGTCATCTACCTTCCTCAAGGTGTATGATGGGGTGAGCAAGCCTGGAGACATCCTTAGGATGATCTGCTCCATTTGATGCATTGCATCCAAGGCTTCCTCCTTGATTTTATCAATCTTCTCCAAGACAAATTCCATCTGGTCAACCCGATAGTCCAAAGCAGCAAGGACTTTGTTGGGTGCTCTTGGGTGATCGAAGACGCCGAATTTCACTAAGTCATCGACTGGGCAGTCGAGCATCTTCTGGAATGTCTCATGTTGTAACCTAGCATGGTCCAACTCTTCGGAGATAGGTCCCGCAATCGCCTGGAGTTCCTTGTTAGCCTGATCAATATTCTGATATAGCTCTGTGAACTTTACGATTACTTCCTCACTATCCTTGAGGATCTGGTCTCTCCAGGCGGATACTGCCATACCTTGTTCGCCAATCTTGGCATACTCATTTATCTTTTCCTGGCTAAGGGCCTCAGGAGTTTCAGTGGCATTTGTAGGAGGTGCACTGCCCATTTTTTGCAGGGCTTGGAGAAGATGTATGTTCTGTTCTTTCAGTATCCTCTTCTCTTCCTTTACCTCCTGAAGCTTTTTGTAAAGGGCATCCACTACAGATAGGGCTTCTCCCTGTAGGATTTCAAAGGACGTTCCCATCATGACCTATGTCACTGTATAATCTGTAGGAGACAGATCTTTTTTGTCTTTTGTGGGATCAGGGTATGCAATCTCCATACCCCTTTCACCTGAAGCATTCTGAGAGAAGAAGGTTATCGTCTTTTTCTTCTTAGCTCCTTTTGTTGGGATGACAAAGAAGTCCATAGGTGCAATGGGGACTTTCCTCTTATGTTGGCTCAGGTGCTTGGAGATCCATTCTGGACTTAAGGGAGTGGGACAAGAGGGAGAAGAGGGAACGGAGGCAGAAGAAGGAGCGGCTACAGTGAACAAGGGGAAATGTGTCGAGATGCTTGGTGGTGGCATTGATAAAGAAGCTGAATCTCCAATGCTCATAGGGGTAGGGGTCACTATAGGAGAGGAAAGTGTGGGGGTGGAAGGGATCTGAGAGATGAGGGAAGAAATGCCAGGGGAAAGATCCGCGAGGGAAGAGAAGATGGAGGAAGAGGAAGGGGGAACAGTAGAAGACAGTGGAGAAGACAACCTGAGGAGTGGTTGCTTGAGTGTCGTGAGGAGGGGAAGGAGGAGCGGAAGATGGGACGGTGGGAACTTCAATAGTTACAGCAGTGGCAACATCCTAAGTGGATGTGCCCGTTGGAACACTTACCACTGCTTCTTTTTCCAGGGAGACCAGGCTTACTACCTACTCCTGGGTGGTGGAAGGAGGACTCTCGAGAGCTTGCTCCTGAGCAGTGCTTGATTCTCCTTCTTTGTCTTTCCCTTTGCCCTTTGGCAAGTGTTTTGGTCGAGCAGGTGCATCACCCAAAGGAGACGTGGTGAAGTCTACCCCAAGGTAGATGAGGCCATTTTTCCTGCACCAATGCTCTGTGCACTGCAAAGTGCCTTTAACCCTTTCCTCAATAGTTTGAGGTGCCTTTGTTATATCAATCTTGGCAAATGGCCAATTGTCCCCATCTGTATCTAGATAGACCTGATCAAATTCTTGATCAGTCGTTTGGAAACCTTTCGGGATAATGGCCACACCATACTCGATGATCTCTGCTAGGGTCAGGCGGGAGTGATCCTTTCTCCTAAGCTCGACCTCATGATACAGATCGATATAGATATCTTCAATCTGTGGGACGTGGATTGGATCAAGCTTTGCCCTTGGAAGGCAATTGTGAGGATCGAAGGTTGGCCTTGCCGGGAAATTGTGTTTTAAGTTAAGCAACTCCAGTTCCGCAAACATTTCCCAGGCTTTGGTGTGAGAAGTGCAGGTGTACCTGCCCAATGTGAGGGGGAATGGAGTTCCACCCTTCTTTCTTTTTAGGCACTTCTCGTGGTATGTGATAAGTTGTCTGGACAGCTCCAATAGGATCAACTTTGGTCCCACATACCTCGGTAACTTGGTGGGCTCCCCCAAGAAGTTGGTGGCTCTGAGATAAGTGAAAGTGGGGAATTGCGTAAATAACGCTCCACGCTCTTGGTCGTCCGACCGTGAGTCATATTGGGCCTCAATAGGTAGATGATGCCGTAGAAGAAGGCATCGTTGATCTTGCTAAATTGTGCGATGTTGTTTTCCAGTCTCAACTCTGGATAATATTCATATATTTTTACTTGGGGCCACACCCCGCATCGACTTAACACTGGGTAGTCTCTTTCTGAGGTAGCAGCGTAAACCACGTAGGAGTTCATGTAGAACCTCCCCATTGTTGGGAGTTGTTGAAGCTTCTTGGAGATAGTGTTGTTGATGATCTCTGCCCATTCAAAACATTGATTAGGAACGTTTTTGCTCATTGTTTCCAGATATTTGAGCATCCATTTGTGAAAATAATGGGCATCAAGAAGCCCAAACACCCTACTCAGGAAGGTGATGGTGTCGCTCAGCTCCTCTGAGAAGTCACTGCGATGAATAACCTGCAGCCACCTGGTTATCACCTTCTTGTTTTTCAGATACACTTCATTCATGAGTTACATGCATTTGTCCTCATTCTCATTCCATGCTTTCATGCAGTCTTCTTGGCTTATCGCCACAAAAAGTTAGTGGTGGGGGATACCCAACATGATTTCAAAGTGCCAGGCAGTGAGGTTGATTATTACCTCGCCCTTCTCATTCTCGACACATCTTGTGTCTTTATTGTAGCAACGAGCCACCACCATCATAAACTCATTGTTTACCACACTCACGGGAATTCCCCCAGCAAAATGCAAACCACTACTAACTAATTTGTCCATCCACGGACTACCTGTGACCTTCTTGGTTCTGGCCCAGAAGTCCTCCATATCAATGTGGCCAAGTTTTGAATCCCTGATGTCTAAGTCACACTCTGAAAGGGACTCGAGCATCCTGACCCTTTGGTATTTGTACTTCATTTCTTCTTCTATGAGTTTGACCTTACCCTTTGACTTGGTTGGCTTCTTACTTGATGAAGACATATGCGAATCTAGGTTCAGTTGCTGATCTGCAAGAAGAAGGAGGGAAGTCCATTGTAGAAGAGCCATGTTAGCTGTTAAATCATCCATCAAAGCTTTACAAAAAGGAAACTTATCAATTTACAAGCCTCTGGGTGCAAGGCGCAATTCTATTGCAGGCTGTAGGATCAGAAAAGCAAGGCGCACTGCTGAAGAGTGTTGCATGGAAGAAAATAGCGCAAAGGGGTGCAAGGCGCAGGAATACTACACACAACATTCAGTGTTGGTGTTAAAGGATGTGCTCCTGTGCCATACAAAGGGTTCTAAACGAGGCGTATATTATTTTGGTGTTGCAAGACTACAAGATTCACCAATGGCGCAGATATGGTACATGTTGCATATAGTTATGGTGTGCCAAAGGAGCGCAGGTTCAAATGGTGTATCACTGAGTTAAGATGCGCCAGTTCTTAGCTTTGGCGCGGCGCAGGAAGAGTCTGCATAACATCAAATGTTGGTGTAGCTGGAGTTGCACTTGCACCTGCATTTAGGGTTTTGAGAGTTTTATAGGGTGTGCGGAGGATGTGTGCTGCAGGCAGGGTCAGTGCACCCCTTGACACGACTGTGTTTTGTGCAACAACGATTTTGTTTGCACAAAAGAGAAATCCATGGCTTTGGATTGTAATGACTTAAGATTTTCTCTCTCTTGATTGGTTTGTGGCTTTTTGGCTTCCTTTAACATAGATTTGGACAATGAGGAGGACAAATCAAAGAGGGTCAATGACCATTCAGAAGCAAGGCCTTCCAGGATAGCAGATCTGAAAGGAAAGTAAAACCAGTTTGGGGGAAGCTTCTTAGGTTCGTTTTCTTCATTTTTAACAACAACCTCTAAAAACAATACAAAAAACCCACAAACAATCAACAAAGGAAGAGCAAGGACCACTTACCAAGAATATATAGGATGGAGGAAACGATACGGGGTCCACGAATGCAATGTAAAGAGACACAGGGATGACAGGAGCGCTGACAGGTGTAGAGGAATTAACTTTTCACGTGTTTTCAATCGTGAAAATGACAGGTCAAATGCACCTATATATAGCAAAAGGTGCAATAAATGCGCCACCAACTTTTTTGCAGGGCGCACCAAAAAGGATGCCAACACAAAAATTTGTGCGCCATTGGCACGGATTCGGGACTGTCGACATTACCTTTTCAGTGCTTTGATGCACCATTCAGGGGCACAACATTTTTAATGTCGACAAGATGGCGCATACGCCTTGGCGCAGGTGAGAAAGGTGCATCATGGGAAGGCGTAACATTTGTAATGTCGACACTCCAAAGGATGTGCCAAAGGAATAGAAGGGGGCGCAAATTCATTTGATGTTGCATGAATAAAATCTGCGCCAAGCCAAAAAAGGACCAAATGAATAAGTTCAGACAACCAGATTCTCCGAAAAGGGATTTTATGCCATTCTGAACGCTAAGAGACCTTGGCGGGGAACTGAAACAAAATTTTGGTATGGTTACCTGTAAAATTGCCCTCGTCAATTTTACAAGATAACAGAAAGAATCACTGCAATGGACTAGGAAAATCCTTTTGTAAGTCGACCTCCAATTTATTCCAGGCATTGACTTCGTCCTATGCTCTCTGACAGATGTCGCTAACCAGAGCACTCACCCCCACAAATTTTAATCCATCTCCTTCTGCGCTCATGGTATCAGTGATCTTCTCCAATTCTTTGCATATATCCTCCAGTGCATCCATTCTTCGTGTAATGCGTGGATATAGCTCCTTCAACCATTTTTTGATTGAAACCCTTAAGGTTTCAATGGCCTCAGATTTATTCTCAACCTCGGTAAGGATTTTGTCTCTTTCCACCCTATTCCCCTTGTTTTTCTCCTGGAACTCCTTGAGTTCTGCTTCATGAGTGGCGACCAAGGCACCTGCCACTTTGTCTCTGTCTGCGCAATTATCATACGCGGCTTCAACAGTCCGAGAAGCGGCCCTTACATCAGCAAGCACTTTGTTATACTCTGTGACAAGTGCTATGATCTTCAACTTGTCTTCCTACTCTAGGCGTGCTGCCACTTCCTCTATAGACTCCAAGGCTAGCGGTTTTCTTTCCATGGTGAGGACCCTTATTAAATCCTCCAAGCATCCCAAGGAAGATCCATACTTCTACGTGGGTGATGCTAGGTCTGGATGCTTTAATACTATGGCCTCGTTGATATATTCCACTTTCTTATACACAACGCTCACCTTAGCCTTTTCATCCTTCAGCTCTCACTGTCACTCGATGTTGATCAACTTTTCCTGGCTCATCTCCTTGGTCATTGTAGCTAGCTCTTCCTCTTTCTTCTTCAGCTCCCCTTCTAAATCCCTGATCCTATCATTTCACCCAAAGAGTCTAGCCTCTATCTCAACGGTGACTTTGTTAAGCGCGTTGCATGATTGTTCATCCGAGAGCTGTTGGGTATCCACCATTGGGTTATCTTCTCCTGGTCCTGGCAATGTTATTATTGCCCCGTGGCTTACCTCAAACTCTAGCTCATCAAGGTGGGACTCAATTGCCCAAGAGATCATATTCCTTATCTGCGGATAGGCAGCCTCCTTGTCAAAAGATGACATGCCTACAAGTTCCTCCATCTGAAGTGTACTTTGGAACCACACGCGAAACACTTTCTTGGGGTCATCAATATAACCCATCTCTGGCCTTCCCCCCTCTACGTGCCTTCCTCCCATATGCGTACCCTTGGGTATACTTACAGTTAAAATTGGGCCTCTAGTGTTGTCGCGTTCCTCACTACCATCCTTTTCTCCTATGCATTTGTCCAAACTTCCAACTTCTTCCGAGGTGGTCTCCTCTTATACCCTCTGCTTCTTCCTAACCAGAGATTCCAGTGTAGGTGACTCTGTTTCTTCTTCTTTTAATGACTCCTTATCTAATGGATTTTCTGGCTCTGGAGTCTTTTCTCTGATTATGGGCTTTTTCTTGCACGCGTACATACTAGTTCTGGCATTTATCCTGGGGGAACCTATTGCATGTGTCTACACCATACTTGGAATTTTCTTTTCTGGTTATTTTTCCATCTGTTTGGGCATGGGTCTTTTCCTCCCAATTGGATCCTGAGGTATAGATAGCTCATTTTCCATATATGTGCCCTTTTCTGACTTGGGTCTTATACGAACGTACACGCTCGCTGCGGATCCTTCTGTAATGGGCAGAGTCATGGGCCTTGTCATTTGTACCTCATGCGATACGTACCACTCCATGTATGCACGCTTGTTAGGGTAGACCAACCCTTTGCTCATTTCCCAGTGGTCCTGGTCCAGATTACCAAGGTCCAACTTAAACTTTTTGGACTCCTTGAACCTGTTTACTCCCGCTTGGAAGTATTGAGTTGTGAAGGCAAAGGGGACCTTGCACCATGGGCTCCATGTCCCATCTGACAATTTGAATCTGCCCAAACAAAAACGCCGATACACAACAAATTCCACTTCTCCCCTGGTGGCTGCTGGTAATTGTTCGAGAATTCTCCATTCTGCCCTGAACGCGTTCCTTAAGCACATATACCACTTTTCCAACTGTGACTTGTGCACTGTTGTCATAGTGTCACAAGCATATTTCTCAAACCTTTTGGTGGGTTAGGGGTCTTCAATAAGGTACTCCCATACGAACTTATTTTATGCATCTAGTACCTCGATCTCTGAGAACATGATGGTTAGCAACACATTTCCAAAATGGATCCAATCACCTTCGCACAGTTGATAATTTCATCCGCGATGAATGCGGACAAATTATAGATGGTGCCCTCTGAAATCTTTTTGTAAATGTTCAACCATGGATTATTGACTTGGGTCTATCTCTCCTGGCCATTTAGCTTTGACTCCAGGTGCGCGGCCATCTTCATTACTGGATCCTTAATGTCCACGACATCATAATACCTTAACCCCTTTTTGCATGCAAAAGAGGTGATAGTTTCCTTAATCACTTCTTTGTCAGTCAAGTCATCCTCCAAACCATCTCCTTCACAGATGAGGCCTATGAAATGTGAAATTAGCTGAGGATTTATGCACATCTTGTGCCCTACGAAGTGGAAATAGTCCTCATGCACGCGTCACATCAGCCATTGATACATTCACTCAGGTTTCCCGAAGTAGGGCAACTCAAAGAGTTGTAGTAACCCTACCTTCTCTAACTTGACCTTCACGTAATCATTATAAATGGGCAAACCCTCTGGTGTCCTCTTATTTTTTGGGCGCACTAACTCCAGTGCCAACTCATTTTCGATTGTGCTTTTCTGATGACTATAATCATTTACAGACATGTCCCTAAGATGGGACTCCCACTCCTTCCCCAACAACACTCCATCTGGGTACTGCATTTCTGCATACCACTCTTCATTTGTGTGTGCTTCAATTTCTTGTTGCTTGCCCTTGCCCTTTCCCTTACCCTTCTTGGGTGTACTAGTTGGTTTCATGGGTGCCATTATATAGGTCTTCTTCCCACTTTAATCACTTCTTCTTACTTTGTTCTTCCGCTCTCTCCAACCTTAGATCTATAACTTGTGAAGAAAATTTCTTAAACCCATGCCCTAGTTCTTCAAACCCTAACTGGGATACTCCCTTCACAAGATGACTTCATCTCACAACTTCTCCTACGCCCGTGAAATCCCTTCCTCCTGGTTTGCAAACCTGAATTGGTTACCCACGCTTCAATCTCTCCAATTTTTTCTTCACACGGATCAGTTTTTTGGAAGCCCTAGTTTGCAAAGGTGTAAAAAGCACTTCGTTCTCCTTATACGCAAAGTGAAAAATGAAGTGCCTCGACCCATTTATTTATAGTTTTTCCCTTTTTGAGCATAAGTTCTACTTCACCTACCACCGTAATTTTTTCATTTAATGTGGCTTTTTCAAAAAATCCTGACTTAAGCACTTTCCCTCACGCGCCCAACCTACGCAGACAATCCTCCAACCTTCTAGCGCGTAACCAATCCAACATGACAGGAGACTCTTGCGCCGTGTAACCAGTGCCGAAGGCACTTCTTCTATCCTGATTTTTACTCTCGCCTACCTCGTGTTTCCTAATGCGCTTTCTCCTCCTCTGTACGTGGGATCTAAAAGTAGCTTTATCTTGACACCAACCATCCTTTTTCCATATTTTCTCTCCATACACCTCTTTCACCCGGGCCATTCAACTGGGATTTTTAACACAAAATTCCTTTTCACTTTAACCATGTGCTCCTTCACATTACTCCACCCCACACTAAAATGATGTGTAGTCCTCTATGCACTCACAGATTCTCAAAAAGTAGCAATAAGGTTACCGGCACATAAGGCGCAAAACAAAACAACAACGTGAAAGGGAAACACAAGAAAAGAAGCGCATAAAGGAAAATTCTAAACTAACTAGAAAAATTACCTTATTTACAAACACCAAGAAGACTTATTTATAGTAGGGCTTCATCCTACTCCCATTGAAGTGTCCAGGCAACTTTGTCCCATCCAGTGCTTGTAATTGGCACACATCCGAATCAAGGATGTACGCGATTGTGTAAGGACCCAACAAATGGACTTTCAACTTCCTATGATGGTGCAAAAATTTAGAATCATAAAGTAAGACCATCTTCCCAACCCAAACTTCTTGTTTCTTATGTGGTGATCATGCCAAGCCTTCTGCTTTACTTTCTCCGTTGTTTGGCTCCACCTGGCAAGTGATCGTCTCTCATCCAATTTCATTAACTTATCAATTCTTTTTTCCAGTGCTTGCTCATTAGCCAACCCTCATATGCATGTTATTCATAGAGAAGGTAACATTAATTCAACCGGTAGAATAGCTTCCGCGCCAAACACCAACTGAAATAGTGTGGCTTTGTTCAGCCTTTTATATGTTGTCATGTAACCCCATAACATTGTTGATACTTTGTCATCCCAATCTTATCTGCGAACATCACAAATTTTGGTTAGGGTATGACTCAATATTTTGTTGAATGCTTCTATGGTTCCATTTGCTCGTGGGTGATAGGGTGTAATCTTGTGATGAGCCACCATGAACTTTGCTAACAGGATCCTCATTGTCTCATTCAAGAAATGCGTACCCCTATCGATGGTTAAACTCAACGAACATCCATACCTCGTTATAATGTTCTCCCACAAGAATCTTGTCGCTATGGCTATTGTGCAGTCTTAAGTTGGGGCTACCTCCATCCACTTTGTCAGATAATCCGTGTAAGTGATGACATAGCATGACCCAGTCCTACGCATCACTGATGTAATAAGGCCTACAAAGTCTATTTCCCACTTTTCAAAAGGCTTTGTGCTAGGGATAGGGTGCAAAGGAATTTCATCTCTCTTTCCATGCTTGCCAATGCGCTGACAATGGTCGCATGCTTTACAATAGTCTTTACAATCCTTGTACAGGGTTTCCCACCACAAACCAGTCATTAATATCTTACGTGCGGAGACATCACCTGCATAATTCCCACCCACACTTCCTTTGTGTGATTCCTCCATGATGGCAAGGTGCTCATGCTCTAATACACACCTATGCAAAACTTCATCACGTCCCAACTTGTACAAGTCTCCACTGATCAACATGTAGGGCACGATGTGTATGGCTAGTTGCTTCTTCTCTAACACCTTCTAAAAATACCGCAATCTCCTCCAAATCCGAGGGCGTGTGCCGCAACCTAAACAGTTGCGTGTCTGGCACTGTCTCCTCAATACTCTACACGTCCTCCCCTAAATCAATTCTTGATAGATGATCAGGTCCACAATTGCTTTTCCCAAGCTTCACTACAACGATGAACTCAAACTCTTGAAACAACAACACCCACCGACATATGAGCCCTTACAGAATGGTTTTGTTCACAAAATACTTTAATGTCATGTGGTCAGTGTAAAACATGAAGGGTGTTGCAAGCAGATACTGTCTGAACTTGAAAAATGCGTAGATCATTGACAATGCCTTGCACTCAGTCGCGGTGTAATTCTTCTATGCTAGTATCAACTTCCTGCTTGTAAAACATAGAGGATAATCAACAATTCCTTCACCTAGTTGTGTAAGCACTGCTCCAATAGTGGATTCTGAGGCATCTACATGGACATGGAAGGGCTTGTCCCAAGAGGGAAAACGTAATATATGCGTGGTGACAAGCTCATCCTTTAATGTATCAAACACCCTATGTTGCACCTCTCCCTAATGGAAGGCACTTTTATGTCTGAGCAGCTCCTCTAAAGGCGCAACAATCTTGGCATACCCCTTGATGAATTTCCTATAATAACCCGTATGCCCAAGGAATCCACACACTGCGCTCTAGCAAGTAGGCTCCCCTAACCCCACAATAAATGTAACTTTAGTGGGATCTACCTGCAAGCCCTCCTTACATATGATATGCCCTAATAAAGTCCCAAAGGGTGTAGCAAATACACACTTCTTAATATTGAGGGATATCTGCAACTGCCTACACCTCTCAAACATTAACCTCAAATTGTCGCAATGGTCTTTTACTAGACCATACATTGTCCAATCATCCAAATAGACCTGAAGGAACTTATGGATGAAGTCCTAGAATGCTTGCACCACTATGCATGAAAAAACAGCAGGTGCATTCTTCAACCCAATGGGCATGACCATATATGTAAAACTTCCCCACTTAGTGGAGAAAGTTGTCTTCTCCTGGTCTTCCTTTGCAATCTGGACTTGGTGGTACCTCGAAAATCCATCCGTAAAGGAATAGATTTCGCACCCAGCAACTCCTTCCAAAATTCTTCAGTGAAGGGGGTTAGAAAAGGATCGATGACACAAACTGTGTTTAGCTCCCTATAATCCACACAAATACCAATCCGCCCATCCTTCTTAATGTTGATTACCATCGGACTTATCCATTCTGATTCTTCCACTGCTTCAATGATCCCATAAGCTATCATTTTGTCTATCTCCTCCTTAACCTTCATGCGTAAATTGGGATTCATCTAGTAGGGCCTCTTCCTGACCGAGCGTGCACCCTCCTTTAACTTTATCTTCATCTCTCCCAAGGAATGGTGAATGCCTTTGAGCTCATAGTACTCGCGTGGGAATAAATCATCAAATTCACGCAATAGATCAATGATTTTAGAGACTTCCTTCTCCAGCCAATAATCTCCAATAATAGCTTCCTTAGGTTCTTCTCTTGAACTAATTTAACCTTATTTGTCTTTAAGGGTTCCTGGTAGGAGCACGCACGAGTATCAACATTGTCCACTACCTCACGCGCCCCTACAAAATGGCTAACATCCAAGCTTTCCGCTTCCTCCCCATCAATTACATACACTAACTTCCCTTTCTCCTTTTCTAAACATGCGCGCTCAAGCTGTAACACTTCTGTATTTTCTACTTCCTCTTCAAAACGCGCCTCCAAACCTATTCCACCCAGTAACTCTAACAGCCTATCCTCCATCGTGGAACTATCCCCTATGGTAAGGTGTTTGATACCCTGTAAGGCCTTATCAACTGATGGCTTAGTACTTCGATACTCAAAGGTTTGAATGAGGTTAGTCGCGAGCTCTTGCCAATTCCCTGTCTGGCAACGTGTCTCCGAATGAATGTACCATACACACACGTAACCCTGCAGTGTAGAGTATAACTTGTGCACCCAAAGGGATGGTGGCAAAGCTTCCACACCTTCTCTCCAAATCCTTTCACACTCCTGGATATGGAAAGAGGGGGGATCCTTCCCATGGTAGTCCTTGATGGTGGTGGGCACGTTACTCCTAGATAATCTGATAGAGAGAGCAATTCTTACTTCATCCCATTCCAAAAGGCTCTCCTGATGTGTAGCTAACCACCGTGTAGCTGTGCCAAGTAGGACATAACTTAACATCCCCCTCCGTTCCTTCTCATTCTTCCACTGAGCTTCCATCTCCTATAAAAAGATCTCAGGGAAGGCTCCTCCTGAATACTTAGGCAGTTCCTTTCCTCCTAGGTGCCGGAATGTGCGCGCATTTTTCACCTTGGTCACCTACCCTCTCAAGTGTCATCTATACCATAAGTTCCATGCACCCAATTTTCACATGCTAGATTGGTGGTATCACTTACTGACTGAGCATCCTCAAACTGGATAACCCCGTTGGTAGAGTGTATTATCTCTGGGTCCCTGATTGAGCGCACATATATCTTGTCCATAAATTCTTCTCCCAGGGGTTCAGTATAGGGTGTCGACTTCCCATCAGCCAGGGGTATAATGACCCGCTCCTCCTTATTTTCAAAGCTGATGTACCCTTTGTTGAACCGAAGGTCCGCATTATTCTTGTAACACCAAGGGTGCCCAAGTAGTGATGGGAAATTGTCTGCCTCAGTGAGCACCAAGACTTCGAAGTCCCCAGTAAACTTAGCTCCTTGGATAGTGATAGTTGCATCATTTAAGACACTAATGGGCATCGCCTTAGTCTTGTTTTCCATATACAACATGTTTGAAGATGGTTGTAATGCAGGTCTTCCCATTTGATGCCATGCATCCAAAGTTAGAACATTAACCTTCGCGCTTGTGTCAATGAGGATATTACTAAGAAGCCATCCATATACAATTGCATTTAATGTGATCTCTTTGTCATAGTTAAGGCTGTGAGGGGGAAGGTTTGTGTGCAAGACCTGCCTCTCACGCTCTTCTCTAGTGCGTGGTACCTTCTCTCTCAACCATGATCCTAGCAAAGGAATGATATTATTTTGCCTTAGCATGTTACACACCTCCTTGACCTCATCCAGGTAATCCTTTGGCACCTTGACTCTACTCCCTTGTTCCTCCCTCCTGGACTGCTCCTTTAGACACTGGATTTCCCCTTGTAAACTTCAAATAACATCCATGGTGTCTTGGTATACCTCCTTTTGACGTACAAGGTCTAGGTACTTTCCATGAACTACTTCCTCCCTCGAAACTAGGTTCTTCTGCCTTGGAATCTCTTGTGTGTGCGCAGTTTCTGCTCTTGTTATTACCAAGACATGCTCCAAACCTACATCCTGTGTTACTCGAGGCATCCACTATGTGTCTGCCTTCTTAATACTGACCATTAAAGTGCCCTTGTCTTTCCGATGTTGTTGATTCATATGCTCAAACAACTTCAGGCACTCCTTGTACTTATGCTTCTTTCCGCATAATGAGCATTGCAACAAGTCCATGCACTCTCGTTTGTAATGCTCTATAGACCCACAATTGAAACAAGTTCCATGTGAGAACTCACTCCTTCCTCCTCCGCAGTTACCATGATGATGGAATCCTTAGCGAAAACCCCTTGAGCGCACGCCTCCATCTGTGTGTTCTTCATAACGGCGATCATCACCCTTAGAACTACTGACAACGCTGGTCTGGTGTACCCCATGATCAATGGCCTCATGGATCTTATCAATGAGCCTATAGTCCTTAGTATCATGTGTTGTAGAGGTGTAGATCTTATAATAACAAGACACATTCTTTTAGATTGTGCGCTGTAGTAAGCGGCATATACTTACATCATGGTCCCCATGACAAATTTCATAATCTATTGTCATGGCGCGTACTGTCCTCTGGGTGCAATTATCCTTAACGTGCCCCTATACTTCACAATCTATGTACCACAAATCACTGTGAGTCTCATGGGCTGAGTTCGCAGACAACTTTTCCAACTACTTGGCCATAGCAACAATCTGAGCCTCTAGAAATGGGCTAACGCCAGTATCAACACTACCAACAGGCTCGACGCGTAGAGCAACTTCCAATGCATCACGCGGGTCTGTAAAAGTTTTATGAGATAAGACCCTTCTAAAAGGGGTGATCAAACCTCCATTAAACCACTGAGCATGCTGTGGAGGGTGAATATCATATGATAATTTAGATAAGAGAGTTTTAAAGTGTGCATCATACTCTCGCACAATCTCTATCATTCATTGTTGAATCTCCTTCAAACCATTGATGCTCTTTTGTTCAAACTCAGGAATGTGGAATTCTGCCAAGAATGCATTATTTAAAGTAGTATAGTCCACCATTGTTTGATGAGGGTCATATTTCCTATACCAGCTATATGCGTGCCCTTGTAACGTGGTTACAAATTGACTAGCCTTTCGCTAAGGGGTTGTGATACCCTTTGTGCGCCATAGCAGTTCAAACTTGTGAACATGTTCCGCAACATCCTCAATACCTCTATAATCAGGCAAATGTAGAGATATTTCAAAGAAAACTTGTGGGTGTGGTTGGGGCCCGAATCCTCCAGAGCCAGAGCCTTGGTTTCCACCTGTGTTTCCTCCATCACCTGATCCACCAGGTCCTGAACCACCAGATCCACTAGGCCCACCAAGCCCTGAACCACTAGATCTAGCAGACCCACCAGCTCATATTCCTCCTGAACCACCAGATCCGCCAGAGCCACCAGGTCTTATAGTGGTCATGTCAAGGGTCCCCACAGTTCTGTTGAACTACGCACCTATGGTCTACGACAATGCCCCACTACCAATAGTATACCTTAGGGTGTGTCTATACCTTGCCTGAAAATTCCTAACACTAGGTTGGTGTTTGCAGCCATAGAAGGCGCGAACGAGAAATTATACCTCCTGGGTGTATTTTCCCCCTAATCTGGAAAACCAAGTGCTAGGGTCCGGTCACTAGGTGGACTCAGATGCGCACCAATGGTTCTTCTCTCTCCGCATGACGAACTCTCATCAGAAGCCGAAGGGGTCTCTCTTACGCATTTTCCAAGATGGGGTTGTACAGACTGCTTAGGTTCCACGGCCTCTGCATGAACCTCAAATCCTTCCCACAACATCTACCGCCATACATCCATCACACCTACAACCTCACATTGTCTAGAAATCTCCCTTTCACGCGCTTCACCATACTTGAGTTGTCTCTCCTCCCTTTCTTTCTCCATCGCAACATCTTCCATCTTCCTCCACTCTAGCTTCCTCACCCAGCACTCATAATGGTTTAGCCAGCCATTGGGAATTCCTTTAAACTCATGGTAACCATAAAAAATTTCATAGCCAGAGGGACAACGCGTAGAAATGATCCTCTGGGCTCCCTCAGAAACTCAAACCCAGCAACCTCTAGACAAGAATATGTGGAAATGGCATACTCCTGAGCGTAGCTAGCCAATACTCCTTTCCACCAATGATCCACAACATGGGTCCACATCAGATCTGCATCCTACAACCTCTAGTATTCTTCTTGGGTCCATACACACAATCCATAACGCCAACTTGATCAAGACGCATAAGTTAAGAGCCATTCATACAGTTCCACTGGGAAGTAGCAGAAAAAAATTTCATATAGATCATGGTAGAAGTTCTCTTCTACCCATCTACATGTATTAAACTTAGGTCCAGTGTTGAATCTCTGAGAAAATTCATCCTCCGTGGTCTTGAACCACGATTCAACACTTTCCAACTTTAACCGCTCTGTCATTACTCATTACACAAATCATGATGAATGTTATTTCCCACTACAACTTTGAAAAGAGGTCCCAGAAATGGAACCAAGATGTAGTCATTTTTACCCCTATCACAAAAGAAAGGAACCCCATGCGTGCCATCCTATCACCTTGAGGATGTTGGGTGCTCACCTGAGGCATGCGCGAGTGCTAAGTCTTTCTTTTATGTGAGTTTAGTGGGAAACATCATCTATGATTTGTGTTTAAGAGATTTCAAAAGGATTTAAGACATACAAGAAGCATAGAGCTCAGAACGGCCTCTAGATCCTTGTAGTCATTCTAGATAGTGTACTTAATAGATTGTATAACTTGTACCATAACAGAAAGAAGTACATCAGAATCCATACTGAGCATAAAATGAAAGAGAACCTATGAAAAAGATGTATGCATCAGAATACTTGATATTAATATATGGTAACATCATTACATCTATGGAGCCATTTATAGAATGTCACAGAGAAGAAGACCGCAGTCATGCATTACAACTGGACTAATGTAACTATCCTACCAAAAAGATAAATTACAATCCCTATACCCAATACATCCTTTCCCAAGTGCAATTACCCACTAATAGAGTTCTTGCAATATTTTTGTAGAGCTCCGCCCATTCTTTAAGTCTCTTCTCCTCTCTTTTTACTCTATAGGAACTTATATTTATAGCCTTTATGGACTGCCAACTCATCCTCCAGTGCCCTCAGATCTGATGCCAAGTGTCTAAAAGTGGTCCTCCATGCAAGCATGCTCCTCCAAGCCTAAGCTTTCCACTTTATACAATGATGTGCTTCTAGAAGCTTCTACTGCATGCATGCTCTTCCTGGGCCAACCTGTCGCCAAGCTGGCACCTTATCCATGTGCAGTCGGGTCATCTTTTTCATGTGTTCTGCTCCGACCGTCCAATTTGACTAAGCCCCGAACCCTTGGTTTTGTCTGTGCGCGCCATGAGTTTCCATAAACCTTTTTCTTAAACCTTGCCTTGCGCACTTTGTCCTTGCGTGCCTCTCTTAAACCTAGACCTGTGTGCATACGCGCCTTCTATACTTAGTCAGTATTCTAGGGGCCCAACATGACGTATTTTAGGGAGGGTAAAGATTAGCTAGTTGTGGGGATGCCCAATTGTGTGGATGAGATAGGAGAGTCACCTATAACCGCTACAAGTTAAAGTGCCCTCTAATATTGTTTAACTAATGAAGGCGGTGGGGAGGAAGGGGGAGATAATGGGGATATGGTGATAATGGTGGATGCGGTAGGTGTAGGTAAAAGTATAGAAAGAGGAACCGGTACTGAATCTACGAAAGGTAGGACAAGTAAGGGTGGAATAGATACGGACAAAGAAATAGGATATTCTGAAGTAGATGTGGATGGTGGTACAAAATAAACTAAAATAGATAAGGCAGATGTAGGTGTGAGATCCGCAATAGGTGCAGTTGAGGAAATGATGAGAGGCATCTAGATGATGCAGTTAAAAATATTTATGTGAGATGGGGAAAATGGTGAATGAGTTAAGATAGGGGTGGAAGAGGTATGAATGTCAACAGGTGCATGAGCGGATTAGGGAGGTGTGACAGGTGTGGCAACAGATGTGGATGTGGAATATGAGGTAAGTGGGGTGTTCATAAGTGATGAGATAGGTGGTAGCGATGTCAGGGTAGATATAGTATCAGATGATATGGGCAAGAGCAAAGAAATGTGTGATAAGGATGTCAATGCAGTGATGAGTGCAGATGAGGAGATAGGTGCGGCCAAGACTGATGCAGATGTAGTGAGAGTAGGACTAGACGTTTTTGTAAGAGAAGTGGTAGAAGTAAGGGAGGTAGGTAAGGTGACTGTGGATGTGATAGATGTAGGAATAATGTTAGAAGGGGCCAAGGGTGCAATACTTAGGATGGAAGTAGATGAGGAAATGGGTGAAACTAATGTGGAAAGAGGTGTTTGATGTATGGTATTGATTGAGAATGGGTTAAATACGTGTGATGTAAAAGGTGAAGATGAACTGGCTAGTGGAGGATTAGGAAATGGTTTTCTAAAGATGTCATGTGATGAGGATTGGATTGCTTGGGGGGATGTAGGAGCATGGTGATAAGTGGGGTCATAATGAGATGATGGATATGGGGCCAAAATGGGGAGATCTAATACAACAGGCTCATAGGAGGTATCCCTTGGTGAAATGGGAGTTGAAATGTCATAAGATGGAGTAGGATTTCTTGACTGATACCTACAGAGAAGGAATTCATGGATAGGGTTCTCATGAGGAATATCCATAAGGAAAATGGGTATGGTGATGTCGGGTGACACAGGAAGGGCATGAGGTAATGAGGTCAAAGATGATGGGGTAGAAGTAGGAATGGTGTATGGGGATGAGGCTAAAGATGACGGGGATAAAGGTGATGAGATATAAGGCAATGGGGTATAAGGTGATAGAGATAAAGGAGATGATGTATAAGGCAATGAGGGTGAAGCATGGTCTATTGATCGATATGGTTGAGAGATGGGAGGTATACGACAAAGATAGTCATAGATAAGGTTAGAGGAACCCTAGAAGCAATTGATGGTCTGGACGGAGTCACGGAGGACTACTGAGAACTGCTCGAGGAAAAGTTTGGTTCCATTTTTAAATAGGAAAGTAAGAAAACAATTCCTTTTTATGTTTTGATTTAAAAAGTGTGAAGAGGATGGATGTGAAAGGACCTGGGAGATGGAAAACTATGTTTGCTCTTAGGTAAGTTCTGGCTAGGAAATGTCTAAAATGGTCTCTTGTTGGGTGATCAAATCCCAATCAATAAACCAAGTGAAAGGAATATTTTTTATGTGGTAATTGATTTGTAAAGTTTTAGGGTGTGTGTGATAAGACGTGTGATGTAAAATATTGAACCTTATACTTAAACTATATGAGCAAGCATGATGCCAAAAGAAAGGTTCTTTTCAAGCCCAAAATGAAATGTGACGTTCATTAAGTACACAGACAATAAGGGAAGGTATAATGGAAAAGGAGAAAATAAGGAAAAGAAGAATACATGGATAACACTTTTCCTATTTGTCTGCACTTCTTGAGTGATGAACGATCCAATCCATGAACTCGAACAAGCAATAAAGGAAGGCCTCATGCTGCAATGTTAATGTGAAATGGGAAAAAAACAAGATATAGAAAAGAAAGGGATCGCTGAAAGGGTGGTCCCACGGGGCATGTCAGGAATGTTTTCCAAATTTCTCATTCATTATCAAATGAATGCACTAGCTACTAAAGAAATTAGTAACTCAGAAATGAAAGAGGGGTTATGTTACCTTGGAAGTGTGATGCTTGATACGGGCGCTGAATGATGGATTTTATTGCAAAAAGACCTATAATTAAGATAAACTAAAAACAATATTTGATTAGATAGATAGGAGTGGGGGCTACCTGACAAAGCAGACCAGAGAAGCGTTAACTTCCTCGGTGGATGTCAACCCCCGTTTGTTAGATAAAAGGATGTAAAAGCAAAAGCATGCATAAATATAGTTATTAATGAATATACAAAATAACAAAAATTGGTCTAAACCTATTTAGATGACAATAACTGCAAAATAAATATTACCTGGTCTGGGTCGACGACGACCCAAACTGTGCACATGCAGGTCGACGGTGACCTAGGAGGATGGATCTGAAGTTGCTGACAAAATATACAGACCTATGGGGTCTGGGAGCAATCCAAATGTTGAAGGGGGTCTGTAACTGTTGTAAGAGGATCTACTAGGGAGAACCAGAGGTAGAGGAGTATGATAAAGAGTAGAAAAAGGGAGATACAGATAGATTATTGGGTAAATAGGGCCTGATTGATGACGATTGGGATGGGTCGACGATGACTGTATCAGGAAAATGCAGAGCCAAGGGTAAATAGATAAAAACAGGAACCTGCAAGTAAACAAAACTATGGGAGGATGTTGCTGAGTGTTTCTGAGACTTCTCTATACCTATAAGATGTTAAAGGCACAACATGCAAGACAAATATGATCAATAATATGAAAAACAAGATAAGAATGATGAGAGATCTCACGAATGGTGATTGCGATTGATGCAAGCACATGAGAGGGATGGAGAGGATGTCTGTATGACATTCAAACACGAAGAAGGATAATTTGATCACAAGAAAGATTAAAGTTATAGGCTCTGATTTCTAATTACCGTGTTGTGATTATGATTGTCGTGATTGTTGATTACTTATGGAAAGAAAGCACCCAATCTTATTGGGTCGATGACAGCTAGGCTAGGTCACCGTTGACTATGGGGAAAGTTTCCCTAATGAGCATGATTTTTTATTTAAGGTAGTTTTTTTGCTTTTAAGGCTTGGGCGAGTGCTTTAAAGCATGTGAGAAAGATTAGGTTACTTGGGGATAAATCCAAGGTAGTTAGAAGATAAGATTGGGTAGAAAAAGCATAGGGATTTATGGGTAGGATAAAAACATCCTAATTAGAAGGTTGATTAGGGCCATGAGGATGTAAATAATTAATTAATTAATTAATAAGATTTGGATGGAAATTTAATTAAATAATAAGATAAATATGTGCATGCGAGTGAATGAAGGAGTAGATACCGATTTAAGGTGTCTACAACTCTTGTTATCCTACACTACTTACATGTTGCACTTTGCTTACTGTGCTAGTAAGATTCTTATTATGTCATTATCTTTTTCTATATACACATGTGCATTCAATTGGTATCTTGAGGTGAATGCAAGGCCTTTCATAGATTCATACACGATGCATGATGCTCAACACAACTCTTTACCAGTCCCACCAAGGCTCATGGGGGCATCTACCTTTTTCCACTCTCACACTCTACACATCACAAGTTTTATCGTTACATCATTTACTTGTTTAAAGTTACTATCACCTTACTCTTTCACTGCTATATACATGCTTTGACATACTATTTATCTTTCTAACATGCTAACAGATGCTTCATGTGTAACATTTTCTATACAAAATCCAATACAACCATGGCTATCTGTCACTTCTTGCTTCCTATTGTTTTTTATTGTTTACGGGCTATGCCTTATGTTTTACTTGATCATTATATACTTTTGGCCACTTCGACCCTGATTGTCTTGTGACATTGTGAGCGATGTCCCATGTTAGAAACCCACTTTTCTCGGTCCATCTTGTCTTCCTAGTTGCTTGTTACATTGTCTTCTCTTGTATGCTAGCTATTTTTACTACTAACACTTGCTAATAGCCTATCTTGTTTGCATGTGCCTTAGTTTCTACCATGCACATCCCTTACCCCCTGCAGGTATCCACTTCAACTATGAATATTAGTATCAGGTCCTCTCCTTAGGACCACATTCTTCTACAGTCGTCGCATGCACCCCAAATAAGGGGAGCATCTATTGGGTGAACAAACCACCCCTACAACATCTTAGAGCTTTAGCACAGATTAACACAAGTATAAAATCAGCACAGGAACATAGTTACAGACTGGCCCAGAATCAGACTTGGGTCCAAAATACAGAGCAAACACTACAGCCCAGTCCTGGACAATAGCGATAGGTGCTTATGTCCCCCTTGGGTGCTAATGTCCTGAGAGAAAAAATAGTCAATTTCTTAGTTCAACATAATTTACAACAATTTTTCAGACTAGTTCTCCAGTAACAGGCACTTGCCTCTATTTAAAGAATTCAATATATCAGTTACATTTCAGTTATAATTAGAACAGTTAAAACAAAAGGAACAACATGAACAAATAAGAGACGTACCATCTATAGTGGTGCTTATTCAGGAAACATTGTGGAATAAGAGAAAGCCTAGACCTCTCTCCCAAACACTCTTCTCTTGGCGTGAGATCACCCAAAAAACTCACCTTGGGTGTGAGATATCCCAAAAAACTCACTCTTGGTGTGAGATCGCCGAAAAAATTCACCATCAACATTCAAATCCAGCAACTCCAAGCAAACAGAACAATTTTCTATCTCATACTCTCTTACATATCAAGTGCACATTTTCCTTTTACACTCTTTACTTACTTATACATACATTACTCTGATTTTTCATATATAGAACTTTGACTACTTTCTTGCTCTTCTTTTGCAAGTTCGTCCTTATACACAACAAGGAGAAGCTAACATCAACAAACAAAAACTCCAGCAATACACTGCTTACGCATACACTTCACCCCTAGGGTCTACTTCCCTTTCCTAGTCTCCACGCTTCACATTGTGATCACTTCACAATTTAATTTTCCACTCAGCACGCTATTGGCTACACTCTTCTCTTCATGATCACAAGGCACACATCTTCTATCTACTTTATGTTATTGATTATTCACTCAGCAACATAAAGTGGGGGTAAAATGTAGACGCAAAATTTATGCAGTTGGGTATAATTCTAGGTCCTATAATATAGTAATATATACATGATTCCTAAGCATGAAAACTAGTAATTGACACTGTATTTTGGGCCATTTTGCTTTGTCTCTTATACTTTTATTGACCTTAAACACCCTACAACCTTGTCGGCATTTAACTAATTTATCTTTTATGGCCTTGGATACTAGTACCCAGCTAGGACACTAGCACCCAAGTGTTCCTCTCCCTCTTGGGCACTCGTGACCCTCTCTAGCCCTTTCTCACTCTTCTGAGTCTCTTTTACTACTTTGGCATCTTTTACACTTTTGGGTCGGCCTTCTAGTTGTCAATTATGAAATTCAAACAAGGGAATCATATATATACATAGTTATAGCTCCTAAATAAGAGGCCAAGTGCTAGCATTATCTACTATCACCTAATCTTGCATCCAAAAGCACAAAGAGAATTACAAAGCATCCATCTAGCACATCTATACAAGGGACAAGGGCTGCATATACAACATAGGAGAGGGAAGTTAATTTTATTTCATATCAACCATTCTCTACATTTGCTATATTCTAGATCCAACCCATTATCATTGTGTAGCTTGCACAGGGGCATCCTAGGGCATCATTACACACACATTCACACATAACTACGTAGATTCTAAAATGTAGTGCATCACTCGGTACTAAGTTCACTCTTTGGGTGACTACCGGGGTCAATCCGACTCCCCATTATGCATCTTATTTATTAGGTTTGATGTGGTTTCTGGGTATGTATGGCTAGGTGTCTATGTTACAAGTTACAGGTGTGAACAATGACATTAAAAAAAATCCAAAGTAAAAAACATAGATCAACAAGAAAGCTCCTCCTACACAGAAAATAACAGAACCGGAGCATCTGGTTAGACACTAGTGCCTGGATTCAGTCACTAGCGTCTGAGCGATCTTGTCCTCTTGTGGGCAATTATGTCCTACACATTTCTAGGTCTCAAAACCTCCAGTGAACCTTAACGACACTGCTTCCAGTTTGTTCTAGCATTCACCTACTTAGATCATCTCTAAATTGTGTAAAATACACTAAGCCACCCTCTCTCTCTCTCTCTTTATTAGGGTTTCATATTATTGCATGCTTATTGCTTCTCCATTTATTGTATTTTATTATTTGTGTATCATTCATTACATTAGTTACTTTGAAATTATATTTAATTTAATTTATACCAAATTAGTGAGAAAGTAATGAGTGAGCAAATGTAGTTAACCACACTTGTAGGAAAGATGGTAAAAAATTGGAAGGAGAACAAGATTATTAATAATATCAAAGCACAATTGGCCCAAACCAAGAAGGAGGTGAAGGAAATAGAGCTCCTCTTGAAATAATATAAGAAGATGCTACAATAGGTTGAGGCATAAGTGAAGTAACTCACTTTTAAACTTTTGGATTGGAACATTGAGATGTAAAACATAATGATCGATAAGAAAATGGATATATATATATATATATATATATATATATATATATATATATATATATATGGGAAAGACAATGCGAGATAAAATGCTAACTGAATTCGATGAAGAAGATATGGGTAAGGCATTACACATATCCTTGCAGTTGTAGACACAAAATCACGCACTTTGGGTAATTATTTAGTCTCGGTCTCATGCTACTATTCATATGATTCTTAAGTGAAAAAGAGTACTAATTAACCCATGTCTTTTACCATCTTGCATTGTTTTGTGTTGCTACTTTTGATCTTGCACCTATATTTGCCCAGTCCATACTTTTATACTGTGTTGTCCCTATTTCTGATTGGGGCACCTGAGTGCCCTGGTCCCCTTTAGGTGCCTTGATCCTCTTTGCACTTTTCTCTAACTTTTTGGGCACTTTCAAGCCGTTTGACCATAATGAGAGACCAAACACTAAGCACTACTATCGCCAGCTGAGGTTGCATCCATCAAAGGCTTTTATTGCTCCATTTGCATCCATCTAGCTCCATCATAAGGGACAAAGGCTAGTTCATCTCCATCACACTTCATAGGAGGGGAGTTTATTTCATTCCATGCACAAATTATTTACATTCTACATCTAGCTATTGTTCGCTACTCACAGAGTGTGACACGCACAAGAGCACCTAGGGCACAATTCCACACACACACATATAATTACATTGGGTTTGAGATGTAGTGCAACGCTTAGTGATAAGTCCACCATTATGGCGGCTGAGGACAGTCCGACCCCTTCATTTGCATCTTTATTTTTTTAGGGTTTAATGCTTTGCTTGGGGTTTTGTAGGTGATTCTTCTACTGCAGGTTTACCAGTGCTTCGATGATCACACAATGACATTCATGGGACAGGAAGTGAACACATGCGAACATCCAACAACACTTCGGAGGAGGTTTACAGAGATTTTTCACATACCAGGGTGCCCAGATTTCAAACCAGGGCGCCCTAATACCTTTTCTAGGTGCCCTAGTTTAGCTAGACAGATCGGATCTACATTTTCTCAAGCCCTTGTATGACGGTTTCCTCATCTTGTTCAACCAGTCCCCACTGCGACACAGTCCTATGACATCTACGAATCACTAAGGATCTTCCAACCCTCTTTACACATTAGGGTTTCTACATTTCATTGCTTAGTTTGTTTGGGTTATTTCCTTTATTTATTTACTCATTTTTTACAGCTCCTATAACATCATATTAGACTAATTATTTGCATTTTAGTATAATCAACAGTCTTGAGACAATGTTAATGATAGACCGTGGGATTAGGAACGTAATACACAATGCAATACATTTACTGGAGCTCAAGCGTAAAGAATATGGGATCGACTAGAAATGATACAACACGACATCCAAAATGCCATCATTCTCCATGGGAAAGCTATAGAAAACACAAGAGGATGCTCTGTATGAAGTCATACAATCATTGATACAATTACAAATTTATTTTGACAAAGTAAATGAGGCACTTGTAGATTGGAACATATACAAAGGGGACTTGGAAACATTTCTTCCCACAATGAAAACAATAAAGAATACCCCATGGTATGCTCTATCACATATTCTTCTGTGTAGGCTCAAAACAAATCTCATAATGGCATCACTTCCTTTCACTCCATGTGGTTAGCCAAAACAACCTAAGAAACCTGAGAAACAACTATAAGGATGAGGAATAACACAATTTTGTAGTAGGTAATATAATTGGTTTGAAACATAATTGTGTAATTTCGATTAAAATCTGTAAGCAGACCCACATAGATTGAAAACTCATAAGGGTAGTCTATGAGGGAGTTTCATGCATATTGAAAACTCAAAAGGGTGGTCTGTTAGAAATTTTACTTAATTAAAAACCTGAAAGGGCTGTTAAGTAGTGTGCAAAAATTGAAAATTGATAAACGATGTCTTCTGTGTCAACTACGAGAAAATATCAGACCGCATAATGAAATCAATATTTGCTTCAATTCATAAAGAAAAGTACACGTACCTTTCCAAATCATCAAAGAAACTTTTCTCTCAGGACGAGACACCTGTTTAAGTATGGGAAAGTGAAGGATAAAAAAATCGACATGAATGTATTTGTATGATTGCAAAATCCTATTACAATGCATAATTCATATAAGACAAATTATAGAAGATATAATGCTCTCTTCAAATAGATAAAGAATGCGAAGAGCCCCTTTTTGTAGAAGAATAATAAGGGATTCGTAACTTAACAGTCACCTCATGATGCATACAACTATGTAAGTGTAATGCTTAAAAAGGTTGATCTTGGATCATAATAGAAATCTATCTTAATTCCTTCCATTTTGAAGCATGTATGTGGTCTGATTCAGTATCCAAATATTACTATTATTTTATGCGTTTTCCCATTCATTGTCCCTTCTTTCCTTGAATTATGTCATTTTTACACAACTGTGACTTAAGTCTTGATAATTCAGCGGTTTTAATGAACTTTATATGAATTAATCTAGACTATAACCTGTTGCAAGTCCTGATGCCATCAATCTAGAGACATATGCTAACAAAATCCATTAACAAGTAAGGTTTTTAGGTGGTTTACTCTTAAGAGAGATTTAATGCTCAACAAACATTACCTTAAACAAGACAATCATTTGTATTAATTATTAATATCTTGTTTCATAACTACACAATTATGTAGCTCCATATGTGGCACACCACATGCATAAAGGGGTTGTAAATTATGGATTCTTATGGTTCTGTTGATACGTCCACCCAAAAAGGGTTTAGTTCCATCTACTCGCTTCATTGAGGTCGTCTTCATTTCCCAGATATACAACATCATTGCCTCTGTTTGCATATTTTAGGGGCTCTCACGAGAATCACCATTGAACTCCAACACATCATTTTTTTGCATTTGAGTTCACCAAAAGATATGTCATGATTCTTAAGGTTGATTTTCCTTGTCTTGCCTTGATACTTCACCTTCCAAATTCACCCATCATATACATTACATAATATCTATTGAAGTGGAAAGTAGGTAGTGAATAACCCATTAAATGAACATCTCATTTATATCATTTGAATGCCCAAATAAATGGCAACAAAGAGACTATGAGCTAAAATTCTTACTTGTATGTTTGTAGCCGTGTCCACAAATCCATAAATTCAAGCGACATAGACAATAGTGTCTTGGATTTGTTTGTCACTGTTGTATGACTTTTTCATTACTATCCACATGACACACCTCTATTGAAGAGACATATGTGTGGGAATAGTCCTCTATTTTGCATTTTTGTGGGCTAGGACATTCAATAACTCCGCGTAATGACATTCTCTTAATGGAGGTGGAACTTAACGCCTTCGATTGGAAATTCCTCGTCAACAATGAGCAACAGAGCCCTCAAGAGACAATGTCAACTATAAATCCTCAAGGATAACTTTTACAAATGATATTTATTTTTGTCTGGGTAAGTGTGGAGAATGACCTAAAATAATGGTCTACAAAGATGGCATAAAACCACATGATTGACCATGTTTTGTGTTTATCAAATTCAACTACTACATTGGCTTGATATGGGATGCTGAGTCCCCTCTACATGTCACTATCTCTAAAATGTCCAACGACAAGCATAAACAAATTCCCATAAAATTTTCGGGTGTTTTATCTACCTGCAATCCACAATGGATAACATTACAAAAACCAACTATTAACATTGCGGGTTTTGATTGATAAGAATCTACTTTAAGGGATATCTCCAAATTAGGTTGCCTCAAATATATTTGCTCCACACCCCCTTTCTTCTTCAAATGATTGAAAAAAACAACATGGCTCATATGTGTCTTGTCATAAGAAAGAAGAGTTTCACATAAATTCCCCCCAACATTTTCCCCGCCCCTATACTTCTCTTCCCTAACTTCCTTTCTTCATCGCCCCTTTTCCTCTTCCAATTTTTCTCTCCCTCAAAAATTAACTTCTACAAATCCCTTTTGGCATCTCCACTGCACCACTCGTGTGCGATTGCAATTGTTATTGAGAGTATGTGATAAGGCTTCTTTTGTATGTAAATAACCTTATTTTGATTGCTAGGTCTGCATAGGGGTTACAATAACACTTATATGCCCTTGAGTATTTTTGCAAGGAAGTGGGTATGCAAGTAAACACCAGTAAGACCAAGATCACGATCTTCTCCAATAGAAAGAACACAAATCAACTTGAATTTTATTTTGAAAGAAGTATTCTAGAAGAAGTATATGATTATGAATACATTGGGATTGACTTCAATAACAAGCTTATTTGGGAAACTCACATGAAGACGAGAACTTTGGGAGGGTTAAGAACATTATATGCCCTATAAAATAAATGCAAAAGAAGTAGAATTATGGGATTGACAAACTACTCGGACTCTTTTTGGGCTATTAGTAATTCAAGTGGTGTATTATGGGTGCAAACTATGGACCAACAACATTTCAGACTCAAAATGAAAAATAAATAGAGAGAATTCAAAAACGTATGATTATAAGAAAGTTCAAACTAAAAGTATCAGTCCTAATGAGATTCTTTAGTTGAAACAAGGGTAGTCCTAATTGAAACCATTGTTATGGTGGGTCTCTTAGGATATCTAAAAATAATTGGGTAGATGGAGGCAAGTAGATGGCCCAATGTGGTCTTTAATGAGATCTTGTGCAGTCCTGGATGAATCAAAACAAGTGGACGAGGAAATGACACATTGCCCTAGATGCATGTCCCAATAATAGCAAGGAAATAAAGACGTTTGTTATAGATAAATTCCACAAGTTTATGCAGGATAAAATGGTAGGGAGGAAGAAGAAATATTGCCTTAATGAATTTAACTCCAATTATGATCATCAACAAAAGGACTATAGGGGCTAATATCAATTGGAGAGCAAAGTTTCTCATAGCTCAATTAAGGACAAATTCATATCGCCTTGGGTATTAAACATGTAGGTGGAAAAAGCCAAAAGATACATGGGAAGAGAGAGTTTGTGTCTTTTACACCGATGGGCAGTAGAATCTAAAAAACAATTTATAACAATTTATTTTGAGTGTAATGATTATTGTAACATCCAGACCAAATTTACAAATATTTTAATAACAATCGCATTACATGATATGTTCATTAAAGAGGGGGCGGAGAAAAGGAGAGATTTTATTACCAATTTGAACATAGAGAAACTGAAATTTAGAAAACAAAAATAATAGGGTTTAGTATCCCATAGGCTTCTCTTGGGCTCCTCGACCTTAAAAGATATCTATGTAAAAAATATCTATGTATGTAATAATTTAATACAGAAAATAGATTGTTTGGTACTATGGCGGGTGCGTATTAATTCTTTGGGAGGAGTGGAGATGAAGATGAATGTATGACAACCCTGATTGTTCAGTCAAATATCTCGCATTAACCACTCTGCCCATTCAAATTCCAAACCCTTTTTCAATCTCGTAACGTGGGAGAGGGAACGATACATACACAGATTATCTTAGTTTATACTAATAATAACAGGACCATCTAGTTTATACTAATAACAGGACTCTTCCGTTGGCAAAGGATTTCCTGGGGTGCTTCTGGTGCAGGATTTATCTATTTTGCCTCACAAAGGAACCCCAGCGACAGTTTTGTATTGAAAAAGGTTAAATTCTCCTCTGGTGGCCTGGGTGTTGTTGTTCTGAAACACCCAAATAGGATTTCATACAGTTTTTATTTCAGTTTTTTTTGGCTTTTGAAGAAGATTAACATGGAACGATCAGAGGATGAAGTGGATATCTCCGGGGAAGAAGATGAACAGAAGAAGGGGCAATCAGGGAGTGAAAGAGAAGATAGCGAGCAATCATCGTCATCTTCTTCAGATGGGCATGACTCGGACGATGCAAGCAGTGATAGCAGTGGGAGTGGGAGTAGGGGTGCGGGTGGAAGTGTCGCTGGTAGCGGGGATGGGAGTGGTGCCGCTGCCAGTGCCAGCAGTGGGAGTAGCAGTGGTGGTGATAGCGCTGGGGAGAAAGAAGTTGATAACGTAAATGAGATGGAAGAGGACGAAACGGAAGATCTCTTCACCTCAGATAATGAGGACTATCATCGAACTCTGCCTACCAGCCATTTGCCCATACCTAGTAAGCGTGTTTGCACCATTGGAGCTTTTCTATTCTTATTTTTGTTAGGGCTTCATCCTTGCGCTATAACAATTACTTCGAAAAGAATGGTCTCCTTGAATTGTTGGAAATTTTGCCGTGGAGTCCATGCATTCTACTCTGTTCCGGATAATTCACAGTACAATGTCTAAAATTTTTGGGAAGCTCTGTGATTTCAGATAGTGTTCAGGAAAAGGTCCACAACTGGGCATGTGACATCGTGCATAACACAAAATCTATTTTTATGCAACAGAACAATTACTTGAAAGTACTGAAAACATACATTCTTCAATGCCCATGACATCTGAGAATTCCACAATAATTAGAGTGGAACTGGCCCTCCATGGTCTAGGGCCTAAGCGCAAATAAAAATACAAGTATTTTAAATGTCTAAACATGCTAAATGATTTTAATTCATGATCAATAATGGTTCAAACTCCAATGCCACATCACTAACACCAGAATGGGCTAAATTCATATTTTTCCTTTTGTTCTTTAAGCATACTTTTCAAGTGCAGTAATTGTTATCCTGATTTTCAAAAGAACATGCAAGCAATTGTAACTTACTGTGCTTAAACACAAGATCCAAGAGTTGTTTGTGAGCCCATAGCTGGTGCTTTTTCTCAATATGGATCGAATCATGTGTGCACAATTTTTTTTTACATGATGGAGGGCAGAAAAATTGATTGAAGCTTCTCAAGAAAATGCTCTACCATTTAGGAATAGAAGCAGTGTATCTGTGCTATCACGTAGTTGGATGCATCCAAGTCCCGGTGTTTTTACTTTCCTCATGCCAAGCATTCTCTCTTTGTTCCCATAAATGGTTAGATGTCATCTCAATATACGGTTGTCTTCGTTGTTGCAAACCAACCTGTTTATTGTGTCAAATAAGCCTGTCTTTATCTCCTTATCACCATTATAGACCACTCTTCCCATTTAGGATCTAAATAATAAATCACTGAATGTAGAGGATAATCTACGTGGCAGCATGACTCTTTTGGTTGGCATCAACATTGGGCAGAATCTCCTAGTTGGAAACCTCCCTCATTATGTAGGTGTCCTTGATCCCTTTCTTGTGGGGTTGAGGTCTCCAATAACTCAAGGGCTGGGGGTAGCATGACTCCTTTGGTTGGATCAACATTGGGCAGAATCTCGTAGTTGGAAACATCCCTCATTATTTACACGTCCTTGATCCCTTTCTCGCAGGGTTGAGGTCTCCAATAACTCAAGAGCCGGGACTGTCCATTACTTCTTGACACTACTCATTTCTAACTGCCAGAAGACAAAGGACCATATGCGGAAGAGCAACTGTTTCATCTTGCATATGGTTCCTTTTTCCTCTACAACTTCCAGGCATCAATCTCCTATGGTAGAGGAGAGCACAGAGGTGTTTGTCTAGGGTTAAGTTTTTCCGCGAGAGTCACATCAATAGACAAATAACATCACATATGCAGCCCACCCATGCGTTCAAGACTGTTGAGGTACATCTTGATGATGGAGTACAGGCATCCCACAACATCTTGTGGTGCTTGCATAACCAACTATGGCAACTTCTACTTTTCTTATGTACAAAGTCAATATAATATTAGAAAGCATATGACCACATCGAATGACCATTCATCCTCACCATGCTTCAAGCTCTTGGCTTTGGCGAAGTTTTTTTTTGGGCCGTACAAAATTTCCTCTTTGATGCATCCACTTGTCTTTCTATCAATGGTCATAAGCTAAGTCACCGCATTCGCCGAATTTAATAGGAAAAATTTAAAAATCGCCGAATGCTTAACCATCCTAATAAATTCGTTCAGATCCATGATTTAAATTGGCTGAATGGAATGACAATTTTAGAGGGTAAAAACATTAAAAAAATCATTATAAATAAGCATAAAAATTTGCAATTAGGGTTTGAAAAAGTAACAAAAAAAAAAGTATGCATATGCTCATAGTTTTGTTACTCTCGTCTTGTGATTTCTCTTTTGTTGCAAATGCAGTCGAAGCAAAACCCTATTGACGGCGACGGTGGTAGGCCTACAGGCTGCGTGACGGACTTGTATGTGAAATCCTGTTCCAGACATGTTCAACTACCTAAACGCATGATAATTTATTTTCACGCTTTCTTCTATTTTTATAGTTATTGTTTCACTTGTTTTAAAAATTAATTTAATTGTCATTTGAGGTTTCACGGTTTCTTATATTTTTATAGTTATTGAGTTCTTCTATGACATTGTATATTGTTTTACTTTTATTTCATATTATTTCAGTTCATTTTATAAGTTACATTTTAATTATATTGTATGCCTATTACTTTTTAGTTTGGATTTTATTTTCAATGTTTTTATTATATTTATATTTTATATACAATATTTTTACATTTTTTTAGTCATATATTTATATTTTATATTTGTATTTAGTAATATCTTTGTTTTATATTTTTAAAAATATAAGTATTTTTTAAAGCCAAATTTAATGACGAATTTTATCATTGATTTTTTAGCGACGATTTTTTTCCGAATTTTATCTTCGGCGAATTCGAACACGAATTCGAATGCGGTGACTTAGGTCATAAGTCCGAAAGCTTTGGTCTATTTCGCTCAATCTGGCAAGGATGTCCTTTAGCACCTGCACTCTTTGTGTTGGCCGCAAAAGCTTTGAGATATTTGCTTGCGCACAGAGCTTCTAATGGATCAGTCCATGGCATTTATTTGCTAGATAATTCCTCTAAGCTTATTAATGGTCATTTTGTAGATGATTCCTTCGTCACTCTTGTGGAAAGTGAGAAGTCTTTCAAAGAAGCTATGCAATGCTTGGATATCTTTTGCAAGGCTTCAGGCTTTGCAATGGACCAAATCTCAGTGCTATGTGCAAAGTATGCTTACTATGTTGGATTGGCTCTCACAATACCCATGGAAGTGGCTTCAAGGAGGAGACCAATTTAAATTCTTTGGCATCCCTTTCGCTTTCAAATGCACTCCAACAGGGTTATGGCGATGTGTCTTATAGACAAATTAGAGAAGAAGATCACCTTTCGGGTTTCTTGACCTCTCTCTTTGGCTGGGAAGTTTCAGATCTGCACCAAGATTCTTGCTGTCACTCATCTTTATTATTCTTCGTGCTAGGCTCCTTACAATGTATCTTATTGCAAATTGGCCAAGCTTCTGTAGGACTTTCTTTGGACCAATGCCAAACAAACCAGAGACTTCCATTTGGTTGCTTGGGATGTCTGTTGCCTCCCTCACGAGAAAGGTGGGATGGGCATAGTCGTTTTTTTTAGACAAAGCATAACATTCGGCATGAAATGGGTGGTTAAAGCTATTAATGGGAGCGAGACTTGGAAAATTCTTCTAAGGCATTGTATTTAGGTTGGTGCTCCTTATGGCAATAACTGTTTGAAGAATATTGGCTTTCAGACCTTGCTTATTACCTTGGTGCATGTCAAAATTGAAGGCTCTTTCATTGCCAAAAGCTTATGGAAGGCCTTCAAAGCAGTCAAGCCCTATCTTTGCTAGGTTGGTGATGGATTCAGATATGGGCTCTCCTTCAGTGATTATAACATCTAGTGGTCTCCTATTATAATAGAAAATCGTGTTCCTCTAGTGGAAACTCCGAGAATTAAGGCCCTTCGATTGTACAGGAAAGGAATCACTTCTTTCCAGAGCTTGGTGCATTCTAGAGATTGGATTCCTTGCTGCAACTTAAAATCAAATACAGGCTGGCCAATTTTGCTCTTTCTTCCATTCTGAAAATTTAGGAGCTTCCCCCAAATGCTATGTTACACAAGCTTGGCCTCCATCCACCTGCATCTTGGTGTTGGGATTGGCGCTGGAATGTTGAACTTGACACTGCCTTCAACCAGTACTCATCAAGACTACTTTATAATCTAACGAGCCCCTTCTCACATGCTATTCGCAAGCTGAATTCTGCTTGGAGCCTTCACTCTTCCCTCAGGACTTAGCTTACTCGCCTTAATCGTGTCTAGAAACCCCAATTGGAACCCAAAATAGAACACTTCCTTTGGTGTTTTGTCAATCAAGATATGCCCTTAGGAGAGAGGTTTAAACATATTGGGGTCTCCACACTCAAGTGTCTTGCTTGCTATCGGCTTGAAACTTTCAAACACCTTTTTTGGTATTGCCCCCATGCGCAAGTTGCCTAGAACTGGATGTGCACTCGTACCAGAGGGTAGCCCTGCTCCATTCGTCCCCCTGGCCGTCGTTTCAGTCTCAGATCTCAGCAGGGGAGGAGGTTTTCGCCCGTCTTTGGGTTGTCAGTTCATCAAGAGCTTCTCTTCATCGGCCTCAAATGTTAGGAGGGGTGTGGCTACCATTCCTGAGTTGACCATTGGTCCTCGTTTGCCCCCATCCATTCCCTTTTATGCTTCTCCCGTCTTTCTCTCCCGCTTGCTCCATTACCCCCACCTGTGGGAGTATTTGGCTTCGGGCTTCCTCTCTACTTCGTCTCGTTTTCTTTCTTCAATTTTTGGGAACTCGTTTGAGTTGTCCCCATTGGCACTTTGTATAAGTTTGGACTGCAGTCCCATTGACCTACTTTTGTGGTCATTTGCTGGACATTAATATACTTATCTTATCTTATCTTTGTTTCAGCCTTTCCATCCAAGCCATTCACATGGACCTTGGCCTTTCTCGGGAACTCTACTCATTGACCTACTTATATTACTTTTTTGTGGCAATTCCCTAGAGCTATTATTCTTTTTCAATTATGGAAAGCTAGAAATGCTGTTATTTTAAACCATGAATGTATCTCGGAGCATTTTCAGACTAATGAGAAGATCTTGGTCATATCTTCTGTGTATTTATAGATACAAGCGCAAGTTGAGAAGGTGGCCTTGGAGTTTTAGAATTTGCAGGAGTTGCTCGTGCATTGGGCGAGAGCCCCTTGCACCACGAGTTGGATTCCGCCGGATCCGCCACAGTTGGGCTCTTTGCCCCTCGTTGTCAGGTAGAGGCAGAGCCACTTGCGTGGTAGTTTCTCCACCTCACCACCTCCTTGATAAGGACCCTGGAGTTTGCCGTTGCCTCGGGGGAAGTATTCTCCTGGTCCTCTGTAATATTCCTTTTCCCAATTGAAGACCCTTAGCCTATTTTGTCTACCCGACAACTAAGGAATGAAAATAAGGGCGACTTAAGTTCTAATATTTTATTATAAAGTGCACGATAAAAATAAAATAAAAGAAAACATTAGATGCACTTATAATAATTTATTAGTGACTTAAAAATAGAAAAAATGCAACATATAGTGAAAAGCATTTGGGCCAAATTGTTTTATTCTAGGAAAATGTGACTTGCACTAAGGAGCAAAAAGAAATGGGAAAATAATGTAAGAGCATATGGGACAAGTTAATCACTCAAGAAAAATGTGACTTGCATTAGGAGGGAAAAGTTGTTGGGAAACTACATTTAATATAAGAAAAAATATATATTTTTTTGATAAGGTAAACGCTTTTGACCGGAGCTATGAACCGGGGGGTTCTTTGGTCCCCTCCCTTTTACATAATATATATCATATTAGAAGACGACATGGTGGCTAATCAGGTAGCCATGAGAATATACCACCCTAAATACAAAAACCAGAGCCTAAAGAGAAATATGGTGATTGGATGTGACATTTTGAAACAATGTCACCCTAGACCAAAAAACTATATGTAATATCTATAATAGTGGGCCTTCCTGGCGTTAATCAGAAGCATCTACCATCGTTGGTTTGGGATTGAGGATTTCCTTCTCCACAGGAGCCGCTTGATGAAGCCTGGTGCTGTTATGACGAACCGGGGTTTGCTGTTGGGCAACCTGGAGGAGCAGGGAGTATGTTGAAGTTCCATGCTCACGAAGACGAGTCACGCGTGGGGGAATTGGACCAATGGGCCTGTCCAAATCCTCCAGGGTGAGCTATGAGATAGAAGCGCCCTCCGTCGCTTTAGAGCTGCATTTCACATGGATTGCTACTGTGAACCTCCACAACACCTTGTTTCTCCTTTGTAATTCTTGGACCAGTTCCCTGTCCACCCCACTTGAACCCCCGTTATCTCCAACAAGCATGAAATAGGAAGGCATGTAGAAGCTCTAAACCGCCTCTTCCAGCCCAACCAAGTGATGGGGAAGGATGAAACAACGGGTGATGAGAACTTCTTTTTTGTCTTCGCTAATCAACAACAAATGGGTCACGAAAAGAGACGCAATTTCATCATTGACCCGAGGGCGCCCAGAGCTCTGTAGATAATCAGTCTCGATAATGGCCTCAATAGCCCTGCGAATCCAAGGGGATTCGCACAAGAAAACATTTTTCATCCAGGTGGGCATGACAGGCCCGTAAAAGGCATCTCTTGTGTTTCTCCCCTCAAATACAGACCAAGAAATGGGCCAAAATCCATCTTGAATTGGAAGGCAAAACCCGCAGTGACAATAGACAATTGAACAGAATGAAGCATTTGAGGGAGAAAGAGCAATTAAAGCGAGGTCGCTCGAGGCGCTGTCGTTTGCCTTGCCACGTGAGAGGTGGCATCATTATCCAGAATGGCGACTAGACCCAACCACTCGTTGCAATCATTGGCCGAAAGGGAAAGGGGGATTTGAGATACACCAAAGTTGGTGAGAAAGTCCGCCGCTTTATTGCCTTCTCGGAAAGTGTGTTGGATTTCCCATGATTCCAATTTGGATAACCAGCGGATTGCATTGGATATGAAGTAATCGAGTGTCCAGTTTGGGGTATTACCTTTTTTAATGGCTTGAATGATGACCATTGAATCCCCTTCTATGAGAAGATGAGATATGCCATTTTGCACTGCTAATTTGATACCAGAAAGAAGTGCTTGTGCTTCGACTTGATTACAGGCGCCATTTGACAGGTGGAAGGAGCTTGCGCAAATCAACTTACCTAACTCATTTCAATGAAGACCCCGCCCCCGAAAGACCATGGTTCCCTTTGGAGGCCCCATCAAAATTCAATTTACGGAAACCAGGGGGGGTGGGTATTAATATGAGAAAATATTAAATGAAAGCAATGGAAAATATTAAATAAAGTAAGTGGAAAACATTAAATGAGGCAAGTGAGCTGATTGGATGTTGAGGGAGGTTAGTTGGGCCATTTTCTCTATATAAGCAAGTCGACTTGCTTAGGAGAGTATCACTTGTTTATTCTAAAAAAATCAGATTTACATGTTAAGCATTGTTTGCTTGCATTTTCACTCTTGAAGACAAAAACCCTCTAAGAGCCCTAGTTGAAGGACGAAAACCCTTCCTCTAATTTGTGAGGATTCTCTACACAAGGATTTCCATTGTGCTTCAGTGAATTAACAACGTTTTCCGTGTATTTCCAGCAGTTGAATAAAGGGGAAGTTGCAGATTTTTGGCAAGGGTTTGGGAGAGAGTTATTATTTTCTATACCCTTCATCCATGTGGAGCGACCCACTTTTATGGCATATTTGATGTATTTCAGATCTGATTTGAGTGCTGTATTATGTTCTGATTTTTATAAATCAAACCAGCTTGTTTTCAGAATTTTTGGGGATTCAGAGATATTATTTTTATCTATTTTTATGGGCAGCCAGTCTGCAGATTTTATAAATTAATTTCAGCCTTATTGTGCAACAAAACATGTATGGTCTTTTTTATACTTTGGCTTTATAAAATTGGTAGATCAGATTGGGGTGGAGAAGTTATATTTTATTGGCTAATTTGTTTGGGTTTCCCACTTTACCCTAGTCACACTTTTCAGGTTAGATTCAAATTTGCATTAAATAAATTTAAATATTTTCTCTAATCTGCAATTTTGAGTTTGGGTTTTTCCTAAAATCCAATTGGGGGCAAAAATAGTCCCATTGGGGACATTACATCCTCTGCTGTTTGTCTATCTCGTTGGCCCTCTCCAATGCAAGTTGGCGCCATTGTTGTCGGTTCTCCACCCACTGGTTGGCGAATTATGATACTGTTGGCCATGCAAGACCCTTAGACGTTGAATGGATGGCCTGTTTCAGACCCTTCGATGGATGAGGCAACTGGTATGGGAGCCCTCCCTTCTCGGGATGATCCACCATCTCCTCCCAGCGCCACTGTTCTATATGCTTGACGCTCTGCCTTCTATCTTTTTTGTGATCTGGCTGTCTAGTTAGCCCACATGGCTTTGTCGTTTGTTTTGAGCCATGTGTTTTGCTAAAATGGATATCGGGCTGTGACTTTTTCCAGCCACACTTTTTATTGTAACCATCTGTATTGACTACTGATTAATATATTGATGTGTTCCGATAAAAAAAGTTAATATAATAATATACATAATTCACTCTCTATTCGTGTGCAATAATCTGCTCATTGATTTATAGTTAAGCTCTACAATTTTATATGCACTGCAACTGTTATTATGATTTGCTTCCATCTTTAACATATCAAGCTATAGCAATTTAGAGTGTTGCTCCCCCTCCTTCAGGACACTATTGGGATCCGGAACTAAGGATGATGTAGAATACTCAATTGATAGTCCACAATTTGCAAAATGCTCCCTTGTTTCCCATTGTTGTCATGAATAACATATAAGATTTCTTCCTCTGCTTTTTCCATGCGCTCATAAGCAAAATCCTTGTAAGGTCTATGACAATCATCATTCTCAAAATGTGGACAAGGGGTCACAACCTTTTAAGATGATAACAGGTCTCTTTCAGTGATGCATTCCCCAAGTCAATGCTTCCAATCTATATAGAATTATGTTCTTTGGAAAGGCTAGAATTTACCTATTCACCACTAACCACTATTCTCTCAAAGATGTCCTCTCTTCCAATTTCCTTTTCAAAATTACAAACCACACATGACCACACATACCCTCCTTGTTACTGGCGTACCCAAAACAATAACTTACTCATGTCTACTAGGTACATTAACTGTTCCTCTCCACAGACATGCCTTGCCTTCAATTTAGCAACACCTCTGTTGAACACCAGAACATTGCAAATAAAAATAAAATTTTGAGCACGATTCTGTTACTATCAATGGAGTTCAGAAATTGATCTGCCACACCAATGCCCTGGGCCCCACTCAACAACCACTAACTAAATAACGAGCATAATAAAAACATTATTTATCATTTCAAAATAACTTCATTATTCGAAACAGAACAGGGGAACTAATTACAGCATTAAAATCCATTCACTTTTCAATTACATCAGCTATTCACCAACCACATGAACCATAACAGCATAAAGCATCGAGGCATTTTCTTTATTTAAACTTAAATAAACATTCATTCATTTCCGCTGAAGCAAAAATAAATCCTACCATAACCAAGTATAAACAGTGTATACGAACAAGTCAATACACACATTTTCATATATTAGGAATGTGGGAAACACAACCAACCCTACTGGCTGAACCAATATTGATCACAACCATTGAGCTTACGCTCAGGAATGGCAATATCTTAACATAAAGAATACAATTATCTCTGACCCAACAAGTGTCCATAAATGTACTCTGCATGTAACTGTGTCAATATAGCACTGACATATCAGACTAGGAGAGGAAGATTATCATTGGATCGCTTTACCTCCAACCACAGAGCCTTACGGTTCCCTTGCGCACTTCTTGAATGAGAGCTGCCCTACCCTTCAACAAAAGCAGAAGGTATAAGAAGCCAACTGATGAGAGAGTCAAATAACCATGTGCAACAAGTAGTAGTCACCATCATAAATGCTGTCAAGCCAAGTAGAACCAGATACCACAACAGAAAGCATCAGCACCATCTACAGTTAATACACGAAAAACACTATGAACCAGACAGTACAGTGAACATGACTAATGATCATATACATCATGCTTTGACCAACGACTTACTGAAGTAGCAGCTGCAAACCCCCTGCCACTCAGCCCAATAATACATGGGTTCCAGAAAGTGCTGTCAAACCTCAGTGATTCTGAGTCCAAATTATTCACAAGGCACACCAATCTCAGCTCTAGTTTTCACCTGGATTTTAGCCTTTTAGGTGAATGCAATGTAATAGCATAACTGACTTCAGTTTTCCCAGAATACCAGTAACCAAACAGTCACATGCTTGTACAATTTAGACCAGCAAGGCCATGACAATAAGTATGATATCAAAAGTCATGTAGTAAGCATATTTGTATTCTATCTTAGTCTCTATGAAGAGTTGGTTCATATAAATGAACGAATATCATATGCTCCCATGGACTTACTCAACACCTTTAACCCACCTAGGAAAATCAACAAGTTGAAAGAATATCCTCAACCTCCACCCACAACTGATAGTCAAGTTAAGAACATTTATTTTTCTGAGTGCATACCAAGTGTCTCAACCCCAATTCCCGTATCACAACAATTGCATAACACGTCCATATTAAGTCCACGGAAGTGGGGTGGGAATGTTGAGGAAGCCAATGCCTTTAACAACACACTCATCTCAATTCCCACCGGGTAAGGTAGGTATCTCCCTCTGTAAGTCTGTAAAAACCATCTCCAAAATAAGTGCAGTTATAAACACGTCACAGAGTTTTTTCATGCAAAGATATTAAGGTAAAGCTTCAATTAGTTCCTTCTTTTATCCTTGTACCATGCCCTATAGTTTATCTCAGGAATGTTAGAGCACACATTCCCCATTCCCCATACGTCTCAATTCTATGTCACAAGGTTCTCTGAATTTTATCGAAAAAGTTTGAATTTTGCTGAACTTTATTCTCGTCGAACATGAACTTGAACTTTATCCATTATTTTTTGCAATGGAAGTTTTTGACACAATTTTGAATTATTTTACCAATGTGTGTATATCTACATATACTGACTGAAAGTAGCAGACAAAAAGCTCTCTCCACTCTGTCCCTCTGACATATTTATGCATTTTTTCAAAAAATAGAAATGATAGAATTTTTTTTCAAATAATAGAAATGATAGAAAAAAATTTGTTCGAACTTAAAGACGTTTTTTTTCCTCGAACTTTATCCCTTGGCGAACTTGAACTGAATTTTTTCCTCCTCGAACATAAACACGAACTTGAACCTTGCGACTTAGCGTCTCAAATTCCATTTGTTACCTATGCAGATACATCAGAGCACATCCCCTCAACCTAAGTCACTGCATTCAAATTCGTGAAATATTTGTTGCTAAAAAAATCGAAGACAAAAATTCATGATGAAATTCAAGTAACAAAAATATACTTTATTTGAAAAATATAAAACATAAATATAAATATATATATATATATATATATATATATATTATAAAAAACGTAAAAACTATTCTTAAACTAAAAAATAAAAATAAAAAACATATTATATTTTTTCTTTGACCACTTAAGACTTAGACTACACTTATTATTTAATATGTTATATACGCTGTAATTGAAGAGAGAGGAGTTGAAGAAAAAATAAAAAAATAGATATAGAAGGATCAGGCACGGCATCTAGCAATGGAAGTTGGCAAATTCGCGGGCTACGGCGGAGATCACGCCAAGTTGTAAACTCCACGGTAGCTTCAGACATGGCACGGTAGCTTTCAAACGTGGGAGGGCACGACAGCTTCTAGTCACACTAAAACTCTTTCTGCAGGCTTCAAACGCCGCAGCTAGGGAAAAACAACCTTACAGTCATAATTTTTTGGATTTTTTAACTCGTTTTCGGTTGGTGCGAAATAAATTGTGAATTTTAACAAATTCCTTGTGACAGCTTGAGATTCGGTGAATTTTGCATTTTTGCCATAAAAATCGGCGAATACGGTGACTAAGCCCTCAACCATGTCCACATGCTCATGTTCAGGTCCTGTCTAAGGTTTAACACAGCTGAACCTATCCCAGGTCCCCATAAACCTTGCATGTATGTATGGTATACATGACTGAAACACATTGTCTCAATCATATATACTGTGAAGCCAGGAAACGCCTAAGGGGCCCACGTTTCTGCCTGAAAACGTTTCGGAAACGTGAAACGGGTACAAAACGTGCTCGAAATGTTTCCGGATTTTTTTTTTTAATTTAAAAAAAAAAAAAAAAACGTCTAACTTATCTAGATTATTATCATGTATATGTGAATCATTGAAATTGTAACCATGTTGAATGACGAGTTATGACTCTTTAGAAGTTCAAATTTCAATGAATACAAATTATTTTGAGTGCTTTATCAATTATCTCTTATGGGCTACAAATTTACAATTATAAAAAGAGTATTATGCATATATATATATATATATATATTTTATTTTTTTAATAATATACTGTACGGACGTTTCCGGCAATGTTTCGTATCCAAGGTTTTTTGAAAATTGCCGTTTCCGCGTTTCGTATCTGTTTCCGTGCAACATAGCATATATATGATATATCATGTCTACTTCATGACAGGTATGTGTATTGGAGCATGTTCGTTTAAAACATCTGAGCTGAAAAGCATGAATTCTAGCCAAACTCTGTCTATACAAGGACAGTCACGTACAAGAGGAAAGAAAATACATATATATATATATATATATATACACACGTCAATACACACACACACATATAGTTAATATATTTTTCCAACCAGATTCTTCCAATAATTTTGTCTTCACATTCAGGCCCTAATCAAGGGTTTGGAAATGCCAATACAACATTGATCTTAAAACTGTATTTGACAGGTTTGAAGTTTTGGTTTCATAGGACCTATTGCAGTTCAGTACACATGGATTTTTATCCTAAAACAACTAAATAATCATCTACAGGTTGGGCTGCTATATCTCATTAAAACCATTCTCATATCAAACCTCAAATGTCAAGCAAAAGAGAGCCCAGATTTACTAACAGTCCCAGGTACCATATTTACGAAACAATAGAGCTTATATAAAATAGGGTGTACTTTTTGATACATATATTTTGACATAAATGTATCCGTGAAATTATGCCATTTATGGTAACGAAGCACCCAAATTTGGTCCATCTAATGAGGGATAACAAATTGTCAACATAGGCAGTCCACAATGTTGACCACAAAATCAAATTAACCTATTCAGCCAAACAGGCATTATTTCTTACAACCCATATCTTATATAAGTTCATATTAGGGTTTTGCTTCTACTAAAACGAAACCCAATATCACATCCCTTTCACAATCAGATTGGAGAGAAAAGTTTTAGAAGGTTGGTGAACATGCCTGCTGTTACAACCGTGTAGATTGCAGTTACCCTAACCAAACAAAGTTGCCCTCAGTTGATCGACCAAAAAGAAGATATGGCACTAAAATCTCAAATCTCTAAGAATCCACATATGTATCTCCCTAACATTAAGATCCAAATCCAAAAGACAAAAAATGTTCTTGCTCTAATGATGCAGGGTGTTCATATACAATTCAAATCTGCCCCTCCCAAAAGGGGTGGCAGTTGTTCCAATTCCCAAATAGAAACTTGTACCATGCCATAAAGGTACTACAAATTCCTTGTAAGCAACCTTGCCATACCCCCAGGCATAGAAATAATCTTAATTTGTTCGAGGGAAAAAAGCCTACTCTCAGTCTCTCTAAGGGGAGATAACAGATTTAGGTCAGAATGACCCAATGTCCAAGTAACCCAAACCACTAATCAATTTGTGGTTGATTTTAATAACACAAGGTAAGGGATTAACTTGAGCACACCTTTTTTGGATTATAGCTTACACTTAAACATTAGCCCTTCACCAAGTAAACCAAGGTCTGTCTAATACCAAGGCTTTATAAGGTTTAAATGTCATTTAAGTCATCTTGCATCCAAGTGAACATAAATAGGAGTCAACTGGTGAAATAAAGCCTATGGCCAATGAGCCCCTTAAAACAAGGTAAGCAAAATCAACACGATTCAAAAGGTCACAAGACCTTAACAAGGCAATCAGAGTAAAATTACTGCCATTTAGAAGATTAACACAAGATAGAGCACTTATAACCAAAACAACGACCAATCTAGCCTACTTAACCACTACTATCACACTATAATGTCCCCTTTTTCCCAATCGAAGACCTTTGGCCTATTTTGTCAACCCGACGGCCAAAGGAAAAATATAAGGGTGACTTAAGTCACAATAAATTATTATAAAGTGCTATAAAAAATAAAATAAAATAATTAAAGCACTTATATTAATTTATTGGGCTTAATAGCTAGGAAGCATGGATACGCCCAAGACCCCCTTGTATCCCCCTTGATACGTATTGGATACGGATACGATACGGATACGTACCGAATACATGCCTGATACGTACCGGATACATCAGGATACGTCACAGATATGTACAGACGTATCCTGTACGTATCAGGGACGTATCGTACAGTAAATGTTTTTTTAGTTTTATTTCATTTTTTAAAAGTTTTATTTCATTTTTAAGTAAATATGTATCCTGCAGTAAATATGAAATGTAAAATCTTAAGTATATTGTATGTTTTGAAAATTTGAACATGGATCCTAGTATATTTTTCAAATTTCAAGTTTTGTTCGTATTCATGTTGACATGATATTCGTATATCATATGTATGGCAGCCACGTGATCAATAAAAATGCAAACTCTTAAGTAACTGTATATTGAATGCTTTGAACATTGATTCAAGTTTTGTATTACTATTTCAGTTTTTTATGGACTAAAAAATGAGTAAAATGAGTAGATGTACATAAAAAATTATATATATATATATATATATATATATATGTACGGACGTATCCAAGACGTATTGTATCCAAGGGTTTTTAAAAATTGACGTATCCGCGTATCGTATCCGTATCCAAACCGATACTCATATCCGTATCCTGGCAACATAGCTTAATAGAAATAAATTATAATCCCTATGGTAAATACGATTTGCCTTAAGGGGTAAATATCATTGTAAAGGGATTTATTATATTTTATTCTGCCTAGAAAAGGATAATGGCGACTTGGGCCAAAAGTGAATAATGGCATTTAGGAAGGATAAATATATAATTATTTAATGTTTTTTCCCTATGAAAATGTGACTTGCATTATAGGGAAAAAGTGGTTGGGAAAAACATTTAATATGGGAAAATATTAAATGCTTTGCATAGGGAAAGTCATGTGAGCTCATTGGCTGGTTTGGAGGTTGGTTGTTGGCCCTTTTTCTTAAAAGGGAAGTCGACTTGCTTCTTCCATTAAAAATTCCAAGGACGAAACGCTTTGTGGATTTAATCTCTTGTGGACTAAAACCCCAAGAGTTGAGAGGGTTTTTCACTCAGAAATTCCCATTGATTGTAATAAGATTTTTAAGCATCTGTAGCAGTGATTTCCAGCAGTGTTTTCGGAGTATTTTGGAGAATAAAATTGCAGCAGTTTTTATTCTATTGGGTCGACTTGCCTTGGAGCTGTTTGGGCATTATTTTGGATGTATTTTCATCTGAAAATCATTGTCAAATATCTCCCAAATTTTATGAATCAAAGTGCTGTAGTTTCATAATTTTCTGAGTGGTTTTTAAAGGGTTTCCAGGCAGTTTATTAATCAGATTTCAGATCTGATTTCTGAGTTATTTTGGCTGCAATAATTTCTGATTTTTATATATTCCGGCTTCTAAAAATTGTGGCAACCAATTGTGATAAAGGAATCAATTATTGAGTGTCATTTGCACGAGTTTCACTTCTAAACCCTAGTCGCAGTTCCTAGAATAAATTTAGATTTGCCCCAGTTTGCTTGCCGTGGTTTTCAAAATTAATATTTTATTATTTGCAAGTCATAAAAAATTGGGAAAAAGATCTATTGGGGATCTTTCACACACAAGGTAAGAAAGATAAAGCACATATGCCCTATATAGCCAAATCACATCACAATCGATATGAAAAACATCCTGGAATAGGAATATATATCGCAATAGGCACAATAGATACCACCAGTGCTCAAGCAATAAGTAGCACATATACAACAAAGAAACACAACCGCTGAACAATGTATGCAAAGACATAACAAAACAAGCACAAAAAAAAAGCAATGTGGTGTGTGTGTTTGCCGTTCATCTCTCCCCAAGATGGCCATTTCAAATCTGCCGCACGTCTTCCTGATAATAGTCTCCCTGTGAGTCTCGCCACTGTGAGTGGGGTGTCAGTTTTGCATCCATCTCAGGAAACAAAAGGGTAGTGAGTCCATGTTAAATATCTTATAAAGTAGTAAAATAATGATCAATGCTAAGCAAAATACCATAAATGCTATCAATGGGCTTTTAACAAATCTACTACAAAACACAACAATGCTAAATATCATTTGCATAAAATCCTATTATATAAAACAATTCATCTAAATTAGAATAATCATGTCAATATCAAAATGATAAAACAATATAAGCATCTAAGCTGATTAAAATATGTTTAATTAAGGTCTATTTATTTAAATAAATGCTTTTCTAATCACAGCCAGAAATAGCTTGTGACATTCAAAGTGTGGTCATCAAGGCAGATTCCTCCATTGAATCAAGTACATAAACATTTGCCTGTGGTTCCTTTTGTCACGGTCACTTTGACTGCTTCCTTGAACAGATCATGAATGCGTAGTGTTTGAATGCGACGACATGAAATAAGTTGCATCATGGGCAACGACCTACTTCAAGGTTTGTTTACTGTTGACATTGTCCTATATGCTCTTGCCTCGAAGGATATCAATGTGTTATGGTTGATCATGTAGTGCTACTACTAGTTTATGTAGCCTGTAATCATGGATGTGTATTCTGATATTTTTAATCCCTTGGGTTGTGGATAATTCTGCCTCTGTTGCTCTTGTGGTTCTTTAAGGAAGCTATTTGCTACCTCTATGTGAATGACACCTTCCTCATCTGCAAAGAAGTTCTCTTCCAAATCTGACATTTACTTGTACCATCCATAACATTCATCTTCTGATCTTCCAATATTTTGTTTTCTGTCTCATATGCCTTCCCTATCTATAGGGAGACACACCACAAATTATGCTTCTCATCAAATTCATTTTCAATTTTTTACCCAGTATATATTTCTCTGTTGTATTCCTTTAATATTCCTATTGAAGCAACATTGATTTCCATGGTAAACCGCAGGTCTTGCTATAATTTTTGTATTTCCTACCAAATTTGTATGATATGGAGGAATGTTGAAGGGATAAACACAGCCTGTTGTTTAAGGTTTCATCCTTTATTTGTAATAATGCAATGGATTCTCTCTCTCTCTGTACGTGAGGTACATTTCATAAATGGAAAAATTAAATGGAAAAATTCCGTGTTTGTTTAAATCCATTCCTTTACATGAAACCCAAAATTCCCATAGTTAAACATGAGAATGAAGTCCTATGGTGCTTCTCCTCAAAACTCTTGCTGCCCAATACCTCATTGTGTTAAACTTGCAATGTTCTTCCACTAAGCTGCCAGCTTTGGTTCTGCTATTGGTACTGGTATGGGGATTGGATACGCCTTTACAAGACTGTTTTTGCTCTGGGTTCAGTAAGACTTGTAGAGTTGTAGAACAACTATATAAAATATAAAAAGTATAAAATTTTTAGCTAAATAAGAAAGCCAATCACATAATATGCAACATGTAAACAAAATAACCACAAAACACTACTGATAACTGATAATTCAATGCCAAATGCCATGATAAATCAGAAAAAATTAAAAGTCGGTGGTCAAACTTACAACTACATTAGCACATTTAAATTCAATATAAAGCATTGTATTGATCTTCATTAAGAGCATTAACATCATCATGTGGCTCATTAGAACCATATACAGAAGTACTGCCATCCTGCTAGATGCACCATGTCTTGCCCCTCCATATTGACTAATAAAAGTTGGGCAATTAAAGTATCCAAGTCAGGATGTTCAGGCTCGACATCCCAATGCATCGTCACCCCTTGCTTGTACTCGTCCTCCACGTGTTAGATAAGGACTAAGTTGGAATGCATGTAGACCAAATTCTTTGCCTTTTTTGTTGCCAATTGGTTGCGCTTAATTGAGTGGATAAAGGGGTATGTACTATGGTTCTACCCAATTGAAGAACTCACAACCTATTGAGTCAAAGTCAATGCAAATTTAAATTTTATAAAGTAAAAACCAATATTAAATGCTAAAAACTCAAACAAAAAGAAAAGGAGTTAAAAATCATAGTTCTAATAAAATTTTGATTGCAAGAGGTTGTATGCATGGATCCTTGCCCATGGAGGTATCATCATGTATGACCATCCGTTTTGTACTTGTTTCGAATAGTGCCAAGGTTGTGACATGTGGAGACTATGAAATTCCTAAACTCACTAACAATCACGTCTTCTAAATTTGGACCTGGGAAGAGTCTAGTGGATGCTGTAGTATAGTCATCACTAACTTCAATATCCCTGTATGGTGGCACTCTCCTAGGCAAAGAAAGGATCCTAGTGTTGTATTTAGGAGTTAATATTTTGTTTCACCAATCAATGAGGTATTTGAGCACTTGAACAAAAAAATCTTTGTAGGATCCTTCTCTTTCGCATTTATAATCAAGTTTATCTTTGCAATCACCGAGTCAATACCATCATACATCTCACCCAAACATGGCTGCTTCGTATCCACAAATCTGATCATACTCATCATGATGGGCTCAATAAACTAAGCAAGTAAAACACATGAGCCAGCCACTCATCATCTAGGATCAACCCTTTCACTTTTTGGGCCCTCTTTGTGTTCCATTGCCTCAATACAACTCAAAAGTTGCTGATAAAAACCGCCAATGTCTCTTGCACCTTCGCAAGTCGTCTCAAGATGATTGTGTGAGACAAGTCGAGTCTTAACAATCTAATAAGAAAATAAACTAAATAAAATATTGAAAACATTCAAAAATTTGTAAGTTACAACATCATTGACATTGTCTTTTAAATATTGACTAATATAAAATTTAAAATATATATTAAAATTCCTAAACTAAATTAATTTTATTTTTTTCACTTACCTTTAAACAACTTTAAAATTGATTTGAAGATGGGTTGGGACATGTGATGGTTGGTGACAAAGATTCAAATCTCATTGGCCTTGTCCAATCCATCTATTTTATTGCCCAACTTTTGTAGCATCAAATTGAGTGAATGAACAGCACAAGCTGTCCAAGATATGTGACTTTGCCTCAACATACATCCCCATAGTTTGAAAATTTCTAGCATTGTCTATTATGACTTGGACAACATCTTAAGGCCCCAACACCTCGATGGATTCTATGAAGACGTTAGTGATGAATTTTGCATCCTTCACAATCAACGGCCTTATAAAACATTGCCCATTTAGGGCACATTGCAATCACATTATTCAATGGCCTATTATTGGAATCATTTTATCCATAAAAAATAATGGACACCCTTGTTTCAATCTACAAATCCCTAGGGTTACAATTAATCATCTACATATTTTTTCCTTGGCCAATAACGTGGTGCGTAACTTATCATAACTTGTATTGGTGTACGCTTCAGGGGCTTCATTGATTCCTTTCATCATATACTGCGAGTATGGTATGCTGCCAATATGATCACCTAACAACATTAAATGACATCCTATTGGTGTAAATACATCGCCTAATGAGCTGATCAGTGACATTCTTGGACTCATTTTAAAATGCCCTGTCCAATGAACCTGTATCCTTTGTTTTTTGAGGAAAAAAGGAGAATCCTATTCATCTATAAAGTGTGTCGCCAAAAAAATATGCGAGGCAGCCATGATAGGGGTTACGAGATGGACCACTAGGTGGTTTGCTCAATGAGATCCTCTTTTAGTCAAAGCATGCTAGATTTAAGGTAACCATTGCATTTGCTTCTTCTTGCTCTTTGATTTAATCAAGAGTCTTTGCTGCTGGAAACCTTTTCCCACTCGGCCCAATGTAAAGTTTGATTCCTTGGTGAGAAATCCCATTTAAATGGGCTTTCACCCGATTATATGATGTCTTGTAGTTGACCTTGCACCATGTGAAATGGCAAATATAACCTCCTTTACTTGGAACATGTTCTAACATCGTGACATATTTACAAAGGGGCAGAAAGATATTGGATTTGAGGGGGGTTGTTGCTCCTTTACCCATGAAGCTAGCATTTGCTGCCATTGTAGCAAATACTTGTAGCTACACGTTAAAAAAAAAACACAATCTTACTGTCCGGGAAAACAACATAAAAGAAACTCTAGGCTACTGTTGCTTGTTGAAAAACTGCTATAAATTTTAAAAAACAAGACAACAAAAACCCCATATGAAGATAGAAATTTAAAAACAAAATACAAATACTAAAAAAATCACAAAAGACCTATCTTCAATCCAAGAATCCTCCTTGTGGCAAGCTCCTCCATCTCCTTGGCAACAAATTGGTGCTCGTAGTGGCATAGGATTACCAAAACAATGTAGTTGGAACTTAGCTTGATGGAGTTTCAACATTAAGCATTCATACAGGGTAAGCATTCATACAAGGTAAGTGTGTTGTTTTGTTTTTTAATGTGTTAATCAATTGAAAACTTACTCATAATTGATAAAAAAGAGTCAATGGGGCATTCTTTTACTATTTTCCCTACAGGTAAGCCTCAGGTCTGGCCTAAGTACACCCTTCATTTTAGGCTTTTTAATGTTTTAATTGACTGAAAAATCAGTAAAAATTGAAAAAAGAGTCAATGGGGTGTTCTTTTCGTGTTTTCCCTACGGTTACGCCCCAAATCAGGCCAAGGTGTGCCCAAGTCTGCCCACTAAAGGACCTGAGCATACTCGAGTGTAGCAACCCCTTTGTTGGTCGTTAGGAAATGCAATGGATTTTTTCATATTTTTGCACATTATTGATACTGTCAACCAAATACGAGAATCAATCTTCCACATTGACTCCCTGAGATTTAGTGATTAAACCAAAAGATAAAAGTCCAAGTGTCCTAAAAGTCTGAAAACTCCGATTCTTTGCTATTGTTGAATGCTTCTTTGTTGTGCGTCAGGAATTTGGACTTAGCCTTCCTGCATGTGTATCAAATATTCAAAAACTCTGATTCCTTATATTTTTGTCTTCCATATCCTGATTGTCTGATCCTAATGAACTAATCGGACTCTAGAGCCTTGTCTGCCCCGTCCACAAAGTCCGACCGGGATCCCAAGGAAAAGTTCTATAAAATTTTCAATTTTAAAATAAAAATCAAGTGAAGTTCATGCATAGGTCAATATTTCTTATCAAGAGGTAGATGCATTTTTGCCTGTAACTGTCATGTCCAGACACCTTTTCTTCCCTGGTTCTAACTATTGGAAAGCTCTTTCAGTGAGTGTTTTGGTGGTAGATGATAGTTTCTTCTTCGAGGTTTATATTGGCAGGAAATTTCTCAGATAAATTTTTTTCTTCAGAGTTCAAAATTTCAAGGCAATGTGATTTGATCCTATAATGCATGTTCATTTTCCGTAGGATTGGAAGAGGAGAACTAATTGTCAGCTGGCTAGGAATGCTGGCGGTACATCATTCACAAGCATTTGATAATTCAAATGAAAAGGAATATGTACCAGAGATTCTGAAATTTTGCATTCCAACAGGGAATGCATTCCCCAGACAGCCACTATTATCCCCATTTTTGAAAAATGGGAATAATGCCTCCAATTACTTCATTTCAGAGCAATTGAAGGCCCTTTTTCAATCAAGGTCAACATTTTGTGACTTAGTGATATTAGGGCACACAATGATATTAGGGCACTTGGATGCTTCATGCATCATCGACAACTTTTTCAGATGGATTTGTTTCTCAACTTTAACTTTGGTCAATTGCCCCTTGTACACAGTTTCAGATGTGAATATTTAGCATGTGCGATCATGATGTGGAATCTGGATGATGTGACATTTGGAGACGTGACTAGGTGTTTTTGACATGTTTTTAGGACTATTGCCCAATAGATAAGTCATGGCTGGCCCGTTCCATGCTTGATCTATCATTTGGAGGGCGTTTTGTGCCAGGGAATATGTCTTGTTGTTCCAATATCAAGTAATTGTAAGTGAAGGTAAATAAATGTGTTTAAGTGCGTCTAAAGGACTTGTGTCTTTTATGTTTTGTGGGTCTATGGCAAACAACAAATTAGTGTTCCACAACAATGGGTCAATTTGATTCTTCTAGAATTAAGTATTATATTTGAATGTGCAAAAGTCAAAGTATTTTAATACGTCTAGGTCATGTATTGGTCTTTTCACTTTTGAAAAGTGCCCGGATATGTAATGTCAGGAAATTGAGTTAAGTCATGTGGAGTCAAATAATTCCTAAAGCTTAAGTTAGAGATAGAAGTAGTTATGCAACTACCTGGGCAAATGCAATGAGAAATAAAAGTTTTGAAATCAAATGAGAAAGGGTTCTTCCTTTGTTTGCCCTAGAAGAGGGCTTGCACCTTTGAGTGCTGTACATTTATTTGAACCGATGTCATTGGAATGAGATCTTGGTGTGTGAGAATTGAATATTTCTTTTATGGTTGCAATTCCATCTTTATTTGTGAAATGTGTTTTGCTGTTCGCAAATGGAGATATATTGTACCTTGTATTATTTTTAACCAAATGCAAATCTTTCATAGTTGTCAGTCTTTTTGTTGTGGGTTTTGAAGGGTGAACTACATTGCCTACTTGTAATCTGATTTGATGAAGAGTTTATTCGTCTTAATTTTTTCTTTTGTTCTCATTACAAATAGTATTTGTCATTTCATTGGTATGCGAAAAGAGAAACTTCAGTTTCATTTCTGCCTGTTTTTGAGTAATCTGAGTGCTCCTTTGTGTTTATTTCATCAAGTGTTTCTCATCCTTTTCTTTCCTTTTCCTATTTTGCCCCTTTATGCTTTTTGGTTAAAAACACAAAAGCCACTAAAGCTTCTGTGATATGAGATATCTCCCTTTCTCAAATGCAGAGGGAAATCAACCATTCATGGTGATATTCCCTCATTTGTTGCACATTGTTGCTGTCCATTGGGTGAGTCATGGAGAATATCGAAAGAATTCCAGCAACATGAAATTGTGCTAACAATGCCAACATACATCTCAATGTATCATGTAAATCAAGGAAACACAAAAAGCCTGATAAGAGAGATTTACATCTACTCTAACATCACCTTTCAATTACTACTTGGATGGCCTTAAGGAAGGTGATATTTACTTTCCCAACTTTACTCCCAACACCCTCCCTAAGAGAAATCATAATGAAAGATGTCATGATAGAAAGGTGACAGATATGTGTGCGTGCGCTTGCGTGTGCGTGCGATGTATGTATATATGTATGTATTTTTGTTACTAGAAAAACATTATCAACACCAAACTTATAAGAACTAACTTAAATGAGCTACATAGTGAAACTGGTCGATGAACGCTCTTGGATTCACCTTGTGAATTTTTTTTTGTAAGTTGTGCAACTTAAAAGAAATAAAAGATGAAGCACATTTCCTTTTAACATGTCCATTACATAATGATATCAGGTACGATTACACGAATTTGCAATTATAACTTTTTATATGAAATTGTAAATCAGGATAACCAAACAAAGTTTGGAGATTTTTAATTTTGAGTTTACACACTCATCAAAACAATTGTCTAAACAAGTTCCACACATGATGATATTCGGGCTAATTTGGTGTTAAAAATTCCTCTCCATAGTTTGTTTTATTTTTGGGTTTATGTTTATAATCATTTATTACATTGTTATTTTGATTATGATCTGTTACTTCCTTTCCAAAACATTTTGGCTTGAAGGAGTCTAAAGATCACAGCCAAGGTTGTTGTCAACAAGAAGAAGTCCCAGATCAAACTTTGCAGCAAAGGTTTAGACAAATTGCATTGTCTACTCACTTTGATAGGTCCTAGAAGCCAATCTGCCCTAAAGGATGTTAAAAGTAATCCTCATCATCACACCAATATTCCCCCTTAATGACAGCTATCCTAATCCAAATGATGATGATCCAATATTTTTGAAACTAAGTGTGATTCAAATCATCAATCAGATTCATCATGCCACAGGAAGTGCTTAAAGCACTCCAATAATGGTTCTGCAGCCTTATAATCCTCAAATTGCACATCTACGCAAGTTTCCAAGAGCGCAATGAGTTGAAGTGTCGAAGCCAAGCATGATCTGAATATATGTCGGTTAGATGCTCCATGCCATGGGAAATGCTCAAACTACTTAGCAACGAGTCTGCAGCCCTACAATCCTCAAATGACCTGTCCGAGCAAGTCTGTAAGAGAGTTATGAGTCGAAGTGTTGAAGCCAAGCATGATCCAAACACCTCAGTCAGATGCTCCATGCTACTAGAAATACTCGACCTACTTCAATAATAAGTCTACCATCTTACAATCGTCAAATGACCCATCCAAACAAAAATGTACATGAGTGATGAAAAAATATCAAAGCCGACTATGATCCAACCAATGGTTGGTCACCAAAGGCTCTCAGCCATGTGTGCGTAAAATCCCAAACCTGCACAATCCAAAGATGTGACCCCTAAGTCTGAAGCAAATCACAAAGAATATGCCATTCACAGAAGCGTTGATGATAACCAAAATACAGAGTCTAATTCTGATCCGAGCACCAAGTCTCTCACTGAATACTGCCAGCTATGTGCGCAAGCTCTCAAAACTTGTAGGATCTACTGATGCGTGCTAATGATTTGAAGACAAGCACCAAAAACATGCCATCAGTAGGATTTGCCAGGAAGACACTTGAAATGGGTCTAGGGTCTCGCAACCCTCAAATCATCGCTAATCCTACATTTTCTCATCCTATCTCTGTTCACAAGACATCAATATGCCTCGAACCAAAATAGCGATTTCAATCACTAAGTGAAGCCAGTTCTTTATGAACACAACCTCTAGCAGAATAATGAAGCCAATCCTCTTTGAACATTTAACCTCCAACAAAATAATGATGCCAGTCCTCTACTTGACCTTCAACAGAATAATCAAGACACTCCTCTACTTGACCTCCAAAATCCTCCCAAGCCAACTCTAGGAAGTATCAATGAATTTAACAAAACAATGGTGACTCCATGGAATGGCTCTTTTTTCAAGGCCACCCATCCATCAAATACAATAGAAAATAATCAGTGATGAAAGCCTTATGCTCTTATAGATGAGGAAACACATCGATATGAAGTCCTCCAAGATGAGCATATGCAGGTCCATGACCTAGCATCAATTCATCCAAAATCAGCATCAGTTGTGGGTCTTCTATGCCCCCACAAATGAGCATGGTCATCATCCAAATGCATAGATCGAGGCCTAAAGAGCCCCTCTCAAGTTGCTGTTATTGTAAAGATCCTCTCAATGATCAAGTATCAATTTCTGAAGACAAGTGATATTGAAGAAAAATCATCTGTATGGAGCTTCAGGGTAACAAAGTCCTTCCCTCATTGGCCTAAATACCGCCTCAATAGGAACAACAATACCCTAGCCATTCTTCTAAAGTCTACAATGTGTGTAAGTCATCTGTCAAAGCAACTTGGAGCCAATGCCTTTTGTATGCTTCTCAAATGCACCAGTATTAGTAGGGATAGCTAAGGGTTTATCACGAGAGGTACCATGAACACCATCAAAAATATCATCAACAATGAGTTCTATAATTAGATGTATAATTAATAACATCTAAAATACCATCAGCAACCATCAATAACATCTGAAATAACATTAACATCAGAGTTACTTTCAGCAACATTATGAGTACCATCAACACATCAAAGCTACCATTAGTAGAAGCAGAAGCAGAAGCAGAAGCATCACCAGCCTCAAAATTACCATCAGCAGAATTAGAAACTTCAACAACATCCGCATCACCATCAACAAAACTTGAAGCATGCCCTTCCTTTCCAATGTTGTTCTTACACTTTAAATTCAACAGTCTACTCCAAAATCCTTTAATTGGGGATTTAATGTGCTAAATCTCTTTGTTGGACCCCATATTCACACAATCAACCCTGTTGACTTACAAAACTTGAGTCTTGAACTTGTCCACGAATCTCTCCCATAATTCAATAGGGTTCTTTATTCTCGAACACGACCTTGAGTCTCTCATATTTTGTTGGGATTCTTCAAGTCAACAATGCAATGGTGAAGGGGAATGTCAATATAACCAATAATGAATCCATAGGCTGTTGCTATGCGGTTCTTACACTCAATTAGCCTCTCTTTCGGTGGGAAAATAAGCTGTGCTAGTAATAATCTGCCAGAAGTTTTTGCTCATGAAGCCATAAATTATTATTATTATTTTTTAATAAAGTGTAAACTTTATTATTTTTTAAAAAATATTATACAATGAAAAGGATTCTTCAAGGATAGAGCTGTAGAACCCTACAAAAGTTCATGAAGGTCCAGATTAAAAAGATCAAAGAAAATGAGGTGCCAAGGACACAAAGACTATGTATAATATGAACACCATAAGAGAGTTACACAAGTGCAGTTTACATGAGCCAACAAAAAAAGAAAGCCGTCTTTCCTAGTGTAAAAGAACCATATTTGCATTTTTTGGCATGACAAGAAATGTGAGGAAACGATGCTTATTGGTAGCACCTAAACCACGAATATTCCTTGAGATCCGTGAGTTGAAGGTTGGTGGATGTAATCCTCAAGAGATTGCTGTTGTTGGTTTTTCCCCTTATTACAGGTAACCATGCGAGGGGTGGCAGAGGCAAATGCCATTGTTGAGAGAGTGTGCAGCTCTTGAGATGCTTGTCTATCAAAGCTTCTAATGGGTAATGCAGCTTGGATACAGCTTGGGCGCATCTCAGATATGGCTTGGATACCATACCCAACCGTATCCGGATACGAACCTGTAATTGTGTTGTAGCAGATACAACCAGATATGGTAAGCAAGACAACTATAGCCGTATCTGTCTTAAAAGTAAAAAAAAAAACCCTTCAAAAAGCTAAAAAGATGCTAAAAATTGCAAATGATCTTCTATAATGCATTTTAGCAGCAACAATTGAGGACATGGAAGTGAGAGTGTTGATTCTCTTACTTCAAGCTTTCACATTGGCTCTGACCAACATGCAATTCTTTTGATCTGTTTCTTTTGGCCTACTCTACTTCTTTTCTTTCATTTCGTCTATTTTCCGCTGGCCTACACAGCCTGCAATTTTTTTTAATCTATTGAATACCAAACTTCCTACCTTCCCGTGGGATGGGAGTGTGTAATTCCGTGTAATTTTAATCTAATGTATACGTTCGTTTATAATTTAAAATTGATAATTATTATTAATATATTCTTAATTTATAATCTAGATTATTTTAAATATTATATATTATGCCATATCCAACCATATCCATATCAAGGGGTGTTAAAAGCTAGTTGTATCCGTCTCTGATACCGTATTTGTATCCACATCCGTATCCGCATCCGTATCCATGCAACTCTGATATTGACCCCTAGGATTGGGTTTCCTTTGCAACTTCTCTTTATGATAATCCCGATCACCCCATAACTAGAGTTGCCTCTCCTCCTCCCTCTTGTCATTTAGTTTCTACAAGTGATGTTAGGAGAGCTAATCAAAAGCTCAATGTTAACAAAGCTTGGGGGTTTCAAACCGAGCTTCTCAAATATAGTTTAGATTCACTTAACCCACTCACAACTTGAGAGGTAGCTCAAAACCAAATAACTATAGGTTTAATATGATTTGGTATGCATTTGCCAAACGTTATGTTACCGTGCTGGACTTGAAACTTTTTGAGTACTTGGGGAGTATTAATCGTAGGGAAAAGAGGAAGGAGAGCTTCAAGGACTTCCAATTTCTGTACACATTTTCAAACTTTGAGCTATTACTGAGGAGGCTTGGCAGTGGTAGACATTTGCTAAACCTTTTGTCACCATGGTGGACATGAAACTTTGAGTACTTGGAGAGTGGTATTCATAGAGCAAAGAAGAAGGCAGGCTTTAAGAAGGGCTTCCTAGTTATCAAACACATTTTCAAACTTTGAGCTATGATTGAGGCGGCTTGGTAGTGATATTTGAAAGTCTTTTTCGTATTTGTAGACTTTTGGAAGGCCCTTTACTCCAAGACATTATTTTCTATAAGCTGTGTGATATTGGTGTCTCTGATTCTTTTCATACAACCCTTATGAGGCTCTATGCGATGGTTGTTAGGCTAATTCTGGACTTTCGACGAGTTCCTTAACTTCATTGAGAAAACCATCATGGTCAAGCATGGGTGCTCTGTTGTCGACTCGTTTTGCTATTCAGATAGATGATCTTGAGTACTTTGTTGGGCAACATGCTTACATTGATGAAAGTTGTATATTACATCACGTTTTGATTGCTATTTTGCTTTTGGTTGATGATGCTGCCCCCCTCACACACTTTGTGGATGATTTGTAGTGACAATTTGATACCCTTGCTCATTTTTGTGAGCTTTGCTAGCTTGTGGCGAACCTCAGTAAAACTAAGGTCATGGTCTTCAACAACTACAGAGATATTCTTTCCATGTTTTAATTGTTCAACAAAACAAATGGTGTAGAGATTACAATAGCTTACAACTACTTTGGAGTCTAGTTTTCAGGACCATCTTTAAGTCCGAAGCTTGCCTCCTACTTGTACCCTGGAAAGGGATATGCCTGACTTTATGTTTTTGGAGTGCCAATCTTTTCATAAACATTTTACGGTATACCTTAAAAGACGTCTCTTCAATTCTGTCATTATGCATACACTTCTAGATGGTTTAGATTTTTGGGGCCCTAGTTTGGGACCTATGGAGTGGGTTCATAATTAGTGGGTGTAGAGTCATGCTTCAACATATGATTTTTTTGCAAATGGGCAAGTTCTCAATAAATTGTTCAAGCCAAGTTTGTTGCTTAGCCTCTTTGCCTTGAGAGTATTGTCAAGCTTACTTTCGATATTAACCGAGTTGGAACCTTGAGTGACTTATCCTCAGGCAGGGAGAGGTATCCATAATTGGTCATTTTTTTTTGAAATTATTTCCTTTTTGGGTTCCACTAGGTGTCAACATTGCTAATATTTTTATATATATATGTCCTCCATGGACATGCAAGTTACAACAATAATAATCAAGGAGGAGAGTCACACCATCTAAGCCCACAGAGTGAGCAACCAAAATAAAGTAATCAGCAGTTGAAGACCATCGCACGGCCACTGTTAATAACCCATACATAGCAAAAGGGGGGCAGAGCCCATAGTTCAAGGATGAAACAATAATTAAAGAGAAAAAAACAAGGAGAAACAGGCCACAGGGGCATCATCAACATTCATTGAAGGATCCTTGTCAGAAGACACACCTTTCATATTGGCATGTTTCATAACAGTATCAACAACTCCCTGAACCCTCAGGTGTCTTAGCAACAATACCAGGCCCCTCTGTAGCTGTACCAACAAGCTCAGGTCCCACTTTGCTAGCAGCAGAATCTTTTTCCACGTTCTCAGGTCCCTCTCACTGATACTTCTCATCTCTTTCCCTTATGTTGTGATTACACCTCTACGTTGCTCGTATTTTTGAGACAACTCCAATCTATTGGCAACTTTATTGATCATTTATCTCCATTCAAGTACTCCCTAGGTTCCCCTCCTTGCCTTCTTACCTTGAAGGACATTATCAACATGACTACAAGGGAGTAAATATTATGATAGTACATTGAGGTCACTTGGACATCTCTTCCATGGTCGATTGACACTTATTTGGGTTTCTATGTTGTGCAGTTCTTAAAGATTATAGATGGCATCATCGTTAGTGTGACTATTCCAACATCAATGGTCACATGGCTTGAGATTTCCCTTTAGCTAGTTGAGGGTTATCTCTAGTCAACTTCGAGTTGAGACTGACCATGGCTTTTCATGGGGCATTAGTATTTTGTCTTTGCCACCTGTAGGTTGTAGAGCATTTTTATGTTCAGGTGCCTATTGACTATGAGATATGAAAGAGATCATTGGAAGTACAGAGTCACATGGTTCTCCATCCATTTCTTCTGAGTTTTCTCGCCCCTTTCTTTAAAGTGGATATCATTCTGCAATGTAGATCTCTACATGGGACTTCAAGAGTCGTCACATTGATTACTTGCTTTTTTCAGTCCATTCAGGCATTAGAGATAGTAAGAGCTCGTTGAATATGTCTGATTAACACTTAGCTGGGGACATATCAGTGAGCAATGTTCCTCTTTGCCTTTTGCTACTAGAGCATCCTATTCTCAGTTGATGCAGAGGGATTCACTTCATATTGGCGTCAAGGGTCATACCCTTCTGTAGGTGAGGTCACAGAAGCAGGTGCACATTACTAGTTGTTTTGCTAACACCAAAGCTTCATAAGCTGTGGATGTTAGAAGAGGTTCTAAAAGGAGTACCCCACTTCCTCCTAGGGTTGTCTGGCATAGTTCCATCAGCCTTGAACATTTCCGTATGAGCATTATCAGATCCTTCATCGGCCCTTTTGTGGTGGTAGATCATGATATTGGCTCATTGGGGTTGAGCCTTGCTACAGACGTGACATCGCTGGTCTGCTGTCATGATTTCCTGCTTCCGTTTTTGTCAGCTCCACGCTTCCTTTAAGGCACCTACCCTCACATGACTATTTGTACCTAACTTTTGTGATTTGGGGTTTAACCATTTTAGGTTTACCATATTGTATTGTATACTTTACTTTATTGCCTTATACTCGGTTACTTTTTTATAATCAAGGGTCCCTCTACCCTAGTTCTTCTCTATTAAAAATTTAAAACTTAATTCTTTGAGGCCCATTGCTACCTTTGGTCATTTGTTGAATTTAATATAATTATATTCTTTTTTCTTGTTTAGAATCCAATCCATCTCAGAGTTTGTTTGTGTCTTTCAACTGATCTGCTCTTCACTGAAGTGGATGAATTTTGAAGATTGGACTTGGAGTTTTAAATTGCTCAGATTTTAAACCCATTGTTGTGTATTTTGACATTATGGAATATTGGTTGTATGTTGTGACATGAGTTTCTATGAATTGCTTTTATATTTGCAGTATTATTTTAGCATGCATTTTGCTTACTTTGTTGTAACATCCTGCATCTGTCAGATATTAGGGTTGCTGTACTTGTTCAGTAAACTTAATATTGAGGCAATTTTATCTGAACTAGTACTGCCCATTGCGATGTTTCAGATCAATATGCTTATTGCCAGAAACTATTGCTACAATGTTCTGCCTTGACAGCGGATTTTATGTATGTAAAATTACAATGTATCTATGTTGGCTTTTTCTTGTTTGTCAGTATAAAGGACTGCATGTTTTTGATCAAATTGATTATATGCATAATGTCTGTGATCTATGTTTCTACAGTATTTAGTAATTTACATCATGCTAGAATCTCTTCTTTTTGTGTATTAGTGCTGTTACTTGATGATTGGATGTTATATTTGTATTTGCTTCAAGACATATTTCTGGTTCAGATAGTACCAGAATACGGGAATTACATGTGGATACCCACGTTTAAAATGTAGCTGCCCACTGTGCCATACCGTTCTGACTCAGGTTGCTTGGTTTTTTCAATAAACCAGTCAAAACTGGTTGGAATTGGCAAAAAACATATTTTTTTCGCTGGCTTCAGTATTATAGTGCTGAATTTTAGTTCTCCACTCATTAAATTTCATTCTAAACTGTGTTGGTTCATGAATCTGTTGCCAAAATTTACTTCATAATCTAGAAAAGAAAATGTGTATCTTTTGTCGATTTTATGGTGCATTTGTAGATTCTGAGTATCAAAGTTTGATACAAGGACGTGTGTTAGCATTTTATCTAGCAATTAAATTTTTGTTCCACTTTTAGCTTATTCCACAAATAATTCTTTCAGTAGTTTCTTTGCTTCTACAAAATGTTGTATTGTTCTGATGTGCAATGTGGCTATCGATATGGTTCCAACTTTGATGCACACACTCTTGATAGGTTTGTACACGTTGGTTCTGGGGCATCATTATATATCTATGATACGTTTTCTTCTGATTCTTTCATTTTTGTAGCAATTACAATGCTGTTTGTGCTCTTGCTAGGCTATCCTGCTATTACACGCCATCTCAACAACCCCAATCGTTCAAATTCGGGGCGTGGTCGGTGGCAACCTGGTAATGCTAATGATAGGGGTCCTCCATTGCTTCCATTGCCGGGAACTTACCAACAAAGGAAATTTCATGGTTCCAGCTCTGGGAATTCTAAGTTTCAACAAGGAGCTCGACGCCCGGAAGGGCTTGTTGCTGATTTGAAGCTTTTCAAGAATGAAGAAACTCTATCAATGAAGTGTCCACAATTTCAACAAGTGAGTCATACTTTGCCCGATATGGATCTTATGTTATATGCATATTACAAATTTTGTTGCAGTTATTTTTTGGCACGCTGTCTTTGGTGATAAGTATTGTTGCTCAAATCTGTTTGTAGCATATTCTATTTGAACATTTCTGATTGGGATTTTTTTTTGTATGTAGCCTTCCGAGATTGCATGTTACAGTAGAACTTTGGACGGAAATGTCTATTTCGACGATCGATGTCTGGTATGAAACCTCTTAATGAGATTTCCTATGCATTGTACTTTTTCACATTGGGTTAACCTCCAGGCCTTCATTTACAAGTCTATTTATAATTTGATATATGCTTTACAAAACCCTGATAGGTATTCTGGAGATGTATATTAATCTGCAAGCGTGATTTGAAATTTGTTGTATGCCTGGTACTGTAACAAAAAGGTGGTTTTCTGCATACATTTCTTTGAACGAAAAGTGTCATAGCTGAGAGAACTGTTCTATTGAGTTGTCTTATATTGGGTAAGGCATTGGCCAGCCTAAGAGAATGCATAAGTGAGCTGGATTATGGAACCAATTTTTCTTTAGCAGGATACTGGAGGTACACTTAGATAAGATAATGCTAAATTAAAATTGCATAACTGAAGGGTAACTTGGCACACACATTAATGCATCGTTGAGTGGTGAATATATGGACTTACTCTGATAATTTATCAAAATGAAATGTTTTGTAGATATGTTTACTTTTTAGTTATTTATTTGGATATATTACATGTATCAATCAGAGACCTTTCCGGCGTCGTATTCTTGAAGAGGTAGGAGCAGACCTGAATGAAGGCTTTGAGACATTTGTGGATAAAAGAGAAGGTAACTCTTTTATTAAAATTTAATAGATTTCTTTTATCATTTCCTAAGAAATTGGTTGTGATGTAAGAATTTTGTTTCTAAGCTTGAGTTTTGAGAACACTGCAATTCATAGTCTGTTTTAAATTTTAATAGGCCTTAGAGCTTTTGGAATCTCTGCTTTTGCACTAGTATGAACTGAGTTTTTGATTGCATAGCTACGTAATGTTGGCAACTGGCTGACTGGCATTCACATGCAACCTGTTATTTAAGTCTCTTATCATTGTGTTTCTTGTCTTTTAAAATATTATGCCTCTAGGTTCCTAGAATATTCTCAGTTAAGGAAAATCTTGGAAAAAACGATAGACATCTCTAAGATCTTGGAGTGTGGAAAATGAAACAGAGTGAGACTTGCAAGGGCCAAGCAGCTGGTTGGTAAGCTCTTCATTAAAAATTATTTGATATATAGAGAAGATCGGGGTTGTTATGATACCATGAAGCACGCAAGTAAAGATAGATGCTTTAATTAGAGGCTTAAGCTATCTTTAGAAGTTCGCAGTATAAGAAATCCCTTGTGATGGTGATTCGAAAATTATATTAATCTCAATGGAAAAATGAGAAACCTTTAATCAGTCTTGCACAGAGACTCGTCTCTTACTACTAGAGACACGTCTCGAAGATTAGTATTGGTATCGGAGACATGCGTTTCAATTATTTGTAAATATATTTTGTTTTCTTGACCCTAGATATGATAAGATATCAAAGATAAATATCAATATAATTACTCATCTTCTATCAGCATCTATAATATCTTTACTTTGAAAAAGTTAGTAATGTTTTTCTTAGGCTATATTAGGCTGTATAATATTGGTTTCTAATATATATATATCTGCCGTCTCGGAGTTCTCGTCTCTTTTTTCCCTTAAAAATGGCCTCCCTGTCCCCGTCCCCGTCCCCATCGCCATCCCTGTCCCCTTATCCCTTACCTGTCTCCCGGTAACTATGCCTTTCATCTTATGGCATTATAAAGTTCCGGAGGAAAAATTTCTTGTCCAGGACTTGCATCCTTGGTTATAATGTTGGAAGATTTTTGAATCAATAAACTGACAAGCTCCCAAAATTTGCTGTTATTTTCTCATTCAGAGGAGTCAATGGCATTGGAAATGGGTTTCATTTTAGATATTGGGCACTCAAATGGTGCTTTATTTTGCTGTTCTATTTCTTCTAATAATGGCTTTGTTTATGGTAATATCATCAATATGCGATTGGATTTCAGGACATTTTTGTTTGAATATGGGTCAATAGATTGCATTAATTGGGAATAAAATTAAAGGTCAATGCCATTGCCAACATTCTTGATTGAAAAAATGGAAACTGGGACAAAACATACTTGTCAAAGAAACATCAATGAAGAGGGGACTCTGGACTCTTCACTACAACGATAAGGAGAAGAACAAGAAAAATAATATGGAGAATTCTCTTTATTTATTTTTTTAACAAAAGAGAAAACCATTATATCTATATGCTTCAAATAATTACATCATTTGTATTGTCTGGGCTGAGCCAAAAACAGAGGCAGGGAAAACTTGCCTTAAAGCCAAAAGAGAAATAAAAAGGTGAAAAGTAACAGTGCTTCAAACCTTATGTTCAAATCTACCTTATTCTCAAAGAGAGAATCCACTACTGGTGAACAAAGATATTTAATCGCCCAAGGCAGAACATATTCTGGAGTAGGGCATAAAATCCATAGGCTGCATTGACAATTTTATTGAAAAAGTGTATCAGAAAGGAGACTGAAAATCAGATAGCAGTTAGCGAATGATACTATCAAGGAATTTTTGGAACTGCTGGCAATCAGCTCCATGATAAACATATTATCCAGAAGGTCCAGCAGCTCCTGCATCTATGCCTGTGCCAGGAGCTGTTCCCACTTGCATTTCTATAAAATCAGGTCAAGCCGGAGGAGGGTGCCTGGCCTGAGGTCGAATAGTGTGCAAGCTGTGATTAGAGGAATAGAGCCCATTGGTCTCAGCTATATCAGAGTGCAGACTGCATCACCTGACGCTTGAGGAGGTTGGAAACATTCCCTTTTGAGCCTTTCTTCTCCATTTTTTGGCGAGCCAGCATTCCAAGAAGTAATTTTGCAATTGTATCAATTGTCTTATGTTATTTTTGGAAGACTTTAGCAAGATAAACTTGAAATATCCTATTTAGGATACCACTGTAAAATATGCAAAAGATAGACAAAACGCAGCCAAACAGAAATCTGGTTTTTTTGCAGAAAATTACAGCTAGGGCAGCGAACAGTAAAATATGAATAACTCTAAAAATATCCGCTCAAATCACTTGAAAATTTAAAGAGAGCTAGATAATAATATAAAGAACACAAGAAAAATATTTTTGAAAATTTTCAGTCAATATAATGCTGCCAGAAAATTACAGCATGCCCTAAACAGCTGGAAAACTTCTAAAATTCATATCTTCCCGAAAACAAGTGCAAAAATTATGAAAATTGGGAAATAACATATACAAATATAGAAGATGATTTTCCAACCTTCAGATCTGAAAACGGCCAACTGGAAACCCTCCAAAATAGGGCTGCAATCTCCCAAACAAGTCGCCCTTTTTGGTAGATGGCCAAAACCCTTGTGAAATCCTCTAAAAATGATGCCAAATCCTTCCTTTATTGCTGCTGTAGGTCTGATTCGAAAACCAACTGATTATCTCCACAAAAACTCATAAAAACCCTCAAAACCCTATTTTTGAAAACCTTGAAATTATCTTTGTGAATCAGCCTTGAAAACAGCTCCAAATGACAAGCTAGGGTAGATCTCTCACTACCGAAGAATGTCCTGCTAGCCAGGGATGGATCTCTCACCACCGAAGCTAGGGTTCCCGTGGGATCTTACTCCACAAGCTAAATAGTTGCAAACAACAGTTGCACATGAAAAAAAATATAAGTGTATGCATGAATGAATTTCCTTTCACCCCTTTTCTCCTTTTATAACTTTTTCCACGCCAAGGAAACCCCAAAACCCCCAAGTCGCACTTTCTCCTAGAGAAGACCCAAATAATAAAGTAACTTAAAGTTACTTTTTCCCCTTCAAGTCGCCATGGCCCAAAAAGGTGACCCCAACGCAAAATTAGAACATTAGGAGTTAAGTGGCCCCTTCCAACGACAAAACATAACAGCTAGTCCCTTCGAAAGCACTTTATAACCCTGTCAATGGAAAATAATAATTGGACTAGATATTCATACCCAATAGCTCATAGCGTCCGTAACCCCTTGGGCATGACTAGGGTTAGGATCCATACTGGCCCTCAGGTTTGTGGCGAGGGAAAGGGGACATTACAGTCCTCCCTTCCCAAAATTTACTTGTTCCCAAGCAAATACAAACTAGGATGCTGTAGAATCTGTTCTCTTTCCCAAGTAGCATCCTCAAGAGGCAAACCCTTCCAACGTACCAAGTATTCTGTAATATCTCTGCTCCTGAGCTTCCTATGTCTGACCTCAATAATAGAATCTGGTTCTAAAACCAGCTTCCCCTCCTCGTCCAATGGTGGCAACTCTGTAGAAGGTACAATGTGCTGTCCTAGTGCCTTCGTAAGGCATGACACATGGAAGACATTATGTATCTTACTGTGCTTTGGAAGATCCAACTCATATGCAATTGCACCCACTTGCCGTACTACCCTGTATGGACCATAAAACTGTGGTTTCAGCTTTTCTGCACCCTTCTGCTTGAGTGATGACTGCCTGTATGGCTGCAGACGTAGGAACACCAAGTCTCCTATGTCGAAGGACCTCTCTATCCTGTGCTGATCTGCATAAACCTTCTGCTGATTCTGCGCCTCTTGGAGGTTCTCCTTAAGAGCTCGCAAGATATCCTGGTTCTCCTGTAACCAATCCTGAGCTTTGGGAGCTCGACTATCTGGTAATACCAAATCAACAAATGATATGGCATTGTATCCATACAAAGCTCTGAAATGAGTCATGTCGATGCTCATCTGATATGTGGTATTCTAGCAATACTCGCCCATATGCAACCATCTGATCCATGCCTGCTGATGTCCGGTCACATAACTCCGTAAATAGCCCTCTATCCATTTGTTAACAATCTCCGTTTGCCCGTCATTTTGAGGGTGGTAGCTCGTGCTAGGTGTTAACTCGGTACCGGCAAGTCTGAATATCTCCTGCCAAAAGGTGCTCATGAAGATCTTATCCCTGTCATTGATAATATTTTTAGGCAACCCATGAAACCTAAAAATCCTTGTATAAAATCCCTGAGCCACGTCAGCTACCTCATGCTTCTTAGGTAGAGAAAAGAAATGCGCATACTTGGTCAATCGATCAACTACCACATAAATGCAATTGTGTCCATGTACCATAGGGAGTCCTGTGATGAAGTCCATCGACATGCTCTCCCACTTCTGCTCAGGGATGGGAAGAGGCTGAAGTAACCCTGTAGGAAAAGAATGCTCCGATTTGGTTTGCTGGCAAACCATACACTCTCTGACATGATTAAGGACATCGTCCTTCATCCCCTTCCACGTGAATCTCTCCCTGATGTACCTGTATGTTTTGAAATATCCGGGGTGTCCAGCTAGTGGCGTATCATGTACTACACGAAGGATCTTGTCCTTCATCTTAGACCCCGGTACAAGGAAAATCCAATCCTTGTAGAAAATGAGATCATCTACTACCCTGTATCGGTCATCCTTGATAATACCATCCATGATCTCGCATGCAAACTGATTCTTGGAGTACTCAACAAGTATGTGAGCCTTCTAATCTACTGAAATCTCGGACATAGAACTCAACATAGTAGTAAGGTAAGGCCTCCTAGATAAAGCATCAGCAACAACATTATTCTTACCTCTAGTGTATTCTATGTCAAAGTCATACGTTTGTACCTTGTTCACCCATCTCTGCTGGTGGTCGTTGAGATCCTTCTGCCCCAAAAAGAACCTCAAACTATTGTGATCTGTAGTACCATGAATCTGCTGCCCACAAGGTACTGTCTGAATTTGGCCAAGGCATGCATGATGGCCAACATCTCCTTGTCGTAAATCGAATACCCTCTCTCCACTGGGCTCAATTTCCGACTCTCATAAGCAATGGGATGCCTATCCTGCATAAGCATTGATCCAACCCCCTCACCTGATACATCACACTCTAGAATAAATGGCCGAGAAAAATCGGTAATGCGAGGACGGGGCATAAACTCATCACCTCCTTGAGATGATCAAAAATCTGCTGTGCCGCTTTTGACCAAGCGAAAGCTCCCTTCTTGGTCAAATTTGTCAGTGGGGCAGTCAACCGTGAGAAGTTCTTCACGAACCTCCTGTAATAGGTGCACAGTCCTAGGAATCCCCTCAGATGTGTCAATGTCCTGGGTGGTGGCCAATCCAAAATTGCCTGTATTTTCTCTTTGTCCACCTTTACTCCCCTTCCACCAATCATATATCCCAAATATAACAACTCTGTCATGCCAAACTCACATTTAGAAGCTTTTGCATATAGCAAATTAGCTTTTAATATTCCCTATATCTCATCAAGGTGGCGGATATGGCTCTCCCAAGTCCTGCTGTAGACCAATATATCATCAAAGAAAACCAATACAAACTTCCGCAAATGGCGGTTGAACACGTGGTTCATGCAAGACTGGAATGTAGCTGGTGCATTAGACAGTCTGAATGGCATCACTAGAAACTCAAAATGTCCATAATGGCATCTGAAAGTGGTCTTATGCACATCATGCTCCCTAACCTTGATTTGGTGATATCCAGATTGCAAATCTATTTTAGAAAAATAGATTGCCCCCTGTAGCTCATCTAGTAGCTCATCAATACGCGGCACTGGATATTTGTTCTTGATTGTCTTCTTGTTCAATGCCCGGTAGTCGATGCACATCCGCATGGTCCCATCCTTCTTCTTCACCAATACCACCGAGGAAGCAAAAGGACTGGAACTCGGCCGAATGTGTCCCATGTCAATAAGCTCATGGATAGTCCTCTCAATCTCATCCTTAAACTGTTTGGGGTGACGGTAAGGAGTAGTAACTACTGGTCTAGTGTCCTCAAGCTCAATCACACGCTCAAATCCCCTATTTGGAGGTACACTAGGTGGTATGTTACTAAAAAGTGCACTGTACTTGTCCAATAGCCCCTGTATATCCAGATGATACTCTGGCTGTCCCTCCTCTGATTTCTTGGTAGAAACCAAACACTGTACTGCCCAATCAACCCCAATGTGCTTGTGAATCCTCTCGATCCTCTTTGCTAAAACAACCCTGGGTGCATCTGAAGATAAACCCCTCAAGGTTACATTCTTCCCCTAGGACTTGAACTTGAGTTCCATCGTCTGAAAGTTAGTCCGAAATTCTCCAAGAGAATGGAGCCACTATACACCGAGCACAAGGTTGGTCTCTCCAATACCAACCACATAGAAGTCATCGGTAACTGTATGGTTACCCATGGTGATACTCAACTGCGGTACTAGCTGCATACATCTCATGGACTCACCATTGGCTACCACTACATTGAAGCCCTCAAAGTCTTCTGCCTGTAATACCCACTTCTCTACCAAAGATGCATCAATGAAGTTGTGGGTTGCCCCATTATCAATGAGTACTACTATTCTCTACCCTGTAATACTCCCTTGACTTTGAATGCCTTGTACCTCGGGGTACTCGACAAAGTAGCAATAGTCTCCTGGGGAAATGTCTCCTCCTCCTGTTCAATCCCTGCACTATCCAGTGTCTCTTGATCTTCATCCTCCAACTCCTGAGCGTCCCGCTCCTCCTTGCTCTCGCTCTCCTCGAAGACCTCTATGAATTGGGCCTTCCCTTTTCCTCTACAATCATGTCCTGGAACCGTTAGCATATGGATTTGCACGCATGCAAATGACATGCAACAGTGTGGGAAAAAAGTCCCTCCTCAATGAAGGTGAGGCTGCCTTTATTGAAAACATAAATTGTATTTACATCTGTACATTCAAAATTGTATGTGGGGGGTGTTTTGGAACATCAATGGAAGAAAAGTGAATGAAGGAGATAGAATAGAAATGAAAGAAAGGAGTGGAATGGAATGAACTGAAAGAACATGCAAGAGTTAGGTAAAAACAGAGCCTAATATTGCATGAAGAGGAAAGATGAATAACCAACACAAATAAAACGGAGTTTGAGTTAGCCAAACAAGAACATGCAAAAGGGAACACACATGAGCAAGTAGATAGTCAGAGCTTGATCACTGTGAACTAGAACAACTGATTACTAATGTTGACAATAAGATCAAAGATAATATTTGCATGCAAGATTCAAACACCTAACATCTAATGAACATAAGAACACCAAATGTTACAAGAGACAATGAATGAGACACAAAGTTCTTATTCTATTAACTCCAAAATGTTTTTCACAAAGAACACAAAGTTTCTTCTTGAAACAAAGCTTGCACAAAAGTATCTTCTTCTCCTCTCTCAAAGTCACCCTTACAAATGAGCCCCTCACTTCCTTTTATAACCCAAAAGTTGGTTACGAAGTAGTTAGGGTTTTAAATGCACATTAAATAGGGCACTTAAGTGACTTTGACTTTTTTCAACCAACTTTTAAAAAGTGACTAAAAATAGAAACCACTTAAGTTAAAAGGTCATTTAAGGTAAATAAAAGAAATGGGTACATGTGGACCCCACTTAAATGACTTGTATGCACACGTAGACATCCTAGTCAGCAATGTGCCACCTAGATCAAGACACCTAAGATCAGTGCCTTATCCATTGGGCCAAGAGTCCTGCCTATCCCGATCGTACGGGAATGAACTCATTGACTGTGCTCTGCAATCCTCCAAATGACAAGAGTGCTGAGTTTGAAACTTGAGCAATTCATCCACCCCTCTATCTGAGCAATATCCTGGTGTGAGAAGATTTGTCTTCATTCGTATTCATATTCACAATTCTCCACATGCTCAGAGTACTTTTCCATGGTGAATTATTCATTTGTCACGAGACCGTAGTCGTTACGCCACCTTGGTTTATCAGAATCCAGCTTCTGGTCTTTCGCCATTGAGAAGATCTCCAAGAGCCAAAATTGCAATTCACTGCCTGGAGTTATGTCCTTTGTCTTTGTCACCATCCCAAAGTGTTGATCTCCCGAGCAGAATTCGTGAGACTTCAGAGTCTTGGAAATCCATCTCCTTTGCCCCATTGTGAACAAGTGGTGTTGAAAAATCATCGAAGTGATTTATGAATTCGTTGACACACACCTTAGCGTAGTATTTGGTCTTTTTTGGAGTGATGGATTCTAACATTTACGCAATCGCTTCCAAGTTTATCACTATTGGCTTGATTACCCTCTTTCAATTCTTCAGGATATCATGTAGCCAGGTGAGAACCTCTCCAAGTACCTCATTGTACATGGTTCTCGTGTTCGTTGGGAATTGATCTTCATCACGCTGAAGGGGATCACCTTCGAGTGTTGCTGAAATTGGATCTTCTTGTTGTGAGAAAGATGTTGTCGCCATTTTCTCCATTTGTGGTGATTTTTCAAATGTAGGTGGGGAAAGAACCGGATCATCAACTTTTGGTTGAGAAGTTGTGACTACTTCCACAAGTTGGGCTGGTATATTTTGAGGTACTTCATCAACGAGTTCCACCTCTAGAAATTGTGTGATATAGATTACAGGTGCTTGCGCATGAACCAATGCTTTGAATTATAGTGTTGTGTTGTTGATTAGGCCTGAAGAATTAGGGCAATCATGCAAAGACGAATGATGACTGGAATGAGAAATTCTCGAGATGTGCTCCTTCTTCACTTAGGTGTTTAGACGACTCAACTCACGAATGAGCCCTCAATCGTATCGCTCCTAGCTTGATTGTGAGCTCATGCATTTTCAACTTGAATTCGGACTCCCATGGCGATCCATGCCCTTCGTGTCGTCTTACCTTCTTTCCAGAACCGAACTCCCTGAGTTCTTCTCTGGCTCAACTCACTTGAATACCGAGCTTAACCCAACATTTTTGAAAAGAATGGTTTTACCACAATGCTCACGGTTCTTCCTTATTATATAACACTTGTAGTAAGAATGTTTTGGCTTTGCCATAATAAGCACAATTGTACCTTCCAAACGATGAGAAAATACCATTACCAATAAAGACCTAATGCTGCCATGATGATGACCCAGGTTCAAGCCCTCAGCATGTCGATAGACACCCTTAAGACTGATTCTTGGCCAAAGAGCTCCTCGGTATTTTGGCAGTGGATTCTGCAATCCTGGTCCAATCAACAAGTTTCTCTGTACCTGGTAAAAGAATACTTTTTTTTATTTCTGATTGGATGTACATAATGGAAGGGTATAAATATTGCCTATTGCCCTTAGAGTTTCTCAAAGAGACCATTTACAAGTAACAAGGATGTAGTACACGAAACGGCCAACCAGGTATTTTCAGAGTTGGCCTTCACATTCAATTCATTTCTAGGGAACAAGAATAAATAAAATGCTCAATAGAGAATCATTTCATTCTGCACCGTAATAACCTTCATCAGGTCTCCTGGTAACACTCTCACTGTCACTTAATCGATTTTGATAAAAATGTTTTGAAGGAAAATCCTGAATTTGAGGATGTATTCGATACTGAGCAGATAACAACATAGTTGGTCGACCTGCTTGTTGGAAGCGACTTTCCAAAATGAAAAGGCGAGTCAACTCAACTAAAACTTTATCTCGTTCTTCTACTGCAGCTGCAAGATTTTGCAACAACTGATGACGACTGTGGTCGCGTGCAACCAGAACATCAAGATCAACACCAACGGTTCCTTGGGATCACCCTGCAGCAGCTGTCGCACTTAGCTCTCTCTGGAGGCCACTGATTTTCTAAGATAAGTTTACTTCTCCACCCCGTAGCTGCTGCATATAGCCAATTACTTCCTCACAGCACTTTCCTAGGAGACTTTCAGTTCTACACTTCACTGATACTGCCTGTGCAGCACGATTTTGAGAATCCACACCCACCCTCGCAACATCATTTTTTTTGACAGACCTTCATTTCACCATCAATGAATCCATGATCCAGAACACGCGTCTTTGTATCAATTCATCTGTTACAGCATTTGATGGAGCACAAACAAGCATTCGTGGTTTAGGGAAAAGTTTAGGAAGCATGTGGAACAGTGTGCGATCCATACTCTGAATAACATCATCGATTGATCCTGTGCCAATACTGTTTGCATTATTGTAGGATTGCCTGTAGCTTTCAGGAGCAAGTTTCTTAAGCAGTGCACCATAATAGTGCTGATATTGAACAAGATGAATAACATTCAACATTCCCCAGACTGTGTGTGTCCTTCCTGTCCCTGGTGGACCTTGCACCAAAGTGAAGGGCCAGGGTTCCTACCGTTTAGCAGACCCAACTCCATTTGTACCAGCTGCTGTGGACCATTGAAACTCCTATGAAGCTAGTCGATAAAATTTGGTGTGAAACATTCAGGCATTGCTGGAGGCTGCTCCTCATTATTTGGAAAGTGCTCTGGCCTAGGATTTAAAATTGCTTTCTGCATTCTCATCCTTTGCATGCATGGAAAGCTTCTGGTGTTCTTCTCCTTCAGATGCATGGAAATCTTCCTCTGTCAATTTGTTGGCTTTTCCCTTACACCTCCTGCGTGGGAAATTTTGGAGCCCTCTTATGCATGCGTGAGAGATTTCTATCTTTGTTGTTAGTTTCCCTGCAGGCTTCGTGGCTTTTGGTATGATTGTTCTCCTCCACGTGTGTTTCTCCCTTCTTCCTGCATGGGAGATTGCTGTCCTCTTTTCTTTTAATCTTTATTCTTTTGAAAACTGTTCCTTTCTTTCTTTCCCTCAGCGCGTGGAAAAGAATTCTTTTGTCTTTTATTTGAAAACATGCGCAGGTTTTGTATTTGGTTTGGCAGTGCGTGGAGTTCCTGGGACAGTTCTACCTCTCCTGTCTTTTCCTTCAACCAATGCGCATGTATCTCTCTTGCATAATGTTAACAAAGTATTATGTCTTCCTGAAGAAAAAGAAGCTTCTGACTTTTTCCACCGGGTTTGATGGAGGAAGTTACGAGGATTAATTCAACTTCCTCTCATCCCGGGTAGTGGCTTAAGTGCCAGGGGGAAATGGGAAAAGTAACGGGCAATTGCCAACGGGAATGGCAAAATGGGTTGGCAATCCCCGTCCAATTTCCCCATGTGGGAAATTGGGGAATTTTATGCCCGTTTGCCAATCCATGATTTGGCAATTGGCAGAGGAAAACCCACGTGCGGGAAATTTGAAGGAAATTGCCAGGAAAGTGGAAATCCGGGTTCGGGAAGCCAACCCGGCAGTTGGAAACAAAAGCTTACTTCCCCGGCACTAAAACTTGTCGGATGAACCTTAATTTATATTTATTTAATTAAATACTCCTTAAGTGATTTTTAAAAAAATTAATTTAATCAAACAAGGAGCAATTAATTAATTAAATATTAATTAATTATTTTAATGTATTTTAATGCGTTTTATAGCCTGGCGGGAAGAGTTCTTGCCCGAAAATCACGAAACGAAGACCGAAACGATCACAAAAATAAGACGATCGCAAGGAGTCCAATGAACCACGCAAAGTAATACTTTTCAAAATTTTCTAATTTTTAATTATTTAATTGTTTTTTGACAATTTTGCGCAGTCAAAATTGGCTGATAACTTGTATTTACCCAACCATCTTACCTAAAGCTTCAGTCGCCCTCCCTTCGTCCCAGTGATGGGCTTGTTAAAATGGAAGATTCCTCATCTCTGAAACATGGGTTAAACCTAATCACCAATTGAGCATCTGCAAGGCAATCTGGGCAATGTTCTTGATCTAGTGAACCTGTCTATGACTCATAGTTGTACGTCAACTGTCGTGATGTGCCTAGATGGGAATGGAGGAGTCTAAATGGTGCATGCATCAACCCTTTGTCGTGTAGAAGTTTCTAGTTTCATAAGTAGTTGGTCTGCATGTAGGGGTTATGGGGTCAATCCATGATCCCAACCTAATCATGAGCATATAGATCGAGGTGTAGGATAGCATACTTCATTTCGGACAACATCATTGGTGCATGGAATTCATATTTGGCTTAAGTCATTTAGGAGATTCTGCACCTCAAGAGTGCGCATTCCTTGCTTCTTCTAGCCATCGAAGTGTGGAATTTTGGGCTATGTTCCAATCTCCTCTGATACACAAGTACCTGCTGTCATTTCATGAAACTCTCCTGGTGAATGTTGCCATTTCTTGTTTGTGCTAAAGATAACTAGTGTTATGGCACTCTAGGTCCACGGAAACCCTCACTTGATGTCCGAAAATTCTAGACCCAGCTGATATTATATCCTCATCCACAACGTCTACGGGCTGTCAAAAATACAAGTGAAGGACTGCCACTTTCAACTTCCAGAAAGCAGGCTCGTTGAGTCCCATGGGCCTGGTTAGAAGCATGAGGGGCCCCACAATCCTAGAGTTCTTCACTCTCAATGGATAGACATTGAACATGCTCACACACGTATAGGAATCCAAAGCTTAGTCCTTTATCCGCATGTGCGACTCATATCCTACCAAAACGTGCTACACTTTTTCGTTTGCTATATCGAATCACAACATGGTAGATGACTGCAATACTAGCTTCAGCCCCATGTTGGTGAACAGTTAGTTTGTATGAAATGGTAGCTGCCATCCTCTAAATTGGATTAAACTCTAATACAAATCCCAGCATTGAGACCCCAATATGGGTGTTTTGAGGAACAACAACTGGGTGATTGCACTGAAATATCCCTTATAGGATTCCACTTTAAAATATGCAAAAGATAGACAAATCACAGCCAAACAGAAATCTGTTTTTTTGCAGAAAATTAAAGCTAGGGCAGCGAACAGTAAAATATGAATAACTCTCAAAAATACTCCGCTCAAATCACTAGAAATTTTAAATGAGAGGTTTGCTAATACATATAACAGAACATTATAGAAAACTGTTTTTGGGATTTTTCGAATCAACAGAAAGTTGCCAAGAAAAGTACAGCGTGCCCTAAATAGCTGGAAAACTTCTAGATTTATATATCTCCCGGAATATAGAGTGCAAAAATTAAAGAAACTTGGGGAAATATTATCATATACAAATATAGGAGATGAATATCCCAACCTTCAAGATCTAGAATTTTACCGACCAGTAGGGAAACCCTTCAAAACAGACCTGCAATCTTCAAAACAAGTCGCCCCACCTAGGTAAATGGTTGGAAACCCCTTGTGAAATGCCTTTCAAAATGATGCTAGATCCTTTCCTTTAGATGTTGTCGTAGATTTGATTCTGAAAAACCCACTAAATCTCTCCCTCCAAAATGTCACAAAATTTTCTCAAAACCCTATCACTGAAAACCCTCTGAAAAATACCTTTGAAGAATCAGCTCTGATTTCAGCTCCAAAATGACAAACTAGGGTGGATCTTCCACCACCGAAGAGTGCCCTACTAGTTAGGGATGGATCTTTCACCACTGAAGCTAGGGTTCCCGTGGGATCTTACTCCACAAGCTAAATAGTTGCAAACAACAGTTGCAGATGAAAATAAATATAAGTGTATGCATGAATGATCTTCCTTTCACCCCGCTTCTCCTTTTATAACTTTTCCCATGCCAAGGAAACCCTAAACACCCCCCAAGTCGCATTTTCCCCTAGGGAAGACCAAAATAATAAAGTAACTTAAAGTTACTTTTTCCCTTTTCAAGTCGCCATGGTCCAAAAAGGTGACCCCTAACGCACAATTAGAACATTAGGGGTTAAGTGGCCCCCTCCCAACGATAAAATATAACATCTAGTCCCTTCGAAAGCACTTTTTAACCCTGTCAATGGAAAATTATAACAACTGGACTAGATATTCATACCCAATAGCTCATAGCGTCCGTAACCCCTTGGGCATGACTAGGGTTAGGACCCGTACTGGCCCTCAGGCCTGTGGCAAGGGAAAGGGGACATTACAAAACTATGCATTTATACATAGTAGCAATGGTTTTGTTGAGCACAGGATTCTAATTCTTGTGGATGCTAATGTTATCACTCAAAATCTGGAGACTTCCTTCTATTGCACTCAAAGATTTAATCATCTCTACTGTCTTGTTGAAATTATTGTTCCCATTCCTGTTTGTGACCGCAGAATTCTCTGCAGAGGTTTGCCCAACAAATTTGGGAATATAATGTTTTTCTATGTCCCAAAAGCCCTGCATATTACTAGGTAGAGTGCCAACTCCACTTTGAGACATAGTAGATATGTTTTCCTTGTCTTGAGAGCTAGCGGAATGCATTTGGGGATATTGCATAGTGACGGCAGGGGTATGGGCTTGCATTGAGTTTCAATGACCATTTAAACTCAGATCACCTGTAATTATTCCTCTTCTCTGGTTTGCCTCTACTGTTGTGAGTCTAGCATCAAAACTTATCCTCATATTTCTGATTTCCTTAAGGATTGCATCCCCTATCTGAACACCTGCTCTTCCACCTCCTCTAGGCATTCTTCTTGGTGGCATTCTGTCCTTCTTAATACAACTAACCAACAGTACCCCAATTCTCCCTTATTCTAAAGAATTTTACCTTCCTTGTTATATCTTCCAAGAGCAAAACCTGCTCTGATACCACCTGATGCAAAGCTCTCCAAGATCACAAAGAATAACAATTTGTTTAGTCACAAATTCACTTGCTAATCCTTCTTCTTTGACAATTGGAACTGGTTTCTTAACACTAGAACTAGCTCTCCCAAACTGGTGAAATGGCTTGAGGAAACTTTTTGATATATTTGGACTATAATTGTTCCTTCTAACCCTGTTTCTCCATGCTACCAAACTCTTGATTAGGTTTGTAAACAAGGAATAGGAGACAATCACCGTTTTTCTCTTATACGCGCACACATGTTATGGGAGACCTCCACATGGGCCTAACATTTAGGTTTATGTTTATTTACGCCATGGTGATGTGTAGTACCTTTAAATGGCCTCCCCATTTAAAAAAAATGTTATTTTCTTAGGCTGGAAAATTTGTCTGTGTAGTTAATTTAGTTTAAATTGGGAAATATCGGTATATTGGTTAGCTTATTAAATTTGAAACTTCTAGATAACTTTTATCTAATATTGTATGGTGCAGTAATATTTTCCCTATTACCCTTTAGTTTATTGGGTTCATTTGTCCCTTTTGTTTATTTCATTGCATACCATTAGACTTTGATATACATGTCAATATTTCTAAATTTGAATTATAAGTTATATTGTAATAAAAAGTAATAATTTTAAATACATAGCATTGCAATGTTTAGTGAATGCGTTGGAAATTGCCTTGAATGAGAGTATTGGCACCGGTATACGGCTGTGAATTGGCTGCTTATCCTTAAAACCACCCCTCACATATTGATTGGTCAATCAAGACCGCTTTAACATTTGTCTATGGTATGTGTGGCATTCTCCATGGGTTGGCGACAGCTTAACATCGCATATGTGCTTTGGCCTAGGAATGTGCTTACCCAACGATTGAAGGGATTTCGTGTCTCAGGAACACCGCAATAGTAGGTGTTAAACAGAAATGGAGGCGACGTCATCATCATCAACATGCTTATGCAACTATGATCTGCCATGGGTAGAAAAGTACAGGCCTTTAAAGGTTGAAGAGATTGTGGGCAACGAGGATGCAATTTCTAGGCTTCAAGTTATTGCCTGGGAAGGCAATATGCCTAATCTTATATTATCTGGTCCTCTTGGAACATGGGTATTGATGTCGTGAGAAACAAAATTAAAATGTTTGCCCAAAAGAAAGTGACGATTTTGCCTAGAAGGTACAAAATTATAATCCTGGATGAGACTGACAACATGACATCTGGAGCACAACAAGCTCTTAAACGTACAGTGGAAATCTTCTCAAATCCAACAAGGTTTGCTCTTGCATGCATTACATCAGCCAAAATAATTGAGCCCATACAGAGCAGATGTGATATAATCTGATTCTCAAAGCTATCAGACCAAGAGATCCTACTTTGTATTGTGCTTATGGAGGAAGCTGTAAAGGAGTTTAAGATTATTGATTCATTGTCAAGGTATTCAAAACTATCCACCCATTGTTGTCAATATAGGTTAGGTAGGATAGTCCCATACAATGAAGTGTGGGAGCAAATATTAAATAATTATTTTGAACAGTCCTGTACATATTATCTCTAAACTATGGATTAGAGTTATGCCTCTGGATACAAATGCAATTTGTCTAAATCCCCGCAACAAAATTTGATCTGGAAGTAGTTGTTGACAACAACAATGACTATCCTTTTATCCTCAGACTCCCACTCCTTCCATTTTTCCATATTACTCTTAGGAAGGGATTTTGACTTAACTTATAAAAATGAAATCTTTGTCAAAGGTGATGCTATATAGTATAATTTGGAAATATTTCAATATATGTTAACCTTCATCCATCATCATCATGATATTTTATTTCAATCGGGCCAATTACTTGATGATGCCTTGTTTTTTAACCCTATTTCCTTAAATGAGTATGATGACTTCATGGAAGAAATAAAGTGAGTCAGGGAAGGCGGGCAGTTTGTGGTCATAGAGGCAGAGCAACAAAGAGGAGGATGACGGCTAAAAGGTAAGTGCCCATATGAAATGGATTTTTTCATATTAATTTTTTGAATTAAACCATTGTGCACCAAATTATATATATGATTATAGATGTTTTGTATCTATATGAGATGGATTTCTCATATTATATGAATTTTGTAGTGATATTGGTAGTAGGGTAGAACAATTAGATTGAGTAAGATCAATACAAATTATGTAGACTTTATATGAAGCCTCTTTTTTGAGCTTTATATAAGTTATTGAATAAATCTAAAGATATTGGAAGTGAGTAACCTTAGAAATAGTGGTTCATAATAAAGACAACAAATACTATGCAAATAGTATTATATGTGCAAATGCATAACATTATTTACTGTTGTCTTATAAATTACAAAATGCAGGATAATCTGTACTTATATAGATGTTCGATTTAAGGACGTGACTTGTCTCAAGCTATCAAGGATCATCCATCCATAATATAGCTTGAGAAAATGTACATTCTTGTGTATCAGATTGTCTAAAAATAGTTATTTCTTCCACAAAAATTAAAGAATGAATGATACAACACTACTAAGCTATTGAACCACCATAAAGTAAAAAGTTTCATATAGCTAAAGTGTGTATCGTGTGTCGTATATATAAGTCACAATTTATAATAGAGACATCTGTTGTTTTGCATTATTGTTTTATAAATTCTTATTTTAAAGCCACACATATTTCTTGATATAGAATGTGTAAACTATGAGTTGAATCTAAGAATACTCCATAACTTAGATACATATGAACTAATTCGTAGAAATTGATGGAGTTATAATCAAATGTAACATATTTGATATTTATATTATGATACATGTATAATCATGTTATTAATATCTAAGACTATATTATGTAGTTAAGACATGTTATGATGAGGTTAAGTTTTTATGATTTATTTCACAAGGTTTACAATATAGTGAACTTCTTTTAGGAAATAAGGAACCTTTTTCTCCCAATCGCCAAACATAGTATAATAGGTGTTCCCCATAATAAATGCTTATACTGCTCATTTATGGTCTTTTATTTTTTGATATAAGACCAAGTAAAAGCATTATATAGAACTATAAATTGTTTCTATAACCAGATTACACAATTTTTAAATATGATATCCCATGGAAATTATTTATAATTTCATTTTAAGTTTGAAACGGTAAAAAATGAATGGACTAACCTTTGATTTATTTGGTCAAGCTTAAGTATAAGATTGATACCAACCACGTGAAGAATAATTAGAGTAATATTGTAATCAAATTATTCTGATAAGCTCCATTTAAATTTCCAAATGTGTGGATTACGGTAACTTTTTAAACAAATAATGCTAAATTATTAAGTATTGTTTTCGTTTTAGAGAGTTCATTTTGGATATCTTGTAGGAGTTATCATAATCTTGAGAGGATTGTTATAAGAAATCTCTATTAGTATTAATACAACTCTTCTGTCGAAGTTGCATAACTTTGATGTAAAACCCAATGCAACATTAACAAACTTTCGAAATATTATTTTGATAAGTAAAAGATAATATCAGATGTAAAAATAGATATGCAGCCTTATCTTTATATGTATGCAAGAAGTATCAATGGATGGTGTTATATTGAATTGTTCATTCGAGGCAACAAGTCTCTATAGAAAACATATATGGATTATATATTATCTATTAATATTAGTTTGAGAAAATTAATCTGTGTTTACTAAGAACAAGTATTATATGCACATCAAATGACAGTTGGGGAAGCCCTTCGTGTCTATATTGGAGACGTCCAATACTAATTGCAACTAATATTTTTTCTTTGTACATAAAATTTGGATAAGGTCTCATTATTTTATCCTCAATATTCTTTACATAAACTTTATAGCTGTTTGTCAATCACAATATACAAGTAATTTACTTAAAAGATTTAATATGGTGGATTGTAAACCTTTTGCTATTCCTATTAAAGTTGGTTGTAAACTTGATCTTAAACCTACATGTGAAAAAACTAACCTTCATCTTTACAGGTAGCTTGTAGGTAGTTTAATCTATCTAACAATCACTAGACCTAATATTGCACATGCAGTAGGTATTGCGTTTAGATTCATGCAGAAACTATATTAAGATCATTGAAAGTTAACAAAAAAAAGATATATTAAAGGAATTTATTAATTTTGGTTTACATTATATTTATTCTGATAATGCATGTTTATATGGATATTGTGATTCTGACCATGCTAGTAATGCAATATATATAAAATCTATGATTGGGTATGTGTTCAAGTTTGGTACAGGTGCCATTACTTAGAGTAGCATGAAGCAACCAACATTCTCCATCTCTTCTATTGAGTTAGAATATAAAAATGTAGTGGAAACAACAAAAGAAGCACTGTGTCTAAAGTGGCTGTTGGAAGAAATTCACATGGAAGTTAAAAGTACTCTTTTGTGTGATAGTTAGAGCTGTATTGCTCTAGCTAATAATCCAGTTCAACATCAGAGAACAAAGTATATAGAGATACATATGCATTTTATCCGAGAGAAGGTTCTTTGCGGTGATATAGATCTCTAGTTCTGTCCTACTGAAGATCAAGTTGCAAACATATTTATGAAACCATTGTGTGCCGTGAAGTTCTGCAAGTTTCGTGCAATGCTTGGCATTTCAAAGTTGCCATTAAGGGGGAGTGTGCATGACAATGCCACCTCCTAACGACTGACCACGTGTTTTCTTCTTCTTCTCTATACTTCTGCTCCAATTAAAGCATTGTAAAATATCATTTTATGATTTGTGCTTTAAAATATCATTTTATGATCTAAGTAAACTTATCACTATAAGTTTACTGTGTAGTCTAGTAATAAAACATCACTTTGTAAAGGAGGCCCTTACTTTATAAAAGACTCTTAAGATGCTTATATAGATTTTCCATGAGAAACTGTGAGATGTAGTTTCAGAAATCATGCTTTAGCCCAAACTATGACTTCTGATTTATGGTTTTTAAATCCTTTTGTACAAAAATGTAAGTTTAACATGATGGTGGTGTATAAATCCTTTAAATGTGATATGCTAGCCTAAACCCTCACCGTGGTTTAAGAATTGTAAATCTTGTTGTATAAACATGTAATGTTGGCATATAAACCCCACCTAATATTAAGGGGGAGTGTTAAAACAATAATCTTAAGTAGGGTTTAATCCCTTATTAATTGTTCTTATAATGTTATAAACTTTAGTTTATAATTAAATAAATAAAAATATGAAATAGTTTTATTTATTCAATATAAACTATTGGTTAAGGTTAAATTGATTATTAAAATCAATTAAAAAGTGGAGGGGTGCTTCACAGGAAGTCACACCCGTAAATCCACTTAAATAGGGCTCTCGGGGCCTGGTAAAAATTATTCAATGGTGATATTGTAAAAATGTGGAGAGGAGTGGGTGAAGATGTTTTATTGGATTGTAATGTTTCTCAGTAAATGGAAATCTACGTTTCACTGCGGTTTTTTCCTCTTACGAGGTTTTCCACGTAAATTTGTGTTCAATCCTGTTATGTTTATTTATTGTGTTTTTTATATTTTACTTTATAATGTTTAATATCAACTTTGTAATATTTAATTAACTACTCTGACCTCGACGTGATTGTGCAATAGTTGTAGCAACTCGTACGGATGTTTGGGTTGGAACAAGTTGTGGTCAAACAAAGGAAGTATATTTCACTAGTCCTACACATAAATGGTTTTCCTGTGGTCTTGGTTGTACAATTTTGAAGGTTCAATTTCATAGGCTTGTTTGGCGGGTCTAATACTTCCCCTTTGTGTTGGTTGTATGATTTCTTTTACTTAACTTGGGATTCTTTTTAGCTTTTTCTTCTCTTCTTTCTTTGTTGGCGAGTCATGCTTTAGCACATAGAAGTCCAATGTTAATCATATTGGCATTTTTCCCCTTGATACAATTTTAAATTTAGAACCATTCACCGTGTCTTTAACTGACATTCCATCCAAGTGCTCTAATTTGATTGCCACCTCGAAAATATCTAAGATATAAAACGATCCAAACCATAACACTTTGACCTTGGTTTAATTTATCTTCTGTTATATCTTAAGGTTAGAGCTCCTGCTTTGAAGTTCATATGTCATAAGTGTTTACAATGCCAACACTTTTGTCTTTTTTAGATGACTTCAATCCCCCACTGTGTCACCACCTAATGTTCATCCAATTTAGGCATATCCGTTGTATTTGACCGTACTTCAAAAATAGGTCATACTTCAAGTGGTTGTACCTCACCTATTAAAATTTTATCCTTGGACCCTATATTCACACTCATTAAAGTCGGTTCTTAAGAATTCATGTTTGCTACTTGTTCCAATTGGCATGTTAACTTTTCATCAAACTTTTCACCTTTGAAGTTGTATTCTTTGAACTCCGGTGGGTAAGCCAACTATAATGTTGATAGTTCAAAAGGCCCGACATCATTGACATCCACTTCTGGTCATCTCACTGCAAGCCTTGGCCTTCGTCAATCTTCATAATCTCGATGTTGTTGAACCTAGGATGGAACATTTCATAGTCTTCCATCTACCAATGGAACAAATTGTCGAGGGAATTCATCTCTTCTTTAGAGCACGACTGCAACTCCAATACGCCTCCATTGCCCGATTCCATTGGCTCCCATCCACCAAGCGTTCTTTTTTGGAGTATGAATCCGATGAACTTGATGAGGTTGCTTCCAAACTGGCTACCTAATTGTTCAAATCTATGACATACTTCCGGTCTTTGTTTTTAATGGAGATTAGATTTTTTTTCATAGTTATGGCCAACTTTGGCTGCTATCAACTGACCTTAATCCAATATTCATTGTAGGCCTTCTTTTTCAACGAGACGTTTCCAAACTTCAACAAGAAGGGTTGGGTTCCAATAAATACCTTTTGTCCCATTAGGACACCTAATACCTTAATGCCATGTTGATCAGCTCCTACTAGTTGGAATGCCAACGGCCACATAGTTGGCTTCCCAAGACTCTTCCAAGTCCCTTTTGGAATAACATTCACACTTGAACCCTTGTCGGCGATAGTATTTGTCAACTTTTGGCCTAGAATTTCCATATGTACGATTGTCTAAGTAGATTCATTGTTAGGAGCATAGGATCAATCACTTGGTTGCCTGACAATGACGACTTGATTATGGGTTCATTCTTTCTTTTTATCACCTTATCTCCCGAGGCTATACCATTTGACAATAGGTGCGCTGTTGTATTCTCCATACTTGAACTAATGTCTTGTATGGTAACAATTACAACATTCTTGAGTTCTAGAATGCTTTGCAATAAGTAAACTATTTTCACGGGTACATTGATCTCCAAGACTTGTCTTGTAATAGCTTTGTCAAACAACTTTGGCTCATCCTTGATGCGACCGATGTCACAGTTCGACTATTTCTCTCTCACTTCCACCCTTGCTTCAGCCAACTTTTCCTTCTTTGTATGTGGGTTAAGATAATTAGCTTTATTCACTCATTCTTTGGCAATCGCCATAACCTCCTTGCCTTTAGCTAGACCAATCATATTGACGTCGGCTTGCTTTGGGTAATTTTCATCGTTATGTTCTCAGGTTCACACCATCTATAGAGAAGTCCAGTGTTATTTTGATTATGGAAATCTGTTGCAAAATAGCCCTACTCATTGCAGTCCCACTAAGTTGTTGATATGTTTCAGACATGGGTATGGGTACAAAGTATTCGATATGCGTATACGGCAAAATTTTTTGTGGTCTCAGATATAACGTTGGATATGGCCGTACAAAAAATATAAAAAATTAAAAAATATATAAATTCCAACCTAATAAATAGGAATTAACCACATATTATGCATATGAAAGACAAAATAAGCTAAATAACCACAACAAACAACTCATAATTTGTTAAAGGCTTAAATTAAACACAATGTCATTATATATTAAATTCAATTTATTACACCAATAATCAAAGTTCAAACTAGTATTCGAGAGCATCAACATCAACATTAACATCAACATCAACATGTGGTTCATTAGAACCACATGGTCTCGAACTAGTCCCACTAGGGTCACTACAATAAGCACCCCCTTGTGCATGTAGATTTTGTGGTACCAAAGAAGTCTTCAATCCCTTGTCATCTAATGATAGGTGGGAAATGGAAGCATCCATTTCAACTCTCTCTGGATCAATATCCCAATATTTTGTTGGCACTTGTACTTCAATTGCTTGTGGGACAAAAGGTGCTAGTTGCAATGTATAGACACCAAATCTTCGTCCTTTTTAGCCTTCAACTTGTTGCGCTTCTGTGAGTGGATGAAAGTATATGCATTCCTGTTGCACTTCTGTGAGTGGATGAAGGTATATGTCTTCTAGTTGCGCCTAGAGGAAGATGAACTCAAAACCTATTGAGGCCAAGTCAATGCAAAATTAAAGTTAAACACCCAAACTTTAATTTTAAAAAAGTTAAAACAAAAAAGGAAAGAGAAAAAAAAAAAAAAAACTTATGTGTTCCAAGACCTTAATTGTAAGAGGCTGCATGTATAAAGATGCTTGCTTGACCACAGAGGTACCACCACATACGAGTATCCGTCTTGTATTTGGACCGAAGAGCACGGAGGTTATGACGTGTCTTCGCTATAGAGTTTGCAAACTTTGTCATAACCACGTCCTCGGCCTTAGGAACAGGGAAGAGCCTAGACAATGCCAACATATATCTTTCATTGACTTTCGCATCCTTGTATGGTGCCATCCTCCCCTGCAAAGGAAGGATCTTTGTGTTGTAGAATCTAGGAGTCAATGAAAAGGCAAGTAGATGTAGTGGGGTGGTTATTTTGTTCCAACGCTGAATGAGGATTGATTATACTTCGTTGAATTTTTTTCCTTGGGATCCTGCTCTTTTGCATTTATGATGGACTTTATCTTCTCGACCATTGAGTCGATTCCGTCATATATCTCTCCTAGATATGACTGATCCATGTCAGTAAAGTGGATCATTCTCATAATGGGCTTGGTAAAACTCAACAAATAATTATATCGATCACACTAGGTGTCATCTAAGATCAACGCTTTCACTTTTGGGCTCGTTCAGTGTTTGATTTCCTCCATACAACCCATAGGTTGGAAGTTACAATCTTGCTAAGCGCCTCACACCTTCACAAGTCATCTTAAGACGATTGTGTGTGATGTAAATCGAGTCTCAACAACCTAATAAGAGATAAGATTTTTTTTTTGAAAACTTTTTAGTACTTTATTTTAAAAATAGAAAAATTTACATTATAATTAAAAGAAAGATAGTTTCCCTTACCTTCAATAGCTCCAAATGCGACAAGGATCTAAAGATGCCTTGCGACTGGTGATGGTCGGTCGCAAACATCTGAATCTCTTCACCCTCGACATGCATTTGTTGAATCCACTCTATTTTACTAGCCAACTTTTTAACATTAAATTGAGTGAATGGACATCACACAGTGTCAAAAGAATATATTCATGCCTCACCTCAACTAGCATCCCAGCAGCTTTGCAATTCTTGGCATTGTCCATTATGACTTGGACAATATTTTGAGGCCCCACTACTTCAATGGCTTCGAAGAGGATGTTGGAAATGAATTGGGCATCCTTCACATGCCCCTCGCAATCAATTGCTTTGAAAAAATTTACTCTTTTAGGGCATACTGCAATCACATTGATTAAATGCCGGTATCTTGCATCTTTTCACCCATCAAAAACGATGGATACACCCGTTTTTGCTCCACGATTCTCTAATTGGCTGCAATGAGGTTTCCACATATTTTGTTTACTTTTCCAATAAGGTAGTGTGAAACTTCTTAGAACCTGGCGCTTTGTACCCTTTTGGGGCCTTGTTGATCGCTTTCACCATCTCTTGCCAACATGGTGATTTGGCAACATTGAATGACAATCCATTTGCCTACACACATCTTGTAATGTGCTCATCTGCGATATCTTGACTCTCATTTTGAAAGGACTTTTCCACTGGTCCTTTTGTCCTCCTTTGTGAAAGATGTAAATCCTCATCCTACATGGAGGTACTATCACAAATGGATGTGGCAAGGTCATAACTGAGGAGCCAACATTAGATGGGGCAACATGGCCTCGTTAATCGAGATGAACTTCCTTTTTTTATAACAGATGACATGTTTTCAAGCGAAAGGTTGCTTCTGCATCTTCTTGTTCTTTGATATATTTCAAAACCTTGACTGTTGGCACCCTTACAATGTTATTCTGCTTGCAAATTATTACACCATGACCTGATATTGCACACAAGTGGTGTTTCACCCAATTATATGAGCCTTTGAATACAGTTTCACAATCATGGCATCTTCAAACAAAACATTGACCACTTGGAAGTTGCTCTAATATTGTGGCATGCCTCCATAATGGTGAATCAAATTCTTTGAGTTGGGATTGCCCAAAAGAGGTGAAACTTGCTGCCTTTGTACTACTAACTACAAGTTTAAAAACCAACAACATAAGCAAAGAAAACAATGGTTAAACCCTAGGCCCTAGGACATCACGTCTCTTAAAATGAAAAAAATGTTTAAAATTTTAAAATGAAAATAATAAAACATAAAAAGAAGCATGAAGTGTGTGAAATATTGAAAACAAAAAATTAAAATCAAACTTGAAAGTTAAAACCTTACCTTCAATCAATAGTCCTTAAATCTTCCTCCTTTCAAGCTCCTCAATGACCTTGGCAGTGAATGGGCACTCATACTAGCTTAGGATTACGATGCTTGTTGATGAAATAACAAACCTAAATGAGCAAAATGGGAGCTTAGAGAGGCAAGTATGCAATGAGGGAAATGAGAGGTAAGTTACTTTGCTTTTATGTTTTCTTTTTGTGTTTTGCTTTTGTTTTATTCATTCTAGCTCACTTTTAGGGTTTCAAATTATTAAATATTATGTTCTTTTTTTACTTTATATTAGAAATAGTGAAAAAATATAAAATAAAAAAGACGTTTTTGACCTAGAAATGTACTTGGGAGTGGCTAGGGTAAGACCGAGACCTCCCAAGTATGGTTAAGTATGTCTATAGATGTACTTGGTTGTACTTGGGGGTCCTGGCCATGCCTTGGCTGCTCCAGGGTATGTTTTCAGGATTTACCTATATTGGTACCAGGGGGTTATAGGGCCGTACCGGCTTTTTAGCACTCCCACCACTGCTCATACTGAATTTGACTTCTGTCACCACTCTTATTCCAACAATGGTAATTTGTTGGTGGTGTGGCGGGTGGTGTCGATTGCTCTCTTTGTGTGGACAATACTTGGCCACTTTTATTTCGCAAATTATATGGGCAATCCTTGACTATATGCCTTGTAACTTGAAAAATATCATAGACCATTTTCTTTGGGCAATTCACCTTGGCATGGCTTTCTATCTTATATTTGGTACACCACAAATCCTTGCCTTCATTTTGAGCATGCCCCTTGAGTTCATCATTTAGAGCATGTCTTTCCACAAGGCTCGTATCGAGCTAGGTTCATTATCATTGTTGGAATCAGGGTCATCTTCCTTGCTTCTTCTCGAATGCGAGGATGTCTTATTCTTGCTTTCAATGTCCTTGGCTCGATTCTATGCATTTTCATAAGATGAAGGTGGAGCCACATTCATCTTCCTCTGTAATGAGGGTACTAACCCTTCAATGAACCATCGCTTCTTCAAGACATTGAAAAGTTCTTTTTCAAGTTTTGTCAAATAGTTCTTGTTTTTTGTTATGGGATCAAACATTCTTGTTTTCACCTTGCGGGTGTTATTGATTTCCTCGATGATCTCATGTCATCTCTTAGGAGCTTAAATGCATTCTTGAATGCTTTTCTCAATTTCTCCGATGTAAGCTTATTGATGTTTGGTGCTTCAATGTACCAATCAATGGCCACTCCTCAAAGTGTGACTAGAAAGTATCACAACCAAAGACATTTATCTGTGTGCCCATTGGCAATTGAAATCATAATACATGTCCTGCAATGCCGTATGAGATTTAATCTTATTGATGTTTAGTGCCTCAATGTACCAATCAATGGCCACTCCTCAAAGTGTGACTAGAAAGCATTGTAACCAAAGACATTCATTTGTGTGCCCATTAACAATCCAGATTGTAATACATGTCTTGCAATGCCATATGGGATCCTCCAATCCGTCACCAATGAACTTTGGCAGCTTTAGCTCTTTTGGAGATGGAGTTGATAGGCTTACCTTGGCATTGGTTACTGGTTGCTTCTGACGTGGCTCTTTAGATATGATTCTCCTCTTCAAGAAGGTTTGTGTTGGATGGTCCTTCTCTCTTGGCACAAACATGTTCCTTCCTTTGGCAAGAATTTGTACACTATATTGCTCATTGTCAAGTCCCCTTTTTGTGCTACTCCCTCCAGCTTGTTGTTCGAGCTTCCTTTAACTCTTCACTTGATACTCTTGTGGCATCCTCTAACCCAGCTTGGTCGGCAAGGTCCACACTTCTTTCCTTATAAGGGGCTTTGAAACTTGCTATTCATTCCTTATGTGTGAGTGGCATAAGTTCCATTGGTTTTGGCCAAACCCTTTCCTAGTTTCGGCTTCGGCTCCGCCTCTGACTTCTACTTACTCTTCAGTCTTGGCTTTTGCTTTAGCTTCGGCTTCAACTTCCACTCCGACATGATGGATTTTAGAGGTAGCTGCCTGGCACAACCTTTGTCGTCTTTCTTGTTAATATGCAAATTGAGTGAACGAATTGGAATGTAGGCCTTTGCCCCTTTCAAAGAGGTCTATGACGATCTTGGGCCCTTTTGATGAAGTATACGATAATCATGGAATTACTTTCAATACGGAGGTTGAAGATTCCATTGCTAGTTGGGTGCGCTAGTACACAGCTAGAATTAAAAATAATTATTTCTTTGGAACTCAAGTGCTTGTGTGTAACTCAAAAGAAGCTTCCCATCGACATCCTTAATAATTCCATCCAATACTGCTCTTCCAGTATTGATTTTAGCAGTTCTATAAAAGTTAGGATTTTAACACCCAGATAGAGGAGGGCACCAAATTTTCCGAGAGTGCACTTTAAATCCTTGAAATCAGTAAGGAAACAAAATATTTCGATTACGGGCCAGTTGGTAATCCAACATGTCGGGTTCAAACGGTCAGTTTGAGATGTTTTCATTGAGAGGGCCATCACATGGATTTGTTTGAATTTGCTTAATGAACTGATACTGATTTTGTTACATGCTCACAAATAGTTTAATTTCTCTCCCTACAAACAGACCGCACTATCAACCAAGGGGCTAGGGTTTTGCATATTCTTGAGATATTCCATCTACATTTTTACTCCTTCCATTTGTATTTTTTAACCAGATGTTTCAGCCATGGAGGGATGTGCCCAAACGAGGCCAAGCCTTGCCATATCGACAAGGATATGAAGAAGTAAAAAAGTATGGGGAATACTTTCCACATCTTATAGACCATTTGAACAAATATTCATGCCAATCCATCCTCGTTGCTGCAGGTTGTCTGCTGGTAAATGTTTTCCTGTAGACCATTTGAACAAATATTCATGCCAATTCATCCTTGTTGCTGCAGGTTGTCTACTGGTAAATGTTTTCCATGTAATAAAATCCAAATAAAAGCTTTGGCCAGTTTGGAGAGAGAAACCCTTTTCGTTTGTTGATTCATTTTTTGTTACATATGACATCCTTGTTTCGAATCATTTGATAAGTCGAGGCAGCAGAAAATTCCTCATGTTGTGTGTGAGACAAAATCATATAATCCTGTTGGTGAGAAAAGAATATAATTCTGTTGGACAGCTTCCTTATGAGAATATTGGTTTGCAGAGTGTGTTGATTGCTTGTCAATTTGTTTTTTTTGGGGATCCATTTCAACGTAAGGTAACAATACTATAGTGCAATTAGCTATGTATTTAAGATCCTGCTGTTCATGCTGTTGCTGTAATTCACATAAATGGATCTCAGAGAAAGGAGGAAAACCATTCCAGCTATCATACCACATTGGTGCCCGTTCTCCATTTCAACTTTTTAAGTCATTTTACCGAGGAGTAGTTCAAATCCCGTTTCAAATGCTTTGCTGCCTGGAAAGAGGGACTCACCACCTTGTTGAAACTCTTTCTTCCAGTGGATGCGTTAAATTGAAATATTTTTGCCTATTTATTGTACTCCATGAACTGTGAGGATCTTGCCATAATCTCCAGTTAGATTTCACGGAGAGGGATTTGTTGAATTGCTTGATGTCTCAAATATTAAGATCTTCCTCACATCCATTCAATATATACATGACCATGAAACCAAATGGTGTTGAAAATGGTTTTCCACCCCTTGCCATAAAAATTTCTGTTGAATAGTCACAAGCTGCTCAGAAGCTTGAGAGATAATAGGGAGAAGGGCGAGCAGATAGATAAGAGTTGCCTGAAGAACTGTCTGAGATTCTGAACCAACTGAATTCTTCTGCAAGTGAGAGCTATTTATTACTCCACTTTGAGATACTCACATGACGTTGATCAATCGTGGAGTCACATAAATATCTGGTGGCTTTGATGTGCAACGGGAACCCCAAATACGTTTTGGGGAGTTTTCTTTCAATGAACTATAACAAAGAGAGAATATGGCTTTGTCTTTCAGCTGGGACATGGAGAAAAATAATGCTTCGAGCTTTTCTTGTTGATAATTCTCGAGGAAGAAAAGAGATTCCTTCTTGTTCCATTAAATGCAGTTGTATGTGTGGGAGTTAGGATGCAGCAATTGATCCGTGATATGAAAATAGGGCAGAATCTGAAAGCTTTTGCAGTTGAATCAATGGGATGTCTGCTACATCAATCAAAAGCCTTTGCAATGCCTAACTTGAGGAGAATACCGAGCCTGTTCTGAATGTTGGGAGAGTGGAGAATTTTTGGATCTGCAAGAATATTGTCTGTTTTCCTTCTTGGAACAAAAACAGATTGTATCACAGAGATATGCCAAGAGAGGAAAGGATTTATTTTTTCTGCAGTAATATGTAATATCCCTTTTTTATAAAATCTTCAATGTTCTGATTTTTTTTTTTAGTTTTTTGAAAATACTTTACTTCAATTTTATTTCAAATATGCTGAATATGAATTTATTACATCAAACCCTAACTGTAAAAGACTTCAAACGATGAATTCAGCCATAAACACCAATCATTTTCACTTTCACCAGCACGACAGCAATACTGAAGGTATAGCAGTAGTGATGATGAAGGTACAACAATGATTATGATGGTACAGCAGCCCCAAGATGACCTCCACCTGCACACACACTCTAACGGTATGGATTACTGTAGCAGTTGTACAGACTGCTGTATCAGTTGTACGTAATACTGTAGCACATGTACGGGAGTCTCCAGGAATGTATATCACTGAAATCTGAACCCTAGACACACTGAATAGCAAACACACAACCTGAAACTGAATTTCTTTTGATTTTGGAAGCACATATGTAACCCCTGGAAGGAATTACCAATTGGGTATGAGGGTTTTCGTCCTCGGTCCCGACCACTGAAGGGTTTTCGTTCTTTGATGTTTGAATGAACAATTACTGCTCAAACTCTGAAAATTGGGTTTTGATTTTTGTTCGGAGGAATGAAATCTATTCTTTTATTCAACACTTTTTCATCCAAAACCCTAAAAGTAATTAAAATTACTTTTAATTAAATATTCACTTTTTTCATCCTCATAATATTAATTACTTTTGGCCATGTAATTAATATTTGATTTTTGACCCCTTTTAATAATAATAAACTAAGTGTCCTTTTTCCAAGTTATAACTTGAAGTACCCTTTTGAACAACTTAATGAATTATTATTATATTATTTCCCTCGTTAATTCCCCCCTTAGCATACGGGAAATTAAAAAAGGCTTCGGGCCCTCTGATTTATTTAATTCGAGAAAGGGGACATTACATAATGTTGGATGGAATTTTGTATCTATGTTGCGCAAAGCTATAGGTTGATGGTTATCATGATATCCAGATTGTCAGTATGAGCTGATTTAGGAATTGGGGCAGGTTTTGTGGTGTTAAATTGACACAGCATTTTTGAGTTCCTCCTAGATTCTTCTAAAAGGGCTAATAAATCAGTTTTGACTATGTCCCACAGATTGGTAAAATATTGTAGGGAATCCATCTGGTTAGTGAGTTTGTTAGAAAGCAGAATACAATCATTCTCAATTCTTCCTTAGTGACTCATCTCATCAGATTGTTATTATCTGCATAGCCAATGACCTTCGTAATATGCTTGACCAGGGACCATTCAACCCATGTTTTTCTGTGCGTATTGGGTGGCTCTGTGATAATGTTTTGAACAATAGCTGGAAAATTTCATGATTCAATCCTCCATTGTAATACTAGAACTGCTGGCTGTTTTGATTTTCTGTAATGAGGTCACCTGTTGCTATTTTTTCAAGATCTGTGAAAGGATTTTGTATGTTAATCTCCCAGCTTGATCCACTCCTTCCCAGATCTTTGATACTAGTATTGTTCCTCACATTTTTGACGAGTGGCAAGTTGTTGGAGCAGAAATTGTTCTTTTTTAGCCGACCCTATCGGGAGTTCCCGATCTTAGATTCTTTGTTGAAGGGTTGCAAGAGTTGCTTTGGTATCTGAGAGTTGAAGGAAAATATTGCCAAATACATATTTGTTCCAACTTTTAAGCCCCTGCTTTAGAAATTTTGAAATTTCCCATAAACTTAGACATCAAGTGCCCCTATATAAAATTTGCTTTCACCATTTTTCTATTTGTTGGTGCAGAGATGAGTGATTAATCCACATTGACTAAGATTGGAATTGGGGTGTTTTTGTTGTCCTGGATTTATGTTTCAAGGTCATCAAGATAGGTCAATAGTCTGAAAAAGTGTTATCATTGATTCTTGCTGAAGTTTGATTATCACCGGCGAGCCAAATATCAGAGAAGAATCCTGTCAATTTTTTCAGCAATAGAATGCCTGCCTCTTACTCCACGTGTATAACTCTTGGGTATATTCTAAATCCACCATGGAATTATCCGTTTTAATTTCGATGAGAGTGTCCACAATGCTCTACTTGAATCTAACCCCTCTTTTTTTCCCTCTAAGAGTTTGAAAGAGCTAAAATTTGCTGTAAGAATGTGATTTGCAGGTTTGGATTGAATAATCCGATTTGCGAGTTGTTCTAGGAGATGAATCCGATTACTGGCATAAGGGAGAATGCATATTATAACTATGGAGTAGATTCTTTGGAATTGACATGAAAAGAAATTGATAGATACCCCAAGGAAAGGAAAGATGCGTGTGCGTATAATACATGGAAGTATCCCATTAGATCATTGTTCTTGAGGCTAGATCAAGGATCATATTCTTTCTTCCCAATACCCCTTGGTATCTCAATTGTTGCATTTATATGATTTGGGTAGTGTTTCAAAGTAAAATCATGTCCATTCCTTCTATTTTCACTTTAACCTTTGCGATAATGGCACTTGTTGGGAACATCCACTACCCTTATGTTCTAGGAGAGATTCTACATTATAATGATTATTTTAATGTAAAGGTGCAACCCTGTTTACACCCTAAAAATATAAAAATAGGAGTAGGATGTAAGATATGTTACATGTTGAATGTTTGGAATAAATTGATCCACATTAATCATACAATCAAGAATAAAACTTTTAATATAGTAAATGATAATATAACGATAGAACGACAACGTAAAACACAAGAAGGGATAAAGACTTAGTTCATGTAGAAAGGTACAAAAGTGTTATGGGCATGCAGATTAGTTGGAACGACCAAGCTAATGACCTGAAAAGGGCGTTCATCTTAGAGACTAAGCCTGAAAATGATCTCTATACATAATTGAAACATATCAAATATGGCTAGGGCATAGTACATGGCTTGGTCATGCTCTCAGTATGGGTTCAAATCTACAAATGGTGGAGCTCTATAAATTTGCTTTACATGTCATTGGTCTATGGAAATGGTTCTCGTTGTCTGTTACCAAAGCTCGTACACCTTTGATACCACCTATAATGGCCTACAACAAATAAAAAACTTTGGATACCTTGTAGTAAACTTCATCACACAATTAGATATCAAAAGGAGAAATTCCATGTGTGGGCGGGTGTTGGACTTAACCCTGGCGGTCAACCCATGTTAAACCAATCTAGGCACTGCACTACCTCCCCTCGAGTGGGATCAAGTCTCATGTAGTTCTCCTAGTGTTCAGTGTAAGTATTGCATGTAATCTAAGCAAACCACCTTATGTTTGTCCTCATGTCTCTTGACATAAAAAATAACAATCGATAACTATTAGATAGAATAGACAATGTACCCAACATAGCAACAATGTGGTGTAATGTGCTTCAAATACTAAAACTTATCCCCTTTGTCCCTAAAGATCCTTTAACAATCCTGTGGAGTGATCTTGCTCTTAGCTAAGACATGGCTTTAGGACATGTACATGTTTGGAAATAAAGGAAGCTAGACTCTTAGAACCTAGTTTGAGCATTTCATACATGTGTGGTGACTATCTATAAAGAATGTGTAATTGATTTAGGAAGGTTTTGGAGATCCTCGTGTGCTTTAGTGTTAATATTTTACAATAGCAGTACTTAATAATGTCATAGTTGACTCATGAAGTGCATTTGTCTTGCTTGTATAGGCTTTTATAGGTTATATGTTGCACATTAAGGCCGACCTAGGGCAGAAGAAAGAACACACATAAGACTTTCCAAATTAAGAAGATAATCGTTAGAGAGAGAGGGTACGAGGATCGTATAGGTCAGCCCAGATCTGTAGTGCGATCTAGCCCTATTCTGTACAGTCCCATACAGGGATTTAGTGACGAAAGAGACAAAGTCCAAGAATGATGGCACAAGGATGGATTATTGCTTTGGATAATTAATAGTGCATGGATGAATGACAGAGTAGTGTGTAGAGAATAAGAAGTCATGCAAGAGAGAAGGATATGTCAATGTAGCTTAAAATGCGAGCATTTTTCTTAGCATAGGAACAAAGCCAAACTTGTCATTGTTAAAGAATAAGTTACCAAATTTGAGTGTCTACATTTGCCCCCCTTTAAGTGTCGAAGTGAAATTATGTTCTTCGAGGAAAAACATAGTTGAGTGTGCACACACATTGTCTTTGCTCGATTGTTGTCCTTTTTGTTGGTGTTGGCATGTTCCATGGTGAAAATTGCAGCACAAAGTGTAGTCAATGTCTTTAGAAGAAATTGAACTATAACTCAAATGTTAAAAGCATATGAAACTTTGAAAAATTGAATTTGGGCGTAGTAAAGTAAAGAGATGTAGAGCATGAAAGGAATACACCTATTCACCTTACAGAGGGAGGAGCTCCCGTTCTTCTTGAGCTTGTGAATTTTGATTTGTGTGGAGATGCTGAAGATTTGGGGATGATAAGTTCTCAATTTTTGCTGAAGAAGAAGCCAATGTAAAAGACTCCACTAAGTTATCAAAATGCCATCCCTAGGGCACCAGGTACGGATATGATGTAAATACTCTCACAGAAACGGCCAGGGTACAGTCAGGTAGGTTTGGATACAACTGGGTATGTCTGTAGACGTACCTGACCATACCTGGCCCTGCCCACTCGTACCTTGGCCATTTCCAGGCGTAATATAATATATATATTTAAAAAATTTGTTTTCTACTTTATATTTAATATATCACTACAACAAAAATTACATTTTTGGCCGCAACATTATTCTACAGAAGGTACCAAATACAAGCGAACAAAAGCAAGGACAAAAATGGCATGTATGGATAATTGTAATAAACATGTCGACTAGATGTGGTATGGATGATGCTTGTGCCCAGATTTAATGGAATTATGAGTAGTTGTGGTTATTTAGCTTTTTTTGTTTTTCTTAAATATGTGGTTAATTTCTATTTATTAGGGTGGAATTTATATATTTTTAATCTTTATATATATGTTGTACGGCAGTATCCAATGCCATATTCGGGGCCAATTTTTTTTTGTCGTATCCACGTATCGAATACTTCGTATCCGTTCCTGTATCCAAAACATATCGACAGCGTAGTAGTCGATTGTGTGACCCAACACCGAGAAGAGGTACCAGAGGACATTTGTCCCAAAGAACCCCGTAAAGAGGGAAGAACAATGTACATAATATCTAACCACCCCGATTTATTCCCACATAAAGAGAGAGAGAGAGAGGAAGGAAGAACAACCTATAAAGTATTTAGCCACCTCGATATCTTGCAACCCCATGAACCACACCATGGTAGATGGATCTAGGACCAATTTTGTAAATAACACAGACGAAAGGGAGAATCTAGAATTTCAATCTACAGTTTCTGAATCAAATAAAGTAATGTCTATGGATTAGGTTATTTATGATCCGTGAAACAAATTCATGATGTTTTTTAGTAGATGGCCCATGCCCTCACCGTTAGTTGTAATAATTGAGTCTGTCTATGCAAATGCTAACTAATGCGAAGGAGAAGGCCCATGCCCTCAAAACCCTATATTTGCAACTGTATCTGTATGATGTAGTGAATACGAAATGAAGTATTCATGTTCCCTATACTCTATGTTAAACTATGTTATCTGTAATTGAATTTGTACCAAAAGTTTGTAAATGCATGTAAGAATTTGTGAATGTTGAATTTTTTTGTGAATTTTCCCTTAGGATGGAAACATCCAATTCAGGCTATACGTACCATGGTTGTCTCTTAGTGGACAGCTCAGTACCAGTGTGAATTCTGTCCTTGTTCTATATCTATTCTTGTTTATAAGGATTTGTGCCTTGTGAAAACCTGTATCTAAGTCCTGTAAACTATTTGTACCATCTATATATGTATAATATACCCCAATGAATGTCCCCTCTTTTGAGGCGCATGAGATATAGCAGTAGAGCGTGCGATTCAAAAGAAATGATGTGTACCTATGTCAGATAAGTCTGATAATCTATGTTGGATCACATAGAAGGCTGTTGTGGTGGCCACCATTATGATCCGGTTCCTACAAAGAGGGTTGTGCATGGTGGAGACCATGGCACATAAAGAAAGCGACATGCAACAAGCAATAATAACGGTAGCAATCACGTGTTAGAGAAACAAACATAAAGGCAAATAATATATAAGTAAGCTAACATGAGCAATAACGTGTAAAAAGAGGCATATCAAGGCTTAGAGCCACACACTTGGGACACAAAAGTGTTGCAAGACAATTGCAGTGAAGGCCCACCAATTGCAAACATAAAAGTGCATACATACAAACAATGTCACACACAATAAAGGCATAAAGCCACAAACATGGGACACAAAAGTGTCGCAAGACAATCAAGGCACGTAAGCCGCATACAAGAAGCAGTCAAGTACTCAAACAATTAAGCAACATAGCTTGCTTGCAATAATGTAAGTGAGTCACATAACAAACAATAGTCAAGCTAGATAGAACAAGATAAGTTAGCACTGCACAGGACACGTGTTAGTCTTGTTAGTCCAAAAGATAACATATACACAATGTAAGTAAATGAGCATAATAAGGAAGTGTACATAACTGTAATGAAGCAAAAGCATCTAAGTAGTGTGGGAGATGCCCCCAAATGATCAGATTCATTGGGAAGGGACTAGGCTGATACCTGTCGTGTATCATTTTATGTATGTCCTGCATCAAGCTCAACATACCTCGTGAATGTGTGTGTAAAGAGTATATAGAAAAATATGCTATCTATCAAACTGATATGAAAAACAACATTTGTAAAGTAAAGAGCTAACAAAGCAAGTCAAATGTAGGTCCTGATTTTGTATTTGTGCAAATATTTGAATGTTTTTTTACTATGTGATTATTTGAATGTTCTTGTATTTGTGTGATAGCATTATCAAGTATAATATTGTCGAAAAAGCATGATATTCATAGGATTTTTGACAGGTCTGCCGTCAAGTGTGGCCAAACAATAAACTCATGGACCAAACCACTCAGTACTGATGCAAGGGCCCAGTCAATTGGGTCTAAAATTGCATTTCAATGCAGTTTCTGCATTTATATTCTTCTGATTTTCCTTTAGGACGAGATCACCAATGTGAAATTCACAAGCACCTACCTTTTTATTGTATGCTTATTTTATGTGTTCGTGGTACATTTGGAGGTGTTCAAAAGCTTGCACATGTCTTGAATCAAGCATTTCAAGTTCGTGTAACTATTTTTCATGATAATCATTTTCCTGAACAATAACTTTCAAGGATACCTGTAACAGAGGATTTCTGTTCTAATGAGAAGACAATTTCCATTCCGTAGGCTAAAGAAAAAGGAGTGGCATTGGTAGGTGTTCGAACACTTGTCCAATAAACCCAAAGGGCACACATAATCTGTTTATGCAAGTCAGTCCCATGCTTTGAAATGGTTTTGCGAAGGATCGACAATTGTCTTGTTAGTAGCCTTGGCCTGGCCATTACCTTGTGGGTAGTTACGGGTGGAAAATGTGTTTCATTTTGAAGCTAGCACATTTTTTTTAATTCTCCAGTTTTTAAAAGAACTATTGTCCATGACAATTGCCGATGGCACGACGAAGAGGGTGATGATGTTTGTGAGCAAGAAATTGCAAATGTCTTCACCCATGCTTGATTCTAAGGTTATAACTTCAATTCATTTAGTAAAATATTCAGTGGCAGTAATGATAAATTTACGACCCTGAGCAGATTCCGGGTTAAGCTTTTTGACAAGATCAAATCCCTATAATGAGAATGGCTATGGGTAGACAATGGGTCACAACATATGGGACGACACTTGATTTAAATTACTATGTTTGTGACATTGATCACAACTTTTAGCGTATTCATGACACTCTTGTTCCATTGTGGGCCAATAATAATTCCAACAAAGTAATTTTTGAGACAGTTTTTCCACTAAAATGACCTCTACATTCACTATCGTGCATTTCAGAAAGGGCCAATTATGCGTCTTCAGCCCTTAAACACCGTAATAGGTGTCCATCAATTGTCTTCTTGAATAACAAACCCCTAATGAGGACATAGTGGATCGCTTCACGACACAATCAAAGTCCTTAATGTGGTGAGGTTTTTTCTGGAACACCTGTTGATAAAGAAAATTATAGATATTGATATACCATTTAGTGTTGTCAACACTGCGCGTAACACCTAAAACCTGTAAGGCATTAATAGTATCAGGAGTAATAGATTTTTGTCACAAGTGTCAGATCATGAAGGTAACACAATCATCCGTTATATCTAAGGGAATAAGTGAAGCTACACTAGCCATTGCATTGGCATGCCGGTTGTCCTTACTAGGGATGGTGAAAATGGAGGATGACTCAAATGTTGAAAATAAGTGCTTACCTAGATTATTGTATGGGATTAACCAATCTTCCTTTGTTTGGTAAACATTTTGTATCCGATGAACAATTGATTCATAATCCCCAAAAATTGTATGTTCCGACTGTGCTATGTATGAGCAATATAGAGACCTAAGATCAAGGCCTTGTATTCAATGATGTTATTGATACATAAAATTCGAGTCGATAAACAAATGACATAGTTTCACTATGGGGTGTAATGAAAGCAAGTCCCGTCCTCACCCTAGTAGTGCACCTAGATCCATCAAAGTACCTGGTCCAAACTTTTGTTGCAATGATATGTGGCGAATTCGTCACGAAAATTGTCATTGTTTGGCGAGGATTAAAATAATGGGGCCTCTGTGAGCTTATCAACAATTATTTTTCCTTCACCACATTTTTGGGCTATAAACTTGAGATTAAATTATGTGAGTAGCATCACCCATCAAGCTATTTGACTCGAGATGCGGGTACGAGACAATAGATAATGTAAGGGATCCACCTTGGTAATAACATTTATCTTAGTGTTCAACATAAAATGACACAATTTATCGGTAACAAAAACCAAGGCTAAGCATAACTTTCCAATAGCACTGTAATTATGTTCATATGGAAGCAACATGCGGCTGATGTAATAAATTGCACGTCCGCAATTGTTATCATCATATTGTGCAAGCAAGGCACGAAGGGCATGGCCCATAATAGAGATGTATATGAGAAGCAGTCTATTAGGTATGGATGGTACAAGAATAGATGGATTGAGCAAGTATTGTTACATGTCATCAAAGGCCTTTTGACAAGCCTTGTCCCATGCAAAAGTAGTATCATTCTTTAATAGCCATGTGAAAGGTTGTGTTTTGTCAACTAGTTAGGCCACAAAGTGTCAAATAGCTTGGATGTTGCCTTGAACTGATTGTAATTATTTGAGATTATTTGGCGGCGGCATATCGATGATGGTTTGAATCTTTTTGGGATTGATCTCAATGCCACACTAGGAAATGATAAATGCGAGTAACTTTCCATAGTGTCTTTGAAGACACTTTTTTTAGGTTTTAATTGTACATTATACTGTTGCAATCGTTCAAATATTTGTTGCAAATTGAGCGGATGGTCTTGCCACTGGGTGGATTTCGCTAGTAAGTTGTCGAGATTGTCTTTAATAATTTTATGGATTAAATCATGAAAAATATGTGTCATAGCATGTTGATAAGTAACACTGACATTCATTTACCCCGAAGGCATGAACGTGTAACAAAAAGTACCCACGGAGTTGTAAAATATGTCTTCTCTTGATCAACGGGATTGATTTTGACTCAATTATATCCCGCGAAGCCATCCATAAAAGATAACATATCATAGCCTGCAGTAGAGTCAACGATCATATCAATGCGAGGTAAAGGAAAGCTATCTTTAGGGCAATCTTTCTTTAAATTGCAAAAATCCTGTAATGTTCCTAATGGAGGAGTTTCAAACCCCAAAGGGAACACCTGAAATTCCTGATTTATTACAGCAAACTGGCTGAAGAAATTTATGATAATAATGCAAGTTATCTTCAATTTTAAAATCTGAAATTACCCTAGAAATGACGAGCTAATCTAGAACTCAATAACCCTCAAATCTGATCTAAACTTAACCAAATCTTTGCCAAAACAATCAGAATTAATTATGCATGTCTGAACACCAAAATATATAATTTTTGGACCCAAAATAAGTGCTGGAAATTTATTAAAAGTTTGTAGAAGCACGACTTACAAAAGTGGCCGGAAAGAAGTGATCCCAAGCCCAAATCCACCAAAACAAAGCTGAATATGGCCTCCAAAATTACGACAAAGTTGTTGGTGATGAGACCAGGACAACTGTGCCCTAGAATGTGTCAAACTCCACCCACAAGGGTGTAGATATCCCTAGATATGGCTGAAAATGAAGGTAGAAATCTGCCCAAACACTCTTGTCTTCAAACCCTATTTGGAGATGCCTCAAATCTGCAATATTGGCTCTTCAATTATTGCCGAAAATCTGAAATACTGCTTGAAATCTCAATAGAAATGCCTGAAATGGAGGATCTTCACACAAAGAATGAAGAGTTTTCATTCTTCAACCTTGGCAAGAGAGGCTTTTTTTCCTCTAATGCAAATATACCAAAGGGTTTTCGTCCTGCAATGTAGAAATGGAAGAGCAATCAGCGCAAACCAGAAAATAGATGTCAAATTAGTAAAAGATGTCAATTGAACCCCTCTTCATCTCCTTTTATACTTTTTTGTCTTTATTTTTCAAGTAGGATGTTCCATTTGGGATTAATAAAGTAACTTTATTTTCTTATTTTAATATTACAAATATATTAGTTTATCAAAACGGATCCTTTAAACTAATTCATTTTCCCAAAGTGCCATTGAATAGGAATTGACTTTAGTACTAAAATCTAGATCCATTAAGTCCTTTATTAAACGTTTAGCTAAATGAACTACGATGGAAAATTTGATTATAACTCATTTGTCTTCCAGTTACACATGCAAAAATTGATCAAATATGATTTCTCATAAATATCACATAATATGATTAAATATGCACCCAAAATGATTAACTATTGAATGGGCCCATTATTGTGGAAATAATATTAATGTCCATTAATATGAATCAGGGGACATTAGCCAAATTGACATAATAGATTTCACCTTGGTGAATCGGGCTACTTCTCTAACGATTGTTGGAAACCCATTGCAATTTGATCTACATTACGAAATGAACCTTGTGTCAACGTATCAATTTGAATTTCCTACAAATCCATTAATGTGATCTTGAACTTACATTTAATGGTTTGCTTAGAAGTACTTATTTACAATATGTTGATGATGATCAACAATGTCCTCCACCTTCCTGTAGCGACTTGCATGGATCAACTGCCGAGCATATAATTCTATGTCAAAAGCAGGATAAAAATACTTCAAAATCAATGTCAACACTTTAGGACATAAATTGGGATCACAAATCATACAAAAAGTGGAGTGTCTTTGAGTTCTCTAAAACGGGGGTCTCCACCTCAGTCCCAGAGCCTCAAAATTCCCTAGAATGGCCTAATTCTTACATTTTCTAACGTGGAACTTCTCTGTCAAAATAATTACGGGTAGGAATAACATCCAAATGACCTGTCATCTTAGACATAGAAAAATGTGCACTTATCCACCACTTACAACCCATGCGCGAGGATGTGGAGTTTGAGGAACTTAACTTCTTATGAAAAAAGTAAGGGAACTTTTCACATGTCCCTAGGTATTCGAGAAGGGATTCTTCATTAGTGAAGTCATCCAATGGTGGGATATCAAATCCCACATTCATCAGGCACAGTTTTGGAATAGGATTTGACATATCTCTAAGGTCCATTGTATGATGACATGTGGCTATAGCCATATCCTGGTCTATTTTATCCGTGAAGCGGGAGTGTAACACTGGAGTCAAATGCGGCTTTCACAAAGGGTGGGTTGTTTAGCGGTTTAGACCTTGTTGGTAAGGTTTTGTTTATGGGACATGCGAGGCTCTCCTAGCTCATCCTGTCTATATCGAACGAGCCCTCGTCCAGTGATAACCCCTTTGTAACATCAATATTGGTAATGTGGCTCGGTCCAATAATGTTGCATAATCTTCGAGTTGGCAGTAGATAAGGTGTTAGGTAGGTACAACTTAGAGTATGAAATAGTGACTTTTCGGCCATATATGAGGTGTCGACATATCGTCCTGACCTTCGATCCTACCACATGTCAATACTTGAAAATGCACCAAAATATCATACATGAAAATGGAATATATGAATACCACCAATAAGTAATATCATAGCCGAGTCCCCTTCCAAAACAGAGTGGACCCCGCTGTTGAAACCCAAAAAAATTACATGGTGTGTATGTCAAAGCACCCAAAAAATAAAACTTAACCACAGATCAATTTTTCCTCTATCAACTCTAACAATACATGATATCAAGGCTTTGTGCACAATCCAATGATAATTGTTTGAACGTGCACTTGCGCATGTTGACCCAATTTGACCCCAAACTTATCAAAGCCATCTATATCAGGAGCATATGGTGTTTGATTCATATGTTCTAATAGGCATTGGAAATATTTCTAGATTTTTCTTCCGTACTGTAATGGTTTAGGAAGATATTAGGGAGATATCTAAGGCTGAACCCAGACTGTCCTACAAGATCATTTTAAAGCGTGATGTAGTGTATACTTCAAACGTATTTTATGAAACACATTGTCAATTACCTATTGTGTTGCAATTTTCATCATGGAGCATAACAATGCTATAATTGAAATCAAAAACTGCGTGTAATGAAGAACAAAGTGTGTGTATGCACTGCAAGTATATGTTCCGTTAAGCATGTAATATTTCATTTCATACTTAATGATTTAACCTAAATGTGTTAATATCTCATGGGGGGTAGTTAACCAATGGTATATTATCCTAACCAATTAGTTTTCAAGAGCTAATTATAGAAATATCAATAATAACCACTAAGAACAATGACTACACAATGATAAGCAATCATAGGTAATGATAGATAAAATCACTTGCAATGACAAAGATAAGATGACTTGGCTGATTTCTTGCTCTATGTGTGATGATCTGAGTTGACCTGACAGTTGAAATCGGGCTATGGAAATAACCTAACAAATCTCTCTCACTGTTGAAACTGTGTATCCCACAGAGCTTCTTGGACGGATTAATGCGGATGCCAAAGGGCCAAGTGCATATAGACAGCTATGGACCTATCCATACTATTTTTGTCCCTATGTGATCCTTTTCTCCTGCATACTTCTTGTTTCTGATGTACTAGTCTTCATGATCTCCAAACTTGTTTATAATTTGTACCTTCGATGCCTGTGCAATGTTCATTGTGCACCTAATTTTATCCTTCAATACTCTAGATGGCCAAGAATTCCTACAAAACAAACATTATGTGCATTGTGGGCATTCCCATTTGCACCATCTGATGTCAACTACTACTCCGAAGAGGGCTCAAACCGCACATCATTCTCGCCTAGCATGTGATCTCTAGAATGTATGAAACCAAATGGAATAACCATGATGTTGCAACAATGATGATTGTGCATCCACCTTTTCCCTAGCTCAACATGGACTGATAGTTATGTTCCTTGTATTTGCATATCTGAGTGGATGATTTCCCTAGAAATGAATATGCAGAGTATATGAATCTCAAGGGAGTCTTGGAACGGCCTTAGTTGTGTTTTCTCTTAATGTATGCCCATGAGGATTTTTGGGTGTCAAGTATGTATGATATCCTCCTTGATAATGAGATGAAATTACTAGCTTATATATGCGTTTTGGATTTGGAAAGTTCAGATAAGGCCAACTAGAAGTGTATCAAAGGGATTTGAATTAAGAAAAATATTTTTGGAGAAAAAGGGAGTAAAGCCGATGGGAAGGGCCATAGCATACAGATGTTATGGCCCATTCTAGGCACTGTGGTTCTTAGATGCACGTGTGAAATGCTTTGAAAATTAGGATTGTACTGTGCAAGGGTTTAACCAGATTTTATGGACTAATATGACTATTATGTGAATAAATGAGTTGTGTGCAAGCAAGAATAAATGGGATATAGCTAGGGATAACATGATTGACCAAGTTGGACAAGTGTGGGCTAGTGCAAAAGCGTTGTACAATTTGTGTTGTTACAAGACATGAATTACTAAAATGAGTGTCTACGATTGTAAGGCCTCATAAATAATATCCTTACTTGCGGGATTAAGTCGAAGGACTTCAATGAAAGACGCTTTCTTCCTGAGACTATGCCTGGAACATACTTTGTATAGAACCATACAAATCTTGTTAGGGCATAGTACGGTTTGGTCCCTCTTTCTACAGTTTCGGACCTACAAATGGTGAAGCTCTGTAAGTTCGCTTGCCCGTTGTTGGTCGGGAAATGGTTGTTGTTGTCTATTATTAGGGCTTGCACACCTTCGACACCTCTTGTAATGACCAACAACAAATAGAAACCCTATATACGTGCAACACACTTTATTAAACGATTAGATAACAAAAGGAGAATTTCGTGTGTGGGTGAGGTTGGACGGACATTGGCAATCAACCCCTAGTAAACCAATCCAGATGTTACACTACATCCTCTCGAGGGGGAGCAAGATTCATGCAGTTCTACTAGTGTTGGTGCGAGTAGTGTATGTAATCTAAACCAACCCCTTATGTTTGCCCTCATGTTTCTTGACACAAAGATAGTTGGCGTGACTATAGATAGAGTAACAATGTACCCAACAGGGCAGTAGTGTGATGTGGTGTGCTTCAGATACTAAGGCTGATCCCCTTTGTCCCTTAAGACCTTTGAAAATGTTTGGAGTGACTTGCTCTTGCTAAGATATGGCTCTAGGATCTTTGCATGCTTGGAAATAAAGCTAGATTCTTGAACCTGTTTTGAGTTCTTTAGACCTATGTGGTGGCTTCTCTAAAGGATGTGAAACTGCTTTAAGAAGATTTAGGAGAGCTTTGTGTGCTTTAGTGTTGATATTTGCAATAGGAGTGCTTGCGAATGCGAGGTGAGTTATGATGTGTATTTGACTTGCGTATATAGGCTTCCAAAAGATAGATATTTGAATTATGGCCGACTTAAAGAAAATGAAACAACACACATAAGACTTTCCAATTAAGAAACGAGTTATTAAGAGATAGGGTAGGGGATTGTACACGTTGGTTTGGTCTTGTTATGTATGGTCCCATACAGGGATTCGGTAACGAAAGAAGGGATTCGGTAACGAAAGAGCTTGAGTTCGAGAATGATGCATAGGGATGGATTACTACTTTGGATAATTAAAATGGCATGGATGGACCTATTTTTTATGGTTTCATACAGGGATTTAGTGACGAAAGAGCTGAAGTCCGGGAATGATGCATAAGGATTAATTATTGCTTTGGATAATTAATATTGCATGGATGAACGACATAGCAATGTGTAGAGATTAACATGGTAGTGTGTAGAGATTAACATGTCATGTGAGAGTGAAACATATGTCAATGTAGCTTAAAATGCGAGCTTTTGTCTTAGCTTAGTAACAAAGCCAAACTTATTATTGCCAAAGGATAATTTACCAAAGGATAATAATTGTGTTAGTGTAAATGTGCCAACTTATATGATTTTGATTTGATGTGTTAATTTGATTTGTCAGCTCCGTATTTTATCGTCATCCTCTATTTTAAATATTTGACCATGTTTTTGAATGAACATTTCCTTTTATTTTTTACACTGCTGACTCCTTTTGGTTCCCATGAATGCTTGTGGGAATCAAATCTTTAGTAGAAGAGACTTTTTTTTTCCCTAGATTTGGTCGAGGTCCAGGTGACATCATGTAATAAAATGAACTGAATTGGATCTTGAGGTTCAGAATGAGCTTACTTGGAGTTGGCATGCAGGAGGAGGGAAGCGGGGGAGTTTGGGCGTAGGTGGTGGCTGCTGATTTCCTGGACTTTACAGATTTTATCCATCTTTAAATTCTCATACTCTTCAACTATGGAAAAAGGATTACTATTTAGTATCCCCTTCTCGAAAGCAGAAGGTCGAAGACTCCTAACCTAATTTTGTTTCCCGAAGGTTAAGGAAGTAAGAAAGAAAGGAAACTAGTTCTAATAAATTACTTTTTAAGTGCATAATGAAATATTATTATAAGCACTTGAATAAATTATTAGTGACAAAATAATAAAAAAAAGAAAAGTCACTTTATTTTTTTTTCCCCTAGAGGAAAATGCGACCCATATAGGGACATAAAACAAGGGGATCAAGAAATATTAAATAAAGTAAAGTAAGGGGAAAATATTAAATAAAGAAAAAGAAGCTGATTGGCCATTTTGTGTGGCAAATATCCCAAGGAAAGTTATAAAAGCAAGTAGCCACACTATATTGAAGCATCACTTTTTACATATTTTCATATCTGAAATTTGGTTGAGCTATTTACTTTCCATTTTTACCTCAAAGGATGAAAACCCTCTATTGCCAAAGTTGAAGAAAGAAAACTCTTCATCCTTTGCGTGAGGAAGCTCTATTCAGGGGTTTCCATTGAGTTTCAAGAATTTATTTATGAATTCCAGTAATGTTGAAGATCAAAGCTGCATAATTATATCATTTCTAGCTAGGGTTTGAAGGAGGAAGGTTGTACCTGATTTCTATCTTGCATTTCTAGCCTATTTCTAATGGAGCGACCCACTTTTAGGAGTGTTCTGAACTCACTAGGGCACATTAGGAGCAGATCTGATTTTCAGTTTCTCTATCAGATTTTTAGAGGTCAAAATCAACTGGTTTGTATATATTTTGGGCTTGGGAAACTTCATTTTCAGCTAAGTTTGTAAACAATTATTCTGCAGATTTTAAAATAAAATTCCAGTCTTCTTATTGGTCATAAAATAAGTCACTTTTTGGTGTTTATACACAATAATTTTTGATTTATTTGGAGACATATTTGATCAAGTTTAGATAAGTCGCACTTTCTCTAATAAATTCAAATCTATAGTAATTTTGTCATGTATATATTCTAAAAATTGCTGTTAGAGATCAGATTTGTGGTTGTTCCTTTTCGGGGCATAAATTGTCTCATTGGAGACATTACAGTGGAATCAGAGCATGTTCCTTGCAATCCTATGAAGTAGTTCAAATCTGAATGCAAACAGGGAAATCACCTTTAGTTTATCAGAGAAGGAATCCAACTCAAAAAAAATGGACAATGGATGAGCATGATCAAAGAGCTCCTCCTACAAATGAGCTAAGCTACATGCATGAGGTGATTACAAGGAGTCATAGAGAGTTGAAACAGACTATAAGGGAATCTCAAAGGGAAATGTGTGATGCATTGACTGACTCAATCATGGACTTAGGTAAAGTTCTACAATGACATAATATATCTGGCAACCAAGGTGCAACCAACAATGGTGAAGGAAGCTCATCTGGATAATTTAAGACATCCATCAAGCCTCCACCTCAAATATTCAGGGCCAAGTTCCTTCAAATATTGGAACAACCGCTTGAGCTAGATCCTCCGAGTAATGTTGAAGACATAGAGGCATGGGGCGAAGAGTATGCAACCCTCAGTTTCAGGGTAAGAGAGATATTGTCTTTTAGGGATTATTGTCAAGTGAACAATAACAAAGGCATATGAAGGAATAGAATAACTCAACAGGAGCAACCAAGAAGAGACATACAACAAAGGTTGGGTAAGGTAACTCTTCCTTTTTATGATGGTTCAGATAAATGTTCAGGTAGGGCATGGTTGCAAAAGTTAGATACATATTTATCATTTAATCCTATGTATGAGGAAGAAGCCCACAAATTTGCAACTCTACATTTGGAGGAAGTTGCACATGAATGGTGGTACCATGGATTGACCACACAAGGGTAAGGTTCTATCACATCCATTAAAGAATTCAGTTAATGTCTAATAGAGAGGTTTGATAGAATAGATCCAAAGATCTATTTCAGAGAGTTGACCCAATTCAAGCAAGAGGGATCATTGGACAAGCATATTTAGGATTTTCAGAGACTTGCAGTGATGGTACTAGATGTGAGTGAAAGAAGACTTGTATTGTTGTTTGTTGAAGGACTAACAGAACCACTAAGAGGCCTAGTCAAAGCCTTGAATCCTCCATCTCTACAAGGATCTATCAAGAAGTCTTTGGATATAGAAACTGCAGTCCCAAAAAGCAAAAAATCTGTAGTTTGGACATCCTAGGACTGTACCTTTTTGACAGAAAAGGACATCACCTTTGGGGCAGCAAAATGACTCATTTGGACAGCCAATGACTACTCAAAATGGTGAGCAAGGGACAACATCTAGTGGACAACAAGGTAAGCCTGTTCAAGAGAAACCTTATCCAAACGAGTGGTTAAAAAACAAGCAGCTAATAGAGATAAACAATGAGTTAAAATGGGAAAATGTTATGCTTTAATTGTAGGGACCCATGGACACCCAACCATCGTTGCCTTGGCAAAGGGTCAATCCACTACATTGAGGTAGTTTCTGATGAAGAAACGATGAGAGTGTTGATTTGAAAATAATTGATGAACAAACAAAGGAAGAAGAAGTGGTTCTCACAGTTGCCACACTTGCTACATTATTTGTACCACCTAGTTTCTATGCATTCCGCGTTAGAGGAGACCTTCATGGGCAAAAGATCACCATATTGATAGATAGTGGAGCTACACATAACTTCATTGACGAAGATTTGGCCACAAGGATGGGATTGAAGATGGAAGATTTCCAAGGCTTCAAAATGATAGTAGCGGATGGATATTCACTTTCATGTAGGAAGAAGATCCCACAACTTGAGCTCACCTTAGGAAGTCACGAGGTAAGAGATGATTTTTATGTTATTGGCACTGGTGAGATGGATATAGTAGTTGGAGTACAATGGCTGCAATCTTTGGGTGAATTCATCCTAAATTATCAGACTATGGAATTGAAATTTAAGGTGCAAGACAAAGAAGTTCTACAAGGTATGAGGAATGGTACTCCTCACGTTGTGACAACCAAGAGTATGAAAGGGTCTTCCAAAAGAGAGAAGATTGCATGCATTGAGCATTGTGTGCACGCTAAGGAATTGGTACAACAAAGTCGAGATATCATGAAGGCAAGAGGAAATGTAGATCTTGATGACATTCCAAGGTATGAAAGAAATGGTAACATGCCATATTTATTGTTGCATATTAAATCATTTCAGATTTGTTTTTCTCATGAGAAGCATGATAAAATAAAGGATAAAGTTTGCAGTATGGAGTATATAGAACCCTTGATCCAAATTCATGTTTATGAGCATCATGAGAACTACATGTTTTCGCAAGAACTCTCTCATTTGATAGGCACGGGATCTAGATGCTTGGAGCACTACAACATGTTTTATTTCTTGTGCATGGCACTTGGGCCTATGAGTTACAATTGCTTGAGGGCAAGCAATTTGGGGAAGGGAGGATTGTAATATCCCCTTCTTGAAAGCAACAGGTCGAAGATCCTTAGCCTTATTTTGTTTCCCCATGGCTAAGAAAGTAGGAAGGGAAACTATTCCTAATAAATTAATTTTTAAGTGCATAATGAAATATTATTGTAAGCACTTGAATTAATTATTACTGACAAAATAATAAAAGAAAAAAAGAAAAAAAGAAAAGTCACTTTATATTTATTTCCCCCTAGAGGAAAAATGTGACCCATACAGGGACATATAACAAGGGGATAAAGAAATATATAATAAAGTAAAGAAAGGGGAACATATTAAATAAAGAAAAAGGAGCTGATTGGCCCTTTTGTGTGGCAAATATGCCAAGGAAAGTGATAAAAGCAAGTCGCCACACTCTATTGAGGTATCACTTTTTACATATTTTCATATCTGAAATTTGGTCGAGCTATTTGCTTTCCATTTTTACCTCAAAGGATGAAAACCTTTGAAGTGTTTGCATTAGAGGACGAAAACCCTGTATTGCCAATGTTGAAGAACGAAAACTCTTCATCCTTTGTGTGAGGAAGCTCTATTTAGGGGTTTCCATTGAGTTTCAAGGATTTATTTATGAATTCCAGCAGTGTTGAAGGCCAAAGTTGCAGATTTATATCATTTCCAGCTAGGGTTTGAAGGAGGAAGGTTGTACCTGATTTCTAACTTGCAATTCCAGCCTGTTTCTATTGGAGCGACCCACTTTTAGGAGTGTTCAGAACTCTCTAAGGAACATTTGGAACAGATCTGATTTGCAGTTTCTCTATCAAATTTTTAGAGGTCAAAGTCAGCTGGTTGGCATGTATTTTAGGCTTGGGAAACTTCATTCAGCTAAGTCTGTAAACTGTTATTCTGCAGATTTAAGAATAAAATTTCAGTCTTCTTATTGGTCACAAAATTGGTCTCTTTTGGTGTTTAGACACATATAATAATTTTTTATTTATTTGGAGACATATTTGATCAAGTTTGTATCAGATTTGAATGCCATCCAACTCTAAGGCAAGTCGCATTTTCCCTAATAAATTCAGATCTGATGTAATTTTGTCAGGAATATATTCTATAAATTGTTGTTAGAGATCAGATTTGTGGCTGTTCCTTTTGGGGGCATAAATTGTTCCATTGGGGACATTACATACTAGTGGCCAAGCTAATAGGTGGGGTTAGAGATTTTTCCTCAACCTTTTCTTGCCTAAGCTTTGTGAAACTTGTTGTCTCCTTTAGTCACTATTGATAAGAGGATTGACTTTAGTCGTTGGTGCTGGTTGTTCCTCCACATCTTGTTGTTGATGTTGCCCTTCTGGAGTATTGTTATGATGTTGGTGCTGGTTGTTGTTCCTCCACATGTTTTGATGTTCATGTTGCTCCTTTAGGGAGTCTCGGTGTTCCATTCATGATAGTCCATAGTGGGACAAACTCTTGCAAGATTTCCATATTCATGACAGAGAGGATACCTGAATGGGATATTCCCATAGTCAACTAGTTTTCCTCATTGCAAATTAAAGTCAAACCTATCAAGGAGAGGTTTATCTAACAAATTTAGATCAACACATATATGGGCGTGGTCCAATACTCATGGGTGTTTTGCGAACTCATATGCGACGATGTATTCACCTATAGTGTTTCCTATTGTTGTTAGTATTCACTTGGAAGGAGTGGGAGGTGACCCAAACTGGGTTTGTGCTTGGAAGATTCTCTAGTAGAATAAATTCAAAATATCAATGCTTCATGAAAAGAATTCATTTCTTCACTTCACCGTACGTGTCCACCTTCTCAACATGCTTTAGCTCTCTTTAAAGACCTTGAGATGCATTCCACTTCCCACGGGCTAAAATGCTGTTAATGCTGCAAGGGAAGTTCAACATATTCATTAGTGTTAGTTAGTTTTTGTGAGCTTTGCATTATCCTTAAGGTAATTCGGCTAAGATATAGTCCCATGAATCGGCTAGGAAAAAGGATGAAAAGTCAATGGGCCATAATTTGTTTCACATTTTGTCGAAAATGAACTGTTATGTCTCCAAGGAGGTTGTCTCCATACACCTTTAAGATTTATTCTATTTGGTTTTTGGCACCAACTCTAGTCTTATACCGATTAAGTGGGATTGTTTGGCTTGGAAGAAATCTTTTAGTGCATGCTTGTAGAATCTTAGTTCTCTTAGAGTTGGAGCACGTTTTTCAACTCTCTCAAAGTTAGGATTTGAGTGGTAGAAGACCCTGGCTTAGTGAAGATGCCTATTGAGAACGAAACCTCCCAATAAGTGAGCTAGTCTTGAGGCACGATCAACCCCTCAAACTTGCTAATTGGCGGCAATCTCATGGACAGAGATTGCATTGTCGCTAAATTCAGTGATTGAATAGCATTTCCAGCCCTTCATAATAGGAGTGGCGACCTGCAGAGTATAACAGGTGAAATATTTGGGGTGTCTCTTAGGGCACAATTAACTTCAAATGTGGCAATCATCATTGTGTAGGCTCCGATTTTTAGCAACTAGAATCTTCATTTGTACTTGGGTTTGACATGCTTGGAATTCTTCATTTCCAGAACATATTAGTAAAGGGTATTTTTTGTTGCCACGCAATTAATTTTCAGCTGATTTTAAATTTGATAAAACAGATACTCTAGTACTATTTTTTCTTACAATCAATTCTCTTTGAAGAATAGATATTTTGAATGGTTTTTATAAGTTTTGTGGTTGATTGCTATCATGAGCAAATAGTATTTACAATGCTAAGGTCTTGAAGAGGCATTTAATTATCAGTTTTGTTTCAATTTACTATTTGGCTCTGTGCAAGTATCCTTTGAAGCAAAATCAAATTAAAAGCCCAAAAGGGGCATAAATCAATTCACCTTTGACTAAGACAAGTGGTAATGCACTCCATGTTTGTTCAAAAATAACAATGCAAGCGAACAATAGTCTGTCTGCATTCCTGTGCTACAAGGAAGACTAAAAACAGAGCTCATCGACCATGAATGTCAAAGTTTGAAGCTGGAGGAGTCATCTGGCCCATCATCGAGTGTAAGTGCCTACACCAATTCGTGTGCATAGTGAGCAGCTGTGCAAGTCTAGACTACTTCTAAACAAGCACAACCATGCTCGTCAGCCATCACGCCTGTTTTATCTATGGCACACACAGACTCGCAGTACTCTGCAGCATCTTTCAACTCCAAATATGTGACTTGCAACAGGGATCCTTCCCTCATGCATCCTTTGCTACAAATAGCGTGGTATCTTTGCACATTGTACCTCGTAAACCCAACTTGCATTGCTCAGACACCTATGCATATTTGTCTTCAATAGACTTGTCCAAAAGATCACCGCACCACTAATGGCAATTGTGGAGGATCTCTGGGAACTACAACCGTCTCATCAACATCCCCTTGACATTTCAACACACTAAATAGGGCACTCCTTATGACGCTTGTCATGGTTAGCAAAAGTTAGTATCCAATCTCAACTCCTTTTGAGAATGATTGAACTCTCATTATTGTTAAAACTTTGTCATGTCCCTTTTTAGAGGCTAATTCCAATTGAAGACCTTAACCCGTTTTCCTTTCTCGGTGGTTTTAAGCGAGAAAAATCTAGGGGAAATCTAGCAATGTCATCATGTGCTTTATTGTTGCTTAGGTAGTTCATCTTCATTTATTATCATTGTAATCCTATTGGTAAGCCTTTTTGCTCCAATAGAGTAATTTAAGTAGTTTAGTATTAATGGCTATTGGTGGGCATGTAGGCTCCAAATATACCTTTTCAGATATTTAGAAATGCACTTTACCTAATAGGTTGGCCAACCATGATGTACATGTTTTCTTTAAGCACTCTGTACGCCTATTTAAGGGGAGGTTGCTTGGGCATTAGATGAATTATGTTTTGTGAGATTATTCTTATTTTTGGTGAAAGATTGGCTAGTGTAAGCATCTTTTATCCCCTCTCTCAAGGAACAAAAGCCTTGATTGAGGCACTCCCAAGGACGAAAACCCGTGTGGAGAAGTGGTGTGGGCGAAACCCCACACTACCCTTTGGTGGATTTCTCTCTATTGCTGGTTATAACAGATTTCTGCCCTAAGTGACTTGCTTAGAGGTGTGTTTTCAAGGATATTGCTGGTTTTTGTGTGATATCTTTGCATGGTTGGACTCTCTATGATTTATAAAGGTGAAATCTTTCATTTTATTAATTGTTTGGTGAAATTATATTTTATTTCAAGAAGGGCAACCTATATTGAGGTGGTAATTTGGTATGTGTGCTGACATTTTGGACAAATCTGAGATTATCATCTTATTCTCTATATTTTATAAAGTCAAGATTTTGAGTTTCATCATTTTTGGTGCTTCCTAAGTTAAGTTGTGAATTTTATAAAAATAACACTGCAGACAAGGGTTTCGTTGAAATTAATATCTCCATATCTAGGGCATTAAAAATCAAATTTCTTGCATTATATGATTGTTGTTGATATATCATAATTTTAGAGGCTCAAGTAAAGCTAATTCGAAGGGTTTTGAAGGCATAAAAAGTGAGTTTGAAACCCCAAATCAGGTCGCTGCCCTGGTATAGGGTTTGGAAAATGCAGTTTTTCAGGGTTTATAACAGCAGTCTCTGTAAATCTGATTTGAGAGCTTTTGACCATTTCCTGAGGTCCTCCAAAAAGGGACATTACATATCTCTACAAAAAGCTCAACCATCACTGGGACAATAGGTGAACCCTTGTAACCTTCCTCTGTTGTAATTGCCTTCTTGTAAAGGGACAACCACATATCAGATGATAGTACTTGCATCCCAAATATCTTGTATCTCTCACATGCAGCTGTATCTTGTTCTAGTGTAACAAATTCAGTTAAGCAAGTGTTACCCCCTTGCTAATCACAAGGATCCTCATTCCTAGCCTTGCTGAAGATTTTGCACCATTGTACTATCCCCTATTCTTTCATTTGAATAGAAGTTGCACAATTTTGCAAAAGGCTTTTGCATTTGAATGTGTTTGATTTACTATTTCATTTAGTTCTTTTTGCATATTCTAATACCCAGGACCATCCCCAAGGGTAGGGTTGTCCTCTAAATTGGCATCCTAAGCCCCCATGGTGTGGATCATTGGTTTTAGAGCAAGAACTCTCATATGCTTGTAAACACACATGCACAATAATAGAAAGCACGACAATCACTTGGATTTGCTGCAGAGCATTAGGAAGAACGTCATAACAGGAGTAAGATGGTTGACGCCCAAAAGTATTTCTTTGAGGCATCTGTAGAAGCCTAAAAGCTCATTTGGGAAACTCTCAAGGAACAAAACACCAATTTCTTTGGCCAATTTTGTCCACTCACGACGCAACTCGGTCCAACATTGTTCCATTCTTTTGCGCAACCTATGCCACAACGACTTCAACAACAAACCCCTTTCAAGGTCCAAGTCAATTTTGATAAACCAATGTTTGAAGGGAAAATGAATGTCCTAGCATTGGATAAATGGTTTTGGTAACTTGAGGCTTATTTATCTGCTAACCGCTTCAGTGACAAAGAGAAGATCACCTTCGCAATGCTAAAGATGTCCATTTTAGTGTCCCACTAGTGTGAATCCTTCCGCACACAACACACGAAAGACTTTGAGCACACTAAGATTTGGAGTTGGTTTCTCTATGCTATGTAGAATGAGTTTTACCCAGTGTTACGTAGGGACATGTGCCTTATATTTTGGTGACGTCCTGAATGTTTGGGGACTTGGAGACTTGTAGGGGACGTCCACAATTTTTTTCTATTTATTAAATTTTGTGTGATAGTTTTTCTTTCAAAAAATTGTTATTTTTAACTGAAAACATTAAGCCTTAATCCAAAAAGTACCTTAAAAATATTAAATAGACTTTAAATTCCTAAATTTCATAAAGTTAAAATATTTATATATTATTTTAATAGCCATTCCCTTGTCATCTTATCCCCTTATCTCTGAGACTTAGGTAACTATGGTTTTACTGGATTAAACACTATGAGGATGACAATATGAAGTTCTAGCAGTTGTGCTAGTGGAAGGAGTAGTCAGACGAAGACTACACTAATGAGTTCCATGAATACATTACGCGTCTATGGGAGGGTTCAACGAAGCAACATAAAGTGTCAAAGTGCATTGGTGGACTCTTACCTTATATTCGTGTGAAGATGTAGTTCTTGACTTCTGACACATTGGAGCAAGCATACCGCAACTATGTCAAGACCGAAGCCAAGGCAAAGATGAAGCATAAATTCTTTATTTAGTGTTGTGCAAGAGATAGCCTGTGCACCACCATCTCTCTTCCTGCACAGAAGCAAAACATGCCGTGCAAGAAAGAGAAACATATGAAGGTCACACAACACAATTGATATCATCTTATACCTCGTTGATTGAAAGACCAAGAAACATAAGATCGTTAATTCCTGTACAAAAACAACTGACATAAGAAGAGCATTGCACAAGAAAATTGGTTGAGACAAAAGTGAATTCCGAAGATCACCTTGAAGAGTTAACCAAGAAGATCAACTCTCTTTGAGAATGGTAAAGCAATCCAACCAAATATTTGGGAGATTTCCCTCCCCTCTGCTGCCCTTCTGTATCTATTTGGGGGCCCTATATCTATATAGGCCTTTGGTTTTATCTATATATGGGAAGTCAACCCACAATAAGAGCTGAACCCAACTCTCTATGGTCCTGTCAGATCTATTTATATAGATATGCCGATTCAGGGAGTTGCCTTGTCTATATATGGGACCTATACATCTGTTTGGGGGTGGCTGCTTTGGATAGGAGGCCCAACTATCCTTCTCTACATAGAACCCCCTTGACCAATTGGAAGTATGCACAAGAATAGGTGGGCACTTGGATGAAGAGTTACAAAGTCATGCATAAAAAATTGCTACTGCACATATATGTAGAAAAGAACAAGGCAAGGAAGGAAAAGCAGTTTGACGAAGCTTTTGCTTTAAAGCATGCATGACACAAAAGTGCACCTGCTTGGAATAGTTGTTTGAAAAATTCAAAAGGAAAACTGTGGAGGAAGAAGCCGTGCAAGAAATTTGTGGGCAATCCAGGGAAAGCTTCATGGCCACGACGAAGAACTATGAAGGCCATTCGCGCTAGGTTGAGCTTATCGAAGGGTTAATTAAGGATGTGTAAGGAATGAAATATGACATTAACACAATTGTTGAACACCGAGGAAGGTTTGAACAAGAATACAACAATAGGTAGCAAATGTATTAGCTGCACATGAGAGGGGGAAAGAAATGAGCGGTACAAGCACAAAGTTGTATGAGTACAGACAAGGAAGCTAGTATGGAGAATATTGACCTTAGGGTTGTGCAAATGAAGGAAGAGGCTTGGTATTTTGGTTAAGTACGAAGTTGTGCAAGTGTGCTGCACAAGCATAAAGAAGGTGATCAAACAAATGACCGTGCATTAAGATAAAGGTAAACATGACTGTGTAAGAGATGACCGGTGGAAGGAAAACAGACATGGAAGCTCACAGATGATCAAGGATTGATTCAATAGAAATATACATGTGAGTATTCAAAGGATCTTGTAGAACTTTCTAGACAAATGACTGTTGGATCCTAGGAAACAAATGGAGGGAAAGGAACATTTACGAATACTATAAATCCCCCTTGATCTCGAGATTAGAAGACTGCGTAACAGACTTCCAAAAGGCACATGTTGGAGGAGAAGGAGAAGAGCATAGACATATTGTAGTTTGTAGGTTGTAGAGATTTTTGTAATTCTAATGGAAAATCATTGTAACTTAAATGTGGTGGATGCTTCTATGACTGTTGAATAATTATGAGATAATTGATAGTTTGTTGAATCTTGTGTAATTGGATGTTTGTTTCTATTGTTTGGTCCATTATGCATGTTTGATAGTAATTGTTAGGATTTGAGTTTAGAAGTCATATGCATTGTATATCTTCATGGGACATTCCTATAGCAGGGAATTCAGTGATCTTTTATTGCACCTCAGGTGAGCGCTTGGGTTCTTTGCTGAAGTGATACGCTGGAGCGCAAATATCAGGTTTTTTGTGTCAGGTTTGCATGGGACTAGGAGTAGATAACAATAAAGGCCAACAACGCTTAAAGACCGTGTCATTTGTTTTGGTAGAAGCATCATAAGTTTCTTTTGTCTAGGCATATGAGTATCTTGGTGCTTTATTATTCTCAAAAGACTTATTGGTGTTTCCTCCTCTCGAGGAAAATCCCCTCTTCAACTTTGATACCTATGATTGGTTTCTTACGCTAGCTATTTTTTCCATATTCCAGATTAGCCTAACCTCTTAATGTCTTCTCCTTCCTATCTTTTATTCTCTTTGGGTAATGTTAGGAGAGGTATTTAGAAGTTGTACTAGAAAAGAAAAAAATTGTAAGAGGCTCCACTTAGAGTACCTCAGATATGGAGTGGATTTTCTTTCCTTCCCTATTGGAGAGCTATTTCATAAGGTTGTTTGCTTAAGATCCACCCCCCTGGTGGTTGTAATATATCATCCATCCCATTTATTAGTTTGTAGATACTTCAAATTCAAATAACTGTAAGACTACTATGATTGTGCATCCATTTGCCAAACTTTATGCCATGGTGTTGGATATGAATTTTTTGAGTACATGAAGAATGGCAGTATGAGAATGAGTGGGCATGCTAGCTTCAGAAGATATTACCAGATTAGTGATTGCATTTTTAACTTTAGGCTATCATTGAGGAGGCTCCCTAGCAGTTTTTTTAATTAATTTAAAAATCGACCACAAAACAATGTGTCCTTGAGGGACAACTGATAAAGCCCAAAGTTTAAGACAGACCCCCAACACAAGGGTCACAAAGAGCACCAACAGTAACCAAGTTCAACACAAATCACAAATAAACAAGTCCATTAATTACTAACCATAATCAAATTTTAATGTGTTTTTCCTCGGTACTCTTGGGAGGCACGACAATAGCAGCAGTAGAAACAGTTCCCTTATCTGAGTTATTAATTTGGACACTCATGGCCCCTTTTTCTATTACAGGTCCCTGTGTAGTCTCACTATTTCCTGGGAGATCAGAATTCCGGAAGTCACTGCCTCCTTCTCTGTCCTTTGCTGTCAAATGCATCATTAGTTTTTCTTTAGCTTTCTTGTTCTCATCAGCTTTCTTGACAATTTTTTTAAGGCCCCTATTGTCCCTTGTACCTTGGAGTCAATTATAATTTCCAGCAAGTTAGGCACTTTTCCCTCAACATTTTTTATTTCTACCTCACTGCTACTCTCTTGTAAGCAGTGCTATTCCTGCAAATCTTTATCAATAGAGTTCTGTACCATGTTACCAGGGTATTCTCCCCATCCTCCCGTACCCCCTGGATATGTACCCGGTACAGATACGTCCCAGGTACGTTTTGACGTATCCAGGACGTATCCAGACGTACCCGGGACGTATCAGTACCGTTGGGCAATGGGTGGGGCTCTAAATTTATTTTATTTTATTTTATTTTGACTCAAAAAAGCTTCAGTTTTATTGAGGCCTAGACTAGGAGGGCATGGCAACCACAACGAAATCCGGAGATTGTTTAAAATCCCTCTAGTTTATTGAAGAAAAAGTATTCAAAGGATATCAAGAACGTTTGAGGTAATTATTTGGGCTCATTGCAATTGGCCAAGGAAAGAAGCTATTCAGAGAAATTTAGACATATATCTGAGCCTCCGTACAAATTATTTATGAGATCAAATCTCAGGTGATCTTCAATACTAATAGAAAAATTTGGAACCGCAAATTGCATAGCTTAAGGTTTCAAAGAACATCCTTTCCTAGAAACTATTAAGGCACAACATTGACTCCTTCCTGTATCCTTAAGGAGGATTAGAAGGTGATTTTGGATAATACGAATGCAAGAACCAACCATTGGACTGACCTCTTTAGTTATCATTGGCAGGTTAGAGTCAACCTAATTAAATAGGGTCCTTTAGGAGCTCCCTATATACATCTTTTATGGCCACCATCGCAACACAAAAATTAATCTCAAAGGAAATGGATGAAACAAAAGGAATATAATATTCATATATCATAGAAAATGTAAAATCTTAAGTATATTGAATGTTTCGAACATTGATCGTACTATATTTTTCAACTTTTATATTTCTTATGGACTAAAAAATGAGTAAAATGAGTATATATATATATATATATATATATTTATATTTTATATTTATATTTTTTTAATATATATGTACGAACGTATCCCAGATGTATCGTACCCAATGGTTTTTTGAAATTGATGTATCCGCATATCCAACCCGTACCCATATCTTCGCAACATAGGTTCTATAAGACTTGAACACAGGTTTTAAATCTATGGATAGTAAGAAGCTCATCTTCAGATTCAGAATCCTGAGTAGCGGCCAACTGTGGGTCCACTGGGATACATTGTTCAAAGTAAGAATTCTTACTCTGAGATAGTGACTTCTGCAGCGGAAGGGTGGAGGGTAGTCCAGTCTGTAGATGGGATGAATCTAGGGTAACCACCTGGTCCGATAATATGCTCTGCAATTACTTTGAGGAGCCCAGTTTTCAGGAACTTCTCCAGTTGTTCTTTGGAGATATTCAACTGCAAAGAAACTTGCATATGTACCAATCCACTAATGACTCATCTAGAGAAGTCAGTAAGGGTCCTAACTTTGCCTTCAAATACTTCAAAGTTCCTTCGCTTCCACAAGTACCATAAGACTTCCGTGGAAATTATAAGCCAATTGTTTTGAAAGAAGACATGGATTTTAGTCTCTGAGTAGATATATCCAAAGAAAACATTAAACCAAAAAGTATCTTTTCCAATCAAAATGCACCATGGTTTCAACACATTTTTCCATAATAAAACAACATAAGGACAAAGGAAGAAGAGATGTTCAAGAGATTCAGTTTCATTACAAAGGGACCATAGGGGATTACCCACACCAAGTTTATCCATACTAGCTCCTACAACAAGTTTTTGGTGAATCAACAGCCATCCAAAGCAGGATTTTTTAGGTTCCACACAAGAGGACCAAATAACCTTAAACCTATAGGCCCAAGTGTGCAGGGAATTGGAGAATGACCATTTTTTATTGAGGGAAAGGGGGATCTCAAGAGAAAAAGAAAGCTTATCATACAGTTGCCTGGCAGAGATTTCACATACAGGTGGTCCCTTGACCCAATGAGCGCTGGGCGAAAAGAATTCATCATTGTAAAGAGTGATATTATTGGGGAGGAGACCAACAACCTTTTTTAGAGTAGTACAAATTCTTAACTGCGAGCTGGGGAGCTGAAATTGTTTTTTGTTTTCCTCTTAGGTTAAAGGCTGGCCAGTGTCGCTAATTTCTTTCATAGTTCTTATGCCCTTTTGGTGCTAGAAACATACTGAACAACCTCTCAATTTGGCAAGAGGTGAATCATTATATTTCAGGGTCCACTTGATAGACCTATAGTCTTCTCATCTAGCCCTTTGCCATGAGAATAGGGGTTGGCTAACCACTAACAGTCTTGCCTTCTCTCAAGCCTTCCAAATGGAAGCAAAAATAGGGGAGTCTGCAGTCTTAACTGAGGATGAGCCTAGGATTAGATGGTTTGGGGATTAGCAGCTTCAGGTGTACTGCCACTGATTATGTTTACATTGCTTTATTGCTTATTGTTTAGTTACTTTCCAGAACCTAGGGTCCTGTTTGCCCTAGTACTCTGATGTAATTGAATGTACTTTTGTGTCCCATTGACCTACTTTGGTCATTTGTGAACGTTAGTATACTTTCTTTCTTTCTTTCTGAGATTAACATGGAATGCTTGTAGAACTCACCCAGAATCTGTGGCATTTTTTTCCGTGTAACTGTGAATTGGGAGCAAAGGTAAAGCTTCAGGTGTAGACTTGTCATTTGTATATTGGGAAGGGGCCTGAATTAGGATTGGAATTAAAAGCTATTGATAGGCACCTTTATATAATGGCTTTTGGTCTATTAATATTGTAGAAAGAAAATATTGTGTAATTTTTCCAACCTGTGGCTGCTAACGAGTAACTTTTGAAAAGCATAGCTCAAGAGCAAACACTCCTTGTATCTTCAAAGTTAAGTTTTGCAAAGAGATGACTTAGATGTGGATTTTAAGTATGATTAACATAGACTTTAGAAGAAGCGGTGATCTTGATATCAGGATATTTAATAACTTCAATGAAGGTGTCATCAATCCCAGTAAATGGATCTAGAAAAGGTGCAGCAATTGCGAGTATATAATTAATAGTGAATCCTTTATATGCATACATCACTGGTTCTACCTACACAGGTTTACTACATTTTCATCAATTACAGTTGAAAACAGTAGGATTAAATGTTGGAATTGTACTTGTTACCTGTTCTATCTTTAGGGCTGGAGGCTTTAGATATTATGAAACAAGATACGATTGCATATTCGATTTGTTAGAGCTAAGCAATGGTGCTATTTTTCAGGGAGGCACTGGAAGTAAAATATTCACCAAGTTGTAATGCCTTTGTTTGGTCTTTTGTGTTTGATATGGCTCTATGTCAAAGAATCTGTTTGTGAGAAGGAGCATTTTAAGCTAATGGTTTGTATCACATTTTGTGCTGTTCTTGGCTGATTTTGAGATTTTGTGCTACATTTCCTTGAACTAAACATGGTAATCTTCACTTATAATTCACAAGTAATATTTTCATAGATTATATGGATGCTCAAACATGTGTCGTCTATTACCATTGCAGTGTTTCTCCAACATGTGTGGTCTATTACCATTGCAGTGTTTCTCAAACATCGGCTTAGAAAATCTGTCCTAGTATTTATCAATTTGATATGCAGTTTGAAATGATAAAACAGACGATGTTTGGTTTTAGGGTTGTGATCGCAAACGGTTCCAGTTCCCATTTTTGAATGTTCAGAATTAGCTCTAAATTTGAAAATTCTTCTTCCACAAATTCCCCTCTTTTTGTTACCCCAGCTGCATTGTTTGTCATATTCTACCTCACTGTAAAAGCTGTTTTAAGTTAGACTCTGATCAGTTTGATCAAATTATTAATGCAATCAGTTGCTTGTTTGTGTGATTACAGACTTGGAATGTCATGGATTTGGTGACCTGCTTGACTGCATAAGGAATAAAAATATTCCACTTAACAATATTCATTTTGTGGTAAATCTTTTTGTGCTTCACTTTTTGTGAAAGCTATGCATTCTTCTGCTTATATTTTTTTGTTGAAAAACTTACATAGTGGCTGTTTTTAGTGACAAATTTTTGAATAGCTTAAAGGGGTATTTCCGAGGCTTAAAATCTGACCTTCTGTGTATATTATTTTATATGTAATTTTGTGATTCAAGTAATTGTTTAAGTTTTTTGCTAAGAAAGACATTGGTATGGTTCTTGTTTATAATAGTTGAGATCTGAAAGCATGGGTACTTGTTTCTGATAGCTTCTTTGTTGTCGACTGTAACAGACTTTTCGTAACAACCTTAATAAGGTAAATCTCTTTTTGGAGCACTGTTTTAAATGTCCAAGCATTAGATCCATTTGGGTACAGAGGCTTTTTATTGGGTTTCTTTGGTCTCATTGTTTTAATAGAACTGGGAAAACAAGGTATAATTCATGAGATTGCTTGCCAGTTTTGCAGATCGATAGGGGCTCAATAAATAATTTTCATATTTCTAGCCCCTGACTGAACAAATAATATATTTTTAGCTGCTCTTTAATTCCAACTTTGCATAAGGACTAATGTTAAAGTTGTGATCCTGTCACTAGTTTATATTTATAACTGGTGGTTGTGCAGATCTTAGAAACTGCATACAACAGGCATGATCCTTGGGAGATGGGGGTTCATAGGAGAAATGGAACTGTTTATCTTGATGTGCATAGGCTTCCTGAAAGGCCACAGACTGAAATAGACCGACGAAGGTTGAGTTTTTCTTTGCTAAAATTTTGATTCTGTTATCCTTATTGATAATCAGACTGACTCCATTGTACAGAAAAAGAAGTATATATTTAGTTTATGTTTGAAAGCAATCCAGTTGTGAGACCGTTGAAACTGTGTACGGTGGATAAGATGTCAGTTTTTGGAAATAATAGTCCAACTGATTCTTTCATCTATGTTTACCATGCTTTATAGGTGAGTGGTGGCAGGAAACAATATGATTTTGCATCATGTGATCCTGTTGTCCACATATAGAACACCGGCTGGCTGTTTTTTTGTCCTAGGATTATGAAATTTCCTAGATATGGTATCTGATTGACTATACATTTTTTTCACATCTTTCAATTCGTTTTGGCACCTGATTGATTGTACTTGTTCTTTTTAGATCATTCAATTTTTTTGGCTCGTGATTTATGTTTGGTCTTTCTTAGATCTAGAAAACTGCCAAAAACTATTTTAACCTTCATTGGACATATTCTATTTTCTTTTTAGTTTTATTTGATAGATTTCAAGTTCTGTGGCTTATCTTGTTTTGAAATTTCCCGGGGAAGCTTTAAACAAATCTCCATTGTGATTGAAATTCATGTTTTCACAAGTTTAATAGAATGTTTTCACCTTCTGTTAAGAACATTTGCACTGGATGTTTGTGTGCAGTTGGAAAGCTGAAAATTTAGGATTGAGAACTAATGATTTTGTTTGTTGTATCATGCGATCTATAGCTATAGAAAATGACTCATGCTAATTGAAGCTAGTGAACAATGTTCTGCTACATGGCCTTGCTTTCATCTGTTCAATAGTCTACCTTTGACATAAAAGAACCATTATTTATTTTGTAGGAATTGTTGAATGGTTAAGATTTTGTAGGAAACAGGATACAGGTTGTGCTAGGGTATGCTCAAATACAATTTGTAAAAATATGTATGTAAATTTACATTACAAGATTTATCAATGAAATAATTTTTTTGAAATAGTTTATAAACAATTAACAATACATGCACAATGCATATGGATATCAGAGTTCACATACATCAGAAATTGAGCTGGCTCAAGATCTCTCCAACAGGATCAGATTAGAAACCCTCAGCGTACATAAGATTCATGAAAGCATAGTAATGCAATCTAGGGCAGGGGTTGCACTGCTGACCTCGTCCTAGCAGCCTAAGCAAGCTTCGCCATTGATATTCACTCAAACTAAGCTGTTCCATTTTTTCTGGAGGCCATTTGCACTAAATTTCAAAAATCTGTCATTTGACGGAATTTTTTAACTAGTACGCTTACAAGTTGCCCAAAGCTTAACATTGCTGGAGAGGAGAGAGGGATATGCGGTATGGTTACTTGAAATGAATCTCATGATGTGTTGGTGCTCAAGTTAGTCTCGCCCCGTTTGTCATTGAAATTCCTCAGTTTGCGGCCTCTGTCATGTTTTCTATCTCCTCGAGTTGGTGCTTGAAGACTCTGTCCTCCATTTGGTTGCCATGATCAGTCCCTTCCTTGGTCGAAGATCACTTAAAGGTCCAAAATTTGTTTTTCGTTTCTGTCCATCTGGAGGAGTCTGTAAATTGGGCGTAAAATTCGAGTTGTTCCTTTCCTTCCGTTTTCCGCAGTCATGTATTGTTGTCCCTGTCATTTTTGTCCCAAATACCTGAGGAAACGTGATTGGATGTAGCTCGGAGAATCATGTTTGAATCTTATAACATTTCCAAATTCTCTGTCCTTGAAGAAAAATTCATCTCTGGGCTCAAATGGTGGTTTTCCTGCATTTTTACGGTTTGACGAGTGTGTTTTTCTTGTCAAATTTACATCTTTGCATCAGTGGAAACGTGGCCCTTTTTGGTTGGATGCGGCTCGGCGGGGCACTCTAAAAACTCTAAGGCTCGCTTCAACCCAAAACTTGTCCACGTGGAGGATCGACGCTCATTTGAAAATTCACCTTTTGGTTTGGCCTTGGAGTTGTGCCAGGGAGACATGTGGAGTTTTCTGCCGCTCTGTCCATACCAATGTTTTAAAAATCGGAACCGGACTCGGAACCGGTCGAGGGTTGGACTGGACCGGAACCAGAACCGGAATCGGACCGGTTCAAACTCTACGAACCGGTTTACTAAAAAACACATAAAAATTACATTTTTAAAGAAAACAATATATTTGAAAAATTAGAAACCATGATTCCAACAATTACACACAAAATATGCAAAGTTTTCTCATGTATATAGTGATAGTTGGAATACTCGCACTCGACAGACCCCCCCAAAAAAAAAATTCGGCAATATTCGGCCAATACTCGGGAATACTCGGCAACTTAAAAAATACTCAAATTTCTTTAAAAAAACATAAATTTGCAGCCAAAACCATGTATTTGCAGCGTTTTCTTTCATTGCTATTAATGCTTTCTTTTTGTTGGGACCTTTACGATAGCCTTCAGTCTTGTGTCTGAGGATGCGCAAATTGGAGTTTAAACACAAAAAAAACTCTTAAAATAGCAAAAAAAACCTAGGCATCTGTTGATAACTTGATATGTGAAGTCAACATTTGAATAAGCAGGTCGCGACCAAGCTAGTAGGTGGGACGATTAGTCCGAGCACGGGAGAATACTCGCCGAGTTTTGGAAAGCTATCCAGTATTTTTAATTACTAATTTGTCTACAGGCAATTAAAGCTCATGATTCTTTCAGAAGATTGCAAGAAGTTGCTTGGTCCAAAAAGGTGCAAAAATGGATTTTATGAAAATAAGAAAAATATTGCCATCAATGTGTAGAGCTCGAGAAAATATGCACTTTTAGAGAAAACGACACCTGAAACGGAGCCACAAAATGAAAGTTATGGCACATGCAAGTTTTTGTTGCTACATCTTCCCGGACCCTTTCCAAAAATAGCAAATTTTATTCTATTCTTGTGTTTTTTTCACCAAAAATCCAAAAAAGGAAAGAAATGCTATCTTTACATGACTCGGTCGGTTCAGGATGAAACTGGACCGGTTTGACCGGTTTTAGCCCAAACCGGTCAACCGATCCGGTTTACTAAACGGTTCGTGCTTTAAAATGTTAAACTGGTCTGAGACACGTGTTGAGCCTGCGCTTGTTTGGGGTCTCTGCTTTTGGGGACCATCTCAAAATGTGCCATTGACACACGTGGAGGCTTCTGCTGGCTCCTTTTTACACCGAGACTTTTCAAAGGCCAAAAGACGTTTTTCTTGGGCCCAGGGTACGTGGAAGGCTCGCGATAGTTTGGGACTTGCCTTTGTGCTTCTCCTTTGCAGTTGCGCCTAGGAAACACGTGGACGGCTGTGATATAAAGTGGAAAAGGGGCAGAATCAACGGTTGTTGTGCATTTCATCTTTTTTTCCGCCATTTTTGTTCCAAGACTCCTGGAGACACGAATACGCACTGTTTTTCATCGTTCTTTGATGAAATTCCTTGTCGTCTCTGTCTGTAAGGTGCCATTGAATGGATTTGAAACTTAAATTATGAGTCCAAGGATTGTTAAGGTCGATAGTTTGAAGAGGGAATTGCTTAGGCACTCGCAAAAACGAGAATTACCAGAGGAAATGGATGCGGGGCAAAATTGCAGAGGAAAAAGAGGGAAAAGGGATGAAATGACGAAAGTGCAGGTGCAAAAGATGAAAAAGGTGTTGCCACGAGAGCGAAAAAGATTACTTGTCATATCCAGCTGTGTAGAGTCTCCGGAAAATGATTAAAAGGGGGATTTCCTACATGACAGAATCAGAATGATTAGGACTCCCAAAAAGTTGTGGCATGGCATCCTAGTCATTAATTGAGGGCCCAAGAAATGTGATCAGTTCACAATTGGTCCACCTGACAGTTTTCGGATCTGAATTGTTAAACGTCGCTTTCTGAAACAAATTGTTAACAAGCAAAGGTCCCTCGAATATTCTTCTCTTTTGGGAGGAAAATTGAGTGAGTAAGATGTATAAATGCAATGAGAATACTCTTGCAAAAGGTCGGAGTTTGAATTCCTAAGAGAAAATTTGAGAAAGCCTTATTCTGAGAAGCCCGTCTGAGATACCTGGTTAATTTCCTTTGTGTTAGATTTTCTATCATGTCAAGTTGGTTATAGATGTATAGCCATTGACAAACACTGAGATTGCTCTGGAAGATTTCCCCTGTTGATGAATTTAAACAATTTTGAAATTAATTTGTGTCCAATCTCTAGCAATTTGTGTTTGCTTTGTTTCAGAATGTCTGCAAATAGTTTCTTTCGTTCCTATTGCAATCTTACATTGAAATCTTTGTGAAATCACATAGAATCTCGTCCCTGTGACAATTTAATGGTATTTGTAATTTCATTTCAAGAAGAGCCTTCATCTTGGATGAGATAAACAAATTTAAAATCAATTCTCTGTCATTTGTTGATAAAGATTGTCTGTACGTCTTCGGGTGTACCTTAGGCGTGATTGATCAGAGACTTTGGTGTTTAATTGAGTCTTTCAATTCGAGCTTTCGTGTTAGAGTCTCAAAGATTATGTGAAAACGCGCTGATTTGGGCCTCCACTGAAGCACACCTTTCGGTTGAAGGAACGTCTTAACTATTCTGAAGTATTATGTTGTTGAGTTGTTCATTGTTGTGAAGTCCCTTCGAAGATCTGGTATAATCAACTTTATCCTGCTTCATCTCCCACCAAAATCATTCAAAAACCATGAATCCACCCTGAATTACCCTTGTTTGCCCTGTGTATCAACAAAGGAACAAAATCTACTTGCAAAAATATGCAGAACAATCAGGATTTCTTAATGTCTTCAGTAACCTTAGCCTTGTGTTGAAAGTATCTCCATCGTTTAGAAGTGACAACTCTTAAGAGTTAAATCATGGAGTATCGACCGTATTTTCCCAAGGTTCTCTTCATAGAATTTGTGCAAAAGAAGGATATTTCCATCTCTTTCATCAAACAGAGGTTACACTAAGGGTCCTCTCACCCTGGTCGAAGAGGCACGGCCTAAAGTAGTGAGGACAGGTAATCCTCTTAAAGGTGCTATCCATCTCTCCACAAATCTGAGTAACAAAGGGCCAGTTAGATCTCATCCCCGGCTACAAAATGACACACACTATGATCTATCTGCCTCTAAGCTCCATGTCCAATCTGTGTTGCTGCTCGGCTTGAAAGGGAGAACAAATTTGGATACCAACACGATGTATTCTGGAAGATTTCTAGTGCCATGCAGAGCCCAACTGGAAAGGACTGATGCTTTTGTAAAAATAGAGTTTTAAAGCCTTTTTAAAGGCATTACAAAGATTTTAAAAGTCAATAAATCTAAAATCAGAGTCTATCTTCCTGCAATAAGATTGTCAAGGCCATAACACTCCAAAATAAACCTACAAAAGTCCTTGGCATTCTTTCCTTCAATTATGACAGCGGACTCTTAAATTTAGGCATTTTATGTATTAGTTAGGTTGTTTTTCACAGTTCAATTTCTCTGTACAGGGTAAGGGTTACAACCAAAAATTTATGTCCTCCATCAGGCACAAAATCCCATTTCATCCCAGGTTTCAGACCTCTGTGGGAGTTTCCCAATCATCCCAACCTTGAAGTGGCCTGGACGCCCCCTTTTTCGCTCTATTTTGGCCTGGAAACAATTTTTCTCTATGTTACCCGGAAACTCCAACCAGGGCAGTGTACCCATGTATTGACGTACTGGGTACTGGTACTTGCCTGAAATGTTTCCGAAACTCCAAAAGAGTCCCAGACATTTCTGTACCATTTTAGGCTGTACCAGGGGCGTTTACTGTACTGTTTCAGCAGTGATGCTGTTTTTTAAACACCAAAAATAAAAATATAAAAAACTAATTACTTCTGTTTCAGCAGTACTTCAAGAGAATCTAGATGTTATATTCTAGAATCTAGATTATAATTATGTGCATACAAAAATTCAAGCATGTTGAATGTTTTGAACTTTCATGAATACAAAGTGTTTTATCTTTTATGGACAAAAATGAGTATTATATATATAGTACAGATTTTTTCATGGCGTTTCGTACCCAAGGATTTTTTTGAAAATTAGCGTTTCCGCGTTTCGAATCCGTACCCGTGCCCGTTTCCTGGCAACCTAGAAGTTTCTTCATGTTCTCTGTGGCCGTTGTAAAACTAAGCTTTCACCTTATTTTCCAGGGGTAATTTCCCCACCTTTCACTCTCTTAACCACATTTTACACTCAGACATCATAAAAAACATTTTTGGCTTCCAAGAATGACATTTTTTGTGGTCTTCTTGGTTCCAAACTTCCATCAAGCTTTGCCACTTCGAAAAATGATGATTGCTGTTCCATCCTCATACCCATACCACAGTAACTGCAGTTACTGTTTTTCCTGGAATGGCCTATCGACTCCCAACCTTCACCCATGCAAAACATTGCCTCAAACAAGGTATGATTACTGTTTTGTTTCAAAAAAGGGTCTATTTGGATGTTTTGGAGTTGTAAGAGGTAACTGGTATCTCAACTAACATGACTGATGCCACTCTCCTTGTTCAAACATCTTCTATGCTTCCCACTTGCATTCTGCTATGCTTCACCATTGGCATGAAAATGGGTCCAATGAGGCACATAAGAAGTTGATCCAGAGAATTGAGATTGGTTACATAATCTTTATGAGATGCCAACTTTGAAAAGACATTTGTATGTTTCTGAGGTGGTCCCGGTATGACTCGGCTAAAATAGCCCATGAAAAAGGGAAGGCATGTTAGTGATGCCTTGTCACCTGCCATCATGATCAATAGTAAAAGAGTAACCTTTGTTGAGTGATGCCTTGTAGCCTGCCTGATCATGATCAATAGCAAAAGAGTAACCTGTGTTGGTCCCTTGCTTCTTGAAATTTGAGCTACAAGATGAGATTGAAAGGAAGAATCTTTTCGGTTGATGCAAGATTGCATTACCGCAAGATGTTCTTGCATTTGACAGCCCAGGTAAGTGTTTGTGAGCCTGGTGCTCACAAATTTGGGCTAGATGGTAGAACCATCGTTTTGACCTGTTGAGTAGGGCCACGGTATGCCTTTCTGCCATGTTAGGTACCTTAGTAAGCGGCGTTTATTTTTCTTTTTTCTTTTGCAGCTAATTGTTGGTTTATAGTCTGTCTACCTCCACCAATGTGCTCTCTTTATTTTATTCTTTCCTTTATGTCTTCCTCTTTTTCATCTTTTTGTGGGGTTTTATCTACCTATAACTGTCTGCCTGTGCCTAGCTCTCTTCCTCTTCCTCTTTCTTTTCTTCAATCTTCTTACTCTCAATCCTCTGAAACATGATTTGATCTCATGAAGATATCTCTTCTTCTCACCTTAGAAGGACCTGATCCTTGTCTTGGGATTTAATTTGATCAGCCATTGTTCTTAATACTTATTGCCACCTTCAAAATAATCTCTTTTATCTTTTTCTCTTGCTGCCTTCCAAAGAGTCTCTGTATTTTTTTCTCTGCTGCCTTCATTGCAATGTCAAACAACTCCACTACCTGTACTGAAGTGACATCTTCCTTGCCATTTTCAGGATTCAAAATGTCATCAAACCTCTCTTCCAATTTCTTTCCAGGGTCCTCTTCTCTGGACTGCTCATACACAAGTGTGTTGGACTGAATGGCCTATTTGCCTCTCCTTGGTCCTCTCCCCCACTGCTATACCTGCATATAAATCAGCAAACAGCAAATTATGGGAATCAAAAGTTTCCCACACTTTTCAGTCATCTCTTCAGTATGCAATATAGAGTTGTTGGCCAACTCTTCCCACTGTTTGCACTCTCTTCATGACTTGCTGCCACATGATGGACTGTCGAGAGCCCATTCTCAACTTCATCAACCTCTGCTGCTGCCCTATCACCATTCTTTACCTGTCCACTCCATGCTTCCACTTATGGCTCCTTGGAAACTGTCATAAGACCATAGCCTTCAAGAGCTTCTTCCTCTTTCCCTTCACTTTTTCTATCTCTATCCTCCTTTCTTGTTGCATACTTCACCGTACATGCAACAAAACCACACAAAGCATTTTGGGAATCAACATCCTCCACTGGTATTAGCTCCTTTCAAAGCACCTCTGCTGCAATATTAACTCTTGCAAATTCCCTTCTATTGTAGTCTCTTCTTGCATGCTCTCAACCTCATGTGTCTCTAAGGAAAAGGTCTCATCCTTTCAACCCTTGTTGCCTCTTTGGCCAAAATTTCCTCTGTGGTTTTTGCCTCAGCTCTGTTATCTCAATCTTCATTTCATTTTCTTCTTCGCAATGTTGATTGCAACCTTTCTTCTCTTTATTGTAGCCATCTAAAGTTTCCCCTTCCTCAGGGTATACTATCAGAACTTCTCCATCTTCTTCTAACTTTATGGCTCCGGCATATCACCTTCCAAGAGGTTTAAATTGATTTGCACAACTTTCAACACCTTCCTTAGCTCTTTAATTTCTGTCATGGGCAGTATAGAACTTCCCTTCTTCCTCTTTGTCTCAGCTTCCACTCATGTTTGCTTTTTCCTCACTGCAATCTTCAATTCAGGTACTTGGGCTGCATACTCATTCAGATCTTGAACTTTTCTTGTTTTCCTCTGTCTTCTCTACACTATTCTTCACTTGGTCTACTCTTCTGTTCTTTGGTCTGCTCATCTTCTCCATGGCAACCAATTTTTTGAAGGGCTCTCAGTATCTCCTCTATTGCTTCAAGTTCTGTACTTGTGGTTCTTGACCACCTTATCTCTCTTTCTTCATTATGAATATTTCACGAGCCATAGTTCAGACCCTATAATTAAACACTATAAAGGCCGCTCTTCATCTATTCATACAATTTAACTCCTTTCACAAACCTAGATCCACTGCTAAAACTTTCCCTTGCTGCAATCCCACGTAAATTCCCTCACATTAGGCCACTCTCAACTCTCTTCTCAACTTTATGTCCTCTAACCACCTTCACAAGATGGAGAGCAATTCAGTAGCTGTCTCTTCACCTTCTACCCACCATTTCCTTGATTGAAGGTGCTGCTCTTTGCACTCATCCTGTTTCCTTGCTCTGTGCCCACCACCACAAGATGGAGACCAAGTTCTCTTTTTCTCTCTGTTCTCTACCTACTTTCAACAATGGAGAACAGCCCCAACTTCTCTCTTCACGTGGACTGTCTCACATTTAGCATTCTGTTTGCGTGTTCTTTCATTACCAACAACTTTCTTCAGCTTTACTCTCACTTTTTCCAACTGTTCCTCTTCCCAGAGTAATAGTCTGCTGTGATACCATATGATGCAGCCTAGGACAGGGTTTTAACTTTTAAATGAAGGACTATCTTGTCCTAGCAGCCTAAATAAGTGTCCCCACTGATATTTACCCAAATGAACCCGTTCCATCCTTTCCGGAGGCCATTTGCACAAAGTTTAAAACACTCGTCATTTAATGAGAATTTTAAACTAATAAGCATGCATATCGCCTGAAGCTTAAAATTGCTGGAGGGGAGAGAGGGATATGAGGTGTCAGTACTTGAAATGAATCTCATGAAGTATTCTGGAAGATTTCTAGTACTTTGCGGTGCCCAGCTGGAACAAGGACCGATGTTTTAAAAAGAATGGTGTTTTAAAGACTTTTCAAAGGTATAACAGGATTTCAAAAAATCAAAAACTCTAAAATCAGAGTCTATCCTCCTGCAACAAGGTTCTCAAGGCAAAAACAGTTCAAAACAAACCTATAATATTCCTTGGCATTCTCTCCTTGAATTATGAAAGTGAAGTCTTGAATTTAGGCATTTTGTTCAACAGTTAGGTTGATTGTTGATTTTCACAGCTTGATTTCTCCATGCAGGCTCAAAGTTACAACCAAAACTTTATATGTCCTCCATTACTGACAAAATCCCATTTCATTCCAAGTTTCGATTTCTCCATGCAGGCTCAAAGTTACAACCAAAACTTTATATGTCCTCCATTATGGACAAAAACCCATTTCATTCCAAATTTCAAACCTCTGTGGGAGTTGCCCAGTCATCCTAACCTTGAAGTGATCTGGATGTCCCATGTTTTTCTCTATTTCGGCCTGAAAATTGAAATTGTTTTGGTGTTCTTTGCTGCTGTTCTAAAAGTGAGTTTTAGCCGTGTTTTCTAGTTGCATTCCCCCTCCTTTTATTCTCCCAACCACATTTTACACTTAGCACTGTTTCACCCGATAGTTGAGGGCGGAGAACCATTCACGTTTTTTCTTTGGTCTTCGAGCACGAAATACATAATAATAATAATAATATAATAATAATATTAATGTTAATAATGCAGATGGTCGAACTGGATGTGGAAATAGAATAAAATTAATGAACATATATAAAAAAGGTATATACATGTGTTTATAAAAAAATTAAATTAAAATGTTAATATTCTCGTTATATGAAATACGTGTTTCTCTTCTTATATTCTTGTGTGAAGGATGCATTTCTTTTATACAAATAAGTTGGACTGGGATCTCTTTCCTCCGGGGTCTAAGAATGTCGGGAGTTCATGTTGTTTTCACATTTTGGCAATAAATACATGCAAGCTTGAAATAATTAGTTCCCTCCGAATCCTCTCATTTATGTTTTAACCGTCGTATCTTCGACATGGCTACTCAAAGCACTCAAAAAGTAACATATAGATGGACATTATAGGAGATATTGAATAAAATTGGAATTTTGGGTTTCTTATTCAAATTTCCCTTCCCACGTCATTGACATGGTCTACCAAATGAAGTCAAAATCATTAATTGTGCTCCTACTCCCATAGGATCCCATGCGAATGACCTGACAAGAGGGGGCGCCATTAATTATTTCTTGTTTGTAATTGGTTATACCTTCTTCGTTGGATGTGAGGATATGCTTGTGTCCTTGCTTAGGCCGTGAACCTTCTCTGTATTAAACAAATTCATCCTACTTTGTTTTTGTACTTGTATTCTTTAAGACCCTTTTTACTTACAAGTTATTTGAGCTGCAAACGCTGCCAGGATTCGATTGGGAATGCAAAAAAAAAATCCATGAGCCATGAGTGTTTTTAATTGGGGATGTGGGAGCAATGATTTTTAGGAATGGACGATGTGTGATGGTTTTTGGAAATGAAAGTGGTGGATAGGAGAGTATATGCCAATAGTGTCTCCCTTGACTGCTCCTAGTCAAAGCTCTAAATTTGATGGCAACCTTATGCCTGATAAACAACTTTTTAGCTACGAAAAATTTTCAGTATTGCCTCACCCTGGTTTGGTGTTTTGTGTGGACTAACATTTACATGCTCTAATGTAATGTTCCCTTTCCTACGCCAAAGGCCGAAAGGCCAATTCGAGTCCAAGCCTTGGTCATACCCAAGGGGCTATGGACGCTGAGAACTATTGGGTATGAATATCTAGTCCATTTTGTTATAATTCTTCATTGACATAAGCAAAAGGTGTTTTGGAGGGACTAGATATTATGTTTTGTCGTTAGGAAGGGGCCACATGGTACTAATGTTCTAATTTTGCGTTGGGGGTCACTTTTGGACCATGGCGACTTAAAAAAGGGAAAAGTAACTTAAGTCACTTTATTTTATTGGCCTTTCCTAGGGAAAAATGCGACTTGGGCTTTTTGGGGCTCTTTTGCCTTGGAAGAAGTTATATAAGGAGTTGGGGGGAAAAAGGAAGGCATTCTTGCATACATAATTATTTTCCTTCATGTGCAACTGCTTTTTGCAAATTTTGAGCTTGTGGAGTGAAATCCCACAGGAACCCTAGCTTCGGTGGTGAGAGATCCATTCCTAGCTAGCAGGGCATTCTTCGGTAGTGAGAGGTCTACCCTAGCTTTTCATTTTGGAGTTGTTTTCAGAGCTGATTTACAAAGATATTTTTAGAGGTTTCAGAGGAAGGGTTTTGAGGGTTTTTGAGACATTTGGTGAAGATAATCAGAGGGTTTTTAGATCAGATTTACGGAAGCCATTTGAGCAGGGTTTAACATCACTTTGAAGGCCTTTTCATCAATTTCCAACCCTTTTCCAAGCTAGGCGACTTGTTTGGAATATTGCAGCCTTTATTTGAGGTGTTTCCAGTGGTACAAATTCAGATCTGAAGGTTGGAATATCATCTCCTATATTTGTAAATGTTATTTCCAAAGTTTCATGATTTTTGCACTTGTATTTGGAGAGTTACGAATTTTATAAGTTTTCCAGCTGTCTAGGGCATGCTGTAATTTTCTAGCAGCTTTTTAATATTTGAAAAATTCCAAAAAAAGTTTTCTTATGTTCTTTATAATATTAGCAAACTCCCTTTAAATTTTCAAGTGATTTGAGTGGGTATTTTGGGAGATATTAATTTTCTTTAGTTTGCTGCCCTAACTGTTAAAAATCTGCAAAATTCAGCATTTTATTTGTCTGCAAATTTTCAATATTTTGTGCATTTTTAGGTGGTATCCCACAAGAGATATTTCATCTAAACTTTACCCTTGACTTGTCAATTTAAACTTGTGGTAGTTGTGTGGATTTGTTTGTTGGGTCTGTGCAAAATGGGTTTGTTTAAAAGGTCTTTGAAACTATTGAGTGAATGTGATTGGCAGGAGTAAAGCCAAACTTCATAGCATTTGCGAGCGTCCTCCATGTTTGTGCCAAAATAGGAGCTTTGGAATAGGGTATGGACATCTAGCAAAGCATAAAATTTAGGCGAGTTTTGTCAGATGTAGTAGTGGTGACGGCCCTGGTAGACATGTATGCAAACAGGGGACTCATAGACAATGCATGAGAACTGTTTTGCAAAATGCCTGAAAGAAATGTGGTCTTATGGGGTACGCACCTTGACTACGTAAGCTTCATTTTTGTTTTAATAGTAGGCGGTATGGTTAAGGGCTGTAAATCCTTGGACGGCATGGGTGCCTTGTTTATCAGGGTCTGGCTTCTTCTGCTGAAGAACCCAGATGTATATATATATATATATATATATATATATATATTATATAAACCTGCTGTGTATGTTTGGCACTCTTGGCCGCCCAACTGTCTTGAGGAAACTCTAAAATTTGTCACCAATGTGCCTATTAAATTGGTGGTGGCTGTGTGGATGTGTTTGCTTGGTGCTTGAAGAGCACACAAGAATGTGCAAAATGTGGAGGCATGCTTACGCATGTGAACTGTTTGTAAAAATGCCCGAAAGGAATGCAGCCACATGGAATGTGATGTTTGCCAGGAACTACATAAAATGGTGTGATGAAAAGGTTGTGGAAACCTCTTTCTGCCAACATGGAAGCTTGGGGTTGCTCACCAAGTGTTCGATGAAATGACAAGACAAGACTTCTCATGGAATGCAAATTTTGTTGCTTATCAAAGACATGGACTCTATTTGTCCTCTCTTACTTGCTTATGAAATTTTCATTCCTTTCATAGTAGATGGAATGTGAAATATGGAACTAAGCTTGTAGTGATGTATTGTTTTTTTTAAAGATCATATTACAAACCGTATTAAATAGTTTCCACACCATGTTTAACGTATGTCAGAAATTGATGCCTTGGGCAATGTGCCAAAGTACTTGATTATGAATTTCATAAAAACAAACTTTTAGCATGCTTACATTTGCTAATGTTTCATGAGTAGTCAAATTGGAAAGGAAAACAGATGCTAAAATGCAAACTTGGAATGTTGTAGTCTCCAATTGTGACAAATGCTTCTCAAAACTGATGCACAAAAAGTATTCCTAAACCTCATTGCCACTTTCAAACTGCTGTAACCTATTCCTTATCGTGTGAGGATCTCATCCCAACCAAGAAACAACATTAAAATCATCAGCGAACTTTTTTGTGAAGTGGGTTTTCGGTTGCTTTGGAAAACTGGTTGCTGGGAGCAATCGTTTGCCTACGAACGAACCCTCCTAAAATCACCTCGTATTGTGTGCCTATGTATCCCAAAAGAAAAATTTGACACTACAAACCTCTTCGTTGCTATATGGAGAATAGCGAAGCGTATTTAGTTTTAATCGTTATATTCGAAAAGCGCATTTTATGCACCCGTTTCGACTCCCACTTGGCTTAGTTGCTGGAGGGCAAACGATCGATTTCAGCCAACTGGCTCCAGAAAGTTATTGTAGTTTGAGCCTCGGTTATCAATTTTGGACCCCATCAGTTTCTTGTGATTCTCTATATAGTAGAGAATAGGGTAGAGAAATTAGACATCCCATTTTGGGGTCCCACGCCATTTTTGCAGACCCATTCAACGGCCACTAGGGCTAGATTGCGTAGTAGCGCATCAAAGACCCGCGGGCCCGCATTGACCCTTTAAGGCTCGTTTAATGCTTAAAACTAATGTGATGTTTGGAAATACGTATGATGAGTAAAAATATGTGGTTTGGTACACTTAAACAAGATTGTTAATGGAAAGTTGGAATCACATAATTTGGCACATAGTTACGCGGGGACGTGTCCCCCCCATTTTTGACACGTCTGGGACGTCCCGAACGGCCTAGGGACGTGGGGACGTGGGGAAAACGTTTCCCCCACGTTTCCCACAGTGCATACTTTGCAAGAAACGTCCTGGGGACGTTTGCAGAGCGAGGGAAACGTCCTTGGGACGTGGGAAACGTTTGGGGGACGTCTGGACGTCCCCGAGAACTTCCCAGGGACGTCTAGACGTCCCCCACGTCCCCCACGTGGTCTGTCGGTTTTTAAATAAAAAAACATTGTTTTTACATTCTAAACTATTTTTTTTTAATTGTAAATCACTTATAACATAAAAACAACATTACTAACCTAACCCTAACCCTAAAAGTGCAATTTAGAATGGTTCTACTTTTATATTTTATAATATATTTGAATATCAACTTGTCTCAAATTCAAAATTCAAATATGTATTATGAATTTTCAATTTATGACATTAACATATTGATATTATAGTATTAAGGAATGTATTTGATGTTTATGAGTTCAAGTTTCACCTTATTTAAATCTCAAATGGTTTTATTTCAACTTATTTATATAATTTAGTCACTATATCTTTATATTTTAAATATTTATATTTTTTTTTAATTAGCCGTCCCCTCGCCGTCTGCCTGCCGTCCCCAAAATTTAGATTTTTTTGCCGTCCCGGAAACTCCGTCCTGCCGTCCCCTCGTCCCCCTGTCTCAGGTAACTATGATTTGGCACATTTACCTAGATCCCTGTAGCGACAATGGGAATGAGAAGTGTGTTAGAGTTCGCAAAACTTGTTGTACTTCGAAAAGCTTTTTGGAATGTGAATGTTATAATTCAAAATTGATTTTGTCATCCCATACTTTCTTGATTATGGAAATGGTTTGGTTCACTTGTTTAAAAGAAATGAGTGTTTTCTATCTCTAATCTCTTTCTAAATCCTGAAAAGTTTTCTTGTTTTGATAAGTATGGAAAGTGAATATTTTGTTCTCTCTCTACTTTGTGGTACAGTCCCATTGACCTACTTTGTGGTCATTTGTTGGACATTTAATATACTTATCTTATCTTATCTAACTCTAAATTGATTTGGAAGATTTGTTAGCGTATTAGATGGGAGGGGTGGGTCCATGCCAGTGTGTGTCGCTAAGCCATGACTACATGGTTTTACAGGTTGCAGGTAGCGCGGTGGTATAGAATAATTGATAAAATTTGAGTGTTAAAGATGTATATGGTTTCTAGCATGTTTGTTCCACAAAAGCGGGAAAGTGTATTATTTCTCATATTTAGATGTACTCATGTATGCTTTGTGAAGTAAAAGAATAGGGGGCCCCAATAGAACTATAGATCCCTATAGATTTAGATTGAAGGGGGGTTGGCGCCCTATCTAATCTATATACTTCTATTTGGACTATAACCCTATCGGACGAGAGTGATATAGTATAGATAGTTCGGGGGCCCTCAGCCTCGTCCCCCGTTATCTTTATACTTTTATCTAGACTATAATCCTATTGGACAAGAGCTATATTGTATAGATAGTTAGGGGGCTCTCGGCCTCCTCTCCCATTATAACGGGGGAGGAGGGCCCTATCGACGAGTGAGCGATAGGCTATACAGAGTTTAGTAGGCGCCCCTACTCTAGGAATTGAGAGGCGATAGCAATATGTTGATGAGTGAGCGATAGGCTATATAGAGTTTAGTTGGTGCTCCTACACTCTAGAAACTGAGAGGCCCCTATCTGAACTATTCTATGGGGGCGATAAAATATATCTCTACGGGGAACTCCCCCGCCATAGTAGGGAGAAGAGATGTCGGCCTCGGCCTTATTTAGAATAAATACACAATCCTTCTTAATCTTGATCCTAATCCATAGAGATGGAGATAGTAAGTCGTTCTGTGGTTGTACGGTAAGACGACCAAGTTGCTCTCTTGTCCCCGACAATATATTAATGTCAGCCCTATCTAGAATTCTCTATATGGAGGGAGGATGAGGAGGAACTTAATACTGTATGCAATGGTAAATTGAAGTATGGAAGTTTTCTATAGTCAGTGTTTGAATCATTAGAGAAAGATGCACTTGAAATCATGTTATCAAAAGTATTGTATTAGTAATATTTTGGATGGTAATTGAACTAGTTAGAATTGAAAGTAACAATTTGAAAATGATGGATTTTTATTGATTTGATAATGATGGGCTGAACTAGACAACCACCTAGTCGTCAAAAGAAAAATCTAGACTGTTTCGGTATGGGTACAGGTACAAGTACGGTACGTTGAAACAATTTTTTTAAAAAAACCTCAGGTATGGTACACATTGGGTACATTCTCACAATATATTTCTAAAAAGTAAAAAATATAGATATATATTAAAATTTAAAGAAAACCACAAGCTTATAGTCTTAACAACCTATAAAATATTAGAAGCCAACAACAAGCTTATTATGAATTAGAAGCCATCTAAAGCAAGATTTCTTTGATTGAAAATAAGAAGACCAAAAAAGATTAAATCTATGAGTCCATCTGCTAATGGGCTCACAAACATTCCACTTATTGTCAAGGCCCAGGGAAAGGTTTGGGGAGAAGGCAATCTTTTCATAGAGTTGTTTGGAGGTAGCCTCTTGGAGAGGGGGCCCTTTGAGCCACATCATAGTATCCCAAAAGTCATTCTCATCCTCCGTAATTAGTCCAGTAGAAGGAGCTGTGAAAGCATTTCTGAGCATTGTATAGATTCTGAACTGAGATTGAGGAAGCTTATAGAAAGCTTTAAGGTCTGTCCATTCCATCCACTTCCCAAATTTGTACAAGTCATGAAATATTTTAATTCCTTTCTAAAACCAAAAGAGGGCAAAGCAACGTCTTGTCAAGGCAAGGATCTTGTCATTATATTTCAGATTCAATGAAAGGGATTTGTAGGCTTGGCATTTAGTGTCAAAGGAAGAGAAGATAGGTTGCCCAACTACCAAGTGCTTCACTTGTTCCCATGCCTTCGAAATTGACTGTAGAATAAAGGAGTGACGAGGAGCAACAAGAAAGCCCCGAAACAGTAAGTCAACCAAATGAAGTCCTTTTCATCTCTTTTGACCGTTAGGATCCTATTAGCAATATTGAATCTCACATGAACTTTCCAAGGTTCAATTTTGGTCAAAGCCCTCAACTTTTGTTCATTTTTTTACACTTTAAAAACCATGTGGGTGCACTGTGGTTACGTACCTACAAGCCTTGGGTACGGATTTCTGTACCCGAGACGTACTCGAGGCCTGTGGGTACGCGCCCACTGCATACTCGAACCGTACCCGTACTTGTTCTTGCACTAGGTACATATTAGGCCTGGTATGGGGGTACTTGGCGTTTTTGGATAGTCTAGAGAAAAATAACAGCTAATGTATGTATGCTCCTGTATTGGTGGGAAAACGTCAATCAAATTTAAGATGATGAAATAATAGTTTTTGTTGTAAGGGATGATACCCTTGAACTTACTGTCGTGTCCGTGTTTCCGTAGTGGGACTGAATTCTTTAGTCAACTCGTAAATGGAGTGCTTAGGATCTATGTTATTGTTGAATTTAAATGTTTGCCTAGCTTACATATTGAGGGACTTGTTCTTCCCTTGGTTGCGAACTCTTCTCAAGTTGCTTTTCATGTATCCAGTATGACCCTAACTCATGCAAATGAATTGATTTTACCTTTGGAGGAAAAAAACAGCTAGCTTGACTTGTAACACGGAAATGTTGTTAGTTGTGCCAAGCCTTTGTGAGGTAAAGGCGTTGTGTTAGTCCTAGTACTAACCCTAGATGGTTCATAGCTTTTACACGTTGGGATAAACCTATCTCAAGACCCTTAAGAGGAAGTAGTTAACCGAAAGAGACACAATTAAGTGGGTCTCACGAACAGGGCTTATCATGTTAAAATATCCATTCAATTCTCATGATAATCATGTAGAAGCCTTCCCCTTGCATACCCTTTTGAAACTAAAGGGTAGATGTTTGTGCGCATTTAAGTATACTTAGCGTGATGACTAGCACTATCATGCTCATTAAAAGTGAACTATGATGAAATGAAAGGATGGAATATTATGCTGGTCATAGGAAAACTTATAACAGTGTATTATGGTAATACTACTATTAACGGTTTTGGTAATAAATGGAATTAAGGTGGAACCCTTTTGCCGGTATGTAGATAGTCACCCCCTCTTGATTTATGTATCATCTTGAGTGTGTGATGTGAAAAGAAATTGATAGGTAATGCTTGATTATTGCATGGAAACTAATGAAGATTCCCAGTTCCTTTTATGTCGATTCCCATTAGGAAGGGATCAAACAAGGGAAATCTCATAAGGTTACAACTATTTTTGTGAGACGACGACACCTCAAGAAATAAGGGTGTGTACTTTCATGATCCGAAGTAGGGAGTTAATCTCCCTTGTCATTATATTGTGGAATAATTTCCCTAGAACCATTCTGAGAACCGTGTTGTCGCACCCCTCGATCAAATGAAACCATGTTCGTATGTTATTACGTAAGCTTTACTTCCCTTATTGTGTCATGGGATAACCTATAATAAAGTGTGAAAGATAACTTGAACCAAGCTTAGTTTTTACCACTAGAGAACTTCCTTAAGATTCCTAGTGGTATAATAAGTGATCTTCTTATCAACCCTTGCTCATGTGCTAGACTTGAGTGAAGGGCCCCTTGCCGTGGATCGTTTTGGTTTCTTCGTGACCATTGTGAACTTGAGAGAGTGCCCTATACTGTCGTTGGGTACGTCAGTCGTTGTAGTATGGAGGGGAACAATTGTGTCACTTCATCCTTGTACTCTTGTGCTGAGCCGAGCACAAGGCCTCATGAAACGTGCTTTGAGTTATACTCTTCTCCTTCTGAAGGGTGTGGACTAGGAGTAACCTAGAATCCGTAGAAGGATGGTGGTTAGGGAACCTGTTAAGAGATAAGTAACTCAATTGCGAACATCTCACTTCCTTAGCAAAGGCTAGTGTGTGTTTCGGGTCATGTGGGAATGGTACACACTTAGAACTAACCTTTGTGATATGAATCAAATTTGACTTTCGGATTTGAAAGAAGTAATGAGAACAAAATATGGAAACTAACACTTGATCGAACCCTAGAATAAAATGAACCTCGTCAGCAATGTGGTAATATGTGACATAATGTCTTTAACCGTGCTTCCGCAATGGTGATAATGCTGAAGTAATAAAATGTGATGCATACAAAAGTAAACCTATAAACCATGAGTTCATTGGATTAATGCAATTGCAAGTGTTAGTGTTTATGTGTCTTGTGATCGGTGCAATTGTTTTAGGTATTGTGTCATATAACAGCAAATCAAAAAATTGCCAGTTTTTCTGTTACTTTTTGAGTGGTGAAATTATGAGCATTACAAAACCATCTCTTGGTAGCTATATTTAAATGATAACCTTATTTATAAACTCACATACCTTATCTCAAAATGACTTATCTGCCCTCATATCCCATGTCTCCAGGTGACTATGGTTTATACATACCCAAGATAAAATAGAAACATTTAAGTAATGTCTGAGATGAACATATCATATTTTATGTCCGAGTGGTGAATGTTTATGATGAAGTAATTAATTGAACCAGTAGTATCAACTCTATGTACATTCTAAAACAAACTTGATGACCTGGTTACGAAGAGGCAATATTCTATATTTGTGGCGGCTTCAATCCTTTGAATATGCCACATGCCATTATTGTTATTGTTACGGGTTAGAAGTTGGAACACTTGTGGGAGATTGTGGATGAAGTAGGGACACTCTTCAAGATGAGATATCTGGCAATACAATGTCCATCAAAATCACCGATCTAGTTGCACTTATAATTTCTCATCTCGGGTTAAATGGAAATCTTGAAATAATATTTGATGACTCCAAAGTAATTTGGGGTGCTCAATTTTGCATGTTCACAAACAGCATTTGTAGCTTTTATGCTTTTTTATTTATTTTTAGATTTGTGCGTATGCTTTTGCATGTGTGCATGTTTGTGTGTGCAGCATCCCAAGTGACAACCTTATTGTTTACAAAGTCTTTTGAAAATTTTACCATATCCATACAGGATACCGTACCTGCATCTGTAACCATGCAATGTTAGCGCAGCACCAATAATTTCATCAATGAAAAGTTGGCAGGTATATTAAATTAATCTGTTTCCCTGAAGAAAAGTTTCCAGGTAATGATGGTCAATGGAGCTACCATCCTTGCAGAAGTACCATGATTTACCATTAAAGGGTATATTCTCTGTACTACGACATGGCTTTTTGACAGGATGAATTAATATTCTCCTTGGAGTAAGTAGCTAGATGGCTGAGAATATGGAATTATAGGAGTCGATTTTGCTTTGTTTCAACTTTTGACTAGAAAAACTAGAGAAATATGAAAATAAATGAGAACCTACAACAAAAGCTAACTTCTAAAACAACGTATCTACAAATTTTAGCAGTGAAACAATTCAATGAGAGTGATTCATAGTATCATACCTGGCATAAGCTTTGATTATGCAGTCATTAATCTCTGCTTGATTCTTTGGATCACTTGTATCTATTGTGAGATTTTAATTTATGAATACTAATTGCAGATTATTTGGTGATGCTTAGTTCTCTTGGGGGTTGTGAAGAGCAAATCAGAATGCCAGGGTTCTAATCTCTCTTTTGGGTCATGCAGAACATACTGGGGTTATTCTTTTGAGCAGCTTGCCACAAAAGGTCTGAATGAAAGTGAAAGTGAAGTTTCACACATAGTGGATGCAAATGTTGAATACTGTGCTGTAATTCGAACAAAACTAGGCGCTCATCGCATTATTATGGGTGCTGAAATGGACTGCTATGATAACAGTAGCAGGGATGGCAAAAAGTACTATATTGAATTGAAAACTAGCCGTGAGGTGTGTGTAAGGTCTGAACATCATGCTTTAGTGTCAAAAGTTCAGGTGTGCGGAATGCGTTAACAAATGAACTAAATTCAAAACATTTTTGTTCTTAGAATTCAGACTATTTGATTTTCAGCAGGATGCACCAACAGAAGCAGTTATATACATGAACTGAGTTGCTTTTAGTTCCATGCTCAGTCCTCGTCTAGTTATTTTATATAGATGGACTTAATCAATGTTGTTTTATTAAGCTCATATGCAGCCGATTTCGTTTATCAATATTGTGTCACAGTTGTAATTCCTGCACACATTTGTGTCTTTCAAAGACATTCACTGAATCATTTTTACATTTTGCAGTTGGAAACTCGAACTTTAGAGCGCTTTGAGAAACAGAAACTGTTGAAGTACTGGGTAAGACTGATACATGGGATTTGACATGTGATTTTTTGCAGACAGTTTTGATTATAGGTTTATATATCTTTAACAAAAAAGTTTGAGTTCTAATATATATAGTGCATGGCCATCACCAAAATCCGGCAATTTTTTCCTGAGCCGGAAACACATCCCTGCATCCTCTGTACCTGAAATGTGAAGAAACATAGCTGAGTTGTCAAATCAAGCAAAAGATGTTCTAAAGAATCTGATTTAGGTTCCTTCTGCAACAGGGACATTATTTTTGTGAAAATGACTATATTTTCAAAAATGGCAGAAGAAGATTCAATGCATGTCATTTGACATGGCTTAAAGATGTTAAAAATCAGCTAACGAGTAACGACAATTGGAGTAAAAGTTGACGATAAAGATCTTGTTGCAATTTCTTTATTATTATACAATGTACTGAGGTCATTTTAGGTATTTGTTACTACCAAATCTTAGTTTATCGCAAAAACATGCTACACTACTATTTGTTGAATTGAAGGAAACAAATTGTATTAACTTCCACACATGACTAACATGGGCCAATGGGACTCACATAGTACATTCATATATATAAGAGAAGTACTTGGGTAAAAAGACCCTAGTTTATGAAATCTAACTAAATAATAGGTACTAATGATGAGTAAACATCACGAGGGGTTACACCTAAAGTTGTTAAAACCTAAACCGTAATAACTAAGTACATGTATACAGCGTTGTGAGGGATAGAGTCCTCAATGAAGCATGTAACTAATGAAGATCAAAAGAGTAGACCATGATTAATGGTTTTTGTAGCAAGGGTCTAAAACTGGTGAGAGATTGCAACCCCATGATAACACTCATGCCTTTCCTCCAATGGAAAAGTTAAATTGGAATTGAACCCTTTGTAAAGGAATGCTTTTGGAGCACAGGAATCACTGCCTAATCCGCTAGATAAATCTGGGAATAACTGGAAATTTGGTGAAGGGAAATCAAGCATGTGAATATCGATCATGTTTAGGATTTGGTTTATCACTGTTGTTGGCGAGTTGTATTCCAAATTGACAGTCTTATAAGGAGGCGCTATTTGTTTGTTGACAGTCAAATTCAAAATAATCAAAAAGTGACGAGTGCATCCAATCAAGTTCTTAGTTGCATGCAAGAAATTGGGACTACCAATAATAGAGTTATTAAATCGGAATTGGACCAACCTAATCATAAAGGAATGCTTTTGGAGTACAGAGCTAGCAATCTATTCGACTAGATAAGTCTGGGAATTGCTGAAATTAGCTGAAAGGAAATCAAGCATATGATTATCAATCATGTTCATGATTTGGTTTATCAGTGATTCGTTGTTGTTGGCGAGTTTTCTTCCAAATGGACGCTATGATATAGAGGTGCTATTTGTTTGTTTAGAATCAAATTTGAAATTATCAAAAAGTGACGGGCACATCCAATCAAGTTCTAACTTCTAAGTTGTATGAAAGCAATTGAGAACACTAATAATGGAGTTGTTGAAGACAAGTCTCTAGCATCCAATTGTAATTGCCTTAGAAAAATCTTGCTGACCTCAAGTGAAAGTTAATAAGATTCGTGGATTCCAAATATCAAACACCTTGTGTAATTTAAGCATTGTTCCTCCAGACACAAGGCCTTTTAAGGAAAGTGAAGTCCAAATTATAAGATTAGATGACTTAGGAAAAATTGCATGTTTTACATTGAAGTGAATCGAAAGGTTCTAATAAGATCAAAACCAGAAGTCGATAGAAACTTTGTCAATTTTGTGGATGCTTTGGAATGAATGAAACAACAGATATTTCTGAGCCTCCAAGCTTGACAAAAGGCAACCTTATAACAAAATCCAAACTGATAATGTTGAGGCCTCTATAAATTTACGGGAAGCTGAAGACAATGTCTATATGAAAATTTACAGGAAGAATCTTTGTTGTGAAGCCGCACACCAGAAACAAGTTAATTTTAACTTTAACAAGTCCCTACATGAAACTCAAATCCGCGTGCTGCAGCACAGAGCACAGAGCTTGCAACTCCTTCCCTGCTTATCTCCTGCACGAATTCACTACTTGAAAGGCATTTTTGGAAGCTTTTGAGTATTTTCAGAGCTTAGAATGGATAGTAACCATAGTTAGCAGATCCAGTTGGATCTGCACAAAATCGGGCTGGATCCAGATTTTTCAGGCAGCCCGGATAAATTCAGTCCGGGTTGGCCCTTTTTTCCCCCTAAAATATATATTTTCAAATTTATTTTGCAATAAATAGACACCAACACCCTTTAATATTATTTAAAATTAAATATATTAACATTTTATATTATATCATTAATATTATATTTCTGTATTCATCAATTTTTTCATATTTATTACTTATGCTCATTTTCTGTATCCATCAAATTTTTCATTTTTATTACTTATGCTCATTTTCTGTATTTGTCAATTTTTTCATATTTATAAATTATGCTCATATATAATATGTATATATTCTGTATCAAAAATTTCCAAACTTTTCCAAGAGTTCCGGATTTTCAATTTTTTCCCTCATGAACGGATCTGGATTTCCGGACCTGGTAAGTATGATCGTAACCAAGCTTTAGTTGGGTATCTTCTCGATTGTGAGTTGAGATTTCTGAAAAAATATTATAGTCCAGTATTAGACCCTACCCAAAACAATTATGCACAACTTAAAGTTGGCTAGTGCTGTGCAAATGGCCCACCCCGGATCAGTAGCATTACTGCCAGCTTTCCTTGTTTGATGCTTCCCTTGATTGGCACACTCCGAGGTAGTGCACGACATTGAGGACTTCCTAGGCATAACTCATTTTATTGGTTCATCCTGAGTTGAGATGAAGCACTAAGGACACATTGCGCTTACCCTGAGTTGAGATGATAATTCCAAAAAAGGAAAGAAGGAGAACGGAGGAAACCCGAGCCGCACAGGTGAAAAGACGAGTCAGATTTGGGGCCACGATTTCACCCGCGATTTTCCACGATTTTCGAGTGTACCCGAGACGCGCAAGTGTAAAAACGAGTCAGATTTGGGGCCACGATTTCACCCGCGATTTTCCACGATTTTATCCACGATTTTCGAGTGTATTTTATTGCCAAAAATTGCAATTTATCGCCATATCAAAAATCGTGATTTTTCAGAAGATACATCGTTTTCATGGTTGCAAACGATTTATCGCCGATAAATCGCGATTTTTGAAATAGAGCTTGGAGTATCTTGTCTTAGTCGGCCATCCCTCCCATATATCAGCATGCCCAAAGTATGTAAAGGAGTGAAGACAGACACAGGGTCATGAATCCAAAGTTTACTTACACAGAGTTTACAGATAGACAAGAACTCCTTTTTTGAATATATTATGACTCTGTGTCTAGATTTTGGTGACATCCCAGATGTTTCTAGGATGCTTTCTTTAAAAAGGACCCCCCAAGAAGTTATATAGTTTAATCCCGAAAATTTCATTAAATACATACAAAGTCCCCCCAAGAAGTTATTGACAGACACAGAGTCATGAATCCAGTTCTTGACAATTTGAGAGCACATTTGCCGCCCTATCAAAAGGGAAGTGGAAACAATAGGTTGATGGTACATCTACTTCCTCTCCTAAATTTCAAGTGAAGTGTTACTATTGTCACAAACTTGGTCATGTGAATGATTGTCGCAAATGAAAAAATGCCTTGAAGAAGCAGAAGGGGCAAGCACATGTGGCAGCAGTTGAACACGAGTCAGAAGATGAATATGCCGTCATGGCATCATGCTCGGATGGTAACCCTACATGGTGCTGGTTTTCTTATTCCGAAGCATCTTGACACTTCACGCGTCAAAAAGACTGGTATGTCAAATTTCATGTCTATTTAAATTCTTTTGTTTTAGTTACATTAGGGTATGGGAGGTCTCATCCAGTAGAAGGGACATGGAATATCCGTATCATGCTAAATGATAATGCTAAGCTTATAGTAAAAAATGTTAGACATGTTCCTAACATGAACAAAAATTTGTTGTCTATAAGTCAATTAATGAAAAATCCTAATATTGCTGTAAATTTCTTTGGAAAACAATGTATTGTGTCTGATATAAAAGAAAATAAGGTTGTTGCCTTGGGTGTTGGGCATGGAGGTTTGTACAAGTTGGTTGATCCTGTCACGGTCAACCTGCATGCCTTAGTTTTAGAAGACAATACTAGCATGTTGTGGCAGGAGAAATACGGTCATCTCAACCTTAGTATCTTACTAGAATAAGTAGAGCAAACATGGTACTTGGTTTGCATAGTATCTAGGAGTAGGATATGTGCGTTGGATATTTTGCAACGAAGCAAAAGGGGACGATTTTTCCTATTGAAGGTGCTTGGCGTGCAAAGGGGTTCCTGGATCTTGTTCATGTAGATCTTTGTGAGCCATTGTGGAAGTCTCCCACTGTTCTTGGTGCACGTTAATTTTTTTGTTGGTGGATGATTAGTCCAAAAAAATATGGGTCTACTTCTTAAAAAAGAGGTTTGATTGTTTTGCCTCATTCACGAAGTTCAATGCATTAGTGGAGAACTTGTTAGGTTGCGGAGCCTGTTTTCATGTGAGAAAGTGTTGAAGACTGTACACTAAGAGTACTGTACACTTTCTATAGTTGTCTCGCTGGGGTTCGGGAAACGTGCCGGATCAATCGGGAAACGTGCTTTTCTCATATGGGTGGGATTTTTTGACCCATAGGTTTATGGGACGGTTTTGGCCCATGGTTTTAATACCCACGGTTTTGTAAAACTGCTTAAGCAGTTGTCTACTTATATGTTTTTATGCATATGGTAGGTATTATGTAACATTGCAGATGTGTTTTGAATTCGGGTGTGAATTCTGTAGAGTTTTTTGAGCATAGCTCCAAACAGATCTGGTTATTGTATTGAGAGAGCGGTGGATTGTAATAAAATCTTAGCAAGTGATTCTTGGTGGACGTAGCCCAAATTGGGTGAACCACGTTAAATCTGTTTCTTTGTGTTGTGTTATTTTATTCTGCAATTTTATTTGAGATCTGTAATATTTTTTTTGCTTATTAGTTTCTACTGTTGTGATTCTGTGGGGAATTGTTCCGCATATTTTATCCCTTATTTCCTAACAATTGGTATCAGAGCCTGGTTTGGTTTGCTGAAGTGTTGAATCGTAGGGAAAGTTTTATCTTGAGTGGGAGCTATGGCAGATGGTAGAAGATCTAGGGTTGATAAATTCAACGGGCAAAATTTCAGTGTTTAGAAGATGCAGATGGAAGATTACCTTTATCAGAAGGATCTTTATATTCCGCTGTCTGAGAAGGTGAACAAACCCTCGAGCATGACGGATGCGGAATGACATTTGTTGGATAAGAAGGCACTTGGGACAATCCGGCTGTGTCTTGCATCTTCGGTATTATTTAATATTTCAAAGGAGAAGACTACAAAAGAACTGATGGATGCATTAGGGAAGTTGTATGAAAAACCCTCTGCCTCTAATAAGATATTTTTAATGAAAAAGTTGTTTAATATGAAGATGTCTGAGAATGGTTTAGTAGTAGATCATCTAAATGATTTTAATACGGTTGTAAATATGCTAGCTTCGGTTACAATAGAATTTGATGAAGAAGTTAGGGCTTTATTAGTTCTGTGCTCTTTACCTGAGAGTTAGAATAGCCTGGTAATGGTGGTAAGCAACTCAGTTCTAGCTAACTCAAAGTTGAAGTTTGAGGATGTTGTAGGGGTGATTCTAAGCGAGGAAATGCGAAGAAAAAGCTCTGGTGAATCTTCTACTTCAGGGAATGCGTTGACAATGGAAACTAGAGGGAGACAGAAGAATAGAGGAAGTCGTGGAAAATCAAAGGATCGAGCAAGGTCAAAATCCAAAAGCAAGATAGTATGCTGGCACTGTGGAAAGTCTGGGCATGACAAAAAGGATTGTTGGGAGCTTCGGGACAAGAAGAAACAACATGAAAAAAGCAATGAGGCAAATGTGGCAACGGGTAATGTATGTCCGGATGTTTTGATTCTTTCTTTGCACAATATTGCTGAATCTTGGGTTTTAGATTTGGGGGCTTCTTTCCATGCTTCTCCACATAGGCATTATTTTGTTGATTATGTTCAAGGAGATTTTGGGCATGTTTTTCTTGGTGATGATGAGTCTTGCAACATAGTTGGAAAAGTTTATTGTTCAGGTTTAGATGCAGAATGAGAATACTTGGCTATTGAAGGATGTCAGACATGTGCCTATATTAAGATGTAATTTGATATCGGTAGGGCAGTTGGGAAGTGATGGTTGTACTGTGATATTTACAGCGGACTCTTGGAAGGTTACCAAGGGTGCTCTTGTGGTGGCATGAGGTAAGAAGGTTGGAACTTTTTATTTAACCACATATAGCACTAATGTTTGTAATCTTGTGGCTTCAGAAGTAGATACAACATTGTGGCATTATAGGCTCGGTCATATGAGCCATAAGGGCATGAAGATCATAAAGAAGGATTTGCCCGGATATACAAAAACAGGTTTGGAGTTCTGTGAGGACTGCATATATGGGAAACAGAAGAGAGTAAGGTTTCTTAAGGTTGGACCTACAAAGAAAGAGAGTAAGTTAGAGTTGGTGCATTCTGATGGGTGGGGGCTGGCTCAGGTATCATCTCTTGGGGGTTCAAGTTATTATGTTACTTTTATTGATGATGCAACAAGGAAAGTTTGGGTTTATTGTATTAGAAACAAATCTGATGTATTTGACACTTTTGTTAAATGGAAAGCCTTGGTAGAGAATGAAACAGGTCTTAAGATAAAATGTCTCAGGTCAGATAATGGAGGGGAGTATTGCAGTAATGAATTTGATGATTTTTGTTCTAAGAATGGAATCTGTAGGCAAAATAGGCAAAACTCTGTAGCAGAATGGGGTGTCAGAAAGGATGAACAAAACAATAATGGAACGTGCTAGGAGCATGAGGTTACATGCAGGACTGCCTCTTTCTTTTTGGGCAGAAGCGGTGAGCACAACTGTGTACTTGATAAACAGAGAACCTTCAAGTGCCTTGGATGGAGGCATACTTGAGGAGGCTTGGTATGGTAAGAAAGTTGATTATTCATTTCTTAGAGTCTTTGGATGTGAGGTGTTTGTCCATATAGACAAGGATGATAGGACCAAGCTAGAGGCTAAATCAGAAAAATGTACTTTCATCGGTTATGGTGGTGATGACTTTGGATATAAATGTTGGAGTATTAAGGACAAGAAAATCATTCGATCTAGGGATGTGGTCTTTAATGAGAAAGTCATGTATAAGCAGCAGTTGCAGAAAAACAGGGAAGAATCCAAGAAAGAATATGCAATGGTAGAGGATCTTCCAGATGGGAAAGTGACACATGAATTAGTTCAGGAACCTCCTCAACAGGAACCCCAAACTCCTATATTGAGAAGGTCTTCTAGGGTAAGAAGAGAACCTGAACGTTTTTCTCCTTCTCTTTATTATTTATTACTCACTGATAGTGGAGAGCCAGAGAGCTTTGATGAAACAATGCAGGTAGATGCCAGGAAGAAGTGGGAGCAAGCCATGAATGAGGAGCATCAGGTTCTCATGGAGAACCAGACATGGGATTTGGCGAAGCGACCCGAAGGCAAAAGAGCATTACAGAACAAGCGGGTGTTCAAAGTCAAAGAGGAAGGAGGCAAGAAAAGATACAAGGCCTAGTTGGTAGTCAAGGGGTTTGCACAAAAAAAAGTTATAGATTTTGATGAGATTTTTTCTCCTGTAGTAAAAATGACTTCTATTAGAACTGTTCTAGGAATAGTTGCAGCAGAAGACTTGCATTTAGAATAGCTTGATGTAAAGACTACATTTCTCCATGGTGATTTGGAGGAGGAACTATATATGTAGCAACTAGAGGGCTATGAGGTCAAAGGTAAAGAGGAGATGGTGTGCAAACTGAAGAAGAGCTTGTATGGCTTGAAACAAGCTCCACGTCAATGGTATAAGAAATTTGATAGCTTCATGATGGAGCAAGGTTATATTAGATGTCATTCTGACCATTGCATGTATAAAAAGAAATTTGAGGATGGCAGTTATATTATCCTTTGTCTGTATGTGGATGACATGTTGGTTGCAGGTAAAAACATGCAAGAAATAAAAGTACTCAAGAAGCAGCTAAGTGAATCCTTTGCTATGAAGGATTTGGGGGCAACCAAACAAATCCTTGGTATGAGGATATCTCGGGATAGGAAAGAACGGAAGTTGACTTTATCTTAGGAAGAGTACATTAAGAAAGTCTTGGAGAGGTTTAATATGCTGGATGCTAAACTGGTTGGGACTCCTTTGGTAGGCCATTTCAAGTTATCAAAGCAGCAGTGTCCCAAGACAGAGCAGGAGAGAAACCAGATGTCCAAGGTACCTTACTCATCAGCGGTTGGCAGTTTGATGTATGCTATGGTGTGCACCAGGCCTGATATTGCCCATGCAGTGGGAGCGGTGAGTAGATTTATGAGTGATCTAGGTAGAGATCACTGACAGGCAGTAAAGTGGATCCTTCGGTATTTGAGAGGGACCATGGGGACAATTTTGTGCTACAGTGGATCAGACACCACTTTGTGTGGTTATGTAGATTCGGATATGGCTGGAGATATAGACAGCAGGAGGAGCACGATAGGTTATGTTTACACTGTAGGTGGGACAATAGTAAGCTGGATTTCACGACTACAGAAGCTGGTGGCTTTGTCAACCACAAAGGCTGAGTATGTTGCTGCCACAGAGGCAAGCAAAGAAATGATTTGGTTACAGCAATTGCTTGAGGAGTTGGGGCATAAGTAGGAGGAAGGAAAGCTGCATAGTGATAGTCAGAGTGCTATACACCTAGTTAAGAACTCTGCTTTCCACTCTAGGACGAAGCATATACAGTTAAGGTACCATTTCATCAGGACAACTTTGGAGGAAGAGAAGTTGAAGCTGGAGAAGATTCGTACCAGTCAGAATCCTGCAGACATGATGACCAAGGTGGTCACAAGGGAAAAAACTTAAGCTGTGTTCAGCTTTGGTTGGTCTTCACGGAAACTAGTGAAGGCTTGAGAAGCTTGCTCAGAGGAAAACTAGTCTCCAAGTGGGAGATTGTTAGGTTGCGGAGACTGTTTTCATGTGAAAAAGTGTTGAAGACTGTACACTTTCCACAGTTGTCTCGCCGGGGTTTAGGGGCGTAGCCCCCAATTTTTTTTTTTGGGCCTTAAAATGTGCCCGATCAATCGGGAAACGTGCTTTTCTCATATGGGCGGGATTTTTTGATACATAGGTTTATGGGACGGTTTTGGCCCATGGTTTTAATACCCACGGTTTTGTAAAACTGCTTAAGTAGTTCTCTACTTATATGGTTTTATGCATATGGTAGGTATTATGTAACATTGCAGATGTGTTTTGAATTTGGGTGTGAATTCTGTAGAGTTTGTTGAGCATAGCTCCAAACAGATCTGGGTATTGTATTGAGAGAGCGGTGGCTTGTAATAAAATTTGAGCAAGTGATTCTTAGTGGACGTAGCCCAAATTGGGTGAACCACATTAAATATTGTCTCTTTGTGTTGCGTTATTTTATTCTGCAATTTTATTTGAGATCTGTAATATTTTTTTTGCTTATTAGTTTCTACTGTTGCGATTCTGTGAAGAATTGTTCCGCATATTTTATCCCTTATTTCCTAACAGAACCGGGCTTGCCAGCGGATCAAAACTTTGAGATTCAATAATGGGGGAGAGGTCACTTCTAAGCATTTGAAGGATTATTGCGGAAATGAAGGAATCCATCATTAGTTGACAAACCCGTATACCCCAGAACATAATGGGGTGGTAGAGAGGCGGAATAGAACAATCACAGAGATGGTACGATGCATGATGCATAGAAGAGGAGTGCTATATAAAAATTGTGGAGAAGCAGTAAACATGGTTGTATATATTCTTAATTCGAGTCCATGCAAAGATTTGTACGAAATCACTCCCGAAGAAGCTTTGTCCAAAATCAAACCCGAGGTATCAACTTTTCGCATTTTTGGTTCAGCTGCATATTATTTTGTTCATGATAAAAAGAGGAGTAAGTTAGACTCTGAAAGTTCAAGGTATTTCTTTGCTGGTAGCCTGGTTATAGTGATCAATCTAAGGCCTATAGATTGATTGATACTTCTACTAATAAAATAATTATTAGTAGGGATGTTGATGTAAAAGAAACAAAGTCTTTCTTTGGCAGCAATCGGCAAGGGGGCAACAATCAGCAAGTGGTAATGGAAAATGTTTCCCTTCCCTTGCCCAATGATGAGTTTGGTTCTTCTCATACTCCACGGACTCCACCACAACCTTTGCCATCTCCCACTGATACTCGTGTATCGAAGATGCTAACCTGAGTTGGTTTCTCCTCCGTAAGCACCACAATTGGATCCTACATCTTCAGTTCAGCGACAACTTAAGTGTTTTACTCCACTATCCAGGATGCGCGAGATGGAGAATTGTCTCCTCTTAGATGGTTGACCTCATAGAACTAGTAAGAAGATTGATTATGTAGAGCATGCTTAGTTTGCTCTTTCTTCTGATCTTCTTCATATTCGTGAACCACATAAATACGTAGAGGCAAAAGGCATACAAGAATGGGAAACTACCATGCAACTAGAGTATGATGCTTTGATAAAAAATGATACCTGGAAGTTAGTGGCGTTACCTCTAGGGAAACATCCCATTGGTTATAAATGGGTGTACAAATTCAAGTGTAAGTAAAATGGTACTTTGGATAAATACAAGGCTCGTCTTATTGCGAAAGTCTTTTCGCAACAGGAGGGAATAGACTATGAGGAGAATTTTTCTCTTACTGCAAAGATGGTCACTTTTTGGTTGCTTCTTTCATTTGTAGCTCATTTTGGTGGGAAGGTATTTTAGATGGATGTCAAGAATGCCTTCCTAAACAAAAAATATGGAGGAAGAAGTGTATAACATAGCCTAAAGGTTTTCAGGCACGTGGTTGTGATCATTTGGTATGCAGGCTGATTAAGTCCTTGTATGGGCTTAAACAGGCTCCTCGAGCCTAGTATATTAAATAGACAAACACCTATAGGATTTTGGATTTAAAAGAAGTCTTTCTAATTTGAATCTTTATGTCAAAAGCGATGGTGATGATATTGTGATTCTTATTGTGTATATTGATGATGTTGCCATCACAAGAAGTGGGAGTGTTGCAATTCAAAAGGTAAAATGAGATTTATGTACTGCTTTTGACATGACTGATTTAGGCCTCCTTCACTATTGCCTTGGTGTGGGATTCTTACTACATGACGACTTGATTTTCATTTCCCAAGTCAAGTATACCATGCATCTCTTGTAGAAATTTCAGATGTCCGAATATAACTCTTTGTCAACACCTATGGAGGTTGGGCTGAAACTTTCAGCTCATGATGATTCACCACCGGTCGATGAATCACTGTATAGATGGTGGGTAACTTGATCTACCTAATGACTACACGATCGGATCTATGTTTTGTTGTCAATTACCTTTCTCATTTTTTATCTAAACTGCAACTCATTCACTGGGTTGTAGCCAAACAAGTTATGAGATATGTCAAAGGTATTCTTGACTTTTGCATTCTGTATCAGACAGTCCCTGATCTCAGACTGATTGGTTATACGGATTCAGATTAGGGTGCATTAGTGGATGCTTGGCGATCTACCACTGGATATATCTTCTCCTTTTGTTCAGGAGTTGTTTCTTGGTAGAGTAAGCTTTAACCCACTGTAGTCATCTCTTCCACTAAAGCAAATACAAGGCAGCTATGAGTGCTAGTTGCGAAGCAGCATGGCTTCGTCGAATTTTGATTGATTTTCATTTTCCTCAAGCTACTGCTACACCTCTTTCACTCTATTGTGATAATCAAGGTGTCTTAAAAATGGTAAAAAACCATGTATATCATGCCTGTACTAAGCATATTGAGATCCATCATCACTATTTCCCAGTTGGTTGATTCGGGTGATGTCTTTCTTCATTTCTATCCTTCTAAGGAACAACCTGTTGATGTAATGACTAAACCTCTAGGTCCTTTATTATTTGTAAAGTTTTGAGACAAACTTGTTGTTGTTTCTGGGTTAGTCATTAAGAGGGGGTATTGAATATTTATACTGAATTGTTCGTTTATGTAGTTTGAAAATCCTCTAACTGATCACAACTAAATGTAACCACCCTCGTGAATAAATATATATCTGCTATGTCCATTATGGACAGTGCCTTCAGCAATACATACTTGTTTCTTCCTTGTTCATCTGCTAACAAGCTTTAAACTTGAGGAGTTGTTAATGGGTAAGTATGGGATGGCACCAACCTTCACCATGCCAAGCATGTCATCATGTTGAAGGTTTTGCATGCTTTTAGACCTATAATATTTTGATTTGTGTGGTTGATTTCTTATTAATGAAGATGTGGGGGATTTATGCTATTGCTTATGGTAGCAATGCTCGTCTTGTTTGTATTGACCTTTTGCCGCTGCATATTCATGTTTCCTCTATTTGGGTGATATATTTTCTTGCACAAATTTTAAAGGTTCTAATGCCTCCTCTACTGGTTGGAATATGAATTAGATTTATTATGTACACTATATATAGCTTGAGAGTACTATAGAGGCAATGTCTGTTTTGTGCAAGTCATTATTTTCTCATTGTAATGCTAAATTGTCATCCGAGATTTCTTTTGAATTTTTTTAGTCCTTAATTCATACAATGGCCAAGAATAACAGGGACCTCAACGTGAATTTTTGCTTGTAGAAGTGAAGATTGAATGAAGTGATGAAAATGTCTTGATGGTGGAGAGGGAGATGTTCTGCTCCCAAATGAGGTTCAAAGGTGCCAGGAATTTAAGATGGGCATTTAGAATGATTGGCAATCTTGATTTTCAGGATTGCCAAGGCCATCTTTGCCTTCGTGGTCATGTTGCTGGTGAACAGCCCGGACAGTTTTGCCTTGGATTTTAAGTGGAAGAAGGCAATGTTGCTGGTATGGGGGAGCAGAGCAAGCAAACCACTTTGTCTTCGGCAACAACTAGGGTGATGGCAATCTACAAGCTCTCATGGCTCGCTTCAACAATGTATTTACTTGATTGGATAGCCTCATTGATCATTTGGACAATTGCGTGGATGAGATTAACAGCCACATCCACTGTTTGGAAAATTAGTGCACGAAGGCAAAAAGCGCCTGCTACTGATTATGGATTTCCGTTGTGCCATCTGTGGCTTTTATCTCACCTGCAGTGATTCTGGAGGTTGTTTTGGGTGCTGTTTTCTTAAATTTTTTTAATGTTTTTTTATGAATTTCGGTTTTTGCTCGAGTCGGGGCCATATGTGCCATTTTGATTGGTTAATGTAATGGGACTGTATATGGTGCTATAGACTTTTTCTTGGAAGGCGACTTGATGGATGTTACTGTCTTATGTATTCTAGTGTTTGGTCCTCCATGAGCAGTAGGAAAAATAGTTAACTTGGTTTGGCGGGTATGCGACATTTCTGTTGTAGAGGTGATGCTTATTCTATTAATATGAAATAGATGTATGTTACATTCACTCATAAATGTTATTTTTCAACTATTAATATAATGTAATTTTCACCTTAAAAAAAATCAGTATTCAATAACAAAATATTATCTAGTTATAATTGCTTCAACTATGAGTAAGAGCTAGCGCTCATTATTTTTATAAAAATAGAGGAGATAAGGTGAGCAATACATATTGGAATGCATCTTTGGCATATAAGTTGGTAAAAGGTTGTGAGAAGCCCTTTTGGGCTTCACAGTTTGCCACGGAGTATTTATGCAAGTTGCTTCTTTCAATGGAGCTACTATACTTCTAGTAAATATTTCTTCAGTCAAAGGACAATAGACTTAAACATGCAACTCCAAATTGTGCCGACCATACAAATCAGTTATTTCCTTTGATTGCCAACAGTTCATAACTATGGATAAATATTGGGAAATTTATGATCTGTGAGAGTTGGTATGCAGATTCTGCTCTATAATGTCTAGTATAAGTTGTGGTTGTCCTATCCTCATAGAAAGAAAGTTGGAAATTTGCTTACGATGATCGATAACCAAAATAGGCAAATGAGAGTGGAGCATACTGGCCATAATTAACAGCTAAGAGGAGCAATTAGATGGGCAATATTCCTAACAAAAAACAACCAAATGAAAAAGGGATTACAAAAAGTATAAAATGTTTATGATAACTTCCCCAACAAATGTGATGCAAAAGAATAACATTTTTATTCTCTCGATATGAAAAAGGAAAGATCTAATCCTCAATCTCAAATTGTAGGAATTGTGAAATTAACATCTTCTGAAAAATGGCCTGAATGTATAGGGCCTTGGGGTGTAATCCTCAGTGACACCATAGTGTGCAACCAAGTCCCAGTAAGGAAGCTGAAGAGGAAGCCCTCACGACATTCAAGGCTGAAGAACCAACTTATAATTGAAGAAACTAGTAATCTGCTGTAATGTCCCCTTTTTTGAATTAATCTAAAATAAAGGATTCCTTGGCAAGCAATGGTTGAACAAGGGAAGATCATGAATTATATCTCAGTTTTCATCATTGACATTCATGTTTTATTTTTGTATTTCCCTTCTTATTGAGGTCGGCTGGGTTTAGTGCCTTTAATGAGGCTTCATAAAAGATTATAATGACTTATTAGGGGTCGGCCTTACCTTTATGGGCTTTGGCGCCAAAAGAAAGGTATAAAAGAGGATTAGAGGAGTTCATTTCGGGATCATCTACTATTGGCGCATTTTCTATTTGGACATTGTAGGCTTGTTGCTCCTTGTTCTTCCACTCTTGGACGAAAACCCAAATGTGTGACTTCTTCCTAGACGGACAAAAACCCTTTAACATTGCATGGTATTGAAGATTATTGCAGATTTGAGGAGAATACTTAATATTCAGATTTTTATTGGCATTGGGAAGCCTTCCCTAGGTGGAGCGACCTACCTTGGTTTAGGGTTTGGTGCCCTAGAGGGAAAAAAATTGAGATATCACTTCATTTTCTGATTCGGCATAATTTATAAAGCCAGAATCTCCGTTTCGGTGATTTTTGGAATAGTTTTCAGCTTCATTTACTCATTCACAAATTTTAGGATCAATTTTGAGAGGGTTTCCATGGCTGGAAAATTATGATATTGGTCTCATTTGATTGCTGGTATTTGTATGATCATTTTGAGTATTCATTTGTGTGGAGATTCCTTGTATTCTAAGAGTTATTGAGTTTACAAGTTTCAGCAGTTTTTGTGCCATAGTAAATTCCAGAATTCTGAGTTCGATGATTTGATCACATTTTCTGGCTTCTAAAATCAAGGGCAATTCAAGGAATCACTTCCCATAAATTTTGAGTGTTTCTACGGTGAATTTCCCTCTCTCTCTCTCTCTCTCTCTCCTAGTTGCTAGGGTTTGAGAGTATTTTCTAGTCCTTTATTAATTGCTGTCATAAAAATCAGACTTGTTTATTTTGGAGGTTTGAGCTAATTTCCTTAATTTTCAATTTTGTACCCACATTTCATCTGCTTGTAAGTTGGAACCCTATTAAGACGTAATGGTTGGACATATTTGATTTCCCTTTGAATTCTAGACACAACCCAAGTTGGCTGTAGAATAATCTGCATCGAAGGAAAGCTCTCAGGATGTTTATGGCTGTCATCTTGATTAATAGTAATAGCTGTTTGTTGTTTCAGCAGCTCATGCTATTAATGCTCATCGGATGCGAGGAAGAGGTAATATGGCCTAAAGCAACAAAAAGGGGCCTGACATCAAATTGATCCCCTCTGGAGGCTTGGCCTGGCTCTCAACCTTGGCAAAGAGCGTCCAGCTTTCTCTCTCTTCCCAGACGCCATATTAGTAGAAACTGTTGAAAACTAACATAACAATGATGAAGATCACGGGGGGATATTGACTGCAAGGTTTTGTCTCATTTCTACACGTTAATTGAGCCAATCCTAATGTATTTCCAGTGTTTCACCCTAAAAGTGGCCGGGTGAGGGGGGCTGGTAACCTACACACGCTTTACAAGTCACTTTCATTGGTAGTTGCTCCTTCATAGGATTTCTTGCTCATTTGATTGGTGGCGGTCCGTCTTTGTGGCTGTGGGACGTCCACCTCCAAAGTCATCTACTTTTTGGGAGGGGATTCATTTGTAATACGAGGCCTTTCATTATTAGATCCATGATCCATGCTTTCATGTGTCATTTAGCAAACCAGTTGGCCAATACATGGGACTATTAAATACTTATGCTGAATTTGAGGCTATTACAGAGTCTTCCATGCACTCTGTCATCTTTATTAGTCAATCAAGTGGTTAAAACATAACTGTTTTGCATCTGTGAAGGGCACTTCAGGTTTATTCATATATAATTTGCTGTAATTTGCAGGACTCCATAACTAGATTTCCCTGAACAAACTTTGCTAACAGTCTATGCCGCCCATTCGACCTCATAATTCAAATCATTCTTCCACACCAGTGACTTTGGAATTTCTCAGTTGAGATACCAACTTTGAAATCCAAGAGGAGCATGTGATGAGGATCCCATTGTCTCATATCCTTCCAACCTTGCATCATTTAAGGCTGCCATGATAAATGATGGTCCTACAGTAGAGGATATGCACAAGTACTTACCCCATCGTGGATATGAAATGATTGTCAGACCATATTTCCATGCATGCAAGGAGAATGGCTGCTACCTTGGGATGGACCTGCAATCCCATATCCACCTCCCACTGAAGAAAGATGAAATCAGATTATGCTACTTCGAGGAGAAGTTTCTGATTTCTTGTTTCAGGGGAACATACCTTGGGCCAAGAACTTTAAAGACCTGAATTTACGAAAAAAGGGGAACCAGTAGGTGCATTAGACATATTGATGATGCCCAAAGAATATTTCATGGTGTTCTTTTATGGCGGTCATGTCCTCGTGAGAGGAAAGGGAAACATTTTCCAGGATGGGTCATTGTTCCTCAACAAAGAAAGTCTATATGAAGCCATGGTTACCTGGATTTAATCCCATTGATGAGCTGCCAAGCACTGCCCCATTCTAGATTAGGTTGCATTTGTTTCCCAACAAATTTTGGGGGAGCCATCACGCAAACAGATAGGAAACCTTATTGGAGGTGTAGTTTGCCTATTCGGTGAGTACTCGCCATATTTCCTTAATGGTGAATATTTGCACATAAAACTTGTGATCCCTGTTCTAGCAAATAATCCCAAAAACTCACTGCAAATATTCGCTGTATATTTTCCAAAACTCGGTGAGTCTTGTCCCCAAACTTGCCATACACGGCTGGGACGTGGAACACTCTCAAAATGCAGATTTTGCACTGCAAAAACGCTGCTTTTTGTCTTATAAATGCTTCACTCCCTCACTTGTAATCACAAAGCTATTGAGCATGCTTTGCATGAGTTGAAGAGATTTTATTGTGAATTCAAAGAGCAACTTTGAAGAATTTCATTTGGAGGTAAGTGTTTTTTTAATGATGATAATTTTCAATGACAATCAGTATAAATTCATAACACTTATCAGATGATGATGTGATTTTGTACTGTATTTGTATTCAAATCTAATAGAAAACACTTCCCCAATGCTTTACAAACTCATTTGATCCATTTTGTAGCTATATTTTGCATAAAATTTATGTTTTTAAAAGAAATCTGCATATTTTTAAGTTGCTGAATATTCACTGAGTCTTGCCGAGTCAATTTCTCCAGTGCATAGCTTCCTCATAGCTCACCCTTGAGCCAAAAGTTTACATTATGCAAAAATTTGCATAAACATTGACCTTGAGAAACCATCAGCGTAGATGGTCCTTCTAGAACTCAGAGATGTTGACTGGGAACACTTGGTTGACCACCAAATTATAACTGTCAGGTGCAGAGCTTGCAACAAACATGGGAATTGGCCCATATCTGTTCCTCTAACACATAGGCCAGTCCCCAAGGCACCACAAAGGCCTATCAAACACTGTCAGGTCCCTAATTCTCCTTATTTGAGTAAGCCTCACGCCAGACACCCATCAGAGGTCCACATCGTAATCATGTCCCCACTTTGCACATCCCATCAAAGAATTGTCCTTGAAGAAATGATCAAACTCTGGACAGACACAAAATAAGGTTTCTTTTGTACTTGACCCAGCTCATCGATGGTGTAACATTGATCACCTCCCTAACACAAATCTTCAAATGGAGCCTGTCTATTTTGATCCCCACCAAGGTAAACCGATCCTAACTCTATGCTGTCCATCTGCCACTGCTTTCCAATGACAATTCATAGTGCCTTGGAGATTAGCTCCAAAAATAAACAAAGATTCTAACAGATATTAATAAAAAATACAAATTATTAGCTCCTTTGTCTACAACATACACATTATCCTCCCAGGCATTCCGTAAATGGAAGATAAATTCATCGTGCAACAACTCCTTTGTTTTTAAAGAGGTGCAGGGGAATGCAGGTGGCTTGATGTTATTATGGAATCTTGCTGGCTACAAATTGGTTTGAGCATAAACTCATTTCCTAAGGGATTTTACAAAATATGCTTTGGCATGAACTAGAAATTCAGTTTCAGATCTTTATGGTTGATATTCCTCAGTATATAAGAAACACGTGTCCTCACTGGAATGTTTTACAGAATGGGTAGGCTTGTCTATGTTGGCCAATATTTGAATTCATGTTGAGGGAGTTTTTGGCTGCTTTATGTTGCATGAACTTTTCAGAGTGATTTTGAGGGTTTCTAGAGACAACCCTTTTTGTAGAAATTGTCTCTTTCCAATTATGAATGTATGTTGGTTGGCATTTCTTCCCTCTCATGTCATATTAAAAGAAATCATCCATCTCTATGTCAAACATTTCTCACAGATTGTTGATGATACCATCATCGGTTCTATTTTTAACAACATTGGTCACATGGCCTGATGATTCTGGTTAGCAAACTAAGGATTTGTTTTCCAATTATGGGTTGAGTCTGACCACCGAATGTCTTGAGGCAACAAGATCTGTTGTCTTTGTTCTCTCAAAGAAGTGGAGACTGAGGAGTATTCATTTTGGATGTTGCTTCTAGTTTGTATTCTTGGAGGTATATCATTGTTTGTATAGAGACTCGAGTGTGGATTGCTCTCCATCATCTTTCCTTGTCCCAGCTATAAATGCCTGGCCATTTACTGCTTGGAGGTTATTATATTCAGGAGTCGAGCTTTACAGGGGACTCAAAGGGGCACTAGGTTGATTACCTTCTTATTTCAGGCTATTCGCGCTTTAGATAATGCAGTTTCAGACACAAATGGAGATAGGTCAATGAGATGGTTCTCTTTGTGTGCTGCCCCTTGGGTACCTAAATCACCCCCTCGCATAATGTGCGTTCAATTGGATTTTCTCCAGTGTAATAGCCTAACTGGGGATAGACACCTGCTACCAGTTTTCTCTCTACCACTGATGGTTTGTTGACCATGGATATTAAGATAGATTCTACGGGGACTACTTTACTTTCTACATGAATTGTCCAACGGTAACCATAGTCTGTTATACCTAGCCATTCTCCTATGGATAACATCAGATTCTGTCTTGGCTCTTTTGCAGTGATGGATGATGATGCAGTTGTTCCTTGTTCTGTTCTGAATGTTGATATTGAGTAGTTGCAGTTCTGAACTCCAACCTTGTTCTCCAGTTCAGGTCACTGTCATCTTCATGTTTTTTCACGGCTTTTTCTTTCACATGGTTGTTTGTGCTTGAACCACATGCCTACATATCTCCAGCTTTTCTCGGGTTTACGTGTTTTGGGTTAACCACTTTGTTATAATCTGTTCAGTGTTACTTTTCAGCTTTTTGATTTCTTTTAACACTCCTATACACTATGGCAACATCTGATCTGTTTTGGTCTTCATTGGACTTTAATATAATTTTTTAATACTTTCTTTTTCAAATGTGGGTTATATTTCGAAATTGCCTTTATAATATTCTTTTCGCACGTATATATTCCTTGGTCTCTGACACACATTGTTTGTTATCTCTTGTCCTTGTTTGACTTCTGTTCTGCTATCTACTAATTTTCTGTTATCTGTTATAGCGTTATTACAAGTCAAATCAAAGGGAAAAATCCATGCTATTCAGTTAAATGCAACAGTCCTGTAACTCTCATCCTATCTAGGCGACTGTGAGAAAGAAAATGACACATATAGATTGGATGCTCTGTTGCCGTACATATAATTCTTATGATATCTAGTAATATGACATTAAAGACAGTGTTGTGCTGCTGAATATATATATATATATTTTAAAATTTTTAAAGTGTGAATAACTCTGCGAGGTTGAATATTGATGATTTTGCTTATTGCTTTACAATTACTTTTAAACTTCATGAGGACATATAATTTTGTTTGATAAATTTGACTTTGGTTTGTTTCAGATTCAATCATTTTTAGCTGGAGTTCCTCGCATCATAATTGGATTCAGGTATTGCAGTTTTTAAATGTTATGAAATTCATATGGTTTTTTGGGTCAATCGTTTTGAACCAGGGGAAAAATTCAAATACTCTTTGTAATTGTTTTCTGCTGTATGGTGCAAGAGTAGAATTTTCCCTTAGCTATTAAAGATGCTTAAATTTTTGTTGTTGGGAATTCTATACGCTTGAGTAGAATTTCTCTTTTGCCTTCAGAGTGAATTTTAACTGTATTTCGTACAAGACATATTTTGAAACAACATATGATGTAAGATGGGATAAAGATTCATTCCATTTTGCTCTGCATATGACATGTTGTATGAAGTTTTGGGAGGTTCTTGTTACTTGTACATTTTTTGCTTTCCCTAATCATATCTATCAAATGACGCACAAACGCCAGGATTGCTCATCTGTCTTAGGTAACTTAAGGTTTTTTATTCTGTTCTATTCATTTGCAAGAAAAAATTGAGGGGAAGGAGATCTTCAAAAGATCGACTATCAAGTATGTTTGGGGATCACACAAAAGACTGCTGACAATTGTCAAAACATATGGTGCTTAGAGATTTTGTATTCTCTATATTACTAGATGTTTGGGCATAGATGCCACAAGAGATACATACACAATTTTGTGCATATATTGTTGTGAATGTAGCTGCTGGTAGAAGAGCTGTAAGATAGGTAAAACATTCTATTCGGATTATGCATTGAAATATTGTAATATGAAATTAGGTGTGTTCCTAATTTAATATTTTATGCAATGATAGTTTAGAAATAAGGCAAACAATCCTCAAATATGCTACTCTTACATTTGCCAACGATAAATCAATGAAGTACAATTAGGGTTTTAGGGTCAGAGAAAGGAACCAAATAATGCGAATAGACTATGTGACAGAGTGCTCAGCATGTGTGTAGGAGCATATCAGGGTGTTGTCAAGTTGTTCATAAAATATCTTGGCCTGAAACTTAGTGCAAGATAGGTTCATGGGTATATGGACACCTTCATGGTTTGACTTGTCTCCTAGGGCTACAAAAATGTCCTTTGGATCTGCACACTCAGTTTGAATGCTGGGATTTAGTTTCCCTATCTCTAGAGCTCTGATATTTGGGTTTCTCTTTGTGCAATGACTGTGCTGTGAGGAGATATGGCTTCTCCTTGCTTTGAAACCCTAATCTTGTACCTTATACCTGAAAAGGGGTTAATGGACTCTGGTTGGACCGCCTCACCACGCTCCCATTGATGTGATGCGAGCCATGCTACGTAACACTACTTGGAAGAGGGATCAAGGCAACTGTAATTCTCTCAACCCTACGACGAGACACATGATATAAAATAACAATAAAGATAGAACCTTTGATCCGGCCCTCACATTTGGCATTACACACTTAATACTTCAGATTTAGCTCATATTTGATATAGGGCAGCAATAGAGATGACTTTAGATATCAATAGCTTGCTGTTGTGATGGGTGCTCTGAGGAATAGAGAAATTCAGTGCTTGATCTTGACATTCTTAGAGTGAGTGAGTGGAGGATCCCTAGATGTCTGTAATAGCTTAGAGTGTGTTTGTATTTATGTGTGACCATTCGTATGATTTTCTGGTCAACGGACTCAAAAGTACCACCAAAGTCAACTAAGCTAAGTTACCTTTTTTAAAAAGTGACCGTCAGAACTGCAAGGGACAGGTTTGTGGAAGGTTGAACAAGTTTGTAGCCGAACCTGTCTTGGACCTATGAACTTGTCTAAGGTGTGAAAAGCATCAGGTCCGAGACAAGTAAGACTCTGTATGGTTGTTCTTTTGTATGTGTAGGGATCCATGAGGAGCTGAGTTGGAGAATAGTTGTCACCTAGTGGGGCTAGGATGTGGTATAGATAGGAGGGTGCTTTAAATTAGTCATTTGTATATAAATGGGGTAAATGTCAAGATAAGTGCCAAATGGGCATATTGCCAAGCTAAGTCATAGAATTCATTGAATTTCAACTGAAAAATTTGATACTTGGGGAATTCAAAGAAAACAACAAAAATTCGTAGGTTCATATTTTTATGCTATTTTAATGAAAACCCTATAAAGTTGCGAATTTGGCAAATAGAATTAGTTAAAAATGTTGAAAATTCTTTTTATTTTCATGGTTGCTTTATATGTCGGCTAGGGTTATGGTTTGATTTCTATATAAACGAGCTTTGTGTATGTTGTTTCTTACATCTGCTAAGTGCATGAAAGTTGTAATTTGCGATTTAGATGCTTGGCGATTCGTGCGCCTCTTGTATTTGAAGCTATTAATCTAAGAGCGGAAGTTGTGAATTGCGGTAGAGGTTTGTCTCAGTGATCACTGTGCGGCGGAGGTTTGTTTTGTCCATTATCCAACATCAAACGCTCGAAGCCCTGTGCGGCATTTTGCAGAACACAACGTCGTTTGTCCTGTCTGTGTAGTGGTATTGTCCTTGTCTGTGTAGTGGTAGTGTGCTCGTCTGTTAGTGGTAGTGTGGGCTTGTGGAGTCATAGAGCAACCACAACCTCACAGGTTGCAATTAAGTATTTTACTATTTGCTGAATAACATTTAGTATTTAGGTTTTATTTTAGATTATTATTTTGTATTTAGTATTATTTTACTATTTACTAACTAATATCAGTATTTAATATTTAGATTATTATGTTTAGTGTTAACGATGAGCTATTTATGTTTTAACATTTAATTTTAATTCTATTAAGTGTAGTCTTTACTCTTTACAATTAGGTATTTAGGTTTTATTTATATTTAATAAGTTTAGTGTTTATGGATTTTAATTTTTAGGTTATATTGTACAATATTTTTAAAGTTATAAATTTTATTTATTATTATTTTATACTAAGAGTTAGAAATTTATCATCTCAAGGTTGTTTTGGTTTAGCTACTATTTAATTTTAGGTTTATTAATATTTATTAGTATATTATTAATACTAAAGCTAGTAATTAAATAATAATTAAATGAATATCAATCAAAAATTTAGAAATTTAGAAGTATAGTTTATTAATTAATTTTAGGTTTTAAATATATTTTAGAGTTTAAAATATAAATTACGGGAATGTTTGTATGATATGTATTTTTTTCTTATGAATAATTTAAGTTATTTTTTAAAATTAACTTTTAAGTTAAATTTAGATGTTGAGTGGATGCCTTTCTTTAACAATTGAATTATAATTTTTTTTGTTAAAATTTTTAGAAGGCTTTTAACAATTTAATAGATTATTAATTTGTTTGGGATATTTACTTAGTATTAAAGTTATATAGGTTTTAACTTTTATATATATATATATATATATGCACACTTGGTATTAGACTTATATCAGTATTATACGTTCATAAGATAATTCAATGGCACCCCTGAAAATCGAAAGTTGAAGGATGGAAACATGAATACACGACAGTAATACTAATAATATCAAATGTGATTTGTGTAGTGATGCATTTGTTGGGAGTTTCACAAGGGAAATGGACCATTTACTTGGCATCTCGGCGAGTGAATGCACAAATGTAACTCCAAGGATCAAAGTTGCATTGGAGAAAGACCAAGCCCCTTCATACACGAAAGGAGATATCAACACAAAAAAAGCAGAAAATTCAAGCAAAAATATCTAGGTTCACCACAAATTTTATGTCTTCCGCTTCAAACATTCTCACGTCCGGGCATGCAACAAGGGTATTAAAGAGTGCAAGTTTGAGAAAGACCAAGCCCCTTCATCCACGAAAGGAGATATTAGCACCAAAAAATATAAAAGTTCAAGCAGAAATATCTGGGTTCATCACAAATTTTATGTCCTGTGCTTCAAACATTCTCACATCTTGATGCAATAGGGGGATCAGAGAGGGTAACTTTGAAAGTCTTCGGAAACTAGTGGAGAAACAACATGTGAATGACGCATTAGCTGATTTGTTTTCTTCTAGTTCATTTGCTTTCAATGTTGCTGGGAATCCACTTTTTAAGAATGCAATTCAGAAAATTGCAGAGTTTGGCAAAGGGCACACACATGCTAGTTTAGAGGCTCTTAGAACTACTCTTTCGAAGAAAACAAAAGAAACGGTGACTGAAAAATTGGCAGCAGTCAAAGTCTCTGAGAGTGTAAAAGGTTTCATCATAGTGAGTGATGGATGGTCAGACATGTGTCAGAGGCCATTGCTGAATGTTTTGGTGGCTTGCTCTCCGGGTGTAGTGTTCTTGAAGGTAGTTAATGCCATGAACCACAAGAAGACCTCTGAATATATTTTCATCTTAGATGAAGCCATTCTTGAAGTGGGTATAGAGAATGTGGTTCATGTTGTAACTGATAGTGCAGCAAATTGTGCGGGCGTTGGGAAGTTGACTATAGAGAAGTACCCACATATATTTTGCAGTCCATGTGCAACACATTTCCTTGATTTGTTAGTTCATGACTTAATTTGTTAGTTCCATGGGTGCATGAAGCAAATACATAGAGGGAGAGAAATTGCAACTTTCATTAGAAACCACCGTGTCACATTGAACATTTATAGGTAACATGCATCCACAAAGTTGTTGAGGCCTTGTGAAACAAGATTTGCCTCATTTTGTATCACTTTGAAAAGAGTGGTTGAAAAGAAAGCAATAGTAAGGTCAATTATTTGTTGAAGTGATTGGGAAAATCGAATTCTTTCTAAAGTTGCAAAAGGAAAGAACATAGAAAAAATAATTGTAAGAAATAATATTTGGGAAAGTGTAACAAATATTTTGGAAGTGTGTGAACCGATTGTTGAAGTGCTTCGAGTGGTTGATAGCTATAAACCTTGGTTTGGTATGCTTTATGAAGGCTTGGACTGTTGCAAGGAAACCCTTCAATCACGTGGAAGCAAACTATATTGAGAAATGGGAAACAATTGATTCAAGATGGAAAATGATACACACCGCCTTTTATGCAGCAGCTTGCTATTTGGAGCCAAAACTCTTCCATAAAGACAGATAGAGTGATAGCGAATTTCACAAAGCCATAGGGAGATTTGAACCAGATCCACAAGTTGCTAGTAAAATCAGGGATCAATGTTGGAAATACAGGTTAGAACAAAAGATGCTTGGAATGCCATCAGCGGAGTCACGCCCAAATGCTGAAGGATACACGTGGTGAAGTAACTTTGGAGCAGATACTAGTGAGCTACAACGCTTTGCTGTCAGAGTATTGAGTCAGGGAGGAAGTTCATTAGTTTGTGAAAGGAAGTGCAGTTACTTTGACTACATTTAGTTAAAGAAGCGGAACTAGTTGTCTGGGAGGTTGGGAGATCGTGTTTATATTTGCAGCAATTTGCAGTTGTGTATGAAGAAAGCAACAAAAGACTCATCTAATTTGTCTTCACAACTCCAACCCATTTCAGAAGACATAGCAGATGTAGATGATCCTGGCTTGCTTTCATAAGATGAATTCAATGGCGAATTTGATGATAATGATATTGAGCCATCGAGTAGACAAGTGCTCTTGATGGTTTTGAGCTGTTTTCATGTAAAAAGCATTAAGAAATCTGAAAGTTTTAAAACAGTCTTAGAACTTATATGCTTTAGAATCTAGACGGATTTTTTGAAAACAGAAACTCTCTTTTAAATTGTGATTTCATATGTGCTCTGTTACCAGGAAATGCCTAGGCCCCCCACGTTTCCTCTTAGAAACGTTTCAGGTACGGAAACGGGGGGAAATGTCCCGGAAACGCCCGGGACATTTCCGGTAATGTTCAGACGTTTGCAGAAACGCCTCAGGTGTTTCCGGGACGTTTCTGGGATGTTTCTGCTGCATTTTTTAAAAGCTTTATGACTTTAAAAAATAAAGAAATTACCTACATTTATTATACCTAAACTTAATCTACCTACCCAAACCCGCTAAAGACACTTCCTTAAAGCTATATAATGACATCTTTGGTCCATTCTAAATAGCACTCTCTTTTTTGTCTTGCTAAATTCTAGAATCTAGATTATTATCATGTATATGTGAATCATTGAAATTGTAACCATGTTGAATTATGAATCTTTAGAACTTCAAATTTCAATGAATACAAAATATTTGGAGTGCTTAATCAGTTATCTCTTATGGTCCATGGAGCACACTTTTAAATTGAGTACTATCCATATATACATATAAATTTAAAATTTAATTTTTCTATAATATATTGTATGGACGTTTCCCGTAACGTTTCGTACCCAAGGTTTTTTGAAAATTGGCGTTTCCACGTTTCGTACCCGTACCTGTACCCGTTTCCGTTTCCTGGCAACATAGGATATGTGTAATGTTCTATTTTGATCAACTTATCATGATGCATATGTTTCAATTTGGAGATTGGAGATCGTTTTTCAAAGTTTCTGAGGCTAATTAATAATATTAATTTGTTTTGACATTATTGTACCTTTATTTTTTATTTAGAAATATATTAATAAAAATACAGCTTTATATAATTTGAACTTATTGAGGATTTTTTTTCTCTTAATTTTATTGTCGCTGAACATGAACATGAACCTGGTGACTTAGTTGCTATATACAAAGCCCATTAATGGGCACACATTAGCCAACTGTTAACGGAATATTTTCTTTCCACTCCTCCCTTGGTTGCATGTTTAGATATTTTGCCAGAAGCTTCTGAGCTTTATGAATCACTTGTGCTGGTGCCCTTCATGGAGGAGGGTAGACAAATCATGTTTACAGTCTGAGCTTTGTTAGAAGAACTTGGGCATTGAGTGTGATTAACATCTTCCCCAACACACTTTTTTGAGAGGCAGTTGGTTCAGTGACAAGTTGTGTTTGTCTTTTTCCTTTTCAAGATCTGTCAACCTTTACCATGTTCCTTCTTGACCTCTTCTTGCAGCTTCAAATGGGTTGGATGGAGATTTCATGGTTTTGTTTGCATTTGACACGTCTTGCAAAAGTTCACTGACGACTTGTTGTTATTGCTGATTCTGGGACCTCATAATCTGTACCATTCTCTCGCAAAACTTCAGCATGAACTGTGTTGTGGTCATAGGGGAGCACTCTGTTCCAAAAATCGATAAATTGTTTGGAAGCATGAAAATACACCCCTCTTAGTGTTTGATTGCTTCCATACAGCCCAAAGGCTGCTGATAACCATGCTATTCAATGCCTCTCGCATCTTCATAAGCTGTCTCAAGACAATTATGTGTGCGGCAAATCGAGTCTTACGAACCTAATTAAAAAAATTCAAAATTCCTTAAATCACAATCATACAAAATTAAATCAAAATTATATATTAATAATTAAAAAGCTAAACAAATGTTGTTACCTTTAATAACTGCAATTTCAAGAAAGACCTGATGATGCCTTGGGATGTGATGTTTAGTGATTAACATTTTAATCTCACTTGCCTCGTCATACATGTTTGATTGAATCAATTTTGGAGCCCAACTTTTGTAGCATTAGGTTGAGGGAATGAACGGAACAAGATATCCAAAATATGTGCATGTAACCTTCCTCAACCAACATCTCCACAACTTTACTATTTTTAGCGTGGTCTATGATGATTTTGACAATATTTTGAGGCCCCACCACCTCAATGGATTTGATGATGATGTCGACAATGAATTGTGCATCCTTCACCTTCCCCTTACAATCAATGACTCTCGTAAATGTTGCCCTTTCACGACACACTGCAACCACATAAATCAATGACCTATTCACCGTATCTTTCCATCCAATAGAAATGATGGACACCCTTGTTTTGATCCATGAATCCCTAATGGGCTGCAATGAATCATTTACATGTTTTCTTTCTTTTTCCAATACCTTTTTATACCCTAGGACGGTAAACCTTTTAGGGGCTTCATTGATAGCTTTCATCATATCCCGCAAGTATGGTAATTTAACAACATTAAATGGCAGACCACATGCATAAATACAATGCCCAATGTGCTGCTTGGCTATTTCCTTGGATTCATTCTGAAATGACATTTGTAATGGTCCTGTGCCTTTTGTTCTTTTTGGAGTAAGAGGCAAATCCTCTTCCTCTCTAGAGGATATAGAAAAATATGTGTGTGATGCACCCATGACATGGGTACAAGATGGAGCAGCCGGTAGTTTACTATACCTAGATCCTTTCTTTTTCAAATAGACACTTTGATTTTAGGCCTTTGATGCATCCAAGGATCTTTGCTGTTGGAAATCCTTTTCAATTCTGCCCACTGCAAGCTTTGATTCATTGTCTAGGAATTGCACACAAATGGGATTTTATTTTACCGTAAGAGCTCTTATATGTGACATTACATTTAGTGCAACACCAACCATAACCTCCTCGAAGTGGAACCTATTCTAACATTGTGACATACTTTTGAAGGGGCGAGAAAGGATCAGTTTTGAAGGTTCTTGCCGCTTGACACTTGTAGCATTCTACCAAATCCTTATGGCTACTTGGACCTAAAAGAAAAACAAACTAAAAAAAAAATAAACGTAATTTTACTCTTAAGGTGAAAAGAAATCTATTTGTTTAATGTATATGTAAAAAAATACCCAAAAAATTGAAAACAACCATTATATATGAAGATTGTAATTTCATAGGAAAATATGAAAGAACCTGAAAAAAACCACAAAAACTTACCTTCAATCAACAATTCTCTTTGTTGCAAGCTCCTTGAATTCCTTTGCACGAAATGGGCACTTGTAGTAGCATAGGATTAGGAAAAGAATGGAGTTGCAGCCCTAAGCAATTGACAAAATGAAGGTGAGAGAGCAAATGTGTAATTATAGGTGAATGTGTTATTGTTGTTTGCTTTTGGTATAATGAACGTGAGAGTGGATTTTTAGGGTTTCCCCATACTTTTATCAGTTTTTAAAGTCCAACTTTGACCTTTCTTAAAGTTTAAAAAAATATTTGACTATGCATTCGCTGCAGGAATGTCCTGGTAAGGTCTGGTATGCTTGGGTTCGTCTTTGGATGAACCTTGTTGTACCTGATCTTGATGGGACATACCTGGGCAGGACCCACAGGCGCACTGGACCAGGATTTGTATGTGATGTGTAAGGACCGCCCCCCCTGAACAGCAGCACCTGGCTACTTAGAGCCTAACAGACATTTTCTGCAAAACTGAAAGTCTGAAACTATAAGAGCTGCGAGAAAATTTTAAAAAACTAAAAAAGGAAATTGAAAATATAGCTTTGTTAATGGAAACATATATGAATATGTCAAGGGAGGTGACCAATCAAGTAGATGATTTTGGGGAAATATTGTTCAACTAGAAAAAAACATCAAAGGGCAAAGCAGGAGAAGTTGAATCGATGTTAGATGCTTCAGAGAAAGCACAAACAATAATCCAGAATGGCATAGATTCCTATAACAAGTTGGTAATTTTTTTGCCTATCATCCATGAATGAAGCTTTGAGAATTATTTTCTTCATTTGTTTATGCAAAGTGGTGAATGTTATTAGTTCCTCATGTTCTATTGTCTACATTTTTTTTTTAATTTGCAATGCTATATTGTATAAAATTATTTCCTTTCTGTAAATATATCATTTATATTGTTCTATTTTCCGTGTAACCTTGTGTATTGACGTGAAACTTCATTTAAATTAAAACATTAGTATGTCTTTGGGTGTACCGCCATGGAATTAGCTGACATCCTTGATTATCGGTGTTTGGTGGATGATTGAATTTTACTTCTTTTAAAGTGGAAGATGCCCATTTGGGCATTTTTTCCTTGAATGTCCTTGTTCACATTTAAATGCAACTGGAATTTCAAAGTGTTCATCATCCAAATCAAGCTCGAATTTCTTCTCTATCTGTTTTCTTTTTCCATCTTCAGCAAATACATGCCTGCAGATATGCATTTTACATTATTATTGATTGAACAATCTATAACCACTAATTTGTGGACTGTAAAATTTTAAAATTCATTTCTTTGATCTGTCATCCAATTCCTTTCCTTTTTTCTTTTGGAATATGCATGTAAGTTAGTTAAGATGACTGAACATGGGTTTGAATCTTGATGGTAGCTCTCCTGAAGTTTTATCAGGGACGTTGTGAAAATATTCCCCAAAAATGTGGAGTGCGAAAGGATAGATCAATTCCTCGAAGGCTTTGAATTTTTCAAAAGTGCCTTGACTTTTTTTTCAAGAATTAAACCCACATTTTATGATTGAAGTCATCAATAGACGGTAGAAATTATCTCATACCTGAGAAATAAGTTGGATTTATAGGACTGCACAGATCATTATCGACAATATCCAAAAGGCTTATCACCCTATCTACGTCACCATCAAAGGATTCATGGTGTTGTTTTCCAATCAGACAACCTTCACAAACATGTGTTTTCTCCTGGCGAATGGGGGGACAATACACCTTCAGAGGTCGGCCTTGTTTTCCAACCAGACAACCTTCACATACATGTATTTTTTTCTTGGAAAATGAGGGGACCATACACCATCAGAGGTCGGCATTGCTCAGAGGCCTACAGGGACTCGGGAGGGAAGGATTTAATTTGTTTTTTCTGGCTTGCAGTTCTTTATTATGGCTCCCTTACACAGCAGGTCACCAGATAACTTTCTTTATCAAGACCTTATAACCATTTCCTTTTAACTTAACATTTTCTAAATATCTAAAATTCAAATAACAAAAAAGCTTATGTGAAAGAACACTTACATAAAATGAATTTGCTGTGAAAATTTATAAGCCAGAGCATGTGGGTACAATTTTATTGTCTTATTTTACAATTTGACATCCAGTCTTAGTGAAGAGAAAATTGATCCTGGTTTAGATATGGTAGTAATAGAAAGAAGGTTATTCTTAACAACACACGCATACCTGAAATTCTTGCTTTGCTAATTTTAGGCAACATTGCTAGGGGGGTGTAAACAATAACTTGTTCCTTTTAAACTATTGACTTAACTGCCATTTCAGCCATCATAGATTACATTCAGAAATTATGGTAATTGATTTCAGAGAATACGTGCTTACTGTTTGTAGACAATGCTTGGTTTGCTCCTGAATCCAAATTTATCTCTTCTGTAGAACATTTTGTCGATCCAGTGACAGGTGCTATCAATTACAGCTAGACTGTCTCGGTACGGGTACAGGTACAATTTTTCAGTACGCTGAATACGGCAAATTCCTTTAAAATCTCGGGTACGGTACGCTTTTGGGTACGGTTTTATATATATAATATGTGTGTGTGTGTGTGTGTGTATAAATATATAAAATTTAAATATGTATATAAATTATAAATTTAAAGAAGCATTTGCATACTTATTGAAATGTAATACTCATAGAGTCATACAACTTAAAAGTTTAAAATCATTCATAGAACATGTGATCAGTAGGGATCCGGAAAAACACACCATCAGTTCTATCAGCACCAAGAAAGAGAAATGAAGAAAAATGAAGAAAAATGCCATGCTTATTCTGTGCCACACCCATCACATTCATAGTCATACTAGATACGTCTCGAGCAACAAGTTTTCCTATTCTTTTAGGGATACTTTTGTTCCTGTTGAACCAATGACAGACTGCCATGTATCCTCTTGCCTTCGGTGGGCTGAAATTCTCCTTTTATTTAATAGAAGCCCGTCGGCCATTTGATCAAGTCCAATGCGAAGAAATCAATGGCAAGGGGATGTCTATCCACCGACAATCTCTACTTTTCTTTTGCAGTTCTGATCATCATCCACGTGGATGACTGCAATCCTTCTTCATTTCTTATAGGGGCTGTGCCCACATAGCTTGCATCAAGGTTATTTCCTTATTAGATTATAATATACCTCTTCCTTCCATGCTAGACTGTTTCGATACAGGTACGGGTACGGTTTCGGTACGCTGAAACGGCAAATTTTTAAAAATCTTGGGTACAGTACGCTTTTGGGTACCTTATTTATATAATATATATATATATATATATATATATATATATATATATATATGTATATAAATATATAAATAAATTATAAATTTAAAGAAGCATTTGCATACTTATTGAAATTTAATTCTCATACATTGCATACTTATTGAAATTTAATACTCATAGAGTCATACAACTTAAAATCATTCATAGAACATGAAAACAAAATTGAAATTTCCAATACTTTGAGAATTGAGACTTGAGTTTGTATTGATTCATAATGTTCAAAACATGATAGTAAATAACATATAACGTTCAAGTTTGTAGGTTTTAATACTTTAAAATTAAAAAAAATTCTATACAAATTTGGAGTAAAAATTTTATTCTTATATGGTCTTAACAAAACCATAACTGATAACAAAATTAAACACCAATGAATAATACAAAAGTCTCTCTTTTGAAAAATATTTTTGACATTTATAAGATCTAGAAGATTTTACACAAGTAAACCCCCATCCACATAATTTGAAGGTCTCTGGTGATTTCAATTTAACCGCTTAAAACTACAGAGTAAAGGTTTGAAGCTTGAAAGTGATGAAGGATGTAGCTCAGAAGATTACAATAATGGCTTCATCCTATAATCTTTCTACTAATACAACATTTTTAATTTATCAAGATGTACATGAAAATCAGGAGCAGAGATTATAAAACATGTACTGAATATAATTTTGAGTTCTGAGCATTTCATTCAAGTTATGATAGTAAATAACATAATACATTCAAGTTTTTAAATTTTAAAATTAAAAAAAATTGCATATTTTTTTATGTTTTATTGAGTTGTCTTTTAAAAACGATGTATTGAGGCCATGGGTATGGCTGGGTACATACCCACAGTGGCAGGGTACGCTATGGGCTGTACCCGTTCACACCCTGCCACTGTGGGTACGTACCCAGCTGTACCCACAGCGTACCACTACTCGTACCAGTACCTGGTACGTTTCCAGGCTGGTATGAGGACCCCCAGGGTGTTTCTGTGCAGTCTAGCTTCCACGTTGTTGATTTGTGTGGATCAACGGAAAGATGAAGATATAATAGATATCAGACCCTATTAGTCTCTAGATGCCCACTGTCTGTCCATTTTGCAAAGTGGGTTTTGATTGGAGGGCACGGAAAGCACCATGACATGATCTTTTCTTTATCCCTTTGTAGGAGTTTGACACCATCAAAGGCTTTAGTAAAGGAAAAACCCTTATAATATGTTATTCCTGCCGAGAATGCATCCTCCTCTTTGTTGGATACCGTTGACTTTTTTATATGACAGTGAGGGGGAACATTGAGGGCTTGTCAGTTCTCGCCGCCCTGATCTTTGTCCATTTTTCCAAGCGAGGTATCAATTGGACAACATACAAGGCTCTGTACCGATATGAGTCACTATGAAATCACGAGGGGTCTGTTGGCACTACAATATGTGAATCAGGAGGATCGATGTCTGGCAGATATAAACGTCATTTGCAATTTATCGTTCAAGGCAATGGCTGGGAGATATAAAAGCTGCTCTTGAGTTATCCTTTGAGGGTATGTCTGCTTAATGAACCTGTGGGCGATACTTGAACATACAAGGAAATAACTTAAGGAACAAATCTTAGCCTAACAAGGGAGTATTTTAATGCATTACATTTCTGGTGGCTCTTAGTGTATTCTTGCTTAGAAGAGGATTCAAAAGTGCCTCCTTCATTGGATGTGGAGTCGAAAAACGTGTGATATTACAGGGGGATCACGATAGCAAGGAAAAATAAGAAAGAAAGGAACTTATAGAGATCGAAAAATAGATGTGAATGTCTTCTTCAGATTTACTATTCTAGGCATTGGGGCTTGTTTTCCTAGTTGAAGCTCTGTCGTGGAATCATTGGCCACTGAAGGTTGTTGAGGTAACAATATTGGTGAAGGGAGAGGCTTCTGCTTCTCGTGACTATTCAAATGTGCATCGTGATCCTAATTCTTCCTGAGTCTGCTGAACTTGAAGCACCTTTGATCCATTGTCTCTCGTGCAAGGTTGGTTGGAAATGTTAAAATATGATGTTTATATAGCCTATTCGGCGGTTATACAGTTGAAACTGTGTAACTAAACTGTAACCACCTTCTCATTATAAATAAACCTCTGCCTGTCGTATTTGTACAGTGCAGTTTCGTGCTTCTGTCTTCTTTCTTCATTTTGTATAATCTAACATTGGTATCAGAGCGTTTGCGGTGAGAGGTTGACGAGAGGAGAGGTCGACGCAGTTTGAAGGCGACGAAGAAAACGCGGGTCGCAGAAAGGAAAACGTGGGTCGGTCGCAGATGGGACAGACGCGAGACGTGCAGACAGAAAGATAGACGAGAAAGACAGATGCGTGGATAGAAAGACAGACGCGCGGACAGGAAGGCGGCACGCGGGCAGGAGGGCAGCGTAGGCAGCGCGAAAATCGTGAAAAACGAGGGCAGAATCGTAAAAATTAAAATTGATCCTGTGAAACGTGGGTCACAAAATACGATTTCTAATCCGCAGACATTCATTTTGCAACAATTGTGGACGTTTGTGGAAGGAAAACAAACAGCAACAATCTTGGACGTTTGGGCAGAATAATATTATTTCCAGCAACAAAGGTATTTATTTTATTTGCTGGAGGAATTAAATTAAATATATCTGCTGGAAAATTGGTTATTTTATTATTTTCCATTGCTTTGGAATAATAAAATGTCAAATATTACCAATTTGATTTTTTGCCGGATACACAAAAATTAACGGGCACGAATTTTAATGTGTGGAGCCATAAGATCTTGACACTGGCAGAATTTCGTGGTTTTGAGAAAATAATCACGGGTGTCGAGAGTAGACCTACAGCAAATTTCGATGATTATGACAAACGTCATCGGGAGGCTCTTCTGCTATTAAAATTGTCGGTATCGGATGAATTGATACCTGAGGTCCGGAATGCCACTGAGGTGAGTAAATTGTGGGTCAGTCTGAAAGACAAATATCAGACGTCGGAGAAGAGTCGGGTTCTATACCTCAAAAATATGCTTTTTTCCGTAAAATTACAAGAAGGTGGATTGCTGTTTGAGCACCTACTTCGGATGAAAGATCTCCGAGATCAGCTTGCTTCCATCAACAAGCCGGTTGATGATGATGATATGGTGGCTCTCATTTTAAACAGTTTGCCTTTCTCGTATGACTCGTTCGTGGAGGGTCTTCATTTAATGGGCGAGAGTCAAACTCTTACGTTTGACAAGGTGTGTTCCTACCTGTTGCACAAGGAACGGAGATAGAAACAAGTTCAAGAGTCCAGTTCTGGACAATCTGAGAGTGCATTTGCTGCACAATCCAAAGGAAAGTGGAAGCGACAGGTTGATGCATCACCTTCCTCTCCTAAATTTCCGGTATGGTGTTACTATTGTCACAAACTTGGTCATGTGAAGAAGGATTGTCAGAAGCGATTAAGTGCCCTGAAGAAGCGGAAGGGGCAAGCACATGTGGCAACAGTTGAGCAACACGAGTCAAAAGATGAGTATGCCCTCATGGCATCTTGCTCGGATGGTGACAGCCCTACACGGTGTTGGTTTTTTGATTCCGGTGCATCGCGACACTTCACGTGTCAACGAGATTGGTATGTTACTTTTCATGCTAATTCATGTTCTTCTGATTCAGTTACTTTAGGGGATGGAAGATCACATGCTGTGGAAGGGATTGGGGATGTTCGTATCATGTTAAATAATAACACTAAATTGCTTGTAAAGAGTGTTAGATATGTGCCTAACATGAATAAGAACCTGTTATCCATCAGTCAATTAAATGATAATCCTCATATCTCTGTAAACTTTTTTTGGTAAACAATGTATTGTGTCTGATGTCAAACATAATAAGGTGGTTGCCCCTGGGAATTGGGCATGGAGGTTTGTACAGACTCGTTGATCTTGCCAACGGTCAACTTGCATGCCTTAGTTGTGGTAGAAAATACCAGTGTTTTTGTGGCATGAAAGATATGGGCATCTCAATCTTCCGTATTTGGCCCGTCTTCATAAAGAAAATATGGTTGTTGGTTTGCCTCCTATCTAGGAAAAGCAGGATATGTGTGTTGGATGTTTTGCAGGGCAAACAAAGGCGGAAACCTTTTCCTCATGAAGGTGTTTGGCGTGCAAAGGGGCTCTTAGATATTGTTCATGCAGATCTATGTGAGCCATCGTGGAAGACTCCCATAGTCCTTGGTGCACGATATTTTCTCTTATTGGTGGATGATCACTCTCGGCGGATGTGGGTCTATCTCTTAAAAAAGAAGTCTGATTGCTTTGCTTCTTTTGTCAAGTTTCAAAGCATTGGTGGAGAACCAGACCAGCCGGCGGATAAAGACTTTAAGATCCGATAATGGGGGTGAATTCACTTCTAAACTAGTTCGCTGTTTTTTGTGAGAAAGAAGGGATTCAGCGTCAGTTGACAGCACCATATACTCCCCAATAGAATGGGGTGGTTGAGAGGCGGAATAGAACTATCATGGAGATGGCTCGGTGTATGATGCACAGTCGTGGAGTGCCATACATATACTGGGGAGAAAGCTGTTAATACAACAGTCTATATACTCAATCGCAGTCCTTGCAAAGCCTTGCAGGAGATCACACCAGAGGAGGCATGGTCCAAAAATCAAACCAGAGGTATCAAATTTTCGTATTTTTGGTTCAGCTACTTATACTTTGGTTCCTGATCGTAAGAGGAGTAAACTAGATTCCAAAAGTTCTAGATATTTCTTTTGCTGGTTATAGTGATCATTCTAAAGCATATAGATTGATTGATACTTCCACTAATAGAATCATTATTAGTCGTGATGTTGATGTAAAAGAAACAGAGTCTTTCTTTGGCTGTAATCAGCAAATAGACCAGCAACATAGCAGCGATCAGCAAGGGGTGGTCACAGAGATTGGTTTCCTTTCCTTGCTTGATGATGAGTCTGGTCATTCTCATACTCCTCCACAGACTCCAGTACAGTCTATGCTCTCTCCTACTGAGTCTTCTCCATCTCCTGGAAATCAACTTGCATTGGTTTCACCTCCGGAAGTTCCACTAGCTTCCGAATCCTCAGTTCAGCGACAGCCCAAGTGGTATTATTCCACTATTTAGGATCTGACCATGAGACGATTTGTCTCCACTCTTAGATGGCCGGTCTCGCAGAACTGGCAAGAGGATTGATTACTCTAAGCAAGCTCAATTTGCTCTTGCTTCTGATCTTCTCCATATTCGCGAGCCACAAAAATACTCTGATGCACGAGGCATACCAGAATGGGAAACTGCCATGCAAATCGAGTATGATTGCCTTGGATTAAGAATGATACCTGGAAGTTGGTGCCATTACCTCCAGGCAAACATCCTATTGGTTGTAAATGGGTGTACAAAATCAAGTGTAAAGCAGATGGTACTTTGGATAAGTACAAAGCTCGGCTTCGTTGCAAAAGGTTTTTTCGCAACAGGAGGGGATAGATTATGAGGAGACTTTTGCTCCTACTAGCAAAGATGGTCACTTTTTCGGTTACTTCTTGCTTTTTGCCGCTCAATTTGGTTGGAAAATATATCAGATGGATGTGAAAAGTGCATTCTTGAATGACGATTTGGAGGAAGAAGTGTATATGACTCAACCTGAGGGTTTTCAGGCATGTGGTCGTGAGCATCTGGTATGTAGGTTGATTAAGTCCTTGTATGGGCTTAAGCAGGCTCCTCGAGCCTGGTATATTAAGATCGATACACATCTCAGAGATTCGGTGCTTCAAACGAAGTCATTCTGATCCGAATCTCTATGTCAAAATCACACATGATGACATTGTGATTCTTATTGTTTATGTTGATGACCTTGCCATCACAGGCAGTGGAGATGCTGCGATTCATAAGGTAAAATCAGATTTGTAGCACTGCTTTTGACATGACTGATTTAGGCCTCCTTCATTATTGTCTTGGTGTAGAATTCTGGCAAGAAGATCACTTGATTTTCATTTCTCAGGTTTAAATATGCCACGAATCTTTTGCAAAAATTTAAGATGTATGATTGTAATTCTTCATCTACACCTATGGAGGTCGGGCTGAAACTTTCAGCTCATGATGATTCACCACCGGTTGATGAAACATTGTACAGACAGTTGGTAGGTAGTTTGATTTATCTCACCACTACACGACCGGATTTGTGTTTTGCTGTGAGTTATCTTTCTCGGTTTTTGTCTAAAACCGAAAACTCATTCACTGGGGAGCAGCAAAGCGTGTGTTAAGGTATGTCAAAGGAACTCTTGACTTTTGGCATCTTGTATCAGAGAGTTGCAGATTTCACGTTGATTGGCTACACAGACTCTGCTTGGGGAGGTTCAGTGGATACTCGGAGATCTACCACTGGATATATCTTCTCTCTTGGTTCAGGAGTTATTTCTCTTGGCAGAGTAAAGCTTCAGCCCACTGTGGCTATCTCTTCCACAGAAGCAGAATACAAGGCTGCTGTTAGTGCTGGTTATGAAGCGGTATGGCTTTGTCAGATTTTGGTTGATTTTTCAGTTTTCACAGGTCACTGCTACACCTCTTTCACTCTTTTTGTGATAATCAAGGTGTGTTGAAGATGGTCAAAAATCCTATCTATCATGCCCGCACTAAACATATTGAGATTCATCATCACTATATTCGTCAATTAGTTGACTCAGGTGAAATCTCTCTTCATTTCTGTCCTTCTCAGGAGCAGTCTGCTGATGTAATGACTAAACCTCTTGGTGCTTTCTTGTTTGTCAAGTTTCGGGATAAAACTTGGTATAGTTTCTAGGTTAGTCATTAAGAGGGGGGTGTTAAAATATGATGTTTATATAGCCTATTCGGCGGTTATATAGTTGAAACTGTGTAACTAAACTGTAACCACCTTCTCATTATAAATAAACCTCTGCCTGTCGTATTTGTGCAGTGCAGTTTCGTGCTTCTGTCTTCTTTCTTCATTTTGTATAATCTAACAGGAAAGCCATTTAGATATGAACATATTGAGGAAATATTTTTCTTACTACACATTGGAGGCATCACCATCCTCCTACACAAGAAGGAATGCCAAAGCAAATTTAAGGAAGGCATACCAAGCTTCACTAGAATTGAGAGGAATTTGCATAAAGACTGAAGTAAAGATGAGAAGAGCTAGTTGACTTAGAACCTTCTCATACGATAGAGAGATGCGAGCATGCACCAAATTGGCCAAATTTTTTCTGTTTCCTCCAATTCCACCATTATTCAAAGCCAATAAATATGGTCCCTGGCCCGGGCGAGGGAATAAGGTGGAGACATACCTTTTCTTTCTTGTGAAGCCTTTCTCCGATTTTTAGTTAGTTCAATGTGATCTGAAATCTCCCCGAAGCATCCATAAATAGGAATCTGGAACAGGTTCATGTCTCATCCACTTTAAGAAAAGGCTTTGGAGAGTCCTGTGCTGGTAAGAAGGGGCAGATTTCAGATTTCTCTTGAAACACGAACCCAGGATCTCAGCCACCAAAAGTGCTGTGTGGTCTGTATGATTTTTCATGAAGCACTTCCATATCTCGATGTCTGCAAAAAAGTGTTTTGTACCGGCCAAATTCAGATAGATTTTGAAGTCACTTCCTCAATGCCATCTACAAATCCAGACAAATGAGGACATGACTTAAGACTACATCTTCGCAGTCTATAGTTCAGTTCTTGATTCCACAAAAACTGTCGATCTCATCTGTTAGTTAGCGATTTCTGACAAAAGGATCTGATGGTAGGAGAAAGTTTAGGATTGATAGCAGAAAGACACGTCTTGAAAAGTCCAATTTACCTTCACATGGCAAACCAAACGGTGATTATTCATTCGTTAAAAAATTATTGGGAAATATTAAGATATTGGCTGGAAACTTATGTAGTTAGTGGGCCCAACCCAACATTCTTACTTCTTGAAGCTTCCACCTCTGGAAACTGGTTTGGGCACCGTCGTTGTACAATGGACATTAGGAAAACTGCCAAGGCAATAGAAAACAATGTACAAGAACCATCGTGGCTGCCTCCATGATGCATAAAATCATATTTGCAAACATAAAACTGTCACTGGCAGCAACCAATTTTGACAAATTTCCAATCAAGACGCTCCATGACATTAACTTGATGACACCGATAACTGGCAATATGCATTGCAAAAAAGGAACAAAAGAAATTTGTACCTCCTAGCCTTCCCATGCTCCGCAAAATGAAATTGTTGTTTATTTTCCACACTTCGCATCATTATTTGAATACTGAAATGCTTCAAGCGGGTAGTTGAGCTGAAAATTTAAGAGTTGAAGCTCTTTCCAAGACTGCGGATTGAGTATGGTTGGTGATTCGTTATTACTTGAATGCATCTTCTCTTTGGTGTTGCTCAGCAACAAATTATTGGGGAACTGCAAAAAAAATGGCCTGAATTGTACAGTAGTTCTGTAAATTGTATGAAATGTGATAGATCTCTCCTTCATGCAACAAGAAATAAGATGACTATGCCGAAAAAGGATTCCTTAGTGTTTTAAGTATCTTGCACATTTATATGTTTGTCATTCTCAAAATCGAGAAAATATCCTTCCTCATTAAGCTTATCTTCTGATAGCATGTGTTGTTCAAGGTCATCCACCACAATCTCTTCTAAAATGTTTTTGTCCTCTTGATCCATATTACTGTAATAGCCCTAAAAAAGAGAAGACATGTCCTGTGTAGAGTCAATAATGCCATGTTCCAGCGGTTCCCTTGAAGATATTTGCAAATTAAATGCCTCAAGAGAAAGTAGAGGTTCAACGAATGTGGATGAATTTTTTAAAATATCCTCCATTTCATCAAAAAATTCTTCTGCACAAAAGTATTCATCCATACGCTATAACCAACTCACTAGTCTCCTTTGCCAATTCTTGTTGGGCAAGATACCCCTTAACATCCAGAATATTTTCTCTATGCTCAACCTCAAGGGACAAATTGTCAGGACTCAGAACCATGAATATACAGGGGTGTAATTTCTTCAGAAGGGAGAGAGAGTTCTTTAATTCTGATCACTTTGTGTTTGCATCTACTCGATAGAGAGCATGGATCTTTACAAAAATATTGAAATATTGTTTGGAATCCAGGGCCAAAGAGCTGTTTTATAGAAATACTTCTTAACAATGGAAGACATTTCCCTTCCCTTTGTATCCTCTTCACAAAATCTCAGAATAACTATGAAGTGAATCAAAATCAAGAGGATTACAAGAAATCCACGAAATCACATATTCCCTGCGAAGAGGGTAGGCATTATCTGTTGCTGTATGTTTTGAATGCACACAAGCATCTGCTTCAGTAAACTCCCTTGCTTCAAACTGACAGAAACCAAAGTTATCTGCCTATTCATCTCTTCTAAGAGAGGTTTGTTTTTCTGCCATTTATTGAATGCTGATATCATTCAACCTTGAAGCATGCTGGCAAATTATTACAAGAAGTCACCTCTGCTTCCATTTGGACTTGGGGAGTTTGCTACAATTTATTGGGCTCTAAACCCTGATTATTTCCATGGTTGGGCTTTGGATATTTTGGGTAATTTTCTTTTGAAAATCCATGAAACTATCTGGAAAATTTTCTTAGTAGGCTCTTCGTCTCATCCATATCATTTGAGATTTGAGATTAACTTGAGGTTTAAGGGACGGGTTCATGATGGGAATATTGGAATTTGACGTAGTTCATATATCTCAGGAAATAGGGGATTTGCATATTTGGGAGAAAGTTTTTTAGCATGTATGAGGCAATTTTCTGCTAAAATGGTAGTATCTTTAGCTCCTGTAGTAGTCCTTCCTTCCATTGATTGAATCATCAAAGCTAGATCAAGATTAAAGGCGTTTAAATAATACAAAAATGCCATACCTGATAAAGGGAGAACCTCTGGATACTCTTTCCCATATATTTAAGAGTCTGATGTTGAAATTTGATATGTGCTCCGTGGGGGACTATCTTGATGGTAGTAAGATGCTCTAACAGGGATACTCTGTCTCTCATTTCCTTGAGCTGCTTATATGGAAGGGTACCGAGATCATCCCAGTCCAAAACCGATGCTGGTGCTAAATTTCTGAACTAATCTAGTGCCTCGCCTTTAAAAAATACAAGTAATTTGAGGGCGACATTAGGTGTTGTAACACGGTGCACCGCACAAATATTTGCGACATCCTAGATGTGATCTATAGGAATTGTGGAATCATTCCCGCCAAACATGTAATTGTCTTCAAGGTAGTTGTTGGGATATCATTCCATTGTTGTAAATTTAATGTGCTTTGAGAGTTTTAAGCAGCAAAGAGCTCAGTTCTAGGATCTGCCATCATATTTTTTTAATTTAATACAGCGATGCGGAATGCCAGTACATAAACTACTTTTTATAAACACTGCAACACTCCACTTTCCAACAAGATTGAAATTATTTACAACATGCTACACTTCCAACACGTTATACCTAATTGTTCATCTGCATATTCTATTGTTTTATCGCTGCATTATAAGCCATAGTCATGTTTACACATGTTTCTATTGTAATTGGAAGTAACTAAACCCCCAAGTCTTTGTTAATCAATGTTCTGTGCTTGCTTTCCACATTTGACATTAACAGACATGATATGTTTTATGTGTCAGGTTGAGCCCTTTGTTTACCGTGGCATAAATCATGCCCTTCCCCTAAGTTGCCACATGGCTTCCCTTTCAGACTCCATTGTTGTTGGATTGGTGCACATTAGAATGCAATATAAGAATGACCATTCACTAAAATAACAAGCATGTGATTTTGTGTAAGGTATGCTCAAGGTGGTTAGTGGCACGCCAAGTCTGGAAAGGGATGTCACTGTCGGCACCATACAGTTATTAAGAAATACAATTGGGTCGCAATGAATCTGCATTATCGACAATAACCATTTATGCAACTTTATGGTTTTACTATGTCTTCATGTCTATTAACTCTGATAAAAAATGTTTGAAATTAAATAAGCGAGGACAATAAATAATATACTATAAGAACATACAAGACTTTACTGAGCAGTCAAAAGAAAATGATATGTAAAATATGATTTAAATTATATGACATGATGATAAATAATACGCTAGAAGTACATACAAGAATTCACATTCAAAAGAAAATAATATGTAAAATACGATTTATAGCATGAGGACTTCATATTCTTTACCACATGTCATATCATAAAATGCAGACTTTACCATATTAAATGTTTAGACTGATTTACACAAAAATCATGTTCTATACAAATAATTTTCTCACATTCTCTTACCTACGTGAAACTATAACTAAAAACAACATTTAGACAATTGTAAACAGTTACCTATTTATCAACTCACTGTATACATTTATGTTACCCAAAGTACTGTTTTTTTAACATTCTGGGCATTAGATATCCTTGTTCTCTTCCAGACACTCAGTCATCTTATATGTATGTAATCATATTGGAGAGTTAATGCTTCAGCTCTTGTGCTCTTCAAAGTTCAGTGTCACTGGTTCTTTTGGCATTCAGTCTTTTTCCCTTCATTTGTAGCTGTAGTACTGACACAAAGATCTGACTACAGATTAACAGGGGCTGGGTAATGACTTTTAGTCATTCTCCTAGCTGCAAATATGATTAATATCTATGTTGCTAGGATACGGGTACGGGTTCGAAATGTAGACACGTCAATTTTAAAAAACCCTTGGGTTGGGTACATCCATACACATAATAAATATATAATTCTGTTATATATATACTCATTTTTTAGTCCATAAGAAATAAAAAACTTAAAAAAAATGGTAGGATCAAGGTTCAAAACATTCAATATGCTTAAAATTTAGTATTTTCATTAAACATGTGGCATAATACATATGATATATGAATATCATGTCAATATGATTACAAATAATCTAGAATATATCATCTAGATTTTCCTCAACATCAATTTCCTGCATGCCACTCCCACTAGCTCCACTTTCAATGGCTGCCTCTAAACAGTGGCTGCCTCTAAACAAACTTGACTTCCTTGCAAGCAATGGCGGCCTCCAATCTTGTCCTCATTGCAATAGCTGCCTCCAAACAAATCTTCCTTGCAATGGCTGCCTACCCCTTGATTCATCTATGGCACTTTTCTCTTACACTTGCAAAAACCAACAATGACTTGTTTGTGTGTTCTGGTAATGCTTGAGTGCCTTTTAATGAATTTTCGAGGAGTTTAGGGTTTGAATTTTGAATTAATTTATGAGTTTTTAGGGTTTACATTAATTCAAAATTCAAACCCTATTATTATTTTGCAACTGCTGCTCCAAAATGCTGCAGGTATGCCTCGGGTATGTCCAGGATGTACCCATGCATACTAGAGGCATATCCGTATCGTACCTGGGACGTATCCATACCAGGCACATATGGGGGGGATGTACCGGCGCAATGTAGATTAATATAGGAGGTACTTTATTGACAAGAAATTCTTGCATAAACAGCTTGCTTTTAGACAATCTACTGTCTGAGGCCAATTAAGATTGTTTTAAATATGATTTTTTTTCTAGTTATTAATGTGACAATCTCTATTAACAATTTAATGGCAACGACTATAAGAAGATGGATGCTAGTTACATTTGCATTTTTTTCCCTTTACTAATTTTCAACATCTGCGAGTGATCTGTAATTTCATAGTCTATGGCTATTACAAACCTACACTTAGATCTTATTAATGGATTACATTGCTAATTCAATGAGTAATCTACTGAAATTGACCATGCATAATCCAAATTTGATGTTTGTTAGAGCTCTATTCTGCCATCTACATCCTTGTTGCCTATATTAACGTGTTCATGGCTCAAATGCATTCTTACACTATTGAAAATCAGATGTGTATACAATTTCATGCTGAAGCACACGCTTTTAGATCAGAAATACATGTAACTAAAGCTGAAATCAACATTATAGATGGAGAAAATACCACTTGGGTGTTAGCATTTCACCGAATGTCTTAGGTCTAGCAGCCCCTAGCCCTAGGTACCTGATAGTAGAAACTTAAAAAAGAAACCTTATGCATGGAGAAATGCATGTAGCTATGGTGAAACAATGACACATACCACCTTGTACATCAAATGTTAGTCCTCTTGCAATATTAGAATGCCCAATCAGTCAACACCTCAATGTGCAACAATTGACCATATGCATTACCGGGTGCTTCCTTGGAAGTCTCCACACTTGTACCGGTATGGTTTTGGTACTGGTACTGGTTCGAATACCTCCCATTTGCCTCTTGGGTTCTTCCCTTACTTGGGTACCTGACTCATGATTAAAACATAATAGGAAAACATTGCTGATCTGGGGATGACATCCATAATAAACACTGAATTTTTTCCTACCAAACAATTGAATTTTCACCTGAAAATTGACATATAACCTTTTATCAACTCAAGAGAAATGTTTATAAGATTTCATACCATAAGTCATCATTCTTGACGACTTTACCTTGTTTGGCTATATACAAGTCCTCTCAACCATGGTAAGTCTTGCAAACTCATCATCTCTTCCTATGGATGATGATTTTCTGCGCTTCTCAACTACGGAAAAAATGAGAAGCTTAAATCATTCAATGATTTATGGGACTCTGCAAGTGGAAATGGAGATTCGGAACCCTTTCTACCATGGAACACTGAAATCTCTTCAAATGGCATGATGCAACACTCCTCCCAACTCTCCCCTATTCTCTCCTGCATCCCAACTTCTATACTAATGAAAATAACCACTGAACACCTGTTTTGTGGCATTTTTTAATGACTCAAGAAGCTTCTTTCCTACCAAACAATTGAATTTTTACCTGAAAATCGATATATAACCTATTTGCAACGCAAGAGACATGCTCATAAGATTTTATAGGTAAGTTCTTGATGGCTTCACTATGTTTGGAGAGGAATCTCTCATGAACAATTTTTTTGAAACCCATGAATGGGAACAGGATCGTAATTTTATGTGGGCCTCCCATTTCAATTTCCTGGCATGAATGGATTCCCTTCTTCTAGAGGATGATCTGTCATGCTTGACTTTTCCCAAGTCCTGTCAATTCCTGCTTCGTGCTGACATAATTTGTATTCCAACCATGTATAGTCTATTGGTTTCTAGGTGTGTAGGCACTATATCCGGCACATATCTTCGATTTTGTTATCGTGGTGTATGTCTACACCATGCATCATCTGTCTATTGATTTGTCAATTCTGAAGTGTGAGTGTAGGAGGTAAAGTTGTTTGATGTGTAAATTTCTGTTAATCAGTTTATCCAGTTTGGATGAATGAGATGAGGTTCCCAAGGTATCTTCCATTGCATATAGTGGGGAGGATCTTTATACTTATAAAAACTATCCCATCTTTTTGCTGATACATCCATGTGAAAGGGAACTTATTTTTGTTTGCACTCTTAACCTTCTTCATTTCACTGTATAAGTAGTAGTCTTGACATGCTTGGGCTACTGTCCTTCAAGTTGTATAAACGCAAAGTTATAAGCAGCGTTCTTTTGCGAATGAAATGTGCCATTGATGCTTGGCCTTAAGAAGTTTTGTCTAGTGCCAATTTGTGATCCATGTGTCTCATAATTAACTGAGACTTCAGCTAAAATCCTTTTTTTGCAAGGTGTTCTTACATTAAATTCTGTTTGCATTTTGCAAGTAGAAGAGTAGCATGACTGCTTTAATTTGTATCTATCCTTTTGTGAGGTTGTTAATTTAGTCACCTATTTTCCCAAATTCCAATGATGTATTTCATTATTGGCAAGAGCCATTAGTTGTGGTTCATATAGAGTTTCTTGCTTGAGTACACAGTTTATATACATCGTTTTGTTAGGCCTTTATTTTGTCATTTATCGTTTTCCTACGTTGCTGAGTATGCCTGTACAGGCTGCTGGTACGTGTGGGATAGGTTTTGGGTATGTCAAAACGTACTAGGGCACATCCTGGGGGTATGCCCTTGGACGTACCCAGGTATGATTTGACACACCTTGTGCCTACCCAGCACGAACCTGCAGCCAAAAATGATTATTTTCTGTTTTTTGGTCCAAAAAATTCACAATGACTTCAAAACAAAACCCCCTTAACCTTAAAATAGACGCCCCAGCTCTTTTTAAATAACACATTTACCTTACATTGCATACTTGTCTCTCATTGCACATTTTCTCTCTCACCTTAAGATTTTCAATTGCTTAGGGCTGATTGTATGTCAGTACAAGTGCCAAGTAGTTTAAGGAGGTTGCAACAAAGAGGCTCTCGAAGAATACGTTGGAGAGCATAGGATTATAAATATAATGAATATGCTTATTTGTCTTGATTTTTGTATAGACATTGTAACATTTCTACAATGTACTTGTTCTAAGTTCGACCAATGAATAGCGTGACATTTGGGATTGAGATATTAGTATGTTTTGTGGTTATTTAGCTTATTTTGTTTGCTAGATGCATATTATATGGTTAATTTTGCTTATTTAGCTATGTTTTTAAATATTTTATATATTTTCTGTTATGGCCATACCCAAAGCCATACCCGACTTTTCCCAAAAAAATTGCCATACCAGCATACTGGATCCTGCATCTGCACCCCATACCCATACCCATACCCATACCCATACCGGTTACGTAGTTATTTTCCCAATTACATATTTCATCCTTGGCAAGTACCATTAGTTATGGTTCTCATAGAGGGTCTTGCTTTCGTTCTCAGGGTTCAATTATATGCATAGATTATGAGGTATAAGTGGACTTGTGAAACAAACAAAGAACTTCTATCTCGTAGACACCTAGAGCCGCTGCTCAACATTTTATTAGAATGAGCTACTCTGTTGTCATGTGCACGAAGAGATTGTGTTTATAAGGGGGACATTGGGAGTTGATTACAACCATCTTTGAGATAAGGCTAATGTTTTTTTGTTCTATGAGGAAACAATCATAGAAGCAGTAATCACAAGTTAATTGTAACTTTCTGCATTTAGGACAGGGCCAACAATTTTCCGTTGCCAGTTTAATCTATGGCAGTCAAACTTGTGATTAATTGAAAAAATTGGCAAGTAATTCGATAACTCACGATTAAAATGCTGATTTTTCGATTACTTGTGAGTTAAGTGGGCAATCTTTTTTCATTGTTTCATTCAACATTCTAATATTTTTTTTGATAGATAAACGCTTTTGACCGGAGCTATGAACCAGAGTACAATCAACCAAGATATAGCATTTAAGCTCAACACTTAGCGGACCAGAACCACCACACTTGAACACATTTCTAGCGCAGGCACTTTAGAACCAGAATCCACCTCTGTTAAATTTGCCTGCTAGCTGCGCCACCTCGGACATTACCACCCCAAACGGGGATCATGCCTAAGTGGGATTTGAACCTGGGTGGAGCCGGATACAACCATCCGTCTTAACCACTCCACCCAGACCCCATCAACAAACTTTGGATGGTAAACACTTTTATTATACTAGAGCTATGAATTGGAGTGGTGGAGCACTTTCTCTAAGTGGGACATGGGGGTGGGCTTGGATCCCTAATGTCCTCCGAGCGATCCGTATTCCGAGCGCCCCGCTATGTTCCGCTTGGTCCATATGGAGAAGTCGACACCTACCTCAAGGTGTCCCCATGGCCACTTATTGAAAGCATCGAATGAACTCAATGGGAATGGAACTTGGGTTGACGATTACAAACTACTTGTAACTCACCAATAGCCCAAGACCTTGAGTTCGACTTTGGATGGTAAACGCTTTTATTATACCAGAGCTATGAACTGGAGTGGTGGCGGAGCACTTTCTCTAAGTGGGACATGGGGGTGGGCTCGGGTCCTTCATGTCCGCTGAGCGATCTGCATTCGGAGCCCCCTGCTATGTTCCGCTTGGTCCATATGGAGAAGTTCGACCCCTACCTCAAGGTGTCCCCATGGCCACTTATTGAAAGCATCCATTGAACTCAATGGGGAATGGAACTTGAGTTGATGATTACAAACTACTTGTAACTCACCAATAGCCCAAGACCTTGAGTTCAAAATTTGGTTCCTTAAACGCTTTTATTATACCAGAGCTATGAACTAGAGTAGTGGAGGAGTACTTTCTCTAAGTGGGACATGAGGGTGGTCTTGGGTCCTTAATGTCCGCCGAGCGATCCACATTCGGAGCACCTTGCTATGTTTCGCTTGGTCCATATAGAGAAGTTCGACCCCTACCTAAAGGTGTCCCCATGGCCAATTATTGAAAGCATCCATTGAACTCAATGGGGAATGGAACTTGGGTTGATGATTACAAACTACTTGTAACTCACCAATAGCCCAAGACCTTTAGTTCAAAATCTGGTTCCTTAAACGCTTTTATTATACTAGAGCTATGAACTGGAGTAGTGGAGGAGTACTTTCTCTAAGTGGGACATGAGGGTGGCCTTGGGTCCTTAATGTCCGCCGAGTGATCCACATTTGGAGCACCTTGCTATGTTTCGCTTGGTCCATATGGAGAAGTTCGACCCCTACCTCAAGGTGTCCCCATGGCCAATTATTGAAAGCATCCAATGAACTCAATGGGAATGGAACTTGGCTTGATGATTACAAACTACTTGTAACTCACTAATAGCCCAAGACCTGGAGTTCTTCAACATTCTAATATTATTTTCGAAAATAATTGCTGATTTTTTTTATATTTTAATCCCGAGCAATTGAAAAATATTTACACTTTGGTGAAACCATGTTATTTCTTTGGAAGTGTCGTGCAACTATAAAGTATAGGTAGAAGATTTTGGATACATGATATGATTGTAAATTACCTGGCTGCTGGTAGGTAGGAGTTTATATGTGGCTATATGTGACATAACCTTTTTGCTAAATATGAATTTGGTAATGATGCAAGTGCACAAATTACAACACTAGCAATGCACAACTAGCTATGGTTCAAGAGTATTGTTGTTTGAGCCTTGCATAGGTAAACTTGAAATATCAGCTCTAAGGCTATGTTGCTCGCCTCTTTGCATATTTCTTCTCGCTTGTCGAGTTAAACTCAATAGATATAGTTCACTAGATGGCTCATTTTTATAGGGTTCTGTATAAAGTTGTTGAGGAGCTGTTTTACATGCATCTTGACAGACTAATATGAACATGCATAAGACAGTTTTATATGCATTTAGTTTTACTAAAAGTCGTAGTACTGCAAAGAAGATTTTTTCTATGAAGGTTGTGATAGAAACCGTTTAAAGTCAGGAGATACTAACTTTGTCGGCAGTGTCTTGATTAAGCCTATCTTGGAACATCAATACTTTCAAGACTTTAAAAGATAGATATGTTATTGTGGGAAATCTTGGCTGCTTTTGTGCAGCTAAGATCTATCTTAAATAAAATTTATTTACTTTATTGATTAGTATATGCCATTTATGGGGTAACCTTTTGCTTAGAAGCCATGATCAAGGGATATCCCTTTTGTCAAATTCAACCGGGACTTGCACCCAGCCTCGTTCTTTGGAGTATGCCACACCCAAAGAGTTGGATGTGGTATTTTACTCAATTTCAACACTTTATCATATCTCTTGGAAATTTGAAACTGGGGCTCCTTTTGGAAGCTCCAATATTTTACCATTTGGGCTCATCGCATTCAACACAAATATATGTTGGCTTATTACTGTTTCCCTTTTCCATAAGCCAAAATAAGGCAACTCTAATTTCCATATGCCAAAATAAGGTCATCTCTAATTCTCTTAACATAATATGAAATTATCTATCCAGTTTATACTTGTAGCTTGCATTTTTTAGAACATTTGTGCTTGAGTTTGCCATTTGTAGTATTTGAAATCGTACTATTTATTTTAAGTATGTTTCTTGCAAATCAGGGATGATGCAGGCAGGCTGTGCCGTACTCAAGTTTTTGGAACTGACGACATAAGACAAAGTGTGAAGGGAAAAAATTATTGGCAGGTAGGGTTATCATTACTATGGCATGAACCATGGATTTGTGTCTTTTGGTTGGCATTTTTTTTAAATAATTTCAAATATCATGGAAATTATATTTCGATTCTTCAGAGGCTTTTTATTTCTTTCAACTTGTAAATGCTGTTCTTAACTTCCTTGACTTTTATCAGTGATTTATGTGGTTAATTCATGTCTCATCCAGTTCTTGTTTCCTGATTTAATGGAAGTTTTATGGTTGGGATCGAGTGTTGTTCTAAATGCATTTTTAGTTACCCCATAGTTTAAATCTTTGAGATATTTTTAAAACTTATATTAGCATTGAATTTTTATCTTGCTAAATCAAAATATAATCAGTGGTGGAAATATATGGCAAAATAGGGTTACATTTTGCTGTGATGTTTATTCTAAGGTTGACTCAAGGGCTGGCATACAGTTTTGGGCTAGATAGGTTTTTAAGGTTTAACACTGCCTGATCTGAGGATTATGATAACTTGCACAAAATTTGCATCTATTTTCGAAATATACAATTTTAAAGGTCCAAAGGAAAACCAAAATGGGGTCCACAGTGGCGTGGCACTCAAGCCCACCTTTAGTTTAAAGTGTAAACCTTACTTTGATTCTCTCGAGAAGGTCAAGGGAGTAAGTCAAAAGCCTAGTTACCTTCCTACGGGTTTCCCATTGTGTAGTGTTTAAGGGTCAGATTGTGTTTTCTTTCAGTTAATGTGTAATATACAGGGTGCTAATTTTAGAGAGGTTTGAGGATGCATTTTATGCATAATGTTACATTATGTAAAACATCACATTTTATCAATTTTTAAAAAAGATATATCTTTATATTCAACTGTGGAATGAGGAAAACAAATCTAATTGTAATTTGAAAAGATCGAGTTTCACAACAATCACCAATAAAACTTGAAAGAGTTATGCCCTTGCTAAATTTTAAGTAAACCTTAGTTAACCTTCTATCAATGTTGTAGAACTGAAAAAAACATATACAACCAGATTCATAATTAAAAAGCTTCACAAATGATATCATGAACCAAAAAATGATCAATGTTTTATTAATCAGAATGAAGATTATAAAACATGAAACAACATAACTTGCAACTCGCATTATTTCAGATGTACCTACAAGAGATTTGTTTTGGACTGAACTTCTCGAGAGAGAGCGTGATTCTTCTTAAGAATTTTTCTTTGATTTGAAAAACTAGTTTTCGTATATTGCAATAATTCAGTAGTTAAAAGGCTGTAAAGATTCAGTTTAAACTCAAATCAGTTTGTCAATGGGGTTGTGAGGTTTGAGATTGCAGCCAACTGTGTGTCTGTATCATGCCATTAAATATTCTATAAAATGTGGTAGAAATTTTCTGTTTCAAATAGAGGATTTTAAAGAAAAAAAATTATTCTTTAATTTATTTTCAAATGGGAGAAACATTTTCAGTGGGGATTCATTGGGGTAGGGATTTGGATTGAGAAACGGCTCTCTAATAAAACTTTCTTCTCTTCATATCTTGCAATCATAGGAAGAAAGGATATTTGAAGAGTGCCCTCTCATAAAACCCCATCTTGTCATATTGAGAGATACTCATAGCTAGTAGATTGGCTGGTGTGAAATGATGTATTTCCTTTAATATTTGTAGATTCATCATTATGAATAAATGTAATTGTTTTGTAGCCTTTGTAGCTGACCGTGTTTTGTTACTCTTTTTTCGGCATCATGTAGCGATGTAACGACTTTATGTTTGATTTTTGACGGTTGTGTGAACGACAACCATCGAGTCTTGGCATTCAAATAACATGTCACAAGTGAGGGTAAGAGAGCTGAGTACTAGGTCCTCCCTTTGCCAAACAACTTGTATTGTGCATTGTTTGTTATCAAAATAGTGATTACTTTCATATTTTTTATGGTGTAATGTGGTACACATTTACTATTTTATAATTGATATTATTTGGTAGTGTAGTTTTATGCTAAAATTTTTGGCATTGTGCCTTTAAGAATGCCAGGTCAATTTAAAGTCAGTTCAAAAGTGAATGTTGGTTGAAAATGCTTATTGACGAGACATTTATGATGGAAACTTAATGGGTCAACAGACTAAGGAAGTTGTTGAAACCAATAAACATAGAGACATCAAAATCACAAGGGGCATCAAGTATTTGTGGGATCTCTTTGTATGTGAGCATGTCAAGGAGGAATTCAAGAGGTTCCAAGTATTGCAGATGCTATCTTAGGTAACTTGGCAGTAACTGAAAAAGTGGATCGACTACTTTATCATTTACCCTCCTTGCTAGAAGCTATATTGTTTTGCAAGACCTCGATGTTGAATGTGACCATGAGGAATGGTGACAACAATCTTATGACGGTATGAGGAGAGATGTCCTCACAAAAAGGGAGAAAGATCCAAAGATTGGCGCTGAACTAGAAGGCATTAATGACATTGAGCCAAAACAAAGGCAAGAAAAGAAGACCAAGTGATAGAGTAGATCAAGAAATTTTACAGTCTACTAGAATCTTGGAGCAGCAAGAGTGAAGACAGGCTATGAGAGGCAACAACATCTAGAAAACCCTCTAAGTTATGTATGGGACATTAGTGTAAGTCAAAGCCAATTCCAAATGAAGGAAAGGTTCAACTAGTACCAGAATACTGTACAAAACCCACAATTACATACTTGGTGGGGATTGCGAGAAAACTTGCCCTTTAGAGTAAAGAATTAGTGATCTTGCCGATCGAATAAGGTTGATAAGTCAGAAGAATCCACAGAATCCAACAAGGATTTGATGGAGCACCCTCTTTCTGAGAAAAGTCTTTGTTTTGAGATAGAATACGACAATGACTTCTTCACAAAAGAATGTGTTATGTGTGAAACAAACGTTCGCACAATAGAAGACCTATTTATTGATGATACAAAGCCAAATACACTAACACAATTTGAACTACAAATCAGAGGGAGAAGAATTAAAAAGGGATTGGCAGTGAGGAAGGTAGTGTATGGATCCTTGTTGTAGGAAGTGTTGAGCATATGTATGTGTTTGATAGTGTCGTTAGAGTAGAAGAGTGTCCAACATAGACCTTAAAGAGGAGAATTGCATTTCGAGAGCCATGTCTAAAGCAATCCATAACCAGTCACGTAGCCCATGCATTGGTTACCCCATCAATTCCATCTCAATAAAATAAGTTTCCAAAGTCATTGGCGATGGATCAAAGGATCTCGGATGACATTACATGACATGCATTGCAATCTGGAGTGCTAATGGTCACATAGATGAATGTCTTTGGTTGTGATGTTTCCCAACCTTACTTTGGGGGAAACTATTGATTGGTTTGTAGATGCGCTAAAATCTGAAAAAGTGACAGGAAAAAATCAAGAAAGCATTAAATAAAGAATATAGATTCTTGAGAGATGAAAACAATATTGTAGTTGAGATCTATAATACCTAGTGGGGTAAGCATAAAAGATGTAATAGCCTACAATAGGAAGCTCAAGAGAGCATTTGGGAAAACTCGAAAAGGAACCAATCGGTTGGTTGAAGAAGACGTGGTTCGTGGAAGGGTTGGTACCCTTAATGCAGAGAAAAATGAATGTCGTCCCACCTTATGATGGTGCATACAACAAAGCCATGGACATTTAAAGTGAAAACAAGACACACTCACACTCAAGGAAGAGGAGCAAAGGTGACAACTCTGAATCGTGATAGTGATCATGGATCAATTAAGGCTCTTTAGAGGGAGATGCGTTGCCTAATGGAGTTAAAAAAGGGACACCAAGGAAGAAGGGAAGGACCGTTGGTGCATGGATTGCAAAACAAAAGGTCATGCCAAGGCCAACTATATGAGGAGAATGTTTTGCGAGATCTACCAAGTTATAGACCATGCAGTCAACTATTTCCCTTACAACTTAAATAATAAGAGTGCCCAAGTACACTTCACTCAAGAAGAGCCATCTACACCACCTACCACCACGACAAAGCCTCAAATGAGTAAGGGTGAGTCTTCCAGTGCCTCCCCTGGTAAGCATCTAAGTAGAAGGAAGAACAACATATGCCAGAACAATTCAGATGGAAGCGGTTGTCAAATCAAATATGATGACCTAGGTTTTCCAATTGTACAATGACACAAGTGCAATGAGGGGCCATTTCGCAAGGGATTACCTTACCAATCAAACCAATCATTGGACTTGTTTGCAAATGGTGTGGACTTGAAGACCATAATGACGAAAAATTGTCCCTAGTAAGCAAATGTCAATATGATTGACGTAACTAGGCATCTTATTATGGCAATCACTAGGGAACAAGAAAACAAAACTAACTACTCTAGTTCACATAGTGAGGAGAGGTTGGCGGAAGCAAGGGGAAGCTGAAAGGGCAATGATTGAAGAATGATAGGGTTTGCATAAACACACAAGTACATGAACTAGTCGACTCAAGTCAAATAAAGCAATTGCATGACACAGCCTGTGGACTGTGGACTTGAAGATCATGATGACCAAAACCGTCCCCAAAAAAGTAAATATCAACATGATTGACCTAACTAGGCATGGAGTTATGGCAATCACTAGGGCACAAGAAAACAAAGCTAACTACCCCGGTCCACATCTTGAGAAGAGGTTGTCAAAAGCAAAGGGTCGAAGCTGAAAGGGCAGTGATTGAAGAATGGCAGGAGTTGCATAAACACACAAGCACGCTAACTAGTTGACTCTAGTTAGACAAAGCAATTGCAAGACATGTCCTCTAGACTACTATACGTGTCAAGGTAGTGGAGCTGCTACAAAGCATTCAAGAATTCAAGAATTCTATACCTGCTACTATACAAGGCATTGTTGAGACATGGAGCATATTACCCCCCAGGGTTAGATGTAGCATCAAAAGATGAAGAGAGCAAGGAGGGCAATTAACCCATTTTCAAACTCAATTATTAGGTGATTAATTGATTGATCCAATACTCTTGATAAAGAACCTATCCTAATGACCAACAATCGTACATATGGACATCTAGGGAATGTATATCAAAAATACTATTGTGGATGATGGGTCTGGTGTGAGTGTTCTTACAAAAGAGACTTGCAAGATTTTGGGTAAGCCCACTATGTGGTCATCGATTTTCTAGTTGGTGGAACCCATTCAACATGGTGTAAAGGTGTTATACAAATTTTCGTAGTTATCTTGCTGAAAAAGAAGGCCTATAATGCACTATTGGGTTAGTGATGGTTGATAAAAGCTAAAACTGACCATAACTGAAAAAAGCGCCGAATATCTGTTGAAAAAAGGGTCAAAACTTTATTATAAATTTGAAAAATCAAGTGCTTAGTGAGAAAGCAACCTCAACAAACTCATCTAGTTTGGACTCTGAAGAACACTTGGTGGATGGTAAATTGAGGAACGAAGGAGCTGAATGACGAGAAGGTCTTGGAATTGTAATCCAAGGATGAGACAAACTCCCTTTAGTTGGCAAATGGAAGATTATGAGGTGTTTCCAATGGTTGTAACTTTGTTGATATCATGGAGATTGAATTCGACAAAGCCTTGAAACGAGATGCCTATAAGATGAAGTCTACAATGCTCGGTCCTTCAAGTCAACATCCGTGCATCATGATAACTAGAAAGAAGAAACGGTAATGCGAAGTCCAATCGAACCGTCATTCTCGCTCTTGACTTATCCTCTTGAATTCATTGAACATAAAGTGGGGGATGCAAGGTCAGGCAACACACCTACCTACCATCATTGGAGTGTTGAGGATATGATAAATGAGAAACCTACTATCATTAGGGTGACTATATGAACTAAGAGAGATCTCAAAGTGTTCACAGTTGGAGATGAATGGGACTTGGTGTTGAAGGAAACAAGGTTCACAATATTGACGTATGACAAGGATATGTTTTCTTGGATGTACAAATACTTGAGACGACCCCCCTTTGAAATTTGTGTACTTAGAATTCCCTTTGTGTTAGGAGCACAACTAGTAACGAGAAAAACATATAACATGAACACGAATTATGCTGTTATGTACAAGAAGAGATTGATAAAATGCTAGAGGCGGGTATAATCTTAAAGTGAAATTAAACAAATCTTTGTCCCGAATTATGCTTAATTTGAAAGAGTTGGAAAAAATAAGGATATGCATGGACTATAAAGACTTGAACGCAATCACCATATGGAACTCGTTCCCTGCTGCATTTACAAATTCTAGACTCAACATAGTCGGGCACAAAATTTATTCCCTTATGGATGGTTTTTTTGGGTTCAACTAGACTAGCATAGCCAAAAAATGCCTATGCCTCTAATTGTATGCCATACGATCTATGCAATGCCCCAACCACCTTCCAATGAATTATCCTAAACATCTTTGACAAGATGGCAATTGACAACTTCAAAGCTTTCTTGGATGATTGCTTTGTTGGATTAATTGTCATTGACATCAAAGGAATTTGCCAACAAAGGAAATCATTATCTGATTGTTGAAGGCCAAAGGCCACTAATTGATGTAAAAAAAAATCAGTTTCAAATCTCCATTAGTCAAGGGAAAATTAATTTAATATTTAAATTATAGGCCGACCCATGTCTAGTGCCCAAGAAAATAAAGAGTGTCCCTTGGGAGAAATCACACCCCTTTGAAGTGACAAGAGAAGGTATGAAAGGAGATGTAGTTGAAAAGAAAGTATGTGAGGAAAGATATATCATTCAAACTCAAGCAGATTTATGAAAGAATTCATTTTCTTTGAGTTGGAGCATGAAATTTCTCTCTTGCAATTGAGGACAAAGACCCTCTTTGCACTTGATTTGAGGATGAAACCCCTTATTTCTTCATTGGTGATCTCGTACGGAGGACATACTTGAGCTACATTCGAATTTACTTTGGAAACTCGCCATTTCCAGCTTATTGTAAACCCTCTCCTAGGGTAGTGACTTTTATAGTGGATGATTTTGATGATACCTAGTACACGGCACTTCATTCTTTGTTGATATTTGGATTGCTCATAATTTTTGAGGTTGGTTGCATTTAATTGATTGAATTTTGGGCCTAGGAATTTCAACTTCTGGCCATTTTTGTAAGTGGATTCGCAGCTGTTGTAAATTTAATTAAATATACTCCAGCTGAGGGTTTAAAAACTCATTTTTTGGCTTGTACTTGTTCTAAAATATTTGTAAAAGTTGCCTACATGCTTTGGATGTGTAAAAGTGGTATTGGTGGCGAATTATTGCAATTTTTCTCTTGCTGTCATAAGATTACAGACTGCTGTATCTTGCTGTCCAAAAATTCAGTTGGCTGTTATAAATTTCAGTTTGCTTCGATTTGGGTTTGTGCCATTTCCCTTCTTTTTCAGTTTCATCTTGGAAAGGGACATTACAATGTTTGCTTGCTGTTTGTACTGTTTATGCACTTCTTGGTGCACTTCATACATATATTTTGCAAAATCTTTGGCTTGTGCCCTTTTTCATTTTTCACTTTTGATGCTGCCCAACTTCGCCACTCCTCTTGGACCAGTACCTTACATAATTTGGAATGGTGTCTTCCTTGTACTTTTATTCACTGAATTGTTATATGCAAATTCAGCTAGTGCCATTAGTGAATCCCATGTCTTGGATTATCTCCAGCTAAACATCTTAGAAGATTACCCAAACTTTTGTTGACAATCTCTGTTTGTTGATCTGTTTGTGGATGATATACTGAACTAAATTGCAACTTTGTAACTAGCTTTGTTCATAATGCCCTCCATAAATATTCAACAAATTTATTTCTATTTGAAATAATGCTACACTGTAAGCCATGTAGCTTTACAATCTTCCTGAAAAATAAATTTGCAATGTGTGTTACATTACTTGTCTCATGTTGGCTAGATTTTATGCATAGCTAGAACCTAGGTAGTCATGAGATAAATCTCCCTCATTTACCGCTGAGGCTCCCGTGTAAGATTTCTGTCAATTATGGATCCTAATAACTATTTGTGGGTTTTACTTTAATTGCAAAACTCATGAACCATAGCTAAGCAATTCTGCAACAAGTAAGCAGTTGTTAATGAAGTATTCTCAGAAGGGGAAATAGTGAAATTCGGGAAGGAAGAAAGTAAGATGTGTAATCTAACCAATAGTTTACAGAGTTGGTCTCATACACAGATAAAACAAATAGATCTCACAATACAGAAGTAAAGGAAATGAAAGTTTCTAATCTAAATCTCAAATAATGCAAAGTTTATATAAAGATCTACACAGAAGTAAGAAGCAAATGCACCGTTGACACAAAGTTCTCCAGAAATCCACCTCTGTTTAATTCCTCAACTTTCACAGAAAAGATATCAAGGGTTTCAGCTCAAAGTCTGGAACTCAAGAATGTTGATTACAAATTCTGATCCATTAACTCGTAGGTTCTTCCTCTATTTATAATGTATAGAAGGCAATTACAAATAGGAAACAATAACTGAACTGACACATACAGAAGCTATAAAGAAAACAACTGGCAATCTTTCCCCCTGGAATTCCTCTCTACATGACATGCACCTGAAGATTAAATCAAAGTTTTGCATGTCTGTCACCTATTCTTAAATTAAAGGACCTTTTCAGATAACCAAAAGTAATGGCTTTTAACCAATTACTTTAGTTTTACAATTTTGTCCGAGAAAATAAGAATAAGAGAGGAAAGAGAAGAAAGAAAATATGTTGGCCGCCACACTTCATGCTTTCTCTTTGTTCTGAATCTCTGATACTGAATATACTTGTTAAACATATGGCTCAGTGTCTTCCCATCTGCCTTGGCAACGACTTCTTTCTCAATTTTAAACCGCAGCAATCCCCTGGATAAAGTAACAGTGTTGGCCTTCACTTTCTCCAAACTAGGCCCATATCCTTCAATATCTACATGAAGTCTCACAAGTCTTCCGATTGAATCTAATGTGAAGGGTACGACGACTTCCTCAATCTTCTTCTGCACAGCTAGAAGAAACTCCTCACGAGAAGCAGGTAACTCGTTTGGAATGTTCTCTAGCACTTCTTCCATCTCGTCTTCCAGTAACTGTATTCTTTTCAGCATAAGCTTGAGAATCTACATGCGGAAAGAAATTACTATCTCAAATTGCTTCCCCTTTTCTATCAATCCATCAGGTAGAATCTGCTCTAAAATTAGCACATCTTCTAGCAATGAATTTATCTTAGCTAAGGTATCCAAGTGGCTCTCAACAACTATGTTCTCATCTTTTATACCTGTCATTAGCTCCTTTAGCTAAGATAATACCCTGTGCATATTCTCCAAGCTAGTTGGTATTCCCTTGAACTGCTCTGAAGCTTGGTGAATGATTTGCTCCTTCCATTGAGCAATAGCTTTTACCTAGTTTTCTGTATCTTCAATCTCTTCAACTAAATGGCTGCACACCTGTTCCTGCACTAACACAGGATGAGAAGAAGATTTGGCAACCTTACTGATGATCTCACATAACTGGGAGATTTGCATCCGAAGCCTATTTTTTCTGCCTTCTCCTTGTCAAGTTTAAGGAATAAAGCGTCTATCAATATCTGTGTATCTTGCTTTAATCCTTCCGTGGTGATTTTCCCCAATGGTACTTTGGTCACCGATATGTTTGCAGTAGTTAGCTCTCCCTTCTGTTTCCCTTCAGCTGGAACTGACAATTCAGTGAACTTCTGCCCTGATTCTTCAACAACCAACCTTGAAGTTACCTTGGCAACTTTAGGTCTTCTATCTTTTCCGCCTAAACTCATGAGTAACTGCAAGTCCTATTCTTCCAAGTTAATCTCTTCTCTAGCTTCTAGGACTATTTGCAAAGCCAACCAGGATGAGAAATTACTCTTCAGGGAATGAGAAGTCACAAAATGTACCACCATCTCATGCTCAGGCCTTGCTGGATTTGAATTCACCACAGTGTTATGGTTGCCCTCTTCTGAATTGTCCAAAGATAATGCCCTCTTAAACTCTGCCATTTGTGCTTTCAACTTCTCCGTAGGAAGAGGTGAAGATTTGGGTGGCTAAGGAACAAATATGAATGATGTTGGATTCAACGACGGAATGATTGTCTGTCTGAGGTACTGGAGCTGCTGAAGAGCTGTGAGTTGATACTAGAGAGGCTTCGTTTGAAAGTGGCACTGGTATAATGGATGTAGACTTGCCTTTTTCCAATACCGGAGACTTTTTGTATACCTTGAGCTTCTCTGGTCTCCTACTACTTTCACTTTCATGTTTTCTTTTGTTGGGATCCCCTGTAAAGAAATTCCCCATGATCTGGTTCATCAAAGCCTCATCCAAGCAATAACCCTTTGTTAACAACCAATTTGAGGTGTTAACCAGGACTGCAGAAGACCTCTCCTCAATCGTCTGACAACCGCCTATGCTTTCCTGAAATGCAGCTCTATCTCCTCCCATTTGATGATATGTGTCAAGTACCACATGCACATCATCTTAGAGATTTGTAGATATTCGTGCTAAACCATAGTCAGAAACTTGCTGAGCTGATAACCTGCTGAAGTTTCCATTTTTGACTTCGTATTCGCTCCTGCACTTCATCCAAAAATCTTCCAGTGACGGGACATGTGAGTATTCTTGGCAGACTGTCCTCTTTTCTATCCCATATGGATCAAAGTTCATCCGAGGTAGGAAGAACTCATGCTCATAGCCAGAAAACATTTCTGCTTCAACTCCTCTAGCTCTGTGGATGCTTTGGCAACTATAATGACCCACTGTGACTGGAAAGCTACCTGTAGACTTGTGCCGTTTTGACTGTAAGTCATGCAACTCTACGAACTTCCTGCACAACTCCATGATAACCCACTTATCACTCGGGTACTTTGGCAACTTGATTGGTTTTTCGAAGAAACCACAAACCATGAGATATGTGAAGTCTGCAAATTGGATGAAGATATAGCCATGCTGGGAGACAACTTCCCAAGCTTCTTTGCTCACACTGTTGGTCCTCAGATCATTGTTTAATTTGCAAATGAATCCATAGAAGAAGCCATTGTTGACTGCCCTGTAATTCTTGTAGCATTCAGGAATTGTCAACTGTAGGAAGCACTCATAAATAGGATCTTTTGAAAGTATGCCCCGTCTATCCAGTTTGGAAAATATCCCCTGAGAGGTTGCTGCATATATGAGGTATGAAGTCATTTTGAAGTTGAACCTCACACTTCGGAGTTATTCACTAATGTTGTCACTGATGATCTCCTCCCAATTAATAATCGAATCAGCTCTATTGATCTCAATGTTTCTCACAAAAGCATACATCCATGAGCGGAAGTTATTGGTATTAGCTTCCCCATTTATCTTGCAAAGCAATTTGGTGATATCATCAACTCCCTGCACAAGATTTAATCGTGAAAGAGTGTAATGCCCCCCTTTTCGGGACATTATTAATATTTATTTTTCATTTGCATTTGTACCCCTTAGCATGCCTGGCGCTACAAGTGGGAGCCTTTTTAGTTAGTTTAATGTGCACATAGGTTAGTTACTTTTATTTATTTAATTAAAAAATAATTAAAGTGCACATAGTCTTAGTATTAAATATTTTAATTAGAGTTTATGTTTTCCCTCCAAAAGGGAAAGGTCGGTCTACAGTTCTATAAAAGGGAGGTCACATTTCCTTAGAGGGCACATTTGATGTTCACTCCATGCTTGGAGTTGGGATGCATGCCCTCTCTCTCTTGCGTGAGAGTTATTGTGTTGGTTTGATATTCAATTGAAGTATTTTCATGAGATTTGCAAATCTACTTATTGGTGATTCTTTTTCTAGCTTTGGCGCCTTTTATTGAGAGTAAAATCTGCATGTTATTGAATATTATGAAGGGTTTTATGGTGTTTTAGATCTGTTTCTTATTGCTGGTTTTATTCTACCAACGACTTGATTAGGGTATCTTTTAGCATGCTTATTATTAAGTCAGTTGTGCAATTTATTTTAACCCTACAGATTGATCTCCGCCCAATTTAATGTGCACATAGGTTAGTTACTTTTATTTATTTAATTAAAAAATAATTAAAGTGCACATAGTCTGTTAGAGTTTATGTTTTCCCTCCAAAAGGGAAAATTGGGTTCTATAAAAGGGAGGTCACATTTCCTTAGAGGGCATGTTGAGATCATTTGATGTTCATCCATGGAGTTGGGATGCAAAAGTTATTGTGTTGGTTTGATATTCAATTGAAGTATTTTCATGAGATTTGCAATATCTACTTATTTGATTCTTTTTCTAGCTTTGGCGCCTTTTATTGAGAGTAAAATCTGCATGTTATTGAATATTATGAAGGGTTTTATGGTGTTTTAGATCTGTTTCTTATTGCTGGTTTTATTCTTGGCGACTTGATTGATCTTTTAGCATGCTTGAAGGATTATTAAGTGCAAGTTGTGCAATTTATTTTAACCCTACAGATTGGGTTTGGAATTTTGGGGGCTGTTTTGAAGGGGTTTCAGCTATCATAAAATTCAGATTTTAATATATTTGGAAAGCTCTTGAATTACAAATTAATTTGCACTTTATTTCATGGCAAAAGATGAAGTATTGAGCAAGTTATGAATTTTCCAAGTTTCAGTTGTTTGTGCCAGGGTTTTATCTACACAATTTCAGATTTCGTGGTTTGATTTGCATGCCTTCTACTTATCCAAAACTTGTGATCTATAGCTTGTTGGAAAGCTAAAAATATTAAAAATATTTGGCATGAGTTTGATAGAAAAATAATGGATGGTGAAGGAGTTATTAATTTTTGAAGTTTGCAATTGTTTAGTGCATTTATAAATTAATTACTGTTGTAATTAATTTCAGATTTGAAGTGATTAATTTCCTAACTGGTTCTCCCATCTAATCCACCACCTTGGCTCACTCTAACTCTTTTAGGGTTGTATTGAAGCTAACATTGGATTATTTGAGGTCGAACTAGGAGGGTTTAGTCCTTTTAGAGTCAATTCAGTAAAGTAATTTTGCATATTTGGATAATATCCCAAAAGGGGATATTACAAAGAGTCCTTAAGAATTTCGATGGTTTTCTAGGCTTCTTCATGTATCTGCTATTCATTATACCCACGCAGTCTACTTTATATTTTTTCCATCTATCACTAGCATCTTGCATGCTAATTGCAATTACTATGGGCCATGCCGGAAGCTTGAGGCAATAATTAATGAATTGTGCATCCAATTTGATTACTGTCTTTCCTGCAGCATCTTGGACTGTCCTAGAAAGAGGATGATAAGACCTTGCACACTCCATAACAAACTCAGGCAATTGGGTTGTGACCGGAAACGTTGTAGCTTGAATAATCTCACTACTCCTTATTGCCCGCATAAGAGATGATCTTTCGGTGGCTTTGAATCTATCAATTAAATCAGTGATAGGTTCAGGGCTTATGTCTGTATCAATGATTTCAGTAAGCTTAGAAACAATGCATGATTATGATGAACCTTCTCTTTCATCATGCTTCATCATGTTTGAAACAATCTGTGTCTAAGATCTTTTTCGTTTATTCTTGCCAGAAGACCTTGCAATTGGATCAATTTGTGCAAAACCTACATTCCTCCTGATTCAAAAGACATGTTCAATGTATCTGACATTGATTTTTCCTTCTTTTCACCAATGTGAGCACCTGTGATGTATACCTGCAAATTATTCAAACAAACATGGAGTCCATGGCATGAATGCCTAATTTCTATCACCAAAATCTGCTTATAAAGCCTGCTTCCCTAAATTTTAAGACTTTGCTTGCATGCCAAGCAAGCTAAAATATTATTTAATTCACCTATGCACTCACACCAACATGCAGATACTTTGAATAATAAAAAGAAAGCTTCTCCAGCCCTAGGCGCCAAAACTGGGTGTTTCCCAGCAATAAAACATATTTTTTAATGCTAACAACCTCATCCTTTAGCGCCAAACTTCTCCAGGGCAGCATGCTCCACCTAAAAGAATTAATTGCCTTTTTCTTATGGCGTTCAATGCTTATATAGGCAACTGCATGCTTAATTTAACAATTGTCTCTTCTTATTTTTAGCAATTCTTAATAATAAGTTGTGCTTTTTCTCCCAATTTGGGCGCCCAAGTTTGCCTGATTTAGCTTGCTTTTCTTTGCAATTATTTCCTTTATTTTTAGCAAGCTTCTTTGTCTTATTTTTAGCTTTCCTTCTTGCTTTGACTTTCCTCCTATTTGTGGCACCAACTTTAGCTAGCAATAAATAAAATAAATATTATTTAAAACATGCAGTTATGCCAAGGTGAGTCGCACTTTTTGGCTAGAAGTTATGTGAAAAATAAGAAGGCAAGGAAGTGGGAATTTTTACCCTTCCAAGCAGCTCCAAAATTCTCATCTTTCACTTAAGTGATTTGACTTTAATGATGGGAAAAAGCAACCTTCCAGGAAGCCTCAAAATTCCCACCTTCCCGACAGCCCCAAAATTTCCATTAGCATGAAGAAATTACTTTTCCAAAAAGTGCGACTAACATGAAAGAGAGCTCTTTTCCAAAAGTGCGACTTGCATGGGTAAACAAAACTTCTTTGGTGGGAATTTTTACCCTTCCAAGCGGCCCCAAAATTCTCATTTGTACTTTAAGTGATTTATTTTTCATAATGGGAAAAAACCTTCCAGGAAGGCTTCAAATTCCCACGTTCCTAGCAGCTCCAAAATTCCCGTTGGCACTTAAGTGATTTAACTTTAATGATGGGAAAAAACAACCTTCCGAGAAAGCTCCAAATTCCCATCTTCTTGGAAGCTCCAAAATTCCCATTGGCACTTAAGTGATTTAACTTTAATGATGGGAAAAAAACAACCTTCTAGGAAGGCTCCAAATTCCCATCTTCCTGGTAGCTCCAAAATTCCCATTGGCACTTAGAAACCATCCTTCCCAAAAAATGCGACTAGCATGGAAGAAGCTTATTTCCCAAAAGTGCAACTTGCATCCTTCCTTCTTTGTCAGAAATTAGCACTCCATGATTAATTTGTATCTTTGTCTGAGGCCATGGATGACTTCCAAAAATTCCAGAGAATTGAACTGGCTATACAGAACGGACGAACAAATCAAGGGGAATTACCAAACAGACTGTAGAGAAAAACCGAAAACAAACACAAGCAATAAATAAAAACGAAAAACACTGCCAGAAGTTGCAGACAATTGCTTTGAAAATAACCTGACGAATTGCTGGTTAGTAAAAACTCTTCCCTGGTGAATACTCCACTGAGAGGCGGAAATACTGACGTGAAAATCTTTAGTAGGGTTCAATTGCAACACAATTTATTTTAAACAGAACTTTATTTATTTAATAAATAAAATTCTCTCAGACAAAACCTGGCGAAGAGATAAAAAGAGTTTTAACACGTGGGTATTTGTCGAAATTGGCTTATATGATTCTCTGGGAATACCTTAAAGCAATGGAGACAACTGGAGGCAATAAAAACACAAAACAACCTATTACTTTGAAAAGAATCGAAAATTTTATAAAGGGGTAGTCCCAGATTTCAGGGTGAAATCTCGGGGACACCATCTCGCTACATGTTATAAAATGTGCCATCTTAGAAAATCTATATGCTATAGCAACAATGGAATCAAAACTCCGTTGTGTTCTAGAAAAACCTAAAACAAAATCCATGCTAATGTCTTCCCATGGCTTCTCTAGAATAGGCAATGGTTGATACAACTTTGTGTTTTGACTTCTATCTTTTGCCTATTGACAAACACATTTATTTTTTCTGCCACGGAATTACTAATTTCTGCCAATTGTTGAAAGATCCTTTGAACTCTAGAAGATACCTCAAACCTTTTGAACTTCTCTTGACATGCCGCAAAACAAAATAACTATGAAACATGGAAACGACTACCCCACCAGTTTTTGTTGATGTGGATTGTTTGTGAACCCGGATGTTTCTGCATCACCAAGGTTTGGAATTTTGTCTTGAATTCGTATGCTTAACTAATCTAGCTGATGTATGCACTTCTTTTGGCTGCTTCATTGATTTCGTGGATTTTTTGCTGTTCTAAATGTGGATTATTTATTGTAAAGTAAATGTACTAGATGGCTTCAGATTAACTACTACAATGATACTAGATTTTTGTAAATTTGAATAAAACAAGGGTCAAGTGTGAGCAAAATTTTTACATGCAAGTAGCAATATATGAGTGTAGGGATCTAGATCCGAAGCTAAACTATGGAGAGTCCGGAACCAATCATGTGTAGTAAAGAACCATGATTTCTCTTCTTTCTAACAAGGAGGCAGACATTTAGACTATTGCCATGATTTTACATTTTGTTGCCACCATTTTCCTGAGATTCGTTCTTTAACTAATCTTTTATAATAGATGCCTTGAAAATTGGTTCTTCAAAATCCCATTTCTGAAAGCTGAACAAAACCGAAAAGAAGTAAAACAATGTGCCATCCCCCCTATAGTGGGTCATGAAATTTGGTGCAGAAACGGCCACCATCAACCAAACAATGTTGAGACCAAAAAATTCAGAAACCAGAAAACAAAATGGGTATCCCCTCCATCCCCAAAACATCCAGGCCATCAACAAAATCTAGGGAATGCATGCCTGCTGAACAATGGTATATTTCAGTGGTATGTATTTTTTTTCTAATAAGCTGATTCATTGCATTATGAATGCTTTATAAATTTTAGGTTTTATTAATTTGATGCTCTCACATAGTTGTTGATTTTCTTTCTTGATTGCCGTGCGGCGTGGATCATGCAGGGTGGTGTGTGCCTGTCTTTTGCTGATGAAGTTTTGTGCTGGCTATATGGCACCGTTAAAGAAAGTAAGATTCCTGCATTCATCCTATATAGTATATTCTCTTACATACACATCGTGTCTGTGTGCTGTAGGTACTTGGCTCTTAGGTTTTTTCTGTCCATAATATGCATGGTATCTTAGATTGTGAATTGTTGATGTTCTCAGCAATCTAATGCAGTTGTTTCTTTAGTGGCCTGACCTGTTGAACAAAAATTGTAAAGCAAGCCATTGGCTTTTGATATATTACTCTACTACATATTGCCTTTTGGTAATTTGGCTTCTATATACCTTTCAAGAAACATAACTTGTGCGACAGAAAAACAATTGATGAAAATTAGAATCTCCAGGTATTCGCTAATATATTAATCCAATCATCTAAGAAATTCTCGTTATGCTCTATTGATAAACTATGTATAGATAACCTTGATTACTTACTTCACACTGAGCAACTTTAGGTGTCTACTTAATATATTAGTGCCAAAATGAATCCTTGTACTTTTAACTGTATTAGCATTGGCCTCTGAATTCTGGGATCCAATTCTAAAAAGTTGTAAACCCATTTCCTTTATCCTTAATGTTTCCTCGTCGTATAAATGGTCAAATCTCCCTAGAAGAACCTGAAAATAGCCAGAAATGTCTCTCCTTCAAACCTGAAAATGTCTACCTTAAAATCACAGATGTTTTGGCATAGCAGTGGTGTTTCCAGCCATTTGGTTCCTTTTTTTCTTGTTATTTTATTTATTTGAAAATTAAGGTGATTTGATCCTTAACCTAACCTGACCTGATGTTTCAATCCAGTTTATCCATCTCCAGGTCTCAAACGCCATTTCTTGCCACTTCCCCATTACCTTGAGAAGCTTATTCCAATGTTTCTGCTGTTTCCCTACCGTGGTCATCATTGCTTTTGATACTTTAGTCTCCAGGGTTACTGAGTACCTATTTCTGATTCGTGGTCTAATTGCCGTGTTGATATCATGCAAGTCGATCAATTGAGGATATCTCATTCAACAATTAATTACTGCATTTAGTAAGGAAATAAAAGATGTACGGAAGTGGAATGGGAAGAAATCAAAATTTTGAATGGATTCATTTTGATCAGTATAAATGGGAAATTGGCTATTTGTTTTGATCCATGTTAGTAGATACCTCTTCCTACTATCCTGCAATCGAAAAGAGGCAATTAACACAGTGGTAAACTTCTCTTTGGAAACCTTTTTGGAGCATGGAAATGTTTCTTGGAAAACAAATTTGATGAAAATGTCTTGGCTGTAGAAAAAGGAGAAAAAACTGGAGAGTCCTGCTTACTAGCTGTTAGAATTTTCGTTGGAAAGGTTTCCATGCCCTAGAAATCTTTCCTAGGGATTATTTGTGTTGGAAATGTTTCGCTCATGCGGGAATTTTCCCACTGTTAAACACAAGCATGTAAGCATTTGCAATAAAACTCTACAACTAAACTTATTTACATGATTGGTTTGTAATTGAGTTAATCCTACATTGATAAAAATTGTGAGACAAGGGTAACTTATAGGGAATTACATGCTGCAAAAGATTTGCCAATGGGAAAGATGTTAGAGGGTGAGAAGCCCAAAGCGGTGGATTACATTCACCATTCCTCCCCCTATTAAAAAATATGTTTAGGTGCTTGTGTGTGAAGTGGATTCTCTTGCTTTGTGATTATTACAAAAAATACAAGTGGAACAATGTCATTAGGGTAAGAACTACACATGGAGGTCATCTTGAGATGACTTAAACACATGAGTAAAATCCCACAAAATTAATAATCTAATTAAATTGTTATATGAAAGCTTTCAATTAATTACCAAATGTACATGATTGGGTTGTAATCATGTTATTCCCACATTGGTAAGAATTATGAGACAAGAGTGACGTAATGTATTACATGATCCAAAAGCTTTGTCAATGGGAAAATAAACTAGAGCTTAAGAAACCCATAGTGGTAGATTACATTCACCATTCCTCTTACCAATAAATGCTTTGAGGTGCTTGCATGTTCAGTGGGTCTCCTTGCCTTGTGATTATTTCCAAAAATACATTAGGAAAAAAGTCATTAGGGTAATGACTACTCATGGCAGTCATCTCGTGATGACTTAAAGACAGAGGTAAAATCCTACTGAAATTAATAATCTAATATCTACTTTTTTTTAAAAAACCAAAAAAAAACCGGACCCAATTTATATTATATAGAAATCAATATGTACAAATTCGACTGTGCCAAGCTTGAAAGCTATTGGTCCAAGTCTGGGCCATATACAGAAAAGGATACTTAGTAGCATTCATTAGTACAAATCAGAGTGTAAAATATTCCTCAAGTCCCTTTGAATCATAGTTGATGACCAGCTAAGAGGCATCCCATGAGACATAAGGTTAAGGCTGTCAAGAGCCCAATTGGCCAACCCATCTGCCACTTTGTTACTTTCTCTGGGAATATGGCTGAATTGCACATCTTGGAACCGGTTTTGCAACTGGTGAATTTTTCCAATCTCTCTTTCAATTGGCCAATTTTTTCTATTACCTCTTTCCGGATTAGCTAACAGGCTGACAATAACTTTAGAATCAAATTCAATTTGATTTTTTTGGCATCCAATTTACAAAGCCTCATGCATCCCTTTGTAAACTGCCTTGATCTTTGCTAAATTAGTGGTAGCAACTCCCAATTTTTCTACAAAGAAGAAGGCTACAGACTTATCATACGATCTACCAATGCCTCCCATAACAGCCTGGCCTGGATTACCCCTTGAGGCTCCATCAGTCTTCATTTTTCCATACTCAATCGGGGGAGCTGTCTAGTGTCCATCCCTTTGTATTTTCATTTCATACCTATATGCAAGCGTTGTTGAGTTCTTGGGTTGCAAAGACAATTGTTTACACACCTGCTCCCATTCTGGTTTGAAAGTCTGAGGAACACAAATCTTATGTTTGATAGATTTTGCAACATTGATTTTTATTTTCTCCCAGACATAATCTATGTCTCTGCTGATCTGCTGGAAGATTCAGCTATTTCGCTCCTTCCAGATGTTCCAAAGGAGAAGAGTTATGCCAGCCCATAATGTGGGTAGTGGAATCTGACCTTTAGGAAGGTGACAATGCCACTCTCTCACCAGCTGCACAAAAGACTGAATGCTGATCCAAGAAAGGTTAAACAGTTTAGCTAAAAACTGCCAAAGGTGGACTACCCAAGGGCATTGGAAGAACAAATGAGAAAGGGTCTTCTCATTTTCCAAACATTAGACACATCGGAAGGGCTGTTAAAATCCACGTTTCATGAATCTATCCCCCGTTAAGACTCTCCTCCCTAAAAACCAGTCATACAAAGAATTCCACCGTTAGCCATAAGCAGGCTGCCATATATGGTTAAAAATATCCGTTAGAGGATGAGAAGAACCTCTGGTTAAAGAAGCATAGCCTGAAGAGACTGTATAAGCTCATGTAGAATTTTTCTCCCACGCTAATGAGTCAGGCATTGGAGAAGTTGAGAGAAGGCAGGACAAAAGAATATTAGTTATCTGAGTTTGCTGCTCCTTCCCAAATCGTATGGGCCATTCCAAATTAGGAATCCAACATTGTCCAATTTCCCTGGAATAGGCGACTCTCTTACAGTAACGAGCGACCTTAATCCACCCTATTTCATGCATCTCATCCATTGTTGTCTTTAACTTTGGCTATTGGGTGATGATTGGAGGATGCTCATCCCAAGAATTCATCCAAAAGTTAGCATTTTCACCATTATTCACAATCCAAAACAAATGTTTTTTTATAATCTCTTCTCCAACTTTCAGAACAACAAGAATGGGCGAACCTTTAGAGGGGAGAGACAACCATATAATTTTCTCAGGGGAATTATTCTCCACATATTTGGCTCTGATATTAGCAGCCCACAAATCATTAGGATCCATTAGCATCCTCCAATAGAGTTTAGCTGCTAGGGCCTTATTTTGCTTAGGGGAAGATTTGAATCCTAAACCACCTTCCTTCTTAGGCTGACAAAGTTTTCCACTTCACTACTTTCTTTTTCCCTGCGGGACACTCCATAAGAATGTTTGACATAAGGAATCCGATTGTTTCAAAATTCTACCTGGAATGTTCAAGATAGAGGAAACATAGATCGGCAATGCTTGAAGGACAAATTTGACCAATGTTATTCTTCCACTTGAGGATAAGCATTTTTTAGTCCATTCTTGCATTTTCATATCAGCTTTGTTTTGTAAGCCAATGCCAATCACGGATCTGCTTAGGTGCTAGTGGTACCCACAAATATTGGATTGGAAGAGAGCCCCTTCTAAATTGGAATATGTTTAGAATTTGTTCCTCTTGTCTACTAGAACAATGAAAGAAAATAATATTGGATTTGGCATTAATCAGCTGACCAATAGCTCTAGAAAAAACTTGGAAGAACCTTCTGTAATTGTTGGGCTTCTAAGCAAGTGACTTTTCCTAAAAGCGTAAAGTCGTCCAAAAAATGAAGTTGGGTAAGAGGATGAGCATCTTTAGCCAATTTAATACCACTGATCTTTCATTCCTGACACACTTTATTTGCTAGTCTACCAAGGCCTTCTATCACAATGATGAAGAAAAGGGGGATAAAGGATCTACTTGACATATTCCCCTAGAAGCTAAGAAAATGTAAGATGGATTACCATTGACTTAGACAAAAATGGAAACTAAAGATAAACAAGCTTTAACCTAACCTATCCATTCACCAAGAAAGCCAAATCGAGCCAAAACATGACCTAGAAAATCTCAATCGACTCTATCATAAGCATTGGAGAGATCCAACTGAACAAACATAGAAGAAGATTTTGGGATGTCCATGGATCGTAAGGCTTCCTGGGCTAACACAATCTTATGTTGGATTTGGTGAGCTGGGATAAAACCTCCTTGTTCTGGAGATATAATCTTGTGAAGAAGAGGTTTCAACCTTATTTCCATAACTCTGGTAACTATTTTATGCAGAACACTACATAAAGCAATGGGTCTGAAGCCAAAGATATCTTCCACTTCAGTTGCTTTAGAAATAAGAGCTATGAAGGTTTTGTTAATTTCCTTTAGCATTGTTTTGGCTGTTTGCACCTCTTCCACCACTTGAAGATCCCCTTTGATATCGTCCCAAAAATACTGGTAGAATTCCATCGGAAAACCATCCGGTCTTGGAGTTTTCCCTTTCTTCATACTAAACACCACGCTCTCCAATTCATTTTCCGTAACAGGACCAGTTAACTTCTCATTATCCTGATTTGATAAAAGATGAGGGAGAGTATCCAATACTTTTTTTGGGTTGTCTTGTCAAGAGATTGAGCTGTAAATAATTAATGGAAATACTATTTTGCAACTTGTTGTATTCCTTCCAATGAATACTCTTTTTTCCCATTTGCCATGATAAGAGAGTCTATGTGGTTATGAGCATGTCTAATCAACAAAGATTTATGAAAGAAGGAAAAATTATTGTCACCTTTTAACCACTGGATTCGAGATTTTTGCCTCCACATAATTTCCTCTCTAGTTTCCCATTCATGAAGATTAGCTTTCATTAGGAGCTCTTTCTTATGAAGATTAACATAGCTTACAAAATTACGTAGATGACAATTCAACTCTTCCAATTGTTCCATAATCTGTAACTTTTTTTCCTTAATGTCACCAAACTCGGTCCAATTCGACGTTTTTAACTTGGTCTTCAAATAAGTCAAGTGTTTGACAAAGGAAAACATGAGTTCCGTACTTGGGGTTTTCCTTCCAACCACGATTGTTGATTGAGCTTACCAATTTCTTTATGTTGAAGCCACATCAACCAAAACCTGAAGGGGGCATAACACGGAGTTGATTTTGCCATCTCGAGACAGATTGGCCAATGATTTGATCTAATGTTATTTAGAATTTGAGCCTTGGGAATGAACTATTTCAATCACCATTCCTCAGACACCAAGGACCGATCCAAACGTTCTAGAATATAATCCGGACGTAGTCTTCTGTTGGACTAGGTTATCACTCCATTGCTTGTTAGAACATCCACCAATTGAAGAGATTGTATGTATCTAGTTATAATGGATGAGCCTGAATCCAATTGAGAAGTCCCGCCTTGTTTTCCCTGTAAATTAAGGATAATATTGAAATCTCCTCCAAGGATGATTGGAATGCCAGGAAAGGATATTATTATAGCCTCTATATGTTGCCATTGTCGTAACTTATCCTCTTTAGTAGTAGGTAAGCATTAATGACTAGAAACTATTGGACATCCACCTTGGAGTACGCATATATAAACAAAACATGTTTAGTACCGAAAAAGATTAACACATTAATCACTTTTAGATCCCACATGGATAAATGAACAAAACACATTTACTTTCAGCTTTTGGCATACGCAAGGGTCTCTTTTGGAAATTTCTTGGCATCTGCAATTTAACTTCTCCATGAAGAGCATGTTTGAAAGTCTTTTTTGGAAGGTTCACCTTTACCCATGTTAGCTCCCAGTTGAAACCCTTCCATGGCTGGACATAGAGATAACAACGGTCCAGACGTTTTCCTAGTAGGGCAAATGTGGGAAAGAGACAAGGGAGGAGAGGATGCTATAATCCATGAAATAAATGAAACACAATAGGAGGAAAAGAATTCCCTAGTACCCCACTACCAAACTTGACAATCAAATAGCCAGAAAGAGACAAAATAGCTTACACGACAGGAATAGGTCGATAAAAGGACAATCATCGAGGGGAAAAATCCTCACAAAATCCCATTTCAGAGTTCTGCGATCTGACGAACATCCATCCTCTATAAGTGTTAAACCTTCTCTTCGGTAAAAGTCCTATCATGAACAATATGAATTTTAAAAGATATTGTAAAGCATAATATAATATCTACTATTGTCGAACCCTTGTTTCCCAAGTTTGTAGACTCTATAGCATTACTCAAAATGCACCCACATCCACACCCATACTAATGGTAACAAATTTTTTGATCAAGGAACCTATCACCTTACCAATGACTAATGAATACTTAATGGTGTCGAGTCTTTCTACTCAAATTACCATGTTGAGTACTTTATGCAGTTCATTGAATGCAAACCTAGGTTCTAGACTTGATGCAAGTGTGCATCTTTCTATTAAATATAGGAGATAACATTAATCGTACAAAGTAGTGGATATATTCTTGCTTTAAAGGCACCCAAAAGTGAAAAAAATAGGAAAAGGAGAAAAAGTTGCCATTTATATCCCAAGTGACAAAGGAATGGTTGATTTAACTTAATTTGAATTAATTAAATCTATGTATTGCAAAGTAACTGATGTACAAATGATAAGGTACAATAATGACACAAGCAAACTAAGACATAAAGTATGAAACCCTAAGCAAGAGATAGAGAAAAGATGACTTAGCTGATATCCACGCAATCTGGAATTGGTCTGGGAAGGTGCGACTGATGAATAGACTGCAAACAGGGTCGTCACTGGTCACTGGAAAATCTGGAACTTGAGAATAATGTTGGATAGGGGTGCCTAGTGCTGGACAGAGGCCCCTAGGCACTGATGATTGCTCCTGGGCGCTAGTGATTGCGCAGAGGCTCGGAATCTGCTTTCTGTTGTGTTGCTAGGGTTTCACAATTGCTCTATGTTAATGTAATGACCCTTTCAAGGGTTTAGACCAAAAAAATAGGAAATTAGCTCAAAACCAAAGATCTCCAAATCTGATTTTTATAATAACCAACTGAAATAAATTTGAAATCTGCAAACTACGAGGGCAGCAAACTGCTTATGGAATTCAAGTCCACCTTTCACCATGCAAATCAACAAATAATGCCACAAAATAATTATTCTATCCACGACAATATTTATGAATCACAAATACATCAAAAGATGGATGAAATGTCAATTTAGACAACTAGAATTAATTATTTAAAATCAGCAGCAGACTAGCCAAACCGAGGGATGGAAAAAATAGCAAACCCTTGCCAAAAATCACCAAACTGGAGATTCTGGCCTCGTAAAATATGCCAAAGATTATGATTTGAAAATGCAAATATTTGTTCACCAAATCCTCAAATCCTAGTCAAAGTAGGTCGCTCCACTAGAAAGAAGCCAATACAATATGAAAATGATAAATCACTCCTTAAATCAGCCTTATACACCAATTCCCAAGTCAAGATGAAGGGTTTTCGTCCTTCACTTAACCTCTAGAAGGGTTTTTGTTCTTTTAGGAAAACACACGAGGGTTTTCGTCCCCAAGTGTAAGAACAAGGAGCTACTAGCTCACATTGCCCAAGTAAGATAAAATGCGCCAAGTCTAGATGCAAATGATGCCTTAACTCTCCTTTTATAACCCTTCATTGCCGCCAAAGCATTAAAAGATACGACCGACCTCTTAAAGATGTTTTTTTCCTTCGTTAGCTTCCATTAAGTCATTAAAACCCAGGATACCTGACATAAGAGACAAAATACTAAAAGAAAATATTAAAAATTAGTTGAAAATATATCATACGGAATCTCAGAGTTCTCCTCAATCTTCTTCACTTCTTTGCCATGGAGAAGGAATGACAAGAAGACCAAATATTAGCTCTCAAGTGGGAAAAAGGGACATCACAGTTGATTGTTTGGTGTTTGCACTATGATCGCTGATGATACTTGTAACCTGCAAAAGAGAAGTTCACCTGCACAAGCCCACAAACCGCATCAAACCTTAAAAGGAAAATGCAGAATGGGGAGTCTGAATGACCTCGAGAGTAAACTTACGACCGAGTGTCGCACTGCATCTCAAACTCCATGTAGTTCTTGTGAGTGTGTCGAAATTGTGCCCTTGGATGTCCTTGTGCAAGATGCACTAAATAACGGGTTAGATTTGCTCTAAAATACAAATGTGTGGATGGAATAGAATAAACTTCTCCTTCCTATGCTGTGTATGCAGTCCTTTGTCCATGAATGAATGCTAGATGGATGCCTTGGAGTGCTTTTGGTGCCTTTTGAGTGAAAAATTAGGTGATGATAGTAATGCTTAGTGCTTGGTCGTTTATTTTGAACACATGACTATGTATTTATATGATTCCCTTGTTTGAATTTCGTAATTGACAACTAGAAGATCGACCCATAAATGAAAAAGATGCCCAAAAGATAAAAGAGATCCAAAAGAAGTGAGTAAGATAAGAAAGGGTTAGGGGCACCCAAAGGGAACAGGGGCGCCTGGGCGCTTCTGTCCTGGGTGGCCATTGGTGTCTGAAGCCATGAACGATAAATAAGTTGAATTACGACTGGGTTGTAGGGTGTGTAAGACCAAATAGAAAATAAAAGACAAAGAAAAGAGGCCAAATATAGTTGTCAACAACTAGTTTTCTTCTTTAGGAATCATGTAAATGCTAGCATGCTTTTAGGAACTAGAAATGTACCCAAGTGTGTGATTTTGTGTCTATAATTGTTGATGGGACGAGTTAGTACATGCCATTTTCTAGGAGCATGGAGTGTTCCTGATCTACTTTAAAAGTAGAGTAATATAGTGAAAAATGGTATGTAAAATGAACAAAATGTCAAAATGGCAATTATATGGTGCACAAAATTCTTATGCAAGACAACTAATTGTGCTTATCACTTATGTTACTAGAAATGATAATTAAATTGGAAACAAGATGGTATGGGAGATGTGGTTAGAGGGTGTTAGACACAAAAGACAACCCAAGAAAATTGTTCGTAGTGAAGCTAAAGCACACCTACAATGTATTGTTCACAAACAATAATACATATCTTGGAGTTTCTCCCTCATTTGGTTCATACACCCAAAGTCCTTTTACACATCCCTCAAGCATCAATGCAAAATATGCAGAGGACGTCAACTATAACATTAATTATGATGCATCATCCTCTACATGCCTCCAAATTGCACTAGACAAGGAACCAATGACAAGGTCCTTTACTTGTGTTCCCTGACTTGGGACCACTTTTTGTTGTGGCATGTGATGGACACTATCATCTCTCTTAGTAACTAGAGCATTTTGAAGAGAAGCTACAAACATGTATGCAAATATAATCTTGGCATCATTGAAGAAGTTACAAGGTGGTGTATTTCCGAGACATTAATGAGATTACCACTCTTCTTTGATTCATTTGCAACCTTTTCAACCCATGCAATGTTAAATGTCTTGAAGCTGATATGCACCTATGTTCCATCTCCTGAGGGTGGGATGTCCCCAAGGCTTGGGGTTAGATGGGAAACATCCCGCCACCATCTTCCCATCGCCACCAGCAGGAGGAGGATGTCCCCGAAATTTTTCCCTCATAGAGGGAACGTTTTTGAGATGTCCCCCCTATTGGTGTCATTGTGGGGACTTGGGGACGTCCTAGAGACTTCTGCAAGTCTCTCGATCTGTTCTACAAATCCCCAACCATCCCCCACGTCATATTTATGTCAATGTTTTTTATTTAAAATCAAAATTTTAAATAATTTTTGGCTCCTAACCCTAATACTTAACGGGCCCCACCCACCCCCTAAGCACTCCAAAAAAATTATAAATAATCCTCACATCCTCGCTCCAAATCACTATAAAAAATTCAAAGCAAGAGCGAAAGCATTAGCAAACAAGAGTGAGAGCATTAACAAGCAATAGGGAGAGCTTTAACAACAACAAGAGTTAGAGCAAGTGCCAAGTCTTCATTGATCAACCGTTCAAGTTTCAAGTGTTTAACATTTTCATCAGGCCTTCAAGGTAAGCCATGACACATAGGGCAAAGTGCTTGTACTTGTACATAGCGCCTTGCATCTCATTGGCCGCAACACACTTATATACAAGGAGATTCCAGCAGCCCGATGGGATGTAGAGCCAAAGGAGCCATCTTAGATTGATGATGATGTGGCACGGACAAGGTTGGTTGGAATTGGTTTGGAGGAGCTTGATCTTGAGGACTCTAGCAATTTGAAAGATGGGGAGTTTGGCGCATACTTTGGTGATGATTAGAGGCATTGAGCCATTGGCCAACTGTATATGAGTTTTGAATGTAATCATCGTTTTGAATAAACATATTAATATATTGTTATTTGACATTTTCATTGTGCAATGCAACGTGTTTAATATTTCAAAGTTTCATTTGTTATTCCTTATAGATTATTTTATAACTAGTTTTTCAAGTACTACATATATTTGTGCCGCTGTCCGCCCACCTTCCCCAAACCCAGGCCCTTGGTTCCCCTGTCCCGAATAACTGTCCCCCCGTTCTAAGACTCCATGGAACATTGATATTCACACAACTAATGACACATAAAGTTCTAAAACCACTGGGGCAATCATCACGACGTTGTTGGAAGCACCATTTATTATAATGTAGATCAATTTTACATCCCCACAAAGTCAATTGCTTCTTTGTAGAAGCCCATAAAATGTGCACCATCTTTGGCCTGACTAGCATTAATAAATCTTAAAGACATCAATCCCTTTGGGCTAGAAGACAATAAATTAATGTTGCAACTATGGTTGGTATCTACCTAATTATCTAAATCATTGGAGACTTTAGACTCCTTATAATTATCTCTAATGTCACGAAGTCTTGTGCAAATCTAACCTTTCTCTTTAGACAACACGCTAGTGCTAAGTTCTGGGCACGATGTAGTAAATCAGTCATTATGTCCTTTCATTAAAACGATCCAGGCATTGAATCAAAATGTTTTCCCAATTGATGCATCGATTTTATGTTTGCTTTATTGCCTCAAAGTTATTCAAGCAAGTGTCAAATAGGGATGAGCCATATCTAGTTGACATTGGCCTATTTAAAGCTAAGTGGGAGATTTAGATGATATTGTCTTTTAAGAACAAGAAATTTTTATAATTATTTCTTTATCTAACATGGAGATTTCATCACATACATTAATTTCTCCTTTATCCTAGCTCCACACGAGTTCCACCTCATTTGTGTCATTGACTTGAAATTTGCAATTTTTATTAAAAGAGCAAAACTAAACTTACGATAAATATGCACTCTATTATAATATGGAATGAGAAGATTGCGTGATTATGTGCAACCTAGCCTCAAAGGCCATTATTTGTTCCAAAAGTTCTTTTGACTTGAATTCTTTTGGAATTTTGGGGTTCTATCAAGTGATATTGCAGATTTAAAGGCAGAATGATCAAACTTTTAGCCACTGTGATGAAATAGATGTACTTGAGAAAAATCATCAGATTACCAAGAGTTATGTTGACCACCTCTATATGCCCATTTGTCGAAGGATGGTATCTTGAGCTTAACTGCAGCTTGATATTCATTTTCATCCACAGTGTCCTCCAGAAATGCACATCAAATTTGGTATCCAATCAGATACTATGCTATTAGTAAATCCATGCAACGCGACAACTTCCCTGGCTATGTGCATAGCATCATTAGTCTTGTTGTGTTCAACAAAATGAGCCATTTTGGAGAATCTATCTACAATAAAAAAATAGAGACATGACCTTTCTGCATTCTAGGAAAATCTAAAACAAAGTCCATGCTAATATGTTCCCATGGTCTCTTTGGAATAGGCAGTAGTTGATATAACCTTCATTTTAACTTTTGCCTTTTGGAAACTAGAAAATTGTACATCCTTGCACAAATTTACTTACATTCATACCCATTTTAGGCCAATAATAACTCTCTCTCTCTCAGCTGCGCGAACATTTTGTCAATGCCAAAGTGAGTAGCTAGTCCACCACTATGCTTCTCCTTGCTCAATTTCTCTCGCACAGACCCTCGGGGTGCACACAATTGTCTTCCTCTTAAAAACGACCCTTACAGTAGGAAATACTCTAACGATGGCACTCTTTTCAAACTCAGAGGATTCTTACATGCTGTCCACATGTCTTTGAAATCATCACCTTCCTCATATTGTTCCTTCATGCAATCAATTCTATTCAACAAGAGGCCTTTTGTTTAATTTATTTGAAACTCTGTTTGACATGCCATTCCTATGCTTTAACACAAACGAATAAGTTTGTAGAAATTCAACCCACCTCATGTCTTTGATTCAATTTACCTCGACTATTGATGAATTGTAGTGCTCAATGGTCTGTGCATAACAAAAACTCTTTGGGAAACAAATAATACCTCCACTTCTTGAGAGCTCACAATATGGCATATAATTCTTGATCATAAATTGAATATCTTCGCTTGGTCTCATTCAGTTTCTCACTAAAGTGAGTAATAGGCCACCCTCTTGATTCAAAACATTATTGCTGCCCCACTAGCATCACAATCAACTTAAAATACCATATTGAAATCAAGAAATGTGTTGGCTAGATTTTATGCACAACGTAAATCTAGGTAGTCATAAGATAAATCTCCTTCATTTAACGATGAAGCTCCCGTGTAAGATGTTTATCTATTTTGTAGGGGTGAATCCTAATAACTACTTTCAGGGGTTTTACTTTAATTCCCTCAACTCGTGAATCACAACTGGTTAATTTGGCAGCAAGTAAGCAACTATGATGGAATATTTGCAGAAGGGGGAAAAATAGAAGTAGGGAAAGAAGAAAGGAAGATGTGTTGACTCAACCAATAGCTATTAGAGTTGGTCTCATCCCCACAAATTAAATAAACAGATAAATCACAACATTCAACAAAGAGGGGAAGAAACAACTTTTAACCTAGATCTAAGATAACACAAAGTTTATTTAAAACCTTGAATAAAAGTAATCAACAAAGCACTATAGACACAAAGTTCTCTACGAATCCACTTTTTATTCAATCCCCAACTTTCACAGAAATCGCATCAAGGGTTCCAACACAAAGTATGAAATCTAAAAAATGCTCTAGTTACAAAAGTCTCTGCTAAACAAGTTCTGATCCTATAACTCATAGGCTCTTCCTCTATTTATAGTGCATTGAGGGGAAATACAAATAAGAAACTTTCAATGAACTCACACATGTGGAAACTATAAAAAGGGAACAATTGACAATCTTTCTCCTAGAAATCCTCTTTGCATGACATGCATGATTTACAGCTGAAGACTAAATCAATGTCTTGCATGTCTGCCACCTATTCTTAATTAAATGACCTTTTCAAACAACTTGAAGTAATGGCTTTTAACAGTTTACTTTAGTTTTACAATTTTTTGTGCGAGAAAATAAGGAGAAGAAGAAAGAGGAGAAGAAAGAAGCCACTCCAGTAGTGGCACTTCATACTTACGCTTTGTTTGATACTGAATGTATTTGTCAAGCATATAGTTCATTGTTTTCCCATCTGCCTTAGCAATAGATCCGCTTTCAATCTTGAACCTTAGTAGTTCCCTGGATAGAATATCAATGTTTTCCTTTACCCTCTTTAAACTAGGTCCAAATTCCTTGACATTTGCATGAAGCCTTACTAATTTCTCAATTGAATCAAAAGTGAAAGGTATGACGACTTCATCAATCTTCTTTTGGAGAACTGGAAGAAATTCTTCAAGGGAAGCTGGTGGTTTGTCGAGAATGAACCTTGTATAATAAAGGACACCATCAATTACTTCCTCTGTAGAGAAAGGGATTACACTTCCCGACACTTCTTCCATTTTGTCTTCTAGCAATTGCATTTCTCCTAGCATATGTTTGAGAACTTTCATGTGGAAAGACACCTTCATTTCTAGTTGCTTAACCTTTTCCATTGATCTATCTGGGGCTATTTGCTCTTCAATCAACACACTCTCAGGTAGTGAATTGATTTTAGCCAAGATCTCCAAGTGGCTTTTAGCAACTGTATTCTTATCTTTTATACCTATCATCAATTCTTTCAACTGAGCCAATGCTTTGTGCATACTTTCCAAGCTAGCCGATACCTCTTTGAATTGCTTTGCCGCTTGGTGCATGATTTTCCTCTCCCATTCATCAATAGCTTTGATTTATTACCTGTATCTTCAACCTTTTTGATCAAATAAGAACTTACTTGTTCCTGTACTAGCACTGGCTATGAGGAAGGTTTAACAACCTTGGTGATAATTTCACATAACTGGGAGATCTGCTCATGAAGTTTGGCTTTCTCTGCTATCTCCTTGTCAAGCTTGGGGAACAAAGTATCTATCAATGTTTGCGTATCCTGCTTCAATCCCTCAGTGGTGACTTGCCCCAGTGGCACTCTGGTCACTGACATATCTGCTGCCGTTAGTTCTTCCTTTAGCTTTCCCTCAGCCGGAATTGATAAATTTGCAAACTTTTGCCCTGATTCCTCAATGACCAGATTTGAAGTAACTTTGGCAGCCTTAGGCCTTTTAACTTTTCCTCCCAAGCTCATGAGCAATTGCAAGTCTTCCTCTTCCAGGTTAATTACTTCCCTAGCCTCTGGAAGTGTTTGCAAAACCAACCAAGCAGATAAGTTATTATTTGGGGAATGAGAATCATCAATATGTATCACCATTTCTTGCTTGGGCCTTGCAATATTAGAATTTAGCACTGTATCATGGCTCTCTCCTCTTGTGCCATCTAGGGAAAGTGCTTTTTCGAATTTTACCATTTGTGCCCTCAATTCTTCTGTAGGAGGAGGTGGAGAACTGGGTGGTAGGGGAGCAAATATGAACGATGTTGGCTTCAATGGTGGAATAACTGTGCCTTCTGGTGCCGGAACTGCTGAAATGCTACGAGTTGATGTAGGAGTAGCTTTGTTAGTAGGCACTTGTGTAATAGGTGAAGACCTTCCTTTCTCCAATGTTGGAGACTTTTTGAGCATTTTTAACTTCTTTGGTCTTCTGCTGCTTTCACCATCATACTTTCTTTTGCTGAAATTCCCGTTATCTGATGCATTAGTGCTTCATCCAATAGTATCCTCTTGTTAACAACCAATTTGAGGTATTAACAAGGACTGCTGAAGACCTTTCCTCAATTGTTTTGCTACCACCTACATTGGTTTGAAGAGTAGCTTTATCCCCTCCCATTTGATGGTATGTATCAAGTATCACATGCCCATTGTCAAAAGGTTTCCAGATATCCTTGCCAAATCAAAATAAAAAATTTGCCGAGTTATCAATCTGTTGAAATCTCTTTTTCCTGACTTCAAATTCATTCTTGCATTTCATCTAGAAATCTTTCAATGAAGGGATGTGCATGTATTCATGGGAGATTGTTTTCTTTGCTATTCCATTAGGATCAAAATTCATCCTGGTTTGGAAAGATTTCTGCTCATAGTAAAGAAACATTTCAGCTTGGATGTTTCTGGGTTTGTAAATACTTTGGCAACTATAGTGGCCAACTATGATTGGGAAGCTAGCTGTCGGCTTGTGTTGTTTTGATTGTAAGTCCTGCAATTCCACCAACTTCCTGCATAGCTCTATGATAATCCACTTATCATTGGGGTACCTCGGTAGCTTGATTGGTTCACCTTAGAAGCCACTAACCCTGAGATAAGTGAAATCAACAAACTGAATGAAGACATAGCCATACTGAGAGACAACTTCCCAAGCTTCCTTGCTTACTCTGCTTGCCTTCGGACCACTATTTAATCTGTAAATGACTTCATAAAAGAAGCCATCATTTACTACCCTGTATTCCTTGTAGTATTCAAGTATCACCAGCTGTGGGTAACACTCATAGATAGGATCCGTGAAAAGTATCCCTCTTCTGTCCAGCTTGGAGAACACCCCTCCCGAGACTGCGGCATACATAAGATATGAAGTCATTTTGAAGTTGAGTGTCTGCCTAACATTCCTTAGCTGCTCACCGATGTCGTTGCTTATGATTTCTGCCCAACTGATCATTGAATTAGCTCTGTTGATTTCAATTGTCTTGACGAAGTGATACATCCACGAGTAGAAGTTCTTCGTGTTACCTTCTCCATTAATTCTGCATAACAACTGGACGATGTCATCAACTTCCTGTATCATATTTGATCTAGGAAGGGTCCTTGGAAATTTAGATGGCTGCCTAGGTTTCCTCAAATAGTTCTTGTTCATAGTACCTATACAGTCCATCGTGCTGTTCTTCCACCAATCAATAGCCTCTTTCATGTGGATTTCAATTACTCTAGATCTTGCAGGAATCTTGAGGCAGTAATTAATGTATTGAGTATCCAACTTTATTACTACATTTCTTGTTGTATCTCTGATTGTTTTGGATAGAGAATGGTAGAATTTAGCACACTAAACAAATTCAGGTAACTGGGCAATAGCCGGAAATGCTGCAGCTTGAATGATTCCACTACCCCTTATAGCTTGCATAAGGGGTGTCCGACAAGTTGCCCTGGATCTGTCAATTATTTCATTGATAGATACCTGCCCCATGTCTGTATCACTCACTTAAACAAGCCTAGACACTATGCATGATTCTGCTGGATAACCTTTGTCATCAAACTTCATTCTCTCTGAACCTACTTTTGCCTGAGACTTCCCTTTTCCACCTTTACCTTAAACTTTTGCAGTTGTGAAAGTTGTATCTCTGTGTGTAGAAATTGCAACTTCTTCTCCTGATTCTGAAGATATATTTAATGTGTCCAACATTGGCCTCAACTTTCTTCTTACAAGTATGTGCACAAGTGAAATATTCCTGTAAACAATTCAGACAAACATTCAACTCATCACCCTTTTATTTATGCATATAGGCAGCCTTGAATTCTGGGAATTACTTCGGGTGCAAGCAAATAGAAATAGGCTTAATGTGAGCTCAATTGGGAGATTGGAAATAACATGCATGGGCTTTTAGAGGGAATAACTAGGAGACTTTGCATGCATTTTCATGGGATGCGTTTGGACAAAGAACAACTGCGTTGAAATTGGAAGACAAAGTATTTGGAATTCACACAACTTTAAAAGATTTTTCCCTTATAAAACTTTGTAGATGCAAGGATAAGTGGATGGTGTGAATGCTTGGGATGATTGGAATTAAGAAGCCAAGGTTATGAATATTCACGCAAGCACTTTAGGAGGTTTGGCTTTTTAAATTTATAACAATTGACTTCTTTCTTCAAAAGATGCATTAAACATAGAAGACCAGCTCCTTAACAACCACGACTTGCCTAAGGAATTGCGTGGAAAATGGAAAGGGAAAGCTGCGTGGATTATGAGAAGGAAGGCTTCTTTGCAAAAGAAAGACAAGGCTTTGAAAATCCACAACTTCACTTAAAAGACCTACGTTGAAAATAAGAAGACAAAACCACTGATATCCATGACTTAGCTTGTAATTTCTGCCATCTAAAAAAAATGCATGGAAATTAGGAGACAAGGCTGCTAATATTCACGATTTTCTTTAAATGATTGCTCCCTTTTGTAATTGTGTGGATTTTAGGAAGACTGGATTGAATATATCCACGATTTCACTTAAAAGACTTTGCTTTTTAATACAAGAGGCTGCGTGTACTTGCAAGTGTATGGATATTACTACATTTCCTGTTGTATCTCTGATTGTTTTGGACAGAGAATGGTAGAATTTAGCACACTAAAACAAATTCAGGTAATTGGGCAGTAGCCGGAAATGCTGCAGCTTGAATGATTCCACTACCCCTTATAGCTTGCATAAGGGGTGTCCGACAAGCTGCCTTGGATCTGTCAATTATTTCACTAATAGATACCTGCCCCATGTCTGTATCACTCACTTCAACAAGCCTAGACACTATGCATGATTCTGCTGGATAACCTTTGTCATCAAACTTCATTCTGTCTGAACCTACTTTTGCTTGAGACTTCCCTTTTCCACCTTAACCTTAAACTTTTGCAGTTGTGAAAGTTGTATCTCTGTGTGTAGAAATTGCAACTTCTTCTCCTGATTCTGAAGATATATTTAATGTGTCCGACATTGGCCTCAACTTTCTTCTTACAAGTATGTGTACAAGTGAAATATTCCTGTAAACAATTCAGACAAACATTCAACTCAACACCCTTTTATTTATGCATATAGGCAGCCTTGAATTCTGGGAATTACTTCGGGTGCAAGCAAATAGAAATAGACTTAATGTGAGCTCAATTGGGAGATTGGAAATAACATGCATGGGCTTTTAGAGGGAATAACTGGGAGACTTTGCATGCATTTTCATGGGATGCGTTTGGACAAAGAACAACTGCGTTGAAATTGGAAGACAAAGTATTTGGAATTCACACAACTTTAAAAGATTTTTCCCTTATAAAACTTCGTAGATGCAAGGATAAGTGGATGGTGTGAATGCTTGGGATGATTGGAATTAAGAAGCCAAGGTTATGAATATTCACGCAAGCACTTTAGGAGGTTTGGCTTTTTAAATTTATAACAATTGACTTCTTTCTTCAAAAGATGCGTTAAACATAGAAGACCAGCTCCTTAACAACCACGACTTGCCTAAGGAATTGCGTGGAAAATAGAAAGGGAAAGCTGCGTGGATTATGAGAAGGAAGGCTTCTTTGCAAAAGAAAGACAAGGCTTTGAAAATCCACAACTTCACTTAAAAGACTTACGTTGAAAATAACAAGACAAAACCACCGATATCCATGACTTAGCTTGTAATTTCTGCCATCTAAAAAAAATGCATGGAAATTAGGAGACAAGGCTGCTAATATTGACGATTTTCTTTAAATGATTGCTCCCTTTTGTAATTGTGTGGATTTTAGGAAGACTGGATTGAATATATCCACGATTTCACTTAAAAGACTGTGCTTTTTAATACAAGAGGCTGCGTGTACTTGCAAGTGTATGGATTCTCTTCAAATGGGTAGACAAGACTAAGGCAATCCATGATTTGCACTTAAAAGACTATCGTGGATTTTGAGGAGAGTGGATGATTGAAAATCAGTCAGAATCACAATTTGCTTTTAAGTGACTTTGCCTTGTGCTTTTTAATACAAAAATGGCGTTGAAAATTAGAAGACAAGCTTCGAAACATCCACAATTTGCACTTAAGTGATTTTCTTTTTATTTAAAAACAATTGTGCACATTCCTAAAAGCTGCGTGGATACTGGATGGGGAGGATTCCTTCAAATTAGCAGACAAGACACTGGGAATCTGCGATTTGCATTAAAGAAAACCTTTACCTTTTAAAAATTGAAACTTGACTTTGCACATGCTTGAAAAACCACAACTTGGCCTGAATACTTGCGGGAATTCATTTTAATTACAGCTGTGACAAGTGGACTTGCAATAAAAACAATGGAGAGCTCTTCAAAACCCCAGGCGTAGGAAGAAAGACAAGGCTATGGTGATTGCCGGGTGCAAAATGGAAAAAAACCAAAACCAGAACACAAAAGAAGTAAATAAAAACAAAATACCTGAAAGAAGCTATTGGCAATTGCTCGAAAATAATTCTCCAATTAGCTAGTCTATAATACTCTTCCCCACGTGAATGCTCCAATTTGAGGTGAAAGTAATACTGGTGTGGTAACAATGATGGGGTGAAGTCCTTTAAATAACCCAAATTTCTTAATTTTAGCTCAATCTATTTTAATAAGAACTTTATTTATTTAATATAAAAATAAATAAAACGCTTTTATATAACTAGACTAAGTCTGGGAAGGGAATTGAGTGAGCTTTTGCATATGGGTATTTGACGAACGTGGCTTTATGACTTCTTGGAGATAGCTTTGAGCAATGCAAATAACAATAGACAAAACAAAACACAAAAACATGACACGTCACTTAAAATGAACGAAATTTTTGAAAAAAGGGGAGTCATAGATTTCAGGGTGAATTCTTGGGGACACTAAAATGCCAATATTGTTTGTACAGTCACTTTCTTCATCAAACTTTGAAAGCTATGCTCTGCTTCTATTGTCTAAAAAAACATTTTCCTATCTTGTCTCATTGTCTCTTTGCATATCCCAATGAAGGATTCGATGAACTTCCTATAAGAATTTCTCAATCCACGGAAGCTTATGGCTTCAAATATGCTTTTGAGTGATGGCTACTCAACAATGGCTTTCACCTTGTCTGGATCCATCTTCAATCCAACTTGAGAAATTACAAATCCCAAGTACACCAACTCTTCCTTCATAAAGCTGCATTTCTTTAGTCGATTAGAAACTTCTCCTCTCTCAGCCCATGCAACACTAGCCTTATGTGTATCAAGTGCTCTTCTTTTGTCCTGTAGAAAACCAAAATGTCATCCAAATATACAATGACAAACTTCCCAAGGAATGGTTTCAAGACTTCTTTCATGAATCTCATGAATGTATTTGGCAATTCTTTGCCTTGAATGCATTTTTCCACTCATCCACTTCTCTAATTCTGATATGATGATATGGACTCTTTATATCAATCTTTGTGAAGTACCATGCTTGCTCAAACAATCCATCAAGTCATCCATGTGTCATAATGGAAATTTGTACTGATCCTTATCTTGTTGGAGGCTCTTGAATCTGTGCACAATCACCGTTCTCCATTCTCCATTCTCGTTAGGTGTTAACCTATATTTTGCCTAGTTCGGAAAATTATTTACAGGAATTAGATTCATATGATTATGTATTCTCCTCAGAGGTGGTAGACCTTCAGGTAGATCATTGGAAATGATCTTCTCAAACTCACCCAACACATCCTTCACTTCTCTAGGAAAATCAATAGACTCTTTTGCAATCCCAACTTGCAATTGCTTGGAAATGAAAGAAAAACATCATTTCTTCCTTTTCACCCCCTTTAGGAATTACGTTCTTGAAACCAACAATATTGTTGGACTGCTGTCCACTTCCTCTCCTTTTTCTTTCAATTGACTCAAAGTATACTTTCCTACTATCCTTCTCAAAGGTGTAGGTATTTTCTTTTTCATCATTCATGGCCTCTATCAACCTACCAAGGTCTTCCCAACAACACATGGCATACATTTGTGGGCATTATTTGGCACAAAAGTTCTTTATATGAACTAATCTGAAAATTCACTAAATATTATTCAGTCACCAAAATTTGATGTCCTTTTACCAAGGCATCTTATATTGATTTCAGTGCGTTAATCTCCTCAAATTGATATTTTCTACCATTTTTTGGGCACAAGATGATCAATGTTATCACTATGGATAACTCTATGGTACTTACATCTAGACTTGCATATGGTTTGAAAAGATTCTTTTTTTGCATTGATTCATTCTCCTCTTTCGCTAGTTTCAGGAACACTCTCTTCATCATAAGATCTTCTCCATGTTGTGGTTCGTCTGTGTTATTAATTAATGCAATAATTTCTTCATCCTCTTGTGCAGTGTGATTGTTGGCCACTTGCCATTATTTTGATTTGCTTGTGGGTACTCAAATGCTTGATGCCCAATTTCTCCACATCTAAAGCATGTACCCATGAATCCTCTTCCTCGTCCACAATATTCTTTTCCTCTAGAAATATATCCTTTGCCTCTTGGTGCATGACTATTGCCTTCTCAAGTACTTGCTTCCCCTTACTGCATGGTATGCCCTCTACCACTACTTTCTTGTCCTCTCCTGAGTGAGAACTTCCCTTTTCCTCTAGCCGTACCTTGTTGTCTCCTAGAAAACTTCTCTTCTACCTTCGAAGCACATTGATAGGCCTTTTTTCCACCACACAACATTATGATTTCTAGCTCATCTTCGATGGAAATACGTAGACCAGTTACTTACCTTGAGGTTTTTTCTTCATCATCCTAAACATGACCAACTCACATGACGAACTTGTAAAATTCCTCTATGTAAATTATTGGGATGTCGCATTATGACTTGTTGAGGTTTAGATGGCATTTGCAAAATTTGGTTTTGCATTTATGGCAGGTTATTATTGGTATTAGCTTGTATAAGAACAATTTTATCCAGCAGTTAGGTCGTTATCAAGTGGTGGATTTTGGCTAGTAGTGGGGGTGGGATTTTTGATATTGGTGTATTTGGTTGGAAGATTATTGATGTTGGTGTTATTGGTAGGAGGATTATTTGGAGGATTTGAAGGTGACTTCGTTGGTGTTGTTTCCAAATGCTCTAGTTTGGGGAACTTAAACGTATGAGCACTTCTTTGTAGGGGTGACATATAAATTTCTATCCAAATCATTAAAGATGATTACGAGATTTTCTTGAGTGATTTCAACAATGTTACATTGAATGGCTGGAGTAGGTTGAGATTGAAAACAAGTGCAGTGTGAGTGGTTTTGTTCAATGGTGATTACAAAAGGGAAAAATGAGCAAATCCATATAGAATCGAAATGGGTTGAGACTTGATATAAAAACTCTAAGGGGTGACGGTTATAGGTGATGAGAGGAAGCATTATGGGCTAAAAGAATGAATAATTGTGAGAGATAAAAAGGTGATGATAAGGATTAGGAGATAGAATGAAATAAAATGATAGGAAGTTGATATGATAAGAGATTAAAAAACTTGAATATGACTCGATCAAGTTTCGAGTAAGATTCATGTTAGACTCACTAGGATGTATGTTAGCTAAGATGGTCAATATGATTATTGTCTCTCTCTTCTCAATAATATAGACTAAGATATAAGTAGGAGACCATTCTAGGGCCAACACATAAGTCAAGGAGAGCGCCTAATGGCTTAGTAGTTATGGATCTAGAAGAGAGTAATCTACGCTTGTATTGAAGGTGTAGGTTTCCGAAGATTATGTCTAAGATATAGGGATGGAGTCTTACTAGAGTCCTAAGGTTGTAAGAGTAATGAGAATAAGCAAGAGCTTAGTCTAGACTGATGGTTGTAATGCCATTTGGTGTTTGAGCACGGGCTGTAATAAATAATGCAATTGACAAAGTAATGCTACACTATCCTAGTATAATACATGATACATCAAATATAATCAACAATATCAACATAAAGGAAACAAAAGGTTTGGTGATACTACCTTTGTGAAGACACTGTTGGCGCATTGACCTCCCATGGTTAGTGAGAGAGTTTTAGTGGGTGGATCACAACAAGAGGGTTATGTAGAAGACCCAAGTATACAAAAGATGGAGTCTCCAAAGACTTGGTAACCTTACTGGTGCATCTTCTATTCTTGTTGGTCCTACTAACCCAATGCTCCAAAGTAGACCTCAAAGTATAAGCTCTACTAAACCCTAAAACTCTTGAACCTTTAAGGCCAGATTTGTGAGTGAAAGAAGAACAAACTTTGTGATGATGATCTAGAGAAATAACAACAATGACACCTATCTAAAGGAGAACATAACTTGAAGTCAAAATCTCTCTTATGTGAGGGCATCAACCATGGGCATAGTTGTTTGGAAGAGAAGATAAATAATAAACACATATTAGATATCCACCATGAATTTGCCAAGGATTATAGTTTATGATTGTACAACAAATTATAATGAATTAAACATAGATTGCAGATTTACAGTGCATTATAGTTTAATGTAAAGAGTCCATAACACATTACAAATGAACACAGAACACAAGATTTAAGTGGAAAAACCTTTCGGTAAACAACCCACTAAGAAAATCACTTATCTTTATTGAGAATAGTATTTCACCTAACACTCCTAGTACTTCCGGTAGATCCCCTGCAATTACACCTTCTAAAAGGATTTACAAACTGTCACAAACATTCGCTCATGTGCAAAGATCAAGCTCGCATCATTTGCATCATGTTTCATGCTATTTGGATATAAATTGCTCGCATAATTCACATAATCATTATTACTTATTGTAACCAATCTCAAATGAGATCACCTTGTTTTATACAAGGCGGGTGGCCTGTTGCATGGGTCACTCTTATAATTCAAATTTATATTTGCCAATACGGTATGGGATCCACCATCTTATGTTTAAAACATAAGTTATAAGCCACAAATTTTAGTCTTTGGCGGGTTTTTAATAAAAATAGTTTCCCACTTAATATTACAAACCCCAACACTCCCCCTTAATATTAAGTAGGGAAACATGCCAAGTCACATTTTTATACAAAAGAAATTACAATCCATAAATCATCAAAGTGATTTAGGCTAGCATGCAAACATATAACAATTGTTCCTCATAACACATGCCAAGTCACCTTTTTGTACAAAAGGAATTACAATCCATAAATCATCAAAGTGATTTAGGCTAGCATGAAAACATAGCTCTTTGATCCGCGGATTTTACAAAAGCCACAATGTTGTGCTTTAGTCTTTCGCGGGTTTTGCAAAAATACATGCCCTGGTACCAAGCTTTAGCATTTCGCGGATTTTGGAAAATATGTGGTTCAAGGCTTAGTGTTCCACGGATTTTGAAAAAGCCGCAACACAGAGCTTTTTAATGTCCTGAAGGTTTTAAGAAAAACATGTTGTGGCACGAAGTTGTCAGTGCTTTGCGGATTTTAGAAAAGCCGCAGTACAATGCATAGTGATCCGCATTTTTTTAGAAAAACCGCAACTCATTTTTTTAATGCCCCTCGAGTTTTAAGAAAAACATGCCTCGGTACAAAGCAGTAGTGCTTCACGGATTTTGGAAAAAAAAATGTGACACATAGGAACAAACAAAATTCTCAAGATAAAGTGATTAAGTATGAAGTCTTACATAATATTATGGAGTCTTTTATAAAACAAGAATCTCTCATATCTAATGCTTTGTTGGGTATTACAAGTAAACTCACATGAAGTGATTATTTACTTAAACATAGTGGAAATAGTTTAGGGAGTTTACAACAAGCACAATCAGGCTGATAAGAGGTGGCATTGACATGCTCATTCCCCCTCAAGGGAAACTTTGAAAGGCCATACACTCATCTGATTCAGAGGTGAAGATCAATGTCATTAACATGAAAGTCATGCTCATCTGATTTAGAGGTGAAGATCAACGTCATTCACATGATCATTTGAGTTAAACAACATATGCTCATCTGATTCAGAGGTGGAGATCAAAGTCATCCACATGATCATTTGAGCCAAATTCTGAAAGGCGTAACATGGCACAAAATTTGTAGAACTTTGCAACACTGAATGGCTTTGTAAAAATATTTGCTACTTGATCTTCAGTAGAACAAAACTTGAGATCAATGTCACCATTTAGAACTTTCTCCCGAATAAAGTGCATATGTAATTCAATATGCTTGGTCTTTTGATGTTGAATTGGATTGTTTGCGAGAGCAATGCAACTTTGGCTGTCATATAGAAGAAAAATACTTATGTTGACGCCCATATAAAGTTCATCCAACAATCTTTTCAGCCACATAGCTTCTTTTGTTGCTTCCATAACATTTCTATACTCTGCTTCAGTAGAAGATATATATTGTTGGTTGCTTCTTGCTACTCTAAGTGATTGCACCTACACCCAACTTGAAAACATATCCAAAAGTAGATTTTCTATCCACAATATCCCCAGCATGGTCAGAATCACAATATCCAAATAAATTTGCATCATTATTAGAAGAATAATACAAACCATAATTGATTGTACCTTTGATATACCTTAGAATTATTTTTGTCATTTTCCAATGGTCCTCATAAGGATTTTGCATGAATCTAGAAACAATTCCAACTACATAGGATATATCAAGCCTAGTGATAGTTAAATAAATCAAACTACCAACAAGTTGTCTATATAGAGTAGGGTTAAATTTATCACAAGTAGGTTTTGGATCTAATTTAACACCAACTTCCATAGGAATAGAGACAGACTTACAATCAATCATGTTAAATCTTTTAAGCAGGTTAGAAGCATACTGTGCTTGAGATGCAACAATAGATTTGTGATTTTGACAAATAATCATGTCTAAAAAATGATTTGGTAACAGACCTAAATCAGTCATTTCAAAATGTTGTCTTAATTTTTCTTTGATTTTAAGAATTAGATTCTTATCACTACTAGTAATCAAGAGATCATCAACATATAAGACAATAATGATAACATGATTGTTTTCATATTTTACAAACAAATCATTATCAGCAAAACAATTTTTGAAACCAAGATCTTGAAAGAAACTATTTATCTTAGCATACTGAAAGATCCCCAATGGGCTTGTTTAAGACCATACAAAGATTTTTTAATCAATTTACACACAAATAATTCCTTACTGAATGTTCTGGCAAACCCTTTAATGCAACATGTAAATTTATTCTTTCAAATCACCATTTAAGATGACATTCTTAACATCCATTTGATGAACTCCCATTATGTGTCAGAGTAAAGCTAGAAGTCAAAGTGCTCATTTTACAAAAATCAGAATTTCAATATGCAGGTTTCTGAGTAAACCCTTTAGCTAATCATGTTTGTCTTGAAATATATTATCTTAACAACATAAACCCCCAAACTTCATTTATATACAAGCCATAATAAATCCTATATTGCTTTGGTTTAGTTGAGGAAGATGGAGTTCCCATTTGACAATTCTTGCTTAGGAAATTGTATCCATCTTCACATAGCTTCAAACCATCTTTCAATATGCCTTTCTTCGATTCAACTATTGTCATAAACTCACTGAAAACACTTGATCACAAACACTGCTGAAATTGCGGGTCACCTGGAAATCTCAATTATGGCCGGAGAGGGATCTTCTGAAACCAATCTCTTGACGCCTCAATCCCTTGGAGTTTTCGTCAACAAGAGATGAAAATCCACAAGGGTTTTCCCTTCCAACATTCTGATAAAAGCTGATCCTCTTGGAACAATGCAAAATCTGATAATACTAGTCTCTAGGCCTAAGCAAATCGAGATTGCTCATATATAGGGAAAAAAGCCACAAAAAGCACCTCACTCAGCCAATAATATTCTTTCTTTCCCCTATGGCTAGTCGCATTTTTCCCTATGGGCCATTGGCACATTTCCCTATTTATGACTCCCAAAGAGCAAGTCGCAATTTTCTCCCATAATGAATTAAATTTAATTGTGATTTTGACATTGACATTTTTATTTTATTAATAAGCTTTATTATTTCTTATATGTGCAACTTATAATGTTATTTTAAAAATATTTGCACAATATAATAAAATAATAAAAACTTAGTCATCCTAGATACCTCCTTTGGCCGTCGGGTAGACAAAAAGGGCCAAAGGTCTTCATTCTAGCTCATTTGGAAAGAGAGGGCATTACACATACCAAGTTCTATGAACTTGTTTAAGATCGTACAAAGATTTTTTAAGCTTACACGAAATAATTCTTTACCAGGTTCTTCAAACCCTTTAGGTTGATGCAAGTAAATTTCTTCAGAGCTACACGACTTTTCAAATCATCATTTAAGAAAAATTCTTAACATTTTTGATGAATCTCCCAGGGATGAGCAGCTAAAGCTAGAAGAATCCTAACAATGCTACCATCCAAGTTGGCAGTTTTCTAAAGGAGCATAAGGTTAACTCAGTTTAGAAATAGGATAGTTTCAATAAACCAAGTTTCTAAGTAAACCCTCTAGCTACTAATCTTGCCTTGAACTTATCTATCTTACCAATAGAGTTGAACTTGATTTTATATAGTCATTTAGATCCTACAATATTTCTTTTAGGAGGAAGGACTATGTCCCAAGTTTATTCTTGATTAGAGCATTGTTTTCAGTTTCCATAGTTTAAATCCATCTTTTATCTAGACTCACTTTTTCAAAAGATTCAGGTTCAACCTCATATAAAATTGACAATGCATAATAAGAATGATGGTTGCGGGTCTCTTTTCTCAGGGTTTTTAACTGAGAATTAGAAACAAGATTTTGAGCCCATTTTAGGATTCTTGACTGAGACACAGATGGTGATGACTCCCCCTCAATATCCACATTCATCATATCTGACGAAGGTTGCTCGACTGAGACACAGATGGTGATGACTCCTCAATATCCACATTCAATATATCTAACGAAGGTTATCAATCTCTAAAATTTTGTTTACATATTATCTAGAGAAGGGTTATCAATCTCTAAAATGTCAGACCCATGAGAAACAAAGGGAAGAGAGAGAATCACAAAATGGTTTTTCAAGCACATGAACATTCTTATTTTATATGATCTCATGTTTGGATGGATATACTCTTAATCTTTTTGTGCGACTGACATACGCAACAAAGATACAAGAGTAGGTAGGATCAAGTTTCTGCCTTTTGACTTTATGAATGAGAAGAGAAACATGACTACCAAATATCTTTATCAGGTTTTTGTTTGGTCCATACATCATGAGGTCTAGTTTGATGCAAGGATTTAGTAGGAACCCTATTTAGAATGTGGATAGCAGTGTTCATGGCTTCATCCCATAGAAACTTAGGCACTTAAGACGCATGAAGCATTGTCTTGGCCATTTCTATTATAGTTTTATTCTTCCTTTCAACTATGTCGTTTCGCTATGGGGAATATGGAGTTGCTAAATCTCTTTGAATTCCACAATACACACAAAAGTCATCAAACTTCTTATTAACATACTCACCTCTATTATCAATTCTTTTTCTTTTGATTTTCAAATTAGCCATGTTTTCAACCAAGGCTTTAAACTCTTGAAACTTAAACAGAACATCAGACTTTTTTTTTTATATAATAAGACGAAGTCATTCTAAAAAAGTCATCAATGAAACTTACAACATACAAGACTCCACTGAGAGAGGGAACTTCCAAAGGACCTCTTACATCACTAAGGATTAACTCAAGCAAGTTAGAGGGATTAGAATCGTGATGTTTATGAAATGGTTCAACATGTTTCTTACCAAGCAAGCAATTTTCACAAGATCCATGGTCTGATTTCATCTTAGGAAGACCTATCACAAGGCTAAAACGAAACATTTCATACAACCTCTTAAAGTTCACATGCCCAAGTCTTTCATGCCACAATTGAACATCATTACAAGAAGAAGAAGAAAAACAAGTTTCAACAACAAATCCATCAAAGATATACAAACCATTTTTCTGGATACCAGCAATAAAAACATTACCAAGCTCATTCTTCACATACCATCTATCATTGAATAACACAACTTTACAATTTTCTTTAGTTAGTTGAAAACAAGATTAAAGGTTTTTTTTAAGCTAGTAACAAATAAAACATTTCTAATAGTTCCATTTTCTAACTTAACATTTCCACAACTTTCAGGTCTAATGACAGAATTATCACCTAGATATATATATATATATATATATATATATATATATGACATTCCACAACATCTGAAAGAGTTTCATGAATATAGGTCATGTGCCTAGAGGCACCACTATTTAAGATCCATTCATTGTCATTAGAGGCTGAGAGAGCAATATAAAGAGCAACAAGTTGCTCTGCATTGTTAGTTTGGTTTTTAGCATGATTCTGATTTTTATTCTTCTTTTTATCGTTGAAGTTCTTACTTTTAGCATTGTTATTACACGTATTTCAATTAGAATAACAGCCAGCTATTTTATGACCAAATTTACCACATTTAGTACAAGTGCCATCAAACTTTAAATTTTTTATTATTTTTATTGTTAATAAAATTGATCTTAGATTTAAAATTAGATTTCTGATTAAAATTAATGTTATTCTGATTTTAACAAATTTCTGATTTTGGGAGAACAATGCCTAAGAGGCATTCTCTTTTAAATCAAAGTTCTCCATTACTCTTTCTGCTGAATTAGAAGAGATGATAAAATATCCAAATCAGGCAAATCAGATTCATTTTGATACTTAAGAGTTAAAGATAGAGATGTAGATTCTAAACTTTTCGTGAATGCTAATTTGAATAATAAAATACAACAACTTATCTTAGAATAACTCACAGTTACAACCATTTAAACTGATCCTTAATATTCTTAATTTTGGCTATGAAATTAATTGTCTTTTCATCTACTTTCATTAGAGTTGTAAACAATTCCATGATTAGCTTAATGATCTTCAAACTCAAGCAAGTTAGATGAATTAGACTCGTGATGTTTATGAAATGGTTCACATGTTGCTTGCCACGTAAACAACTTTCACAAGATCCATGGTATGATTTCGTCTCAGGAAGACCTATCACAAGGATAAGATGAGACATTTCATACAAACTCTTAAAGTTCACATGCCCAAGCCTTTCATGCCACAGTTGAATATCATTACAAGAAGAAGAAGAAAAACATGATTCAGACACAAATCCATCAAAGATATATAAACCATTCTTCTGTAAACCAACAACAATAACTCTACCAAACTCATTCTTCACATACCATTTATCTTTCAATAATACAACTTTATAGTTTTCTTTAGTTAGTTGAGAACAAGATAAAAGATTCTTTTTTAAGTTAGGAACAAATAAAACATTTCTATTAGTTCCATTTTCTAACTTAACATGTCCACAACTTTCAGAATTAATGAAAAAATTGTCACCTAGATATATATTTTCATGACATTTCACAACATCTAAAAGAATTTCATGAATATGCCTAGATGCACCACTATCTAGAATCCATTCATTGTCAGTAGAGGTTGAAAGAGCAACAAAGTGCTCAACATTATTAACTTGGTTTTTAACATGATTCTCATTTTTGTTCTTCTTTTTATTGTTGAAGTTCTTACTTTTAACATTGTTATTAATTTTATTTGTATTATAATAACAATTGGTTGATTTATGACCAAATTTACCACATTTAGTACAAGTGCCATCAAAGTTAAAGTTAAACTTTGGGTTGTTTCTATTGTTGTTAAGATTGAACTTAGAGTTAAAGTTTGATATCTGATTAGAATTACCGCTATTGTGGTTTTTAACAAATTTCTGATTTTGGGAGATTAATGCCCGTTAGGCATTTTCTTTTGAATCAAATTTCTTCATTACTCTTTCTTCCTAAATTAGAATAGATGATATAGTATCCAAATCAAGCAAATCAGATTCATTTTGAAACTTAGAGTTCAAGATAGAGATGTAGTTTCTAAACTTTTCATGATGTTAATCTGAATAGAAAATACAACAAATCTTGAAATAACTCACAATTACAACCATCTAACTGAGCCTTAATATTCTTAATTTTGGCTAGGTAATTAACTATCTTTTCATCTCCTTTCATTGGAGTTGTTAACAATTCCATGATTAGCTTAATTGTCTTAGAAAGACGACTGTCTTCATGCATAGTTTGCAATTGATTCCATGCATCAACCAAAGACTCCATATGTCTTATATGCAACAAAAATTCATCTTTAATACTTTGCAACAGGATAGACATGACCTCTTGTTTTTTTGGAAGAAGGCAGTCAAGCTTTCAGGGTTAACTTGTCTTCTAGTGGGTCATTTTTCAACACTACTAACTAAATCCCATAGCTTTCTAGCCATAAAGATAGCTTTTAGCCTGACTCTCCAAATACTAGAATTAGTAGCGTTTAACAACTGAGATTTGTCCATAGAGAAGTTAGATGAGCTAGCCATACTTTTAAGAAAACTTAGAAAACTAGAAAAAATAGTGTTATGCGGTTTTAATAGTTGCAGAGATCCACGGAGTGAAGAAAACATACTTCCGCAAAAGCGAAACAAAGAAAATTACTTGTAACTTAATTAAAACACTCTCAAACAAAGTATGAGAATCAAAAATAGAAGCCACAGACTACAAAACACTAGCCACGAAAAGGCATGAGGCAACATAAAAGAAGTTATAGAATGTCCGAATTAGGAAGCTGCGAAGTAAGAAATCAATGTTCTGCGGGATTTTTTAACTTTTAGTGTTCCGCGGAAAGATAAGGAAAAAGCTGCTGAACAAGGAACGAAGAAAAGTCGTGAGACATAGAAACTCGAATAAAGTTGCGAGACAATGGATCGTGGAAAAAAGCCACGTAACAAGGAAAAAAAGACTACGAGACAAGGAATGTCCGCGGAACAAAAGATTTTTGCAAGACAAAAAAGGTTAGCAAAGCAAAAAGAAAGTTTGCGAAACAACGAACTTCCGCAAAGCAAAGCTATGTCCGTGAAGCAACGGAAAATGCAAGTAGCCATGGGACAAGGCTGGAAGCCGCACAACAAGCAGAACTCGGCGGAACAAGTCAACAAGCCGTTATAGAATGCAGAATGCCGTGCAAACAAAACACAATGTCCCGAACAAGGCTGAAAGTTGTGGAACAAGGCATAATGTTGTGCAAGAAGTAGAAAAGCTACAGAACTGACAAGATTTTGCACACCAAGCAGAAAGCATCATAATGCCGTGAAGCAAGGCAGAAAGTTGTACAACTACAAAAATGTTGCACAACATGGTTGGAAGTCGTGCAACAAGGCAAAAATGTTGCGCAACAAAGCAAAGAGCTGCAAAGCAAAGAAAAGTCCGCGCAACAAACAAAAATGTTGCGTAAGACTAACAGATGGACGCGGATCACAATTGCAATCACACAAAAGAATGTGGAAGATAAGTATAAACACAATTTGATCTTCCTCAACTATTTAAATCATGAAAAACTTTTAAATTTAACTTGTTTCTTAGATAATTGGAGTTTTACACCTGTAAAGCTGAAAAACGCTGTGCGACGCTACTTAAGGTTTCGCGGGTCGTGAAATTTTTCAGCGATTGATCTTCAAGTGAATCGTCACCTACAAAACAGATTTATCCTGCACAACCACAAACATCTAGCTTTGATACCATGTTAGGACATGTGGGAATAAATAATAAACACATTAGATATCCACCATGAATTTGCCAAGGATTATAAGTTATGATTGTACAACAAATTATAATTAATTAAACATAGATCGCGGATTTACAGAGTGCATTATAGTTTAATGTAAAGAGCCCATAACACATTACAAATGAACACAAAACACAAGATTTAAGTGGGAAAACCTTTTGGTAAAACACCCACTGAGAAAATCACTTATCTTTATTGAGAATAGAATTTCACCCAACACTCCCGCTATTTCCGGTGGATACCCTATAGTTACACCTTCTAAAAGGAATTACAAACTGTCACAAACATTCGCTTATGTGCAAAAATCAAGCTCACATCATTTGCATTATGTTTCTTGCATCTGCTCTCATTGCTCGCATAATTTTCATGTGTGTTACTTCCTTGTAACCAATCTCAAATGAGATCACCTTGTTTTATACAAGGTAGGTGGCCCATTGCATGGGTCACTCTTACTATTCAAATTTAAATATCCGCGAACGTGGTATGGGAATCCACCACCTTATGTTTTAAACATAAGTTATAAGTCACGACTTTTAGTCTTTGGTAGGTTTTAATCTAGGTTATCGGAAACGCTTGTACAGGTAGCGGGAGCGGGAGCGGGAGCGCCTGTGGGAGTGGCCAGGGAGCGGGTAGGCATTGTGGAAACGCGCGGGTACGGCGGCCGTACCCGCGCGTTTCCACAGCGCCTGCCTGCTCCCTGGCCGCTCTCGCATAGAAAAACACGCGTCTTTTAATTTTTAATGCTTATTATTTTATTTCATTTGTTTGGTAATGCTTAAGATTGGGCCCCGGTTAATATAATTAAGGTTGGCTCATGGGATTTTGAAGGGAAGCGCAAAATTGCATTCTAAGAAATATATTAGAAAATAAATCTGAAAAAGGAAGAAAGCGATTCTTGAATGCTCCACCTCAGGAGAAGAGTACAATGAGAAAAAATAAAAAAGAGTTATTAAGAGAAACAATTTGAATATTTTAAAATCTTTAAAGCTTTTCAACAACCCATTTATATTGCAATGCGTTTTAACTTCCATTTATTTCGATGTTTGATGTTGTAGAAAATTGGTTCACTTGATGTTTGTGTTCGAAGCCCTCGGTTGATTATGGGGATATCAATATGTTTTTTTTTTTTTTTTTAAGTTCTATGCATTTATGAGATTATTTATGGTTTCCTCTATTCATTTATGGGATTGTGGGAGATATAAATCTATAGTGTCTTTTTTTAAGAAGTCTGGTTGATTTTTTTTGTGTTGTAGTTTCCTCATTTCTAAGTTTCTAAGTTTTATCGGTATCCTAGCTTGTTTGTTGTGGTTATTCACTTATTTAGATTATAACTTGTCTTTTATTTTGTCTTTCATAAGCATAATATGTGGTTAATAATTAAATTCCTATTTAGAAGGCTGAAATTTATATATTTTTTAATTTTTATATAGTTTTTGTACTGCCGTATCCTACGCCGTATCCGGGGTAAAAAAAAATTTTGCCGTTTCCGCGTATCGGATACCCCACTCCCGCTCCTGTATCCAAAACGTTTCGGTAACTTAGGTTTTAATCAAAACAGTTTTCCTCTTAATATTACAAACCCCAACAGTTGTGCCAAGTAATCCTTGTTCGCCTCTGCAAGACTAGGCCAATGTTCATAGGAACTTCATAGGCAATAGCTTGTAACTTTTAAAACATTGCAGAAACTTAGATCGCAGGCATCTCATAGCAAAATGTATTGTCCCTAAGCGGGCACTTTAAAACAATTTTGGATTTCCTGGAAACACTACTTTTTATCTTTGTGGAAAAATGAATGGAAAACTGATTTTTTCGTAAATCCTTATAAAAAATACAACAATCTAGAAATTCTAGAAAAATACCCTTATAGATGAAGATACAACATTATAAAATACCCTTTTAATCAAATAAATTTGAATAATGTGAACCCGGATTTTTATTGCAAACCCTAGGGAAAAATACAAAATTTTATATGAAATGACAACTATCTTCAAAGTCCAAACCCTCATGGACAAAATACAACAATGTGATTTCTTACTTTTGCTTAAGAAAAATCAACAATTAGAGATACCGACAAGGGGCAAAGCCTTTAGAAATCCACTTGGCACATGAATATGAAAGAAAATAATTATTACAATTAGTGGATGAATTTATTTCTCAACTGAATTAAAAGATTAATACAAGCGACTGTTTGATGCCAAATCTGCAAAGAGAAGGGCTGTAGTTTCTATCCTTGGGCAGATTAGGGCCTTGTGCAAGCCCTACCACCAAATGCACCACCCAAAACCCCTGCAACAACTCCCACAAGGGTTTGATCCACTCCCTTAGAGGGTCGGCCAGCTCTAAAAGACCCCAAAACCACTCTCAAAATGCTCTCCAATGTTGTTCCTACTAAATGATGGATGCCCTAGCTGATATACGTATGAAATTTGATCTCTTGTGGATGCCCTAGCTGCCATCCACTGAAATTCACCTTAAATTTGTGCCCTAGCTCTAATTAACTGAAATGCAGCTTGAATGTGACCTCTGTATGAAATTACCAAGGAAAAATTGGTTTTTTCATCCCCAAAATCTATAGGCTAAAGAGGGTTTTTGTCCTCAATAGCTGAAAACACAAGGGTTTACGTCCTCTAATGCTAGAGTTGGAGCAATAACTCTTCATCAAACTTATCATAATAGCCAAAAAGATGTTTGCAAATGAACCCCTACACCTTCTTTTATACTTTTCTGCTAAGTAGCCGATACGACACTCGTAGGGCACTTGGTACTGGTACGAAACGTATCCGTTACAGGTACGGCCTAGATAAGTTCTCGGAAACGGCCATGCAGGTTTGGGTACGGCCGGGTATGTTTGTAGATGTACCCGTACATGCTTGGCCGTATCCTACCATATCCTGGCCCAAAATCTGTGTTTTTTTAAATATTCTTTTTTCTAGTTTAAATTTAATATATCATTATAGCAGAAATTACAGTTTTCACAGCACCATTATTCTACAGAAGGTACCAAATACAAGGCATCATAAACATGGATAAAAATAACATGTATGAAATAAATCATAAATGTATTAAACACCTCAACTAGATATGGTAGGGACAAATGAAATTATGAATTTATGAGTAGTTTGTTGTGGTTATTTATCTTGTTTTGTTTTTCATATGCATAATATGTGGTTAATTCCTATTTAGTAGGATATAATTTATATATATATTTTATACGGCTGTATCCAATGCCGTATCTGGGGCCAATTTTTTTTTTCCGCATCTGCGTATCAGATACTCCATACTTGTACCCGTATCCAAAATGTATCGGCTATGTAGCATTTCTGTCTCTATTTTTCGAGTGGGACGTTCCATGTGAAACTTTTGCACTTTAATTAATAAAGTGACTTTTTTATTTTCTATTTTAGCATTAAGTCACTTAAAATAGAAAGTCTCCTTTATTTTAATAATAATAACATAATTTGCCTTTATAATATTGCTTTTTGGCTAACTTAGTTATATTCTTACCTTATTTCCCTTTTCTCCACCTTGTTAGGCTACAAGAAATAACTGCATAGGCTAAGGGTCTTCTATTGGCATTAATTCCAAGAAAGGGACATTACACAAATCATAGAAACTTGAGGCATTGTGCTAATTTATAGTTATGCCGACCCAAGAAATGCAAACCCAAAGAATCACATGCGACTTTGCAAACAAGGAAGAATCACAATATTTCACAAGATTTCTTTAATTGGAAACACAAGCTTGCGAGATTTTGTAGAATATCCAATTGTTCCATAGGAAAAATAAGGTGTTGCGCATGATTGTAAGACACACAAGTTGAATACTTGCATGGTCACATTGAGCTTCACAATTTCTTGCATGGTGCAAGAACTCATGAGGCTCTCAAATCATGACACGCGTAATGCTTCAAAGACTGCACGAGTCAACACCAAGTTCAAGATCCAACCATCTTACAGTTGTATGCACAATGGCCTCCGCAAAACTGCTTGTTACTAACCCTCTAGTTTTTGGTTTATGCAATATTTCAAGTGATCCCAAATGCTTTTGCATCAACAATGTATTGTGTGTAATTATGCTTAATCTTATTTGTTCTACCTTGGTGTGCTGCAAACACTGCATCTTTAGATGCAGGATTCAAACGCCTTTTGGGGTTAATTTTGAATTTATCAAGTGCGCAACAACCATTGTGGTCCAGATCTTGATATCATCTTGCACCATTGTATTGATCCCTCTTCTTTGGTTAAACAATGCTGCCATTTTGTCCACTTTTCTAGTGTTCCTCATCACCACACCATATTCTGTTCCTCATTCTTCAACCTTGTAAATTTGTTCACGTGGACGGGATAAATCTTCACCGTCTTCCCGCAAAGTATATTCTACCCTCGTGCATCATGTGAATAAGAACTTAACGAGCTCCTATGGCTTCCGAAAATAAGGTAACTCGTACAAGCCCAATACTCCAATCTCCTACAAAGAGTCAGTCATGGTTCCCTTTCATTTATTCACCTTAAGCTCCTTTATCAACACATCCCGGTATTACTTCCTGTGATTGAAATCTTCAATCGCACAAGTGCTTGATTTTGTCACAAAATGCTCTTCATTTTTCACATTACGGGATATAGCCTTAATGTTGTCTTATTGTCTTGAATAAAACACAACTCTTCTTCCTTGAAGATGAATCCAGCTGTGAGATCCAAAAAGTTGGACATAAACGACGTTACACAATTGATTCTAGAAGAACTCAACTCTTCTTCGTCCTTTTGGTTTTCTTCTTTGGTGTATTTAATGGTGTTTCTACCTGCAGTTCAACTTCTTCACTCCCTTGACTTGCACATGCCCTCTCACTATCCAACTCTTCTTATACAATGAAGGTAGTTTTCTCCTCCCCATGTTTTCTCTTAACTGTTGTAGGTCCACATGCCTCTCTCATTCGGCTCACTACAGAATCCTTGTGATATCCTTCTCTCCACCGACAACATACTGAATCTTCACCACTACTCTCTCCTACAACTGTCCCGTATTGTGTAGCTCACAACCCAAGGTGTCTTTTGTTATCACTATCTTGACCTAGCTTCCCACAACCTGGGATGCTCTAGTGCTTAGTACAACTTGTTTTCCTTCTGTTGGGTCTCTTTTACTTCAGCTGTCCCCTTCTTCAATCACTAAGTTTGCAAATGATCGTTCCAAGTGGCCCTCCCTTCCTTTTATAAGCTTTTGTGCATTAAACAGACTCGCCTACCCTCATCTACTCGCATCATTGCATGTTTGCGTTAACTTGCCATTACCATAACGTCTTCCTCATGCGTTCCCATTCCAACGCATTCATGGCTTATACACAACCTTTTCCTTGTGTACTTCAAGTATCTTCATGTGTACCTTGTGTTGGCCCCCAAATCTGTTCCGGCCTTGAAACTGATGAAAAAAAGTTGTAACACAGAGGGTGCTCTTCAGCAAGTTGGGAATGGATTCAAGACCAACAAATGTGATAAGGAAGGTCATTTCTCTACTTCTTCTGGTTCTGCAAGGCCAAGGGGAGAAATCCTAGCAATTCATAACATAATACGAGCCTAAACACGTACTAGATCTTCCCACAAACACAACCTCTATGACTAAGCACCCAATTAAGTGTCACTTGTGACATAGCCACACGTTTGTCAATGAATATACAGACCTGAATTGCTCTATTGCAGAGATATGAAGATATCCATAACTTGCTGGTTTTATAACAGAGATTTGAAGTGCACCTAAGCAAGCATGAAGCTAAAGTTATAATGGAGAGGCCTTTAAAGGTATACAAGCTAAAAACAAGGGTCTCAAAGGGGTAGGACAACCAAATTTAATTAATAGAGGGGGCTTGATCATTCCAACATCATATGAGCCTTATCCATTGGTCCAAATCTGCAAATCTGAGATGGGGGAGTCAAAATAACATAAGAACAACATTAATCTACACATTTAATGCATCTCTACACAATTAATGCAGCTCCCCAAAATTCAGAAAACTATTAAATCAGCTGCACTAAGATTCAATGAATTATTTGACTAATAAATTTGGGATGCTCTAATGCTTAGTACAAATGAATTATCCAGAACCCAAAATATAGAATCAGACAAATAAATGAGTGCAAATGAAATCAGAATTCCACAAGGATTTTATAACTAAATACATTGGTGATTGCACACCATACCTTTGCACCTAATAACCAGTTGGAGATTTTGATAATTTGAGTGAATACACTACAACCTCAAATGTTAACTCCCTTTCTAATCCACTATCTCACCTATGACTCAATTAAACATGAAAGGCTAGTCTTCGAGAGCCGAATTATTAAGTCCTTGAATTGACTACAATTATTCAAACCTCAAAACACCTAAACAGAGCTAAAATGAACACCTACAGACTAAAACAGAGGGCTCGGAGATCCAGACCAAGAATGGCCAAGCTAGTAGATGATTTGATGAAGCCCATGCTTCATCTATTTATATAATGATAGAACATTCCAAAATTGGAATCAGAGGGAATTTTAGAGCTTGAGAACCAATGAGAAAAGAAGAATAAGCCTGCATAGATCATCCATGGATCATATGACATTTAGCAAACAATTACAGTCTCGTAAATGATCCAAGGGCTTCCATTGGGTTCTTTGAGCAACAAATAACACTTGTAGAGCATCCAAAAGGTCCCACACATGTGCAAAATGGAGAAATGGATCGATAGATGGCGAGAAAAGATGAAAAATGCTACTCAAAATTTTGCCATAAAATACTGTATCAATACCTCATCAATTTGTCCAAAATTTGTTCCCATTGTGTAGTTTTTTGATAAACTTTCCAACAGTACCAGTTGTGTATTTGGAGATCCTAGTCAAAAGTTAGGACCATAAAAACCAAGCTGCTGGCCTTGTCCGTGGAGTCCACATAGTATGATGTTCCCGAGCCTTTTGTCTTTGTTTTTTAACTGTCAAATTTAACCTTGTGCAAATACCGTATGATCAACTGATGCTTGCCATAGCCTCCCTTGTCTATGTTTTAACTTTCGCAACTTTCACCAATCTTCGCCACGTGGTGGCAATCGGTGCCACCATTCCACGCAACCCCTCTGAACTTCGGCCTTGGCTTCTCATACACTTAGGCCACCGATGGGCAACACGTGGCCACCATCGGTGCCTTCGTCCTCCATGGGCTCCTGGACCCTAACTTCCCGTACCATCATTTCACCGATTATCGACATTTCTGAGGCATCAATTAACTTAAGTGTTGCAGGCTAAGACTTGAGTCATTAAGTCACCCATCGGTACACTGTATTCCCGTGGTCCTCGAGGCTTTGTTTTATAGTTTTCCGAACCCCAATGGATGACACATGTCATCCATTGGTGGGTTTCCGCCTACCACATGCTTTAGTCGCCTTGTTTAAAATTGATGGTTTGCGGAATGAAGTTAGCCATTTAACCATCAAATGAATGTCTGGGGGCCAAAAAAACTTCAAAACTTATCAATTATTTTGAAGAATCCTACAAATAAATAGAGAAAGGGCATGTAGTCATTTTTGATGAGTTTAGAAACATATAAATGACAAAAAATGATGTTTTTCTCATTGTTTAAGGTCAAAATTTTAACTCTAAGGCCCCAAAATAAATTGACCAATTTTGGGTGCCAACATTGGTTGTCTGCAAGACGGGTACCCCCTGTGGGTAACCATAGCTCCCAGATAGCTGTTGAAGCAGACCAGTGCCTCCATAAGATAACCAAGTTAATCCCAAATTGCAAAGGCACCAACAAAACTCTACAATCTAAACCCTAACAATTACACTCACTTCAATCTTGTTGTGCAAGCTGCATAACCCCTTCAAAACCAATCTACTCGTGCACCCATATTTCCAAATCCCAACACAGAAGCAAGGAATTTGTATCAAATCATATAGAAATTGTCAAATGACATGATAAACATACAGAGGCAAGGTATCCAAAACCAGAGCCACCCTTCTACTAGCTACCCAAGTACGAATTTCAACTTTCAATGCAATAATCGCTAATGGAATTCCCGGCCCAACAATGGAAGTGTTATTGGTCCCTCCAACAAGGCCTTGCAAAATGTTGACAACTTTGGCAGCCTGCAAAACTCTGTCAATTTGGAAGATCTGGCCTTATGGTCCTGGTGTAGACTCCACAATACCTCATAGCATGCCAAGGGAGATTGCCCAGAAGTCAATGCGGCCTTTGGCATTTTCCAAAAAGAGGTTAACAATCTTGAGACAGTTCCTATGCCTGTTGAAGTTGTGCAAGGCAATGAAAATCACCTTAGGACTGCCTTAGTAATGGAAACATACAAATTCCCAAGGGAAAGTGATAATGAACGTGAGGATAACTTAGAGGAGGTTTATGCTTACTGGCAATACCAAAGAGAGAGCCATTGGGCCCTCCGCAGTAAAACTGGCGAGACCTTGACCACTTGTATTTCTCCCAATTCATCCCAAGTGTCGCTTGACCCACACTTGTCAAACAATTCCCCACCACCTAAAGGACCTAGTAATGCGCGACCCGTGAGGGGTGAAACAAGCCTACAACGGCTCGCTAAACAAAACTCAATCGAGTATAACATTGTTAATGACTTGTGCAAAACTAAGGCCAATATTTCTATGTTCAAGCTTCTTCAAATCAGCAATCAAAAGGAAGTCTTGTGTAGAGCCTTATTAGCTCCATTTAGGAAACCACAGATGCACATGTAGCTACTTATAAAGAAAAACTAGAATCTACTCCTTTTTTGCTAACAGTTAGAATTTTTGGTAAAAACCTACGCAACTATTTGGTGGATTCAAGAGCTTTTGGGAGCATCATGTCATTCTCTATTTGCTAGCAGCTGGGATCGTCTCCTGCGAAATTGAGTCGTAGGGTGGTGCAGTTGGACAAGACAAAATTGAATGTGGTGGGAGCACAGTTGCATATCCATATGCATCTCGCCACAAATCCAAGAGTCCAGTAGTTTATCAATATTTAAGTGGTGGATATCTGCACGACTTATGGATTGCTTCTTAGTAGAGACTGCTCGTGTACTTTTAATGGCTATATGGCAATGGACTTCTCACGCGTGGTTACCATGGTGCAACATTGCAAATCAAATCAGACTTTGACAGAGAGCCATGGATAAAGTTGATGATCATTGAATATAACAATTTCAGTGAAATTAGATACACTGAGCAAGAAGCTAGAGTTTATGTTATGGAGAAAGCATCGGCAAAGGAAGACATTTTGTTCACCAGTTGTGCAGATTTTAGCGCGCCCACATGCACAACAAGATCACTGAAGGAGCTACACATTTAGTGCGTAGAAGTAGGAAATGAAGAAGTGAAGATGGGCATAAAATTGATTGAAACTCATGCGGACACAAAAATACAGTGCACGACAAAAGGATGTCAAGAAGTTTTTCTACGCAAATTAAAGAGGACTGTCTTGCACTTGGAGACAAGTAGAACTGGACTTGCTTGCCTAGTCCAGTTGGTGCCGCACGCACTGTTGGTTTCCAATTTAACACCCCAAAAAGGGTTCAATGCAACTGGCATGAAAAAATAGGGGCAAGGAGGAAAGATGGATTTTCTGGTTTTTCGTTTGTAGCCGGGGATGAATCTATCTTTCTCACATGACCAAGCCTTTGGGAATGACAGGGAGGCACGCTATTGAGGATATGGTTGTTATCCTGCTACTTTATGGCTCTTCCTAAACCAAGGTGAAAGGACCTAAGGGATGGCTTGAAAGGGAGAGGGGGATATCAAGTTTCAAACCCTCAAACTTATTTGAACTTCAATCTAAGACCCAATGCAACCACAAAATGTAGCACTCATTCAAGAGAATGGTCACAAAGCATTGCAATTACTTGGTTTCTTAGACACAAGCCACTGAAGACAAATAGGAAGTGATTATAAACATCATATAGGGGATTTTGTTAACAACTTAGGACAAAATGACATTCGTAACGCCTAGCTTTAAAATGAAGGGCAAGCTTACATAGAATAAGCGAAGGAAATGTGGCTTCCTGGGGTAGGATAGGATGGTACCATAGAAAATAGATGAAGAAAAGGGTGTGTGGATCTAATGGGGAGAAACCACAATGTTCATCATATCATCCTGATGTCCATATGATGCATAAGAGGTAGAAATCATAATAACATGAACTTTTAGGGGTTATTTGCATTCATGGATACCCAATCTGTGCAAACACTACCATGTAATCTTTGAAACTTTAACGCAAACACTTGTGATAAAACTTCATGTATCTATCATGCCAAATACATAAAAACCAAGATACCCTTGAAGGCAACAAATATTCACTCCCAGATTGCTATTGTAGAAAGGAATTTTATATCTGAAACAAATATTGCTAAGTTACACTACAAAACAACATTCATTCAATAACCAATCTTAACACAATGGTCTGAAATGTGCTTCTTTGTATTTCATTGATATGATAGATACAAAATTACAACAAAAAAATGCATGCTCTTTGATTCAATCTGTGCACGCTATTCTCTTTTCCACGTTCAGCAATAGAACTAATTAATCTTTGTAGAATTGGGATCTACTTTTTCTCAAAATTGATCTGATCTTTTTTTGAACTCAATGTAGACTTACAAAATGATTATAGCTCATTTAGAACATTTACACTAACCCTATATTCTGTCCCCTAATTTATATCTCCTTCCTGGTAAAACTCCACATATCCTTTTAAGGACCTCGACTCAAGAATTTATCGCCAAACCACTTAGTAATTAGTGGGGTAGGGGTTCTACCATAACACATGAGTACAAAGTAACCTCTGATAGATACAAAATTACAACAAAAAGAATGCATGCTCTTTGATTTAATCTATGCATACATTTGGGAATACCAAACTTAGACATAATGAATTGGCTCTGTGTATTCAATTTGACAAGGGAGACATGCAAATGCTCTCAATACCTGCTAGTGACTGTATAATGCACAATCACCCTAACTAGAACCTAAAAATTACAACCCTTGAAGTGAAGACAGGCTTTCATCTTTATACAAAAAATTCCCAGATTGGAAATACCTAGATATCGCATGAAGCACTGAAAACAAGATACACTTGGGGTTGTGGTCCCCGACTTGTAATCTGGATGGGAGAGATTTCCCAATTGAAAAAGATGCTTTTGTTTGCTAAGTTGGGACGGTTGTGAGTTATGATGCAACCAGTGGAGTGGAGAATATTCCTTCTCTTGCTAACAAACTCTTGTGTCTTCTGCACTGTCATCATTATACGTATGCTCGAAGGAAGAATTTGTTACACATTACAATCAAATCATTTTGATTCTCTTTGAAAGAATAATGAATATAAAAGGAATAAAGAATGGGGAAGATGACAAAGTTTAAGAAAATGCCCGAGGGTTGAGATCTATCTGTGCATTCTTTGCTTCCTCTTCCAGCTTACTCCTTTGCACATCAAATCGTTCAAACATCCCCAAAATGGGGTCGTCATTTGGCCCTGCATGGTAGAGGAAGATTATTTCTTGTTTGGAGCATAGTTATGCGGGGATGCGTCCCCCAAAATCCTAAAGTCGGGGACACCCCAGACGTTTTGGGGACTCCGAAATGGGGGGGAAATGTTTCCGTCATGTTTCCCACAAGCCAAGGAGCAGAGGAAACGTCCCCGGGACGTTTGGAGAGGAGAAACGTACCGGGGACGTTTGGGGGATGACGGGGACGGGGACTTCTACTTTTTTTTTTAATTTAAAAAAAATAATAATTTGTTTATTGTTTTCTCTTTATAAATGTTTACCTGTTAACCATAACCCGACTGTATTGTATTACAAAGGCATATTAAGAAACAAGGGTGATATATGAGTACAAAAATTTTTGAGCACAAATGCACATGGACTGTAACAACATGCTATGAAAACCAACATGATACATATTAATATTAAAAGTTATATGGACATATAACATTAGTATAGCTATATGTATGCAGCGAGTTCTTAATATGGACGTCTGAATGTGGACTGTATGCACATGGTGGATTGATATATAAATATGAATTGCTATTCATAATTTTTAAAAAATTTATCTATATATTTTTAATATTTATAATTTTATATATTATTGTAATGGCCGTCCCCCCGCTGTCCCAAAATTTTGGAAATTTTTGTCGTTCCGAAATCTCCGTCCCTGCGTCTCGCCGTCCCGCTGTCTCGGAGTCTTAGGTAACTATGGTTTGGAGAGAACATTGCCAAACTAAGTAGAAATAGCCTTCTTCTTCTTGATCCTTTTGGTCAATTTATTAATGTATCCCTCAAAATGAATGAAATTTTGCATAGAAGAATAATTAGAATCCTTTTGAGGCTCCAACTCGCCTACAATATGTTGCTGAAGAATTCTATCAGCTTATTTGTATCTGTAGATCCTAGGGTGTATGTATCTTTGAGGGGAAGCATCCTTTCAAGTTTCGAATCTATGTAATCTACATACTTCCCTTCTTTCTCCCTTATGTCTTGGAGCTTGCTTATGCATCCCTCCAAGGTTTCGATCCTCAACTCGACAACTCCTCTATAGTCATGTTGTCTCCCCCCTGCAATATTGAATCTCTGTATGATATTTCTCAATCAAGACTTTACTTCCTTCTATCTATTTAGACACTTGATTGTAGTACTCAATAATATCTTTGATGACCCTGATGCTCTTGCTTATCAACTCTTCTTTCCACTTCTTGTATGTCTCTCCACTACATCTCAAATCTTCAGCACTTTTCATCATTTCGGGAGTGAGGGATGTGGTTATTTCTTGACTGTCCAGAGGAGCTTTTACCCACTTCTGCACATAGGTTGATAAGATATCAACCTTCTCTTTCAATTGCTTCTTGGTCTCCATATCCTTGTCAATTATCTGAAAGAGGCCACCCATTGCCATGGTAACATCATGCTTCAAGCCCTCAATGGTTGGCTTTCCAAGTGGGATCTTAGTAATTTGGTAATTAGATGGGGAAACTTCATCCTTTAAAGCATCAGTTTGGGGGGTGACTACCTCCATAAACCTTCCTCCTTAAGCCCCCACCATTGTCCTTGACAAGATCCTTGCTTTCTTTGGTGGTCTAGATGGATTCAAAGAGATGATACTTCAAAGGTCAGCTTACTCCACTTGCACCTTCACTTTTTTCTTCCTTTGGAGAGTTGCTACCAACCAATCCTTAGCTTGAGTGTTGCCTTCTCCTTGTTCTCGCAGTTGAGGAATACTAGGCATTATCGTTTGTCCTTGGGGTGCAAGGAGAGCAAGACTAGAATCTTCAGTTTGTGCCTCTTGTTGATCAGAAGATTCAATAGGATGTACTTAAGCCCTTCGTTCTTCTGCCCTTAAATCCTTCACCTTGTCCTCTGTCATAGTTGAAGATGGTTGAGTGTTTTTATTTGTCACCTTTGTGACCTCAACCTCTTCTTCTTCTCTAGATGGATAAGGCTCCTTAGATGTCTCAGCTTGTGGCTGCTCCTCATGTTGGGCTTCTTGTTCTGCAACTTCATGAGTTGCAATTTCCTTCTCAATTGTCTCCAAAATTGGTTGTGTGGGCTTCATGACACTTGATTGTTCACTCTCTACTGATGGGACCTCTTCAACATGGGTTTGCCCAACTCCTCCTGTAGCAACTCCCTTTTCAATATTTTTCTCCACCTCACCACCCTCAATCTTCTATGTGGCAGGTGTTTCTTGTGATGCTAGGTCTTCGTCTTTTTCCCCAATTGATGTATCTTGTGTGGTTTCATGGGGGAGGTCAGCTCCAACATCTTGGTCCAACCCATGTAGTAATTCAGTAATGTTTGTTCCATAGATGGGTCTCGTACCTTTGTTCTTTCTTGCTCTTGGGTTTCTTGTCCCTAAATTTCCTCTGTAGGCACACTAACAGGGATCTCTTGTGTGGGCATACTAGCAAATGCCTCATGTTGTGCAGGATGTGGGGTAGTGAGTACTACCTCTTGAGTTTGAGAGGCAGGAAAATGTGTTTGAACCACTGGAGTTGTCCCCTGAGATATTGCACGTGTAGTTGCATCCATTGTAGGTGTTCCCACCCTTGTTCTTTTGGTCCTTACAAAATGCAAGGTCACAAGTTCCTCTTCTTCCTCTTCCTCATGGATTGTTTCCATTGTTGGATCTATCCTTGGCTAGCCTGGGGCAATACTCACTCTCATTTGTTTTCCCTTGCTAGATGATTCTTTTGAGGTGGCGGCTGACACATTAACTTGAGTGGGTTCTTTTGCCACAGATGCCTTTTGCCTTCAGATTGGATGTGGGACTGCTTGGAGGGGTGTGGCTGCAATGAATGCGGCATCTTGCATGGTTTTCACTAGCATCTTTTCGATGTGTCAATTTTGACACAGGAGTACTTGTCTTGCTGGTTGTTGCACCGAGTTCCTCCACAACCCCTGAAGTTGGCCCTCTGATTGAAAGTTGTGGGGACTTTCCTTTCAGGGGATCTAAGATTGCAACTTCCTTCTTGAAAGGGGGAAGTACATCCTTTATGATCCCACTTGCCTTGTACTCCCTCAAAATTGTTGTGTTTTGTAGGGTCAAATCAATTCCTTTCGTGTCTAACCATACTAGGGTCTTCTTGACAATGTGAGCAGTCCTACTATGCAATGAAGTACATTCATGTCTAGTCCAGTCCACACTTGTGATAAGATGTGAGGCTATCTTTTTTTCAACATATGGCTTTCTCACTATGTCCTTCCCATCTTTAAGTCCTCGAGGGACAATCACAATCTTGTAGTCCACCACTTGGGTGAGGGTCATTCTTGAGTAGTCCCTCAATCTGACTTCCTCCTCGTCCCTACAGTCCATCCAATAGTCCTCATAACGAGGCTTATGTGCATAAGAATTTCCCAAAGCTCCCTGGAGCATCCACCTAATATCATAATTGGGCCTAGGAGAGAGTTTCTGCAAAGTGGTTTTGCCCATCTTTGCCTCCAAGAGTCTAGCTTTGATTAGGGTGGGGCATGTGTAGCTTTCAATGGGATTGGGAACATGATGTTTGCTCTATGCTTCCGTGCAATCTTCTTATGCACTACCACCAACTACCTTGATACCTCCAAAAGTGCCCATCTATCATCCAAGTACCTTGGTAACATGTAAGGGTCATCATGAAAGCCACTTATCCTGATATAGGTGAATGTTTGGAATTGGATGAAGTAGCATCCATACTCAGTGATTACCTTCTTTTCTTGTGTAAATATCCGGTTATTTTCTCACTCAGGCTTGAATAGGCATATGAGGGGAATAAAGAAAGTGTCATGCACTAACCTGAAGCTACAGATGTAGTTATCTGAATTCAATTGTGGGTACACATCATAGACTCTATAGTTGCCAAAATCTCTTGTTCTATCCAGTCCAGGGAATGTTCTATGACGAGCAATGTTGTATACCAGATAAGATGTCATATAGAACTCCATTTTGCTAGTGGAACCTTCCTCAATCTGTACTGCCATCTTGAGCAACTATTGGTGGATGCAATCGTTGATGAATTCTCCCCAGTGAATGTGTATTTGTATATGGAGTTATTGTTAGGTATTTGGGGATACCTTTCGGGCTGGACCTTTCTTCAGTCAATATGTGGGAGTGGGTTCTTCAGAAATTCCAGGCTAAGCTTCTTCTCTAGAAAAACAAGGATGTCTCTTTTGCTGAAAAGTTGACAGTGTTGAGCAGGATCCTTCAGGCATCACATATCTATTATGTCTCTTGTTGGCTTCCCTCCCAAACTCAGCTTCTCTGACTTGAAGAGATTCTGAGAACTTTTCTTTGGGCAAAGTATGGTGGTGCTAAGGGCTTGCCTATGGTACCGTGGGCTGTTTGTATAATGCCTAAAGAGAAAGGAGGTCTAGGATTAAGGGATATTGTTACTCAAGGGTACATATTGATAGCCAATTGGGTAACCTGTTTTTTGGAGGGATCTTCTGCTTGGCAAATTCTCATGAAGCACAGGACAGTCTCAGCCTGTCACTTCGGCAAGGCTAGGGGAACTTTTGGACTTTGTGATGTTATTGCTGATCTTAAGAATTTTCAGATCCGCGGATCATTTGTTTTTTGAAGTATTTGGAATGCTTGGAAAGAAGTTGCAGGGTTGCTCATGTGGAGAGTATCTAATACTTATACAGGGTGGGACCTAGCCAAAAGGAAAATTTGTGCCTGGAAACATGACGATATATCCATTGTTACTATCCCATACTTATAGGTTCATAAGCTTAGCAAAAAAAGAATATTTTTTATTGAAAGGTTTATGGGATGACAATGCATCTGATTGGAAGGATTGGCGGAGTCTGGCTCAAGAATTTGCATTATACAATGCAAATCATCTATCCATCAATGAGATTCAGAACCTTATCCCAGACGAAGATATGTTTTAGTTAAATCTAGAGCTAAAGGGTCCCATTTGAGAAGACTGGTGATGGATCTTTGGCCAACCTTTTTATTAGTATGATACGTGCAAGTTCTATCAGCTGCTGCATCAGGAATGTCCTTAGGAACTTGTCCTTAATGTTGGATGGATTGCCTCCAATGTTGAATCCTTATGGATACGTAGATTACATAGTGTGTGGGCAATAAGAGTCTCCTACAAATTAAGGGTGTTTGCATGGCTTGTAATATACCAGGGGCTGCCTACAAAGGAATGTTTATCTAAAAGTAATATCACAGACGGCTTGTGTCCCTTTTGTGCTAAATTGGAAATTGTTAAACACCTTTTGTGGGATTGCTCTTTTGCCAAAGCCTATTGGAGAGAAGTTCAGACTCATATGTTAGCAGTTTTTTAGGGACATCTTCATTGGTGAGCAGCTTTATTGGGTGATTCCCACATGCTTATTTGAGGTCCTTGTAGGAGTATTTGGCATTGTATGCATGTTTCAGCTCTGTTTGTCCTATGGAAACTCAGATGCAACTATATATTTAGCAAAGAAGTGGGTAAGTTAGAAGATTTTTGTCATGCTTGCCAAGGTGAAGTCAGAATGCAACTACTAGCAAAAGGGCATCTTTTTCTCATGGAAAATAAACAGTTTGAGCCTGGAGAATATTCTGATTTGGTTGCTCTTATGGTTGTCTTATGAAAAGTGTAATCTACCTTGTATATTCCACTGTACATCTCCTGAGTCTTTTCTACAGTCTTGGTTGTAAATATTCTCTGTTAACATATCAAGCATATATTCAAAATAATAAAAAAAAATTTAGTGATTCTATACAGAATTGACTTTTCATATTCATGTTCATGGATCTAGATTCAACTCCAACATTTTATTTTCATTCCGAGAATATTGCAGGTCTCAGATAAAGTTTTCGCATTTTTTTAAATTCTAATTGACTTGCAATAAAATTTCCAGTCATCTGTCTTGGACTTGATGGGTGTCTTCTTCGTTTCCTTTATTGACGTTTGGATGGAGTAACCGCTTTATGATACAAATATTTCACACCAATTAGTCTTCATTTCCTTTATTTACAATTAAATTGAGCAACTGCACTATAATACAAATACTTCAAAGTTTAAACCACAGCTATTTTAGACAACTAGAAATGATACATTGCTTCCTTGGAGCTTGGTATTTGTGTTTTGACATTTGTAGCACTACGATGAATACTTAAACTCTACTGTGGCTTCTGAGTTATATCTGTCCCAGCGATGGAAAACTGAATCGTTAGCTTGAAAACTCGCACTCTTCTTTGGTATGCTTGAGAATCAAGCATAAAGAATACTCCAATAGATGAATGCAAAGTTTTCTTGAAATCACTAAATTATGTCACATAGGAAATATATCCATTTTTGAAAGACACTGCACAAGCAGCCATCTCAGCCATTTCAAATCCATCTCCATTAGCTTTCTCTGATGCTTGCAAGTTTGATCTATTGTATGTCAACTTTGAATGGGGAATTTAAAGAACATGCCTCAAAAGAAGAGCCATGGCAGAATGCTAAGGTTTTCCTTGTTTATCAGATGTCTCTTTAGAGCAGCTTAGGGGTTATCACTTTGGATATCACCGAAGTTCAAAGATGTTAAATTCTCAACAATAAACAGTTATGCACCCAAATGTAATCTTTTTTATGGGTTCCATCTAATAGAAGTGCAACTTACATGGCTTGGATTTTCTGAAGTTGTCATGCATTTTGAGATATAAACAATTGACTTTGGCCACGGGGTTAAAACTTGATATGCCACACTCTTATGGCAATTGAGCTGATCTCGTCCATTATGTACCATCAGAAAATGTTAAAACGCTTGAGGTGCACTCGTACCTGTATGTATCCTGTTTATCTCTTCATATAGTATCTTGTTGCATTGTACCGATCGTTTGTTTTTGCTATTGAGTGGATTCCCTCCATTACCAGCTTTATTGTTAAGATGAATTATTTTACCACCTCCATCATTGGTTTAGAAAACCCTTGGTATTCTTGTGTCTTTCTAGTAAAGGTAGTGATCTCATAGTTTGGTTTGCTTGTCCAGTATGTTGATAGTTTGGGTGGATATTTTTATTTGACACGTTGCATTTGCTTTTGTTTCAGATCAAGATTATGTTCTCCAGTTTGTGCCATCTGCAAATCGCATAGAGCTTTTGCAGTCAAACTCCTGTCCAACTTTGATAACAAGACATTTACAGGAATTGTAAATTAATTTATTGATGGCGCTTTGTACCGCACAGTTTTGTAGTGAGCCTTGCCAATAATCCGTGTATGTTCAGAGTTGAGCAATACAAATAATCATGATCTTTATGTTCCTTCTATCTATGCAAATTATTTTTCTCTATTTTCACAATATAAATTTTTATATTTTAATTTTCACCCCTTCGATGGATCTTCAAATTATGCCTATATATATATATGATGATGATGATGATGATGATCTTTTGTGGATAGGTTTTTTGCTTATCATACAAGTTCTGTTTCTTCCTTGACTAAATATATTCAAGGCATTACTTTTTTTTATCATTCTGCAAGTTCTCTAGCAGGTCAATCGAGTAGACCTATGAAGAGAGTTTTTTGAAACTATATTGGTTGTGCAACTGATTAACTATCATGTACATTCAGTTTCATTGTTTGTAGTTTGAATCACTTTGTGGAAGATACACTCTGAAGTTAGCTGCAAAATCTTGGCAAAGCCCTACTTTAGTTTATGAATCATTCATGCATTTTCTTTTCATGCACGTCTGTTATTTACTAGGATTGCACTAACGATTTATTGCATGCTCCTAAATTAGTTCTTATGTTGTTTCTGGTTTGGGAGTTTCAAACTCCCAATTATAAATATAATACTAATATACCTACATCAAAATCAAAGTTGTCTTATTAAGATGGACGCTTGCGATACTAAATATCTGAACACATAATGTCTGAGTGCAGTGGACAACTCCCCTATCTTCCACATATACTAAAGTACTTATACAAGATATTGTTCTACCAATCAAAGAAGTAGATGTCTATGGGAGTGAAACACTAACCAGACTACAGTTGAAGCAAGGGGCAACAAAAAACAAAATATGTGTCGTTGCAAGGTAGAAGATGCACCAATTAAAAGTAACAGTAGTTGTTCATATCCCAGTCTAACAGAGAACACCAATTTCACATACAAGATAGTTGTGTACCTATACACAATAATTTTATGTTGAAAAGGAAACACTTTTTGTATGTAGTTTTGTATTTGAATAAGTAGCTTGCTCCACGAGCTACCTCTTAGAATGTTGTATTAGTGGTAGTAGGTGGATACCACCCTTTTTGTGAAATTATGGTTGGAATACCACTATGGTTTGTGGCGTGGGAAGTTACATTATAATGGATTTCCCTTTGTATGTAATTAATCCAATTTTCACATCCTTTAGAGCTGTCTTACTCCATTATCTCTTGGATTGGTAGGCACAATCCACTATTTTGGATGCGCAAATACTCCCATTTTAAAATATTTTGTGTAGTTGTGTATCATGTTTTCAGGTACAATACATGATATGAGACCCCATTTGTGGGAACAACGGCTATTTTCACGTGCATAATAGGGTCATAAAAAATTCCTACTCAAATCAATTTCCACTCACGACTTGAAGTGTATTCTTTAGGTTACTAGGAGAGAGTGAATATGTGTTGCTTACACATGCTTTAGGGGAAACTTTATAAGCAACAATTCTTTGCAATTTTACTTCAAGTGAGTATTTTATTCTCGTTTATTATGAAGGATGTGTACTTTTTAGGTGTCCAATCTAATCAAAATAGGTGAACAAGCTTCTATTACCCTTATGTAAATGAATTCAAGGATTATAAAAGTACTATTTACTATTGCGCTAATTTGGGTCTTCAATATCAAGGCTTGCAAAAACTAGACCTTTCTCGACAAGTAAACCACCACCACACTGCCATATTACTCAAGTGTGAGACTCAAGCAGTCACTCAAAGTGCAATAGGCAATCACCATACTCCCCATAAGAGAATCAATAATAAAGACATCTATGCATAAGCATCAACCATTTAAACAATAGCTAACATATAACGCACACTTGAGCCATAAAGAACATGAAAGACATTAACAAACCTACCCAAACTATAATAATTGTGATTATTCTCATTATGCGTTAGATGTTAATGAACTAACTCAAACAATAATCGCCCAAAAGTATAGATGTATATCTTGATGGTGGATTATATGTTTGACACTTGAGCCATAAAGAACATGAAAGACAGTAACAAACCTACCCTAACTATAATAATTGTGATTATTCTTATTATGTGTTATATGTTAATGAACTAAAACAATAATCTCCCAAAAGTATAGATGTATATATTGATGATGGATTATATGTTTGATTCAAAACATTGATGGATAAATGAAATCAATTTCAGATTTTTCCAAAAAATCTGTTAATTTTATGGACCACTAAAGCTTCAAATCCATAACATATACATTATACATCAACACAATATACTTGCACAAGTCATATGCAATACAATACGTTACCAAACTCCTTGAAACCCTTGTGGAAGTTGCTTCTCCAAAGCGTCTTGCATTCTTGTTATGTTTGCTAAGAGAATACCATTACCATATCTATAGGTTTCTTAAAACCCCTCAACCTACTAGCCAACACATAGTTGGATCCACATGTTAGCTTTTTATCCCTAGAATTATTGTCATCATGTTGGCATCAAAGTCATCAACCTTACAAATAGAAGACCCCATGTGCTTGCTCGAGCTCTTGTCTCTGTGTGATCTTGAATCTTTTGCAACTCATCTTTCTTGCTACTTCTTGACTTTTGTGTAGTCCTAGTTGGTCATCTTCCCTATGGAATATTATCTTTGATGTTGTGTGGCTCTAGGTATTTCTTCTTTTTGCATGCCATGTGTGTCTTCTACATTGCCCTCTATCTCTATACCTTCTATGCATAGCCAAGTCCATCGGTGATCTACATGTGTCTCACGCATGCATGTATGTTACAAGACTTGGTTACTTATAGAAAGAAGTCTCTCTTGTGCCATATCTTGGGTCAATATTTCCCTTCGCTAAAATACTTGTCTATTTGTAGAAAAGTTTGAACTATCCACACTTGATGCTTTTACGACCGCCCACAAGATCTAAAGTTTTACTCGTTCCTATGGTCTTTTTTTTCTTCAAATTTTTCCCAATGCACGAGTGCCTTTTCAACTATCAATTTTATCCTATTTATCTCATCAATTGTTTCTATGACGACTTCCTTATCCTATTGCTCTAAATACATTCAAACCAAATCTTTTTTATTCCTTTTTTATGTTGCTTGTACACCTAATGCAAGACTCCTTCCATAAAAATTCAGCCATGAAATTGTTCAAACCTTTCCTTCATGTGGTGCACTTCTCATCTACTTACCACTTTGATTAATCTCATCATTTTCTCTACCTACTCTGTATGGATGCTCATATCTAGGTCCTATAACAGATTTCTTTATTTGTCAATCTAGAGTTTAAAAAATTCTTCCCTATGTAAACTATTTCTTCATGTAGATGTGTTTTGCATCTGCTTATTTACATGATTTACTTACTACTTAAAACAATCTCTTCTTTTTCTCTACATCCTTCGCACATATGCTTGTATTTAGGGATTCCAATGCAATCTCATTCTTCCCTATGTTTGAAGCTTCTAAAAACCAAATTTGTTGCTTTGAATTTTATCTGAAGAAGGTTGACTTCCTTCGTTGACTCTTTAGTAGCTTCTTCAAACTTTTCCCACACATTAGCCAATCGCTTCATGTAGAATTCTTGTAATGAACGTTGTGTTGGAAATGCATTGTATATTTGTGCTCTCCAAGATTTACATTCTTCTAGACTATACATGTGTAATGGAGGAATTGTATGGGTGTTTTTGGATGGTTTAGCCCATGTTTTATATGGTTAATAGTTTTGGTACACATTATATTGTAATATTTCTTGAACGGTTTTGTATTGATGTGCATATAAAACTTGCATATAGATTAGGGTAAACCAAAACTTTGATGCATGTTTTTGTATTATAAATGACCAAGTTAATGTAATAATAAATGAGATTTCTATATTGCTTTGTTCACAAAAAGGTTTTCCTAGGTGAATCTTTTGGATAGTGTAGTCATGTGCGCCATTTTTTTTGTTTAATTTTAGCTTAAACATTTTGTCAATATTAATTTTGTCATGTAAGTATATTGGACCCTTTCTCTTGAGGTTTTGTTTGTGGAGTTCCCCTCAGGATGGGCTCGATAGCTAGATTAGGGTTTTTCGATTGATTTTTTTTTTTACATATATGCCTTCCCACACCTTAGATCTCTCATTTTCAATCATCTCCATCAAATCAACAACCTTCTTTTCCATTGCTTCAATTTATGCATACATCTTTGAACTTTCTTTTTCACGCACCAATATTTCTCGCTTCTTCCATACCTTGACTAGATTACACAACACTACCCAAACTTTGTAAATAACCTCACCAATCCCTAAGTTATATGCAACATAGGCACCAAGTGAGGATCACAAATGCAAATCCCTTCATTTGAGACTTTGCTATTATCAGTGTCATACTCTTTTTGCTTTGTGTGAATTAACAATCTCATTAGAAGCTCAAATAATGATTATTCGTTGTATTGCATTTTCATAAATTTGCTCCAACTCAATGAAGTTATTATGTCGTTATGTGTACTTAACTCAAACTCGCATCTATCACATTATCTTTCCCTAGGGTTCTCATCTTTTGCATGCACAAGACCATTTGTAGCTTTACTCTCATCTAATTTCCACTCCTTGTGCCTTTCAATCTACTTCTATACAAATTCTTTGTATTTCCTTGGCTTGTTCTATCGCCTCCCTTATGGATGGAACTTGTTGGCTTCCTGTAGGCTCCATACATGAAACAAAACAACCAAATCATCTAATAAGATAAACACTAAATGCATTCCATCTTAATGTTCCTAGTACTCCATCCACCTCATCTATAGTGTGGTTCAAATCCTTGGATATATAGCTTACAAAATTGTACATCATTTGCCTCCCTTGGCATGATATTCCATTTTGCGTCTAGAGTGATCTTTACTCCCAATAACCATACATAACCCTTACACATTGTGTCTTGGTTAAGGGTATGGACACTGTTGCTTCCTTTTATCAAATTCAACAACTCCATCGCTTCTTAATTCTCTAACATTGCACACAAATATTCTCCTTCAATTAAGAAGTTAGCCACTTTAGAGATTCGCACTAGCAATAACTTGATCCTTTGTTCTATTATATGAATTTGGTGCTCATGTGTGTGTGCCAACAAAGATTCAATCAATTCCTTCGATTTAACAAAATATGGAAACTCATTTAACAAAAGGTAACTATGCACCATATGTTCACCCTTTTTAGACTTACTTTTGCTTTCAGCTAAATTTTATGTTCCCTTTGTTTGTGGTTGCAATCTTCTACCACACATGTGCCAAAGCAAGTAATTAAGTGCTCCCCCTTGTACACAAATTAATGATAGATGATCATTGGTGTGGAAGATGGTATGGGGTTAGTCATATCCCTCTTTTACATCTTTAGGGGAAGGGGGCAGTGGTTGAGACCCCCAACTTTAGGGTGTGGAGTGTTGCTCAAAATGTGTTTTCCCGTCCAATAATGACATATTCGTATAATGTGTCAAGTTGACATTGATATATTTTTTGCGACATTCAAAATGAAACTTATGTTAAACTATATTTTCCTATGACCTCTCCATTTCCCCCATTTTTTACTACTTAGACCAATAGTGTGCCTAGATAATGCTTATTTATAAATAAAATTACAAAATTTGCGCCTAAAAAACAACACATTTATAACATTTTAATGCCTTAAATGTTGTATGTAGCATGTTTAATGCTACTGCCAACTCTCCACCTTCTTTTATTGATAATTATGAAGTGCGTGTCTTAACACGCCATTTCAATATTGTTATACCTGCTCCTTTGCACTGACTTTCATTTCATTTTTATCTAAGTTGGCTCATTTTGGAGGGTTTGTGGGTTAATTGTGAAGGTGTTATTGCTGCTCCTAGCCATTGTGAATGCTATTATGGAGGGAACATTGTCTCACATTGTATATAAATGATGTATTTTCATGCTATCACATCTTGTATATGTTTTGCTTTGTACCCTAGAGTTCTTTTCCCTTTTCTTGCCTTAGTATTTGTTTAGGGTTATTGCAGTCACTGTTTGATTTTTTAGAATACCAATGTCCTATTTGAGTTGCATGATTGGAATAAAATGTTTGAAATGAGGTCTATTATCTCAGGGATAAAACCCACAAGTGTGAAGCAAATGCCTTGTCATTCCATTTCATTATTACACTCTTTGAATCTGTTATATTAACTTGAACTTTGCAACTCTTTCCGCTTTACTAGTTTATGTGTATAGCTCATAATGAAGGGATGTTTTGTACTTGTTCTAATTGGAGTAATGGTTAATTGGTGTTCATTCTTGCATAAATTTTCCTTGAGCTTATGCATTGCATAAACTTTAAAGTGTGCACATTTTGCTAACTAAGAATGAATTAAAGAGCCACATATAAAAAAATTGCATAGTTATTGTAGTATTTTGATTTTTAGAATATCAGGGGCATATTTGTGATCCAAAAATGGACTAGGAATAGCCCAATTATATGTATTCTCCATATTTGATACTTGCTCAACAGGTTCTCAGCTCTTTATGCATTCACAAGATGGTCTAGTCAGGTTGGGGGTGATAAAGAAAACCTCCGAATGATGTTTTGAGCCATTTATGTTCTATCTCAAAGGATTTTCTATTGTCGGTAACAAAAGCGCCCTGACAGTTACGTATTCGACGCTCTATGCAGAGCAGTGGCTGCGCAACCGCTGCGACAATTATGTAACCGTCGATCTGCATAAAGCGGTGGTCCTATAATTGACAGAACAAAAACACAAGATCTCAACAGTTGCAAATTTTTGAGCTTCCAAGATGGTTTGTTTCGGCTTTCCACACATTCCTAAGTCGTGCAACTAAATACAAGTTTGTAGAATGATTCTAGCAAGTGAGATTGAGTGAATTCTATGGTGAATGAAGTTGAAGAAGTATTCTTGCTTGTTTGTTCATTAGAGTGGAGTTCTTCTATTGTTGAGAGATTGTGAGCAAGTGATTACAATAAGAGAGAATATTAATCTTTCTTGAAGACCCATTTGGGCAACAAGTTGTAAATTCTGGAGAATAACATAGTAAAGGGGAGAAATTTTCTCACCCACTGGAGTTTTCCCATATTGGGTTTCTCCAGGATAAATCATGTCTCCTCTTGTCTCTATTTTCTCTATTTTTTTAGCTTAATTGTGTGAATGGTATTGCACATTAAATTGGTAGACAATGAACTCTGAATTTCATTCTTTTTCATGAGCATAGTGATTTGTTAATTGTTAAATTTAGGTAATTTATAGATCAGATTGGTATCAGAGTAGTTAATATTTTAGTCTTTTGTGTGGTTAACTTGTGTTGAGATTGTAGTTAGATGCCCTTTACCTGAAAGGGAAAAGAAAGAAGTGAAGCTAGCCTTATTCCTTTTGAAGTAGATATTTCTACAAGGAAGTGGAAGAAAGTAATTCAAGAGAAGGCTCAAAGAGATGATGCAAAGGATAATGGTGAAGAATGTTTCTACAAGTTGGAGGCTAATGTGGCAAGTATGTCCAAAGACATGGGAAGTATTTCCTTATCGATTGGGAAATTGGAGTCCATCATGAGACTACTCATGGAGAAACTTGGTGTTTCACATGAGACACAGGAAGAACGCGAAGAAGAGGTTCATGAAGAAGAACCGTCCCATGCCATTTTCATACCTCCTTCATTCAAAGTGGAGGCCAAGATCGAAATTGAGCCTTATGATGGAGATGTGAATGATGAGAAGCTAGACCATTGGCTAGCTCAACTAGAGGTATATTTCAGTTTGCATCAAATTAATGAAATTCAGAAGATTTCCTTTGCTCGGTTAAAATTAACCAAACATTATTTAACTTGGTTTGAAAGTTATGTTCATACCTTGGTTGTTAAGAAGCTTCCTCCAGTTACTAAATGGGATGTTTTTAAGAAGCTAATCCAAAAGCATTTTTATCCTATTTGTTATGAGGAGAAGTCCATGTATTAGCAGTATCTCAAGCAGAAACAAGGCCAGACTATGCAGGAGTATGCCAATGAGTTCCGGAGGAAATCTATTCAGAAGTGAAAAGATGTGGCAGACTAGGACCTATTGGTGAAATACATTGGTGGAGTCCATATCCATGTGAGGAGACCCGTCCTCTTGGCCAAACCTGCAGATGTAGATGAAGCTTGTACGCAAGCTCACTATTTGGAGATGAACAAGAAAAAGAGTTCATCTACCTCCAAGCATACTTTGAACAAACAAGGTGATGCCAAGCAGAAGGACAAAGGAAAAGGAAAGGGTAAGAAAAATACCACTTCTATTTCTAAAAAGGATACTAAAATTCATTGTGGGCATTGTGATGTTGACACTCATTATGAGGAAATTTTTTGGAAGCTCTACCCGGAATTACATCCCTTCAAAAACAAGAAGAAGGTTATGGCTGCCCTATAAGGAGAGGAAGTATTTTACAACGAAGAGGTGGATAAGACTATGTGTTGTGGCTCCGTCCGTAGAGAGGTGTGTTTGGGTAGTAACAATGTTGCTCAGGAAAATGAACTAATGAATCTCTTTCATTTAAAGATTCAAGTGAAGAAAACTAAGGTGGATGCTCTTTTTGATACATGTTCTCAAGCTAGCTTAATTAGTAAAGAGCTAGTGAACAGGTTGAAGTTGGAAACTTACAGTCACCCATGCTCGTATTCTTTGGGTTGGGTAAAGAAAGGTGTAGATATCAAGGTAATGAAGCAATGTAAGATCACTTTTGGTATTGACAAAAAGTTTATTGATGAGTTTACTGTGGATTTTGTTCCCCTTTATGTGTGTGGTGTAGTTTTTGGCAGCCCATATATATATGTCAAGTATGTTATCTTCACAAGGAGAGCCAATCAGTACCGCTTGGTAAAGGATGGTAAGAGCTACATCATCTCAACCTATTCAAGAGATTCGAAGATATCTTTGGTAAGTGCCAACAAAGCCCAAAGGCTTATTAATGCTAGTGGTAAATTTGCATTACTTATGTTGAGTGATGTGCCAGATGATGAGGTTGTGACATCTAAAACCACTAGTAGCATGTTTTCTAACAAAGAGAAAACACATATATCAGAGTTGGTTCAACAGTTTAGAGAGGTCTTTCATGAACCTACAAGGTTGCCCCCAGTCAGGGAAATTGAGCACGAGATCCACTTGCTACCCGATAGTCCACTTACAAACTTGGGATTATACAGGAAATATTTGAAAGATTCCAATGAGGTAAAACAATAGTTATAGTCTTTGATTGAACAAGGTATAATACATCTTAGCACTTCTCCATGTGGTTCTCCTATTGTTTTAGTACCTAAGAAATATGGTTCATGGAGAATGTGTGTTGATTATAGGGATTTAAATAAAATAACCATTAAAAATTGGTACCCTCTTCCTTGCATTGATGATTTATTAGATCAGTTACAACATGCTAAATATTTTATTAAGCTTGATTTGAAGTTTGGGTATCATCAAGTGCGGATTAAGGAAGAGGACATCTGGAAAACAACATTCAAGACCAGGCAAGGGTTGTATGAATGGTTGGTATTACCATTCAGGTTATGCAATGCACTAGCTACCTTCATGAGGTTGATGAATGAGGTAATGAGGTCATTTATTGATTCCTTTGTTATTGTGTACTTGGATGACATTCCAGTTTTTAGTCGAAATTTTAAAGAGCATACTGATCATTTGCGTCATGTTTTGTAAGTGCTTAAGGAGAATTGGCTTTTGTTTATTGAAAAGAAGTGCGAGTTTACACAACAATCGCTTGTATTTTTGGGGCATGTGATTGGAGATGGAGAGTTGAGAATTGATCTAGACTAAGATAGAGGCCATCCAGAATTGGCCTACACCATCAAGTTTGACAGAGACCATGAGTTTTGTTGGAGAAGTTTAGTATTTATGGAAGTTCATCAGAAACTTCTCTTCCATAGCAGCGCCACTACATTCAATGACATGGGGGGTAATACATTTGATTGGGGTAAGAAACAACATATTGCTTTTGATTCATTTAAATATAAAATTAGTCATGCTCCATTTTTAGCCTTACCTAACTTATAACTTCTTTTTGAAGTGGAAACCGATGCTAGTGACTATGCTATGGGGGTTGTCCTACTTCAGGGAGGTAGGCTGGTATGTTATCACTCTGAGTTGTTTCACGGTGCAATTATGAATTATTGTACTTATGAAAAGGAATTGTATGCTCTTGTTCAAGCAGTCAAGAAATGGAAACATTATTTGATGGGTAAGGAAACTATCATTCATATGGATCATCAACCTCTCCAATATCTGCAGGTTCAAAGTAAACTTCAGCAAGCTAGGCACTATAAATGGATGAGATTTTTACAGCAGTTTCATTTGGTTATTAAATATAAAAAGGGTGTGACTAACAAATTAGCTGACATGTTATCTAGACCTCCTTTGATTTCACCTATGGGCACATTAAATCTTCTTTAGCCTTTTGTGCGTGATGCATATCAGGAAGGCTATGAGCAGGATCCAAAATTTGCAGAGATATTTCAGCAGAAACCTCCAAACAAGGGGTTTGCACCCAGGATGGTTTTCTCTACAAGAATGGGAAACTTTGTGTTCCTAGGAGGGAAAGAGTGCAGTTGATGAGAGAAGCACACACTTCCATGGTAGCTTGTCACTTTGGTGTGAGAAAGACTATAACACACTTGCAGAGGTATTTGTATTGGCCAAACATGCAAGATGAAGTTTTTAAATTCATCAAGGGTTTTGTTTTATGCAGTACAAACAAGCCTAATAATAGGAAGTTGGGGTTATATATACCATTTCCAGTTCCTTCCCGACCATGGGAAAGTATATCCATGGATTTTGTGGGTGGTTTACCTGCCTACCACCAAAAAGGGTCATGATTATATATTTGTGATTGTAGATCGATTTAGCAAAAGGTGTACTCTTATTCCTTGCAAAAAGACCATTAATGTCAGCGATGCAGCTGAATTTTTTTTGCTAATGTGTGGGTTCAATTTGGTTTTCCGAATTCTATTGTGTCATACAGGGACTCACGGTTTGTAGGGAAGCTTTGGTCTACTTTGTGGGAAAATATGGATACGAAACTAAAGAGGTCTACTACTTTTCATCCACAGATAGATGGGCAAACAAAGGTGGTAAATTGTACCTTGGTCCAACTCTTGAGAGGGTATAACAAGAAACATCTGAGGACCTAGGATGAGAACTTGGTGTATATCCAACATTCTTATAATAGGGCAGTTCATGCTTCGACTAGTAAAACTCCTTTTGAAACATGTTTTGGTTATTTTCCTAAGATTACTTTTGATGTTGTTTTGATATTACCATAGAGAGACAATGGTAAAGTGGAACTACAGGTCCAAAAATTTGAGAATTTTATTTAGAAGAATCAACAAATACACCTTCAGGTACATAAGAGGTTGACAGAGTCACATGCTAAGTACAAAACACGACATGATAACATAGGACTAAGCATTCCTTCCTTGTTGGAGATAGGGTATGGTTGTATTTGAGCCAGGATAAACTAGAGGGAAAAGATAAGAAACTCAAACCTTTTCATTATGGCCCATTTGAAATTCTGGAACAAGTGGGTAAGAATGCATTTCGCTTGGATTTTCCTCCTTATATGAAGATTTATTCAGTTGTGAATGTTGAAAATTACATATTTTTTAGCTCTCCATGTTGGATGATGAAGAAGGAGGAGTATTGCTTTCGTATATTGAGGATATTACTCCAGAAAGTTCAGCTAGAATTAGAGGAAGATGTGGTTTTACTGAGAAAATAAAGAACAACATAGAGAGGAGTGCATGACAGGTGGTTGATTGGGTTGAAAGGACAGTTACCTACCAAAGCCAAGTGGTATTCTAGAGAAGATGTGGGGAAGAAATTTCCTCACCTCATCAGTCCTTGAAGCTTTTAAGGACTTAAAAGCTTCAAATTGGGGAGGTATGATCCAAAAATGGATTAGGAATAGCTCAACTCTATGCATTCACAAGATGGTCTAGTCCTGGGGGTGATCTGGACACCTCCGAATGATGTTTTGGACCATTTATGTTATGTCTTAGGGTATTTTCTACTGTCGGTTACACGACCGCCCTAGTGGTTACGTAATTGCCGCTCTGTGCATAGCGGTAGTTGCGCAATCACCGTCGATTATGTTACACAACTTGGTCTACATAAAGCAGTGGTCCTATAACTGACATAACATAAATGTGGGATCTCAATAGTTGCAAATGTTTGAGCTTCCAAGATGGCTTGTTTCAGCTTTCCATGCATCCCTGAGTCGTGCAACTATAAATACAAGTCTGTAGAATGATTCTAGTAAGTGAGATTGAGTGAATTCTATGGTGAATGAGTTGAAGTATTCTTGCTTATTTGTTCATTAAAGTGGAGTTATTTGGTTGTTGAGAGATTGTGAGCAAGTGATTACAATAAGAGAGAGTAATAATCTTTCTTGAAGGCCCATTTGGGCAGTGAGTTGTAATTTTTGGAGAATAACATAGTAAAGGGGAGCAATTTGCTCACCCACTGGAGTTTTCCCACATTGGGTTTCTCTAGGATAAATCATGTCTCCTCTTGTCTCTATTTTCTATGTTTTGTTCAAATTAATTGTGTGAATGGTATTGCACATTAAATTGGTAAACAAAGAACTTTGAATTTCATTCTTTTTCATGAGCATAGTGATCTTTAGCTTTAAGAAAGAGCAATTTACGGATCAGGGTGGTCCTGTAACTGACGAAACAGAAATGTAAGATCTCAACAATTGCAAATGTTTGAGCTTCCAAGATGTTTCATTTTGGCTTTCCACACATCCATGAGTCGTGCAACTATAAATACAAGTTTTTTGAATGATTCTAGCAAGTGAGATTAGTGGATTCTATGGTGAATGATTTGAAGAAGTGTTCTTGCTTGTTTTTTCATTAAAGAGGAGCTCTTTGGCTATTGAAAGATTGTGAGAAAGCGATTACAATAAGAGAGAGTAATAATATTTCTTAAAAGCCCATTTGGGAAGTGATTCGTAATTTTTCGAGAATAACATAGTAAAGGGGAGTAATTTTCTCACCCATTGGAGTTTTCCCACATTGGGTTTCTCTAGGATAAATCATGTCTCCTCTTGTCTCTATTTTCTTTGTTTTGTTCAAGTTAATTGTGTGAAAGGTATTGCACATTAAATTGGTAAACAAAGAACTCTGAATTTCATTATTTTTCATTAGCATAGTGATCTGCAGCTTTAAGAAAGAGAAGTTTACGGATCAATTTGAGAATGTAATTGAATATTAAATGAGATGTGTTATTTTTGGGATAAAACCCATAAATTTTTAATGCTTCTACCATTGTCGATTGTGCACCTTTCTTCACAGATAAGTGTGAGGCGTCTACATTAACACATGATTTCATTATAGTTTTACCTCATCCTTTGCACCAATTTTTTTTTCATTCTTATGTTATGCAACTTTATTTTGGAAGCAGTTTAAGTGCAAGGATGTTTTTGTACCTATTCTAATTGAGGTTTGATATGATTTTCTTCATTTTCTATCCATTTAGAAACTTTTAAATTTGAAAGGATCGTCTAAAAAAAACATTTTGCACAAAAAGCTTTGTAATGTTATAATATTGTGATACAATCTAGGGTTTATTGTTTTCGAGAATATTGTGGGTATATTGAGTTGCATGATTGAAATAGATGTTTGAAATGAGATCTGTTATCTCAGAGATAAAATCCATATATTTTAAGCAACTACCTTTTTATGCCATTTCAGTATCGCTTTACCTTCTTTGCACCTAGATTCATTTCATTTTTACATGTTATTAGTTCATTTTGGAGGTGTTACTAGTTGTTTTAAGTTCCATGATTGAAAATATTAGATCTCTTTCCACTTTAGTAGTTACAGCTTATAAAGCCCATTGTTTGCACTAGGACTTATAAGCTAAAACTACTAGAGTGGAAAAATATCATCTAATAGAGATCTATAAGAGGAAACTACTAAAATAGAAATAAATCTTCTAATAGAAACATTTTGTACTGAAATGCAAAATTTGAAACTAGTAAAATGACACGATTACCTGATTTTAATCTTGAATGATAAGAATATTATTTTACAAGAGAAAAATTAAATAAAATAATCTCACTTTTAACACTTTATTTTTAATCCAACAACTCTTTATGTTTTCAACTTATTATAAACCATGGAAATTACAATAAAAGAGGAAAACCAACACAAAAAATGCAAACCTTCCATTGTAAATCCCAAAGCAACCTTCGATAATATCTAACTGAAAGAGTGGGGTTTAGTGATGCTCTTTGTTGGATCCATTTGATTTGTTAGCTATAGTTGATTTGTGTATGCTCCAAGTACTCTGAATGGAATATAACTAAGCCACGAGCATGAGGATGTGATTTGGGTAGCATAAAAGTATGACAAATTGATTTGATTCACCAAATAATTACAAAAAATAACATGTACTATCAAGATTTTTGTGGATGATTTTCAAATGAAGGATCATTGATCTATAGCCGAGGAAAGTGAATCCACAAACTAAGTTTAGATTGAGTGGATGAGAGATAACTAAACATGACTGAGCTATTAAGTTGAGTTTTCATATTGATTGAGTAGTCAAACTATTGTTCTAGATTTGCATGAGTGAGTCATAGCTGAGTTGGCTAGAGGTTGCTCATGTTTTTGACTTTTTAATTTCATAGCTGTTATTTTATTCACCTAGAAGGTGTCGTGAATAATTGAATTTTGGAAGGTGGTTTGATTTTGGATTTCCATGATTTGAGAGAAAAGCTTTAGTTAACTCAAATGCATGATTTGAGTCAATTTGAACACATCCTCTTGATTATAATAATGATTTTTTAGCTTTAGCCATGACTTTAGTCAACTTGAGTTGAGGACGTGGATAGGATTTAATGATTATTTAATTTATTTAAATATGAATGTGGACATGTGTGGATTTATTTATTCAATTTGATATTAAATTAGCTAAAGGGGGTGATAAGGTGCAAGTAGAATTAATTAAATTAACTATATATAATGATAATGGGTGTAGTGGGATTTTGAAAATTTATAATGTGTAGTGGTAATTTGGGGGTCTCCACATTTTCCCCTCTTTAAAGTGTTATTACAGAATAATAACGCTTTAAATATATTAAATGTGTGTAAAACGGTGAACAAATGATAACAAAGTGTTAAGGACTACCTGATTTGCTCCTGTGAAGCATTTGGATGCCCTAATGAGTTTGTATTAGTACAAAGGGAGTGCCCCCTCAAGTAGGTGGGTGATGCGAAAAAGTAACAAACAACCGCTCGATAGGAGAGAGAAGAAATCATGAAAAATGAGTGAAAGAAATAACTAATAAAGTGAGTTAATTGGGTGTGGAGGCCGAAATGGAGGAATTAGGGTTAGGAGGTGGGTATAAGTAGATGGGTCAGAGAGGTTTCAAATATCATAGTTCATTTTTTGTTGATAGAGTTCATTTACCCCTTGAGTGAGATTGGTGTTATAAGTTTGGAGAGAAATGGCTTATTGTTCACAACATAAACATTGTGTGGATCACATCTGAGAGTTTGGACGGATGAAAAATGAGGGCAACATGATATATAACCCAATAAATTTGATTTTAAGTGCATTTATTACTTTTTAGTAGGATAAAAATGGAAAATGACTCTAGTGCACGTACTTAGGTGCAATAGCATAACCCATGATGTGTGCTAGGGGTACGCACTATGCATGTATGCACATAGGCATGATACAAGAAGTGCACTAACATGTTGAACACACTACCATATAAGTAAGAGCATGATTGTAGCATAGTGAACACAATAGCGTAGATGAAATAACATACATATACACGTGCTAACGTATATGTGCTAGAATTCAAGTAGATATGCTAGCGTGCAAGCATAACCGTTAGCATGGATGCACTAATGTACAAGTATACATATTAGAATATGAATAGGTGTGCTAGAATAGTTAAGCAGATGTAGAAGAAAGTTAGGGATGAATAGTGAAGACATGAGAATGGATAAGGTTTAAAAATATATTTTAATGTATTGTAGGAGTGATTATACATGTTAGATGTACGAGAGTGTTATGGACGACAACAGTTGTTTGAGATATGTTTGACACAAAGAGGGAGGGATAGTTATGCGTGTTGTTAGAGGAGACATGCCTTATATACATAGCTCAGATTCTAGACATCAAACTAGATCATTGTTTACTGACCACACTAGCCGAGAGATGACATAGTGAGAGAAAGACTTTTCGATTACTGATAAGGGAGATAACAATTACATTGGAGGACATGTATCGGATCCTATGAGATCCGATACATGAGAGACTAGTATAGTGGGATAGAAGTGTAGTGCAGATTCGAGGACACATTTGATCACTATTTGGATTAGAGGACATACAAAGGTAGGGAACGGTCGTGTACTTATACGAGCACATGGATGATGCAAAAGAGGTGTGATTGCCGATTTAATTGATGGCTCTTATCAACGGCCACTTGCTTCTTGATAAGACTTGTAATCATTTCTAGTTGGTTTTGATTGACATAGTTGCAGATTTTATGGAGGTCACAATGGTTGCATGGGAACCATGTATTATGGATTATTTGTATATATATTTACATTTAGTTGTTTACAGAGAACATAGGAGCTTGGGTAATGCTACGTTTCTTTAGATATGATCATGGGATCACATTGTTATCTGATGACTATTGGGGATATTGATGGATATATATCCAGAGGAGCCTTCAGATTTTGGATGGGAAACAATAGGTGTTGGTCACAGGGGTCACCAGGGAGACATTGAGTTCTATAGATGTGCCTTTGATAATATACAATTACGCATGGTCGCATAGAGACCATATAGGCAGTACTAGTGGAGTACAAATGATATAGATTTGGTGACCGTGGAGGTTGATCATTATATGATCGGGAGTCATGAGAAAATTATGGAGAGATATAGGCAAGATAGGATTATGATACATCTAGGAGTTACACATGATATACTTGGAGGAGAGCACTGATACACACAAGTTGCGTGAGAGAGTCGATTTTGGAGCTAGGATTAGACAAAGGGTGGTTAGGGATAGCTTTACAAGAGTGATACCAGAGACGTGGGATGTAAGATCCCATATAGAGGATACAAAGATGACAACAAAGTATGCTACATGATATGTAGTGATCTGTAAACTCTTCAACTTTGGAATTATTCACAAATCACAAATTAATCGCTGCTACTTACTTCCTATTAGAAAATAATAGAGATAGCTAGCGAATGAATTACTATTGTTCTTAGAATCAACGATTGTAGTAAAGGAAAGAATATAAGCTCATAACACCAACAATTTTATCCTGGAAAACCTCCAATGGAGGAAAAACTAGTCGGGAAGGGAAATTGCTCTTTCTTCCCACTTCTATTGGCCAATTCAAATCAAGAAGTACAAAATTTACAATAAGTAGGAAAGAGAAGTAGATAATATCTCAACACTTCCTTTCAGTTACTTGCTTGCTCTGTCTCAACACTCATTTCTTTTACAAAATACAATTTCTAGCACCAAAAATTCTTGCTCACTTACTCCCATGCTTTGATGATCTTCTACACTTCTTCAATCATGTATTTATAGGCTTTCTCATGTCCTCCCATGCATTGGAGAATGGGAAAGGTCATGAAGGAGAAGAGAAATGAACATCCTTTCAAATTCAGAGGCTGTTTGTTTTGATTTTAGTTTTCTATCCGTAATGGACAGGACCGCTGCCCTGTGTAGACCGGCGGTCCTGGGACTGCCACCCTGGCTGGGCGGTGGTTTTGTAACCATTGTCTTTTGCAGGGCGGCGGTCCTGTTACTTAAAAGACAAAACCTCCATTGCATTGTTTTCCTTCTTTGTGTTGACTGTTTCTGATGAATTAGAGTTATTTCGGATCCCTATGGATCACACCTCCCCTTCTTAGGAGGATTTTGGTCCCATAAAATCTTAGTGGGGGAGTAGATGAGGGAACAATTCCCTCGCTTGCTCCTTTGAGTACCACTGGACCTGCCTTGGTGTCTTTCTTTTCAGTCCAATCTGCCAAGAATCCTACGAACCTCTTCTAGTCTCTCTGACCTTCTGCTATAACACTACATCCTCCTCCAATTCACCTCGTGATTCCAATACGCAATCCTCAATGGAAGGTAGTAACTTTAGCTCTTCATCTTCATCCAGCATGGATATCTCATATAGGTGCAAGTTCTTGTAATTTACTACAGAGTACATCCTCATGAATGATGGTAAATCAAGTTGAAAAGCATTTTCCCCAACCTGCTCCAATATGGTGAAGGGTCCATATCGTAGTGGCTTGAGCTTCCGTGCTTTACCTTGTAGTTTCTCCTTGCTCAAGTAAAGCCAAACTTTGTCTCCAACATGAAGCTTGTGTTACCTCCTATGTCGATCATGCCTAGCTTTGTACTTTTCTTGAGATTTTTCTAGCTGTTCTTTGACCTTGAGATGGATTTTCTGGATCCTCTCAATCAACTTGTTGGCTCTAGTCACCTCTGTGTCTCGTGTATCCTCCTCATCCTGTTGTCTAACTGCTATATCCAGCAGATTTGTAGGTAGATATCCCAAGAATGCTTCAAATGGTGACTTCATAGTGGATGTGTGTACTGCCTGGTTATAGGAATGTTGAATGTAGGCTAAGGACTCATCCCAAGTCCTTGGGTACTTATTGTTATACCCTCTGATCAACTGTACCAAAGTCATATTTACCACCTCTGTTTGTCCATCTGTCTGTGGATGGAAAGTTGTGCTCCTCTGTAACTTGGTATCCATCTTGTCCCACAAAGTAGTCCAAAACTTCCCAAAGAACCTGGAATCCTTGTCAGAGACAATAAAATTTGGAAAACCAAAATGCACCCATACAATAGCAAAGAAAAGATCTGCTGCCTCATGTGCTTTTACTATCCTTTTACATGCCATAAGAATACACATTTTATTGAATCTATCCACAACAACATAGAGATAGTCATGGGAATGTTTAGACATAGGTAATCCTCCTACAAAATCTATAGAAATGTCCTCCCACGGACGAGTAAGTACTGGTAAAGGCATATACAAACCTTCCTTCCTAGTTTTAGGCTTGCTAGTACAACAAAGTTTACATCCGTGAATAAATTTTGATACTTCTTCTTGCATGTTGGGCCAATATACATACATTTGCAAGTGGGCTAGGGTCTTACCAACACTGAAATGTCCTGCTACTTTCGAGGTATGTTCTTCCCTCATCAAGAGAAGTCTTTATTCTTTAGGCACACAAAGTTTCCCCCATCGGTAGAGAAGCCCGTCCTTGAGATAATAGTCTTCAATCCCCGTCTTTTCAGCCCCTTGAGACTACAACTTTTGAAATGTTACCCCAAATTCTTTGTCTTGGGCATATGCTTCTCCGTAAGATTCCTTTGTGAAGGGCTCGACCTAAGAGATAATGGCCAAACATGAGAACTTTTCCTGTGTGGGTGGCCTAGAAAACATGTCTGCCACCAAATTTTTACTACCCTTCTTGTATTTGATCACTAGATGGAACTGCTGAAGAAACCCCATCCATTTGTAGTGCCTTACCTGCTGCAATGTAGACTATGCTTACAAATAATGGAGAGGTTTGTGTTCAGTGTGCACAATATTTTCTTTATCCAACAAATAATGTTTCCATTTTTTAATTACCTGAACTAGTACATACATTTCTTTATCATATACTGAATATCCTTTAACTGCTGAAGTGAAGGTTTCAGAATGATAACATATGGGTTTACCTCATTGAAGCAGCACTGCACCCATAGTATAATCACTGACATCTGTGTCTACTTCAAAAGGTTGTTGCAAACTAGGAAGAGCAAGTACTGGGGCATGACTAATCTTGTATTTGAATAACTCAAAGGATTTGTCTTGTTCCTTACCCCAGTCAAAACCCTTATTCTTTGCGGCCACTGTGTGTAGAGGAGCTGTAATTGCTGAGAAACCTGGGATGAACTTCCGCATGTACTGTACTACCCCCACAAAACTCCTAGTCTCTGTGGCTTCTGTTGGTGTTGGCTAACTGATGATGGCTTCCACCTTCTTTGGATCCACTCATATCTCTCCTCCTCCAACCACCTACCCAAGATAGATAAGTGATTGTTTGGAAATCTCACATTTCTTCATATTACAAAGTAGTTTTTTCTCCCTGAGAACTTGCAAGACTTGCTGCAAATGCGTTATATGTTCTTCCCATGTGGCACTAAAAATCAAGATATCATCTAAGTATACAATGACACAAGAATCTATGAAATCCCGCAATACATCATTCATCAATTTCATAAATGTAGCGGGTGCATTGCATAATCCAAAAGGAAGTACTAACCATTCATAAAAGCCTTGTTTTGTTTTGAAGTACTGATTTACCCTTGGCTCTGCTTCTCCTTGCTTTTTCTCATCATCTATGCAGTATGCTTGTACACATGCTTCATTGAGATCCTTGGGATTTGTGGAGATGACTTTTCTTCGAAGGTGAGTGTGGAGTCGTCCCAAGTATTTGGTCAGAATATCCTCATCCTTCAAATCAATGTTTAGCAACATGGCTTGCCTCCGAAACTCTGTAGTATAGTCCTACACACTTTTACCACTACCTTATCTAAAATACCGCCATTTAATCATTTGGTCAATTTTATGGCCAATAGGATATAAGTTAGCTCTAAGTAATTCCTTAAATTCTTGCCAAGATTTCACAATAGGACGTTTCTTCTTTTCACAAGTAGTTAGATGAGTTTCCCACCAAACTAGAGCATGTCCCTCCATTTTGAGACTTGCAAAGGTGATCCTTTGTGCCTCAGTGACATTGTGGATGCTAAAATAGACTTCTAATTGTTTCAACCATTTATCCAGTAATTCTGCATCTACTTGTCCTTTAAAGCTTTTGATTTTGACTTTAGTCTCAAATTTAAAAGGAGTATGTTTAAATTTTACCTTTTCTCTTGTGTTAGAAGTATCTTCTTCATGCTCTTCCCCATAATCTTCCTCATGTTGACTCTTGCCTATACCAAACTTTTCGGCTAAGCCTCGAACCACCAAGTCCATGGAGTCTTGCTTGACGGAAGTTTTCTTCTGCAAATCTGTAAGTTCCTCTTACCTTCTAAACATCCTATCCATCACGGTCTCCAGCATCTCGTTTCTACGGACCAAGTTCTCTTCCTCCATTTCTCCCCGAATTCTCTGTTTCCACTTCTTTGTAGAGATCTTTGGATCGCAAGGTAAAGCTTCTCCGCCTTTAGATCTTGTCACTGTCATACAAATTTAAGAATGAAATACCACAGTCCTGGATACTTGTTAGCTCTGATACCAAAATGATCTGTAAACTCTTGAACTTTGGAATTATTCACAAATCATAAATTAATCACTGCTATTTACTTCCTATTAGAAATTAACAGAGATAGCTAGTGAATGAATTACTATTGTGCTTAGAATCAACGATTGTAGTAAAGGAAAGAATATAAGCTCATAACACCAACAATTTTACTGGAAAACCTCCAATGGAGGAAAAACTAGTTGGGAAGGGCAATTGCTCTTTCTTCCCACTTTTATTGGCCAATTCAAATCAAGAGGTACAAAATTTACAATAAGTAAGAAAGAGAAGTAGATAATATCTCAACACTTCCTTTAAGTTACTTGCTTGCTTTGTCTCAACACTCCTTTCTTCTACAAAATATAATTTCTAGCACCAAAACTTCTTACTCACTTGCTCCCATGCTTCGATGATCTTCTACACTTCTTCAATAATGTATTTATAGCCTTTCTCATGTCCTCCCGTGCACTGTAGAATGGGAAAGGTCATGAAGGAGAAGAGAAACAAACATCCTTTCAAATTTAGATGTTGTTCATTTCAATTTTAGTTTTCTGTCTGTAATGGCCAGGACCGCTGCCCTAGCTGGGCGGCAGTTCTGTAACCACTGCCCTACGCAGGGTGGTGGTCTTGTTACTTAAAAGACAGAACCTCTGTTTCATTGTTTTCCTTCTTTGTGCTGACTATTTCTGATGAAGTAGAGTTATTTCGGATCCCTATGGATCATGCAGACATTATCCATCAGTGCCTTATGATTCTCCAGGCGGCTATAGAAGCAGGGTTAGCAGAAGCAGCTGGGGGGATTATAGCATAGAGGGGGTAGAGGTGGAGACAGATTGGGATAGGCATTGGCCGAGGTTCAGTTACAAGATCAATCTCTAGTACAGATGCATAAATAGGTACATGTTTTACAAGTTCTAGTAAAAATTTATCAGATTATAGTACAGGTTCTACTTTAGATGTGAGTACAGGTGCAAGATCCTTTACAGGTTGGGAAAGTTCCACTATAGGTTAGACAGGTGCCACTATAGATAACCATTCCATTTCAGGTTCCTTTATCACATTTTTATTCAAATACTATTGGGGATATTGATGGATAGATATCCAAAGGATCCTTTAGAATTTTGATGGGAGACAATAGGTGTTGGTCAAAGGGGTCACCAAGGAGACATTGATTTCTATAGATGTGCCTTTGATAATCTACAATTACTCATGGTTGCATAGAGACCATATAAGAAGTACAAGTGGATTATAAATGATATAGAGTTGGTGATTATGGAGGTTGATCATTATATGATCGGGAGTCGTGAGTAAATTATGGAGAGATATAGGAAAGATAGGATCATGATACATCTAGGAGTTACACATGATATACTTGGAGGAGAGAACTGATACACATAAGTTGCATGAGAGACAATCAATTTTGGAGCTTGGTATAGGTGAGATGTTATTCTAATCATGTCTCATAGATAGTTACAAAAAGTACAACCAGTTATAGTTGAGAGACACCATACTACATCGGTACATCAATTGACTCTGGAGAGAGATCGATTTGCCACACTGGTACAAAAACTCAAAATAGAGGGATCAACTTGCCACACAGGCACAAAAATTGATGGTAGAGAGGGATGCAAATCACTGTGTGGTGGAGGCAGGTGGGAAGGCAGATGCGCTACATGATGTAATTGTCGTATCACAAAAGGTGGGATATTATAGAGCCCTATATAAGGCATTGTTTCCTGAGGGCCAAAGAGATCCATGGTATAGTTAGAGAACAAGTAGTGGGTCCACCAAGACAAGAAGATCAAAAAGGCCTTTGGGATCAATTAGATCCATTCAGATGCCACCACTGAGGGGTGGGGATGAGAGACCAGGAAGTATTAGTGTAGGAGAGAGTCATCCATGACTTGATGTAGGAGAGATAGTCATATTGTATATTTGATATATGCCTCGCTATGAAGGCACAAAATTTCTGTATATAAAGTGCCTTGATGGAACTTTGATGTATATATGTAGATGACATTTTGAGACGTAAACATTGGATATGGACATTAATATTATATATATGACGATGTGACAGTTTATTTTTTGGTTATTTTCTACAGTATTGACATGATGAGACACATAGTGTAGATGATGACTATGATTTGTGAATTATTATTGATATATGATGACAGTAGTCTAAATTAACTGAAAAAAATTAATATGTTGTTCATTAATCTATAGTCATTTAATTATCAAACCAAGGAACATAGACTTTCAATAATGTTAATGTTGTATGCATAGTTACAGATATTCAAGAAGTAGGAAGGTAAATTGTTATCAATCAAAATTTGGAAATAACAATGCTTGGAAACAAACTAAATTCAGACTAGAAGTAAATACTAAGTCTAAGGAAAAGCATGTAAAAATAGAATACATATAAAGGAATGGATTGCTGCTAATCTACTCATGCAATAAATCAAATCAACAAACAAAGGAGAGGGTTAGCAAACCACAAGTGGGCCCTGCCTTGGGTGCTAATCCCTCCTAAGGCTTGTGACTACAACTAATGAACAAAACTTGGAATTTTTATTGCATTGACATGAAGATTACAATTGGAAATACAAAAATTCCTCTATCTAGTAATTGATATCTATATCTCTATATCTCTTACAACATTAATCTTTCTTTTATATCTCATTACAACAGAAGCGTGAAGAAACAAAGTTCTACTAGTAGTTCAAATTTGATCAAGTAAAATATCTTAACCAAAAAATCTAGAGATTGGATGCATGCAACAGAAATAATCAAGAGGTGTTTACATGTCAATCACATAACTCAACTAACCGATAAGTTTGATCAATTAGTTCCTAAATCAAGAATTTAATCAGTTAGTTCCTTTCTAAGTTGCAATACACAATCAGATGTTGGATTTGAGTCATCTCCTAGTTCTCATGTTTGAATTGTAATTTCTTCTTCCCATCGACACATGCAAACTCAAGTGTGATGTCCAAATTCCATGAGCTTCTTAGGATCACAACTTATTCATGTGTGTGACCTCCTTTAGCTGCGGACGCTTTTCTGCAGTCAAGTCCTTTGGCTGCATGTGAGTTACTGTGGATGATGCCTTAGTGTAGATGATTCCCTTATAGATGGGTTGTTAGATGGATTCCTTTTGGCTGCATGTGAGTTGCTACATATACAAGTTGCTTACAACAAGAGGCATCACATGCATCATCAATCAAACATCTTATTGTAATCAAGAGAATAAATGTGTACTCACAATACCAAAAATTAAAGCTAATTAGTGATAACTATATTAATAAGTATGCATGCCATAATTTTCAAGTTATAATGAAATGTATCAGCGGTATAACAAGGGAATACAGGTGTAAGGCTACAAATGGCTCAACAAAATACAAAGGATGAGTTGTTTAGAAAGATAATTCAAACAACTCATCACACCCCCATACTTAACTCCTTGAATGTTCACATTCAAGCTTCTGTAGGTTCCTCAGTTGGCTTAGGGTCCGCCTATATGGTGTTGCATAAGCATCTGAAATATATTGGCATGTCTATCCCTGCTGGCTCGATGGAGAAGTGTGCATTGTTCAATATGTACCTATCTCAAACCATGTCTTGAATTGTTTCATCCACTGGTATATCACCAGACCAATGTGGTATAGGAAAGTGGAAGATTGGTGGGTGATAACCAATTAGGAACCAAGTGTTTATATATTTAATAGAGAAGTCAATGTAAACATTTACCCTTCTCAAATTTGGTATTATATTAGGATAGGAGTGCATCTCCTTCCTTTGCATTTCAGGGGTCATTTCATTCCAACGCATCCAACATGATTTTACTATTTCCCTTCCACTGTGGGTAATCATGTTCCTTACTTTCTCATGTGCATATTTTCTCATTTTCCATGCCCACTTTCTGATCTCCTTGTATTCTATATACTTGTTATACTCTTCTATGACTTCCTTTGGGTTGGAAGCCTCTACCCTGACCATTAATGGCTGAACTTTCTGTAAGTGCTTGTAGTCTTCCATATGTTTCTCTCTGTCTAATTCATTCATGAAATAAGAAATAAGTGATTTGACTGGGACATCTCCGATGTAGAGGATTGGAATCCAATACCTATCATATTCAAGGGCATAATTATGCATGTATAACTCACATAACAAGAACTAAATTTCTTGAGGACTGTTCAAATATAATGTAAAGAAATTCCTAGATCCACTGATGTCAAATTTCATGTCAGAGTTAATACAGGTAAGTTGGAGCTGCAACATATTCTCCTTCAGGAAAATAACATAGACATTTGAAGGAGGCATGTGTCTGATTATCTCATAGGCCACTTTAAGTGTCTCATCTCACTTCTTCTTCAGCCTTTCAATCTCCTTATCCTTGGCCTTAAGTTCCTTGTCTTTTTCCTCCATTTCTTGTTGGTGTTGGAAGATAAGTTCTTCCTTTTCCCTCTCCCATATTCCTTTTAACCTATTAACATAGGTTTCAAACTGATGGACCCAGTAATCCAACAATGTTGTTTGTGTTCCTATGCTCCTGCAAACTGGTTTGGTAGGTTCTTTGACAACTTTTGTGATGACAATTTGTGGCTGCAATGGGTTCATATAAGATGTTGCATGCTAACATGTGGCAACAATGGTGGAGTGGGCTCAGTACTGTCTCAAATATTTCATTAGTAACTACAGGAACATTCTCCTTGTTCTCTCAATATGCTCAGATGGTTGTTCTACTTCAACTTCATGAAAATGTTTTCAATAATTTCTTCAACAACATGGGGCATATCATCCCCAATTTCTCATCTTCATCATTCTGTGTTTCAAGAATTGTATGGTCATGTCCTTCCTTGATCCTCTCTTCATCATCCTTGGCTACATGAGTTGTGTCCTCAATTTCCCTTTCAACTCTTCCTTTATGCTCTTCATGGGTTACCCCAACATGAACTTCCTGTTCTTCCATTTGTTTGGTAGGGATTTCTTGAACTGTTTTCTCCACACTTTATTCTCCCTTCTTATCTTCTTCCATACCCTCCATGGGCTCCCTAGGACCCTTGTTCTCATGAATTTCAACATCAACACCTCCCTGGTCTATGTCCATTGATGTGGCCTCAATATTCTCTTCTGTAACTTCTTTATCACTATCAAGTGATATGGTTTAAGGATTTGTGGGACTTTGATGTTTTTAGATTTTTAGTTTTTAGTCTATGAGAATGCCTAGGTGGTGTAGGAGTGGATTTGGAGGATGTAGGAGTAGACTTGGAAGATTTAGGAGTGGGCCTGGAATATTTTATCTTACCCTTTGAGGTGGATGATTCAGGAGTTGAAAATCCAAGTAGGGTTTCAACAATGAGAATCCTCTCAGGGGATACAAGAATGGGGTTCTCTTCAACAGGTGGTGTATTTTCAGAAATAGGGGTTTCTATGGGTTGAGAAGTGGAAGCTATGTGTTCAGGTTGAGAAGTGGAAGCTGCGGGTTCAACTATATGAGTGGAAGAACTGACATCACTTCTTATTCTTCTCTTCTATGCCTTAATAATTCATCAATATGTTTTTCCCTTGAAAAATCCTCCCATTTCAATTTAGGATGTTCTCTCTCCAATGTGTGTTTGATAACCAGGGTAACAAGGAAGTGGTGTGAAAGTGATGACCTCTATCTCTATGATTCTTTACTCATCTTTTTCAAGCTCTCATTTAAGAAATTAGGTACATTAACATGCCTATCATTCTTCAGATGATTGAGTAACTTGAAATGGATTGTATTTAGTCTAGAATATCTACCCTCACAAGTAAAATACTTGATATATTAGTTGGAAATTTCAGCCCAGAGTGGTTTGAGAGAGGTTAAAGATGTACCTTGGTGATCATTTATGAAAGCATCATCCTCATCAACAAAGTCTTGTTGAGCTGCCTCTAGATTGGATTTCTCAGGGAAAGGTTCACCTTCTACAAGGAAGTCTAGTAAGTACTGTAGCCAAGATATCATCATTCACCTTCACTGTTAAGCCCTTGACCTTAGCTTCTCCATCTTTCAATGTAGCAGAAAATTATTTGACCATAGATTCATTAAAACCTTGGAATTTTCCAATGTAGTCCATCCATCCACTGTTATGAAAATACTACAAAATTTGTGGCTGGTTGAGAATTAGGGAATGCTCTGTCGGCTCATGGCAGATTAAGTCTCCCCCCATTCTCAATTATGTAGCTTTATCAACTATGGTACTGCAATTAGACAACTTTTGGAGGAATGATGCAAAAATTGAACTGTGGGAGATTATTTGAGTGCCTTGTTTTTGAATTCTGAGACCGACTCACACACAACGTAGAAGGGAAATGAATTTAATTGATTTGATTGCAACAAGCGTGTGAGGTAAAGTGGTGTGACAGAGTGGGATGACATGGAGTGACAACTCATAGGTTAAAGGTGGTGATGTATAATTGCAATTAAAGACATTATGAAGTGGCATAAATACTAATTAAAAATAATTATACTAACGATACTTTAATAAAGTGGTATGAGTGTACTTATCTCGAGGAATATTTAGGATGATGATTGCACATGCATTGTGGTAATTGTGCCCTTGCTACATGTTGATATGTTATGATGTTATGGATACTGTTTCTAGAAGTGTATGTGACATTTGTACTGTAGGCTCCTTACTTAAATCAGATAATTCCCAGAGAGGGAATGTTGACCTGTTTTGGTACCAGCTATCTCGATCACCACTCACATGTGCAGATTGTTCCTTATTTTTCTTCATGCAATCATGAGTTCCACCAAACATGAAAACAAAATAGAGCTTTGTTGCATGCTACTGCAAGTGGAACATCCAGTCTTTGCATTATCTCCCTGTGTCAGAGATTATGCACTCTTGCAACATATACATCAAATCCTACAAAATAGGAATGCTAAGAAAATAAAATGTTAGTTGAGTGTTGTTGATCACCAAGAGGGATGGTCACAACACTTTTATCTACCCTTGGAGTATTCAACAAGATGAATATACCAAGGCCACTGAAATATCTCAATCCTCTGAAACTTCAGAAGATGAACCAACAGGCTCAACTTCTGATCTTAACTCTGATGTCCTCATCTCCATCCTATTTTGACTTCCTCTAAACTGCTGCATGAAGGTTTTTTTTTCAGTTGGCTTCTTGTACAACCTTAACCTATGACCATTGACCAATAGCTTGAACCTCACAAGATCTATGGTGGTGAGTTTTACAGCTCCATTGGGAAATATTTTCTCAATCTCATATGGACCTAGCCACCTTGTCCTGAGTTTTCCCATGTGGTCTTTGTACTTTGAGTCAAACAAGAGGGCCCAGTCACCCTCTTCAAATTTCCTTGTCTTGATGAACCTATCATGCCCTTTGATTCTCTGCTTCTGCATTACCTTTGTATTATGCACATCATGTCTCCTCATTTCATCCAACTCATTGAGTTGGAGAATCCTCTGTCTATGAGCTTTAGACAAATCTATGCCTAGTTCAAGTGCAATCCTTAGTGTCTTGTGCTCAAATTCAATAGGGAGAACAATAGTCTTACCATACAAAATATTGAATGGTGTGAAGCTTATTGTTGTCTTCCATGTTGTGTTGAATGCCCATACTACCTCTGGAAGCCTTTCTACCCAATATCTCCTATGGAGTGCAACAGTTTTGTCAAGATAGCTTCTATTTCCTTGTTTGTTACCTCAACTTGGCCATTAGATTGGGGATGATATGGTGTAGACTTCCTATGTCTGATTTCATACTCCTTAGCTAGATCATAAATAACTTCAGCAGTAAAGTGTGTACCTTGATCTGTAACAATCTCTCTTGGTACTCCATACCTTGTAAAGATGTGGTCATATAAGAATTTGGAAACTTTCTCACTCTTCTTGATTTGGAAATGCTTTCACTTTGTCCATTTATTGAGGTAATATGTGCACACCAAGATGTATTCCTTCTATAGAGATTTAGGATCTATATGACCAATGAAGTATAAACCCCACTTGTCAAATGGATGCAAGACTAGTTGAGGCTGCAATGGCATCTCATCTGATTTGGTAGGCTTACCCATTCTTTGACATCTATCACACCTCCTTGTATATAGTGTTGCATCCTTATGCAGTGTTGGCCAGTAATAACCTGTTGTCAACACCTTCTGTGTTGTTCTTTTTGCAGTAAAGTGTCCTCCACATGGTTCACTATGGCAGGCTTTAAGAACATCATATATTTCCTCATCATCAATGCATCTTCTCATGACATTATCCTTCCCTGTGTGAAATAGAAATCTAGCTATCCAAGAAAAATGCACACTTTTCTCAACTATGTATTTCTTTTCAGAATAGAGGTAGTGTGGAGGTGTCTTACTTGAGACCAAATAATTGGCTATATCATCATACCAAGGTGTTTTGGTAGTAATGGAAAATAGGTGCTCATGTGGGAAAGATTCATCAACCACTTGTTCTTCATTATTAATATCCATTCTTGAAATAAAATATGCTACAATGTTGTCCTTACCAGGCTTATCCACAATAGTGACATCAAACTCTTGTAAGAGTAACAACCATCTAATTATTCTGCTACTCACAACTGGTTTATTGATCAAATATTTAATTGTTGCATGATCAGTATGAATGAATACTGGATAACCTGTGATGTAGTGCCTAAATTTATTGATGGCATAAACAACTACTAGGAACTCCTTCTCTGTTACTATGTAGTTGAGTTCAGCATGCTTCAAGTTATTGCTAACATAATAAATTACATAGTTGAGAACTCCATCCTTCTGTCCTAAAACAACTCCAATGGCATGGTCTGAAGCATCAATATGAATGTGGAATGGAAGATTCCAATCAGGTCCTCTCAATACAGGGGTTGTTGTTAACAATTGCTTCAAGGTTTGAAATGTAGTCTCACATTTTTCAGTCCAGTCAAATGCAACATCCTTTCCTAATAATGCAAACAATGGAGCTGCCACTTTGCTGAAATCTTGTATGAATCTTCTATAATAACCAACATGGCCAAGATTGCTCCTAACATCCTTTTAATTCTTTGGTGTTGGAAGGTTGATGATAACAGATACCTTTTCTGGATCAACTTGTATTCCTTGAGAAGAAAGGTAATGTCCCAACACTATTCCTTCAGACATCATCATGTAGCATTTTTCATTACTCAAGGACAAGTTGTGTTCTTTGCATCTCTTCAAGACTTTGTCTAGATTTTGCATGGCTTCTTCAAAGGTGTTTCCATGTACTGTGAAATCATCCATGTATACCTCCATGCAATCATTTAATAGATCTGAGAAAATGCTTAAAACTACCCTTTGGAATGTAGCAGGTGCATTGCATAAGCCAAAAGGAAGAACTGAATAAGCATAAGTTCCCCATGGACATGTGAAGGTAGTTTTGTCCTAATCTTCTGGTGCAATTTGAATCTGGTTATAGCCACTATATCCATCAAGAAAAGAGAAATATTTCTTACTATCCAGAGTGTCAAGAACTTGATCAATGAAGGGAAGAGGAAAATGATCTTTCTTTGTTGTTGCATTCAAGCTCTCTATAATCCACACATATCCTCCATTTTCCATTCTTCTTTGGCACAATGACAAGGGGTGACACCCATTTACTATCTGAAATTGGATATATGAATCCAACATCCAATAATTTTTTTAATTCTCCTTTCACAATATCCCTCATTGTTGGGTTCATTCTTCTTTGTGGCTGCCTGATTGGCTTACAATTTTCCTTGATATAAATCTTATACGTGTAGAGCTTAGGATGAATTCCACACATGTCTCCATATTCCCACATAAATGTTGTTCTATTCTTTTGAAGAAGAGTTATCAACAACTTCTCTTGTTGCGTATTGTGCATCTTGTTCACATTCAATGACCTTCCCAAGGTTATCTCCACTTGCTTGGAGAGATCTATCATTGAGCACACATTGCTGCTCACAGAATTCAGTATACAGTCATGGGGAAGGAGTTGATGAAGAATGCAATTCTTACCTGGAACATCCATAGTGCTTTTTTGTGGTAGAACTTGATCAGAGGGACAACTTAAACACCTTAGTCTATTATCCACTTCCTTGTTTCTTCCATAGTTATTCTGCAAGACATTGGAAAGAACAACATCTTCTTCTTGTCCTTCAATTGTACATGAATTTTCCAGCATCATGAGTTGTTGTACAGAAATTTGGTCCTCTTCTAGTTCCTCAACCCAAATGGTTTGATCTTCTTCATTCAACGGTTGTGCAGGAGGATAAAGCATGAGATTTTTAGTGCCACTTCCATTAGAAATAATCATATTACCAGACCTACATCCTATGAATGCATCAACAGTGGCCAACCATGGCCTTCCTAGGATGATAGGATATCCTCCTAAGCTTACTTTTGGTTGAAGAACAATAAAGTTAGCAGGGTACTCCCAAGAGTCTACCACTACCACTATGTCCTCAAGGACTCCTTCAGGTCTCACTGTTGATCTATCTGCAAGTTGTAAGACTGTAGTTGTTGGCCTTAGCCCTTCCAACTTCAAATCATCCATGATTTTGGTCATGATGTTTATGGATGCCCCCAAGTCAATCAGAGTGTTCTTTATTGTTGTGCCATTAATTGAAACATTTACCAATGGAATGCCTAAATCTATATATTTGGGAAAGATTGAATTTCCAAGCATAATATCAGCTAGTTATCTAATAACTTGCACAGTAGATGGATCCTTTCTCTTCCTACCTGGTTTCTTTATGCATAGGTCCTTAACCAACTTGTTATAAATTGGCACATCCTTAATGGCTTGAATCAATGGAATTTTGACACAAATATCCTTCAGCTGGTTGACAAAATCATAATTAGGTTCTGATTTGAGGTCAGCCTTATTTTCTTGTAGTCTTTCAGGAAATGGTGGCTCATTAGCCTGTGTTTTATCCTTACTAAAATTATGCTTAGGTTGCTGCAGATCAATTTGCAGTGTATTCTAGGTTTGTTGTGGATCGGTTTGCAATGTGTTTTTTCTTTGTTACAAATCAGTCAACAACGTGTGTGGTTCATCCACAATCTCTGTAATAGTGGGTCTACTTGGTGGAGGAAGTGCTCTTCCTGAGCATAGATGGATATTGTCAACATCAACTGAATAGGTAGGGTATTGAGTTGGTTCAGTGGTGTAGGCTGGTTGAGAAGCTTTATTGTTGGGGTTAGGCATTGGTTGAGTTGGTAGTTGAGTGGCCTTTGGTTGAGAGTTTTCTTGGGGATTTGGCATCAGAGCTTGTTGTTGAGGGTAAGGAGGTTGATTGTAGGATTGTTGGTAATTAGGAGGTGGGTTATTCCACTGTTTCCCTCCTCTCCAATTATGCTTCCATGATTGAGGGGTTTTTTCCATTGTTTTTGGCCTTGAAATTGAGGTTTCCACTATTGTTGATATTGGTTAGGATATGGAGCCCAACCTTGAGGATTAGCCCAAGGTGGGGGTTGCATATATGGATTATTAGACCAATTTTGAAATGATGGCATAGGGTCTTGTGACATACCTCCTTGCCTTGGTGGCCATGGCTTCCTTTGAGAAACATAGAACACTTTCCCATCCTCTATTTCTATCATCCTAAATTCAGGTGAAGCCTCCTTTCTTCTGCAATGTTGGCTAATCCTCTGCATCTACAGTCAAATTTCTTTCTTCTGCATGCATGGAAGAACTCTGTGAGTGTTTCCTCTGCATCTTCCCTTTTCTTCTTGGCATGTAGAGCATCTAATTGAGTGGCCATGTCATTGAAAATATCCTGCTTCATGTTCTTGAACATGTTGACAATATCTGACTTGGATATGTCCCCAATTGTTTTGGTAGCTGATCCACCTCTTGATCTTACATTTCTTATCCTCTTCATAGTAGCTCTTGAGTAATTCCTACAGGATTCACATATTTCTTCAAAGGTAGCTTTTGAAATGTCTCCTACTCTAATCAGAACCTAGAGAATCCATGTCCTCCTCACCGAGTCCCTTCAAAAAGAGTAATTTGAGAGATTCAAGAGGTAGTCTTGTGTGCCTTGTCTTTTGAACACAGAATATGAATCTTTCTAGATATTCTTCCAATGGTTCATCCTCCTTTTGTGCCATTTTGTAGATTTCATCACCTCCTTTGTTACTCAGCCTATAGTAGTCCTGATACTTATTGAGGAACTTCTCCTTCATCTGTGCCCAAGTGGTTACAACATTTCTTCCTAAACCCATGAACCATCTCAAGGTTGCATCCTTGAGTGTAGCAGGAAATAGCTTCAATTTATGTGCATCTATGGTATAATCATAGCTCCTACATAAAACATCAAACTCAAATAGAAAAGTGTTTGGGTCTTCAGTTATGGATCCATGAAAGTTAGGAAATTCTGAGGGAGAAATATTCTTCATAGCAACAACTTCATCATCATTGGTAATGGGAATACCAAAGGTAGTTTCCCCATTTTGAATATTTTGGTCTACTTCTTCTTGCCATATTTGGCTGCTCAAGAGAAACTTCAAAATTTCACTTGGAAGGATGTTCTTCAATTATCAAACCTTGTACAGAAGGAAAGTATATCTTCTTTAGAATCCTGAATTGTATGAAGAGATCTGTGCTACTTGTGGATTAGGTAAAAATATACCATGGGCATCTCTTGGATGGTGCATGCATAAACTACTCAACTCACTCAACATATATTAGTGGGGGGTATGGAGGTGAATTTCCTAAAACCTAAACTACTTCTAAGAAATGAAAAACCTCTCAAAAACCTTATAACTTGGCAGTATCCTGACAATGATGCCAAAAATGGTGGTGTAAATTAACTTTCAGCAATTAGTATGTTGTTCATTAATCTTAAGTCATTTAAATATCAAACCAAAAAATGTAGACTTTTAATAATGTCAGTGTTGTATGCATAATTACAAATATTTAAGAGGTAGGAAGGTAAATTGTTGTCACTACAATTTGAGAAATAACAATGCTTGGAAACAAACTAAATTCTAGACTGGAAGTAAAATACTAATTCTAAGGAAAAACATGTAAACTCAGAATACAGATAAAGGAATGGATTTTGCTAATCTAATCATGTAATAAATCAAATAAACAAACAAAGGAGAGGGTTAACAAACCATAAGTGGGCCCTGCCTTGGGTGCTAATCCCTCCTAAGGCCTGTGACTACAACTAATGAACAAAACTCATAATTTTTATCACATTGGCATGAAGATTACAATTGGAAATACAAAAATTCCTCTATCTATTGATCTATCTTTATCTCTTTATATCCCTATATCTCTTACAACATTAATATTTCCTGTATATATATATCTCATTACAACAGAAGCATGAAGAAACAAATTTCCACTAGGAGTTCGAATTATATCAAGTAAAATACCTTAACCAAATAAACCGAAGACTAGATGTATGCAACAAAATTATTCAACAAGTTTTTACATGTCAATCACAAAACTTAAGTAACCAATCAATTTTATCAATCAGTTCCTAAATCATGAATTTAATCAGTTAGTTCCTTGCTAAGTTGCAACACATAATCAGATGTTGGAGTTGAGTCATCTCCTAGTTCTCATGTTTGAATTATAATTTTCTTCTTCCATCGACATGTGTAGACTCAAGTGTAATGTCCACATTCCAAGAGATTCTCAGGATCACAGCTTATTCAAGTGTGTGACCTCCTTTGGCAGCGGACACTTTGCTACAGACAAGTCCTTTGGTTGCATGCAAGTTGCTGTGGATGATGCCTTAGCTGTAGATGATTCCTTCTGGTTTTGGCTGCATGTGATTTGCTGCATATACAAGTTGCTTACAACAAGAGGCATCACATGCATCATCAATCAAACATCTTATTGTAATCAAGAGAATAAATGTGTACTCACAATACCACAAAATAAAGCTAATTAGTGATAACTATATTAATAAGTATTCATGCCATAATGTTCAGGTTATAATGAAATGTCTCAGTAGTATAACAGGGGAATACAAGTGTAAGGCTACAAATGGATCAACAAAATACACTGGTTTAAGACGAAGATAAACAAAGAAAAAACAAACCCAATAAACACAGTAATTGATAGACACCATGATTATGAATAAGTAAAGATGTTTACAAAATACATGTAATTGGTCCAAAAATGAAGACAAAAATTTGAAACAAACCCAATGTACACAATAATATGAATATACACCATGGATATGAATAAACCACGATGATAAAAAAATATGGGCAAATTGTCCAAAAACAAAACAAAATTTGAAAAAAAATCTACAAAGAAAAATGAATACACCAAGACTAACAATGAGCTAAGATGATAACAAAATACTTACAATTGGTCATAAATGAAAATGGTGAATGAAAAACAAACCCAATATATAAAGCAAAATGATTACACCGAGACTAACAATGAACCATGATGATAACAAAATACTAGCAATTAGTCAGAAACGAAAACGAGAAAAGAAAAACAAATCCAATATAAAAAGTAAAATGAGTACACCAAGACTAACAATGAGCTAAGATGGTAACAAAATACTAGCAATTGGTCAAAAATGAAAACGAAATCAGAAAACAAGCCCAATATACGAAGCAAAATGATTACACCAAGGCAAAAAATGTGTGAAGATGGTATCAAGTTTCTTGTAATTGGTTATAGATAAAGATAAAAATGTAAAACAAACCCTAATTATATAGTAATACAAACACACCAAGGTTATATACAAACCAAAATGCTAACAAAATTACTTATAGTAGGTCAAAAATAGCAACAAGGCAACACAACTTGAAATAATGACATATAACTTTACCCCTAATGTTTTCTACAGTTAAGAGTAAGTAGATTTGAAATCCCTCAAGAAAGGAAACATGCAATGGGACTGGATTATACCGAAGAGTGGAGTTAAGAAACTCATAATGACACCCTTGTTGGATCTAGTTGAAGTTTGATATGAAATTTGATTTGGTCAGTTTTTCAAGCAAGGATACATGCGAGGAAGAACATGAGATCCGAGATGTACCAAATGATGATACAAGTGAGGGTTTGATTGATTTTCTTTCCCCTAAGAAAGGATACATGCAAGGGGTAAGAAACATCATAATTGTAGGATATTCTAGATTGATCACTAGGATTGTAGTTAAAAGTGTGATATTGTTTAATTGTGTTGATAGTTGCCGAGATTTTTTGGAACATTTTCATGTTGTTGAAATGTTTTTGGATTTTGAAAAATTTTCTTTATGTTTTTGGATTTTTTGACGTTTTGTATTGTTTTTTTACATTTTGCAATATACGAATGCTAACGAGAAATACAAGGTGGCCTTAGACCATACCAAACATTGTACAAATGAATAAGATCGTTGAGACTCAGGAATGGAATACAATGGACGTGACCAAAAATTGTTGCTTTGATATTGGATACACATCCTAACTATAAGTAACACGTGACATTTTTTTTCGGAATGAAGCAGTAATCAAAACAAAATGAAGGTATGAGAAAAATGTTTATGCTTATATGCCCCTAGCACGAGGTATACTAATAAAGGATTCAGGAATAGAACCAATTCAAATGAACCACATTCATGGATTAAAGATCTCCTTTAAATCTTCATAGGATAGCTTGTATGCACTATATCAAAATTTAGGAGTAATAATGTAAGGTCCCAACCATTTAAGTTCAAACTTTCCTTTTTTTATGCTCCTTGGTTGTATTCTTCTGATTCTCCTTGAGTACAAGATTACCGATTTCAAACTCTCTTGGTTTTATCCTCTTGTTATAGATACAAAGGAGTCGGTTCTGATACACTTTTAAATGATCTAAGGAATGAACCCATTTCTCATCTAAGAGTTCTAGTTCTACAAGGAATGCTTGTTGGTAATCATCGTCATGAACCAAGTGTTGTAATGATATGTGAAGGGATCAAAGCTCAAATTATATTGGTAATACAGATTTAGAGCCATATATAATGGATAAAGGAGTGGATCCAGTTTGAGTACGATATGAGGTTCGATAGGCCCAGAGGGCGAGATATAGCTGTGTATGCCAATTGTTACTATGTTTATCAACAATATTTTTCAATATTTATTTGATCATTTTATTGGATGCTTTGGCTTGGCCATGACATTGCAGATAGTATGAAATTTCCCATTTGATTTGGACATGAAATCATTTAGCTAACTCTTTAACATTCTTGTTTTTAAAATATGTGCCAATATCTGTGACAAGGGGGGTAGGAATCTCGAATTGGCATATGATATGGTTAAAAATAAACTTGGATATATTTAAACTAGTGAAATGGGTTAAAGGGATGGCCTTTATCCATTTGGTAAAATATTATATTGTAGTGATTATGAAGGTATGACAATCGGAAGATGTGAGATTTTTTTTCCTGCTAAGTCGAGCCCTCATCGGGAAAAATTCTAGGGTGAGGTGATAGGTTGAAGGGCTTGTGAGGGTGAATGAATTAGATTACTGTTCCTTTGGCATGATTGACACTTCTCGATGAAGTTACATGCATCATACTCCATAGTGGGATAATAATAACCAACACAAAATATCTTTCTATCTAATACCATGTCATTTGTGTGCGCACCGCAAATACCCGAATGCACTTTGACTAGTGTTTGCTTAGCTTCCTCCTATATGATAAATCTTAAGAGAGTCCCATCATAGCTTCTTCTATATAGAGTTTAAGTGAGGATGGTGTAGCACAAATCACATTGTGCTAAGGATATTTTGTTATGGGAATTCATATTTGAAGGGTATATTTATCTTGGATAAAGGTATATATGTCATGGTACCAAGGATTCTTAAACCAACTATCTCACATACCATGGTTGAATTCGGAAAATCATATGCGGGCACTAAAATATTTTTGATGAGAAACTCACTGTGCATGTGATTAATATCAAATTCAAGAAGGGATGCAATAGTAGCCATGGCATCTGCCAATTTTTTCTGAAGACAAGGAACTTGTTTGAAGGTGATGAGCCAAAAGTAACCTTTGAGACTATCAAACATACACTTTTAGGGAACAAGTTTTTCATCCTTAACCTGATATTCGCCATTAAATTTCTTAATGATCAAAAGAGAATCCCCATAAACTATTAATTCTTTGAGACAACAAGATATATCAAAATTTAGTTTGGCTATAAGAGCTTCATATTTAGTGATGTTGTTTATGCAAGGGAAACTAATGTGATAATACTTTGGGATAACATCGCCATTTGGTTAGAATACTAGCTCATAACCCATGAATGTTGCAAGAGACATCAAAAAACAAATTCCATGAAGGAACTGCATGAACATACAATAGTTCTTCATTCGGAAATTCAAAATGAAGCAGTTCTATGCCTGGAAAAGGTGCTACAGAAAGTTGATATGTGAGAGCTTTCCCTTTGATTGATTTCTGATTGAAAATTTATATATCAAACCCATCTAGGAGAACAACCCAACTATAAATTTGACCTATTAGAATAAGTCTAGATAGTAGATATTTAAGAGTATATTCTTTAGCAATGAGCTTAGTTGTATGATTAAGCAAGTAATGCTTCGTTGTATGATTAAGCAAGTAATGTCGCAACTTGTGAAATGTGAATGTTATTGCTAAACATACCTTTTCAACCTATGAGTACTATATTTATTGAGAAATAATATCTTTACTAATATATTAAAATGATTGTTCATGTCCTTTGTCATTATGTTGTGCAAGTAATGCCCCTATGACATGTTCCATAGAAGAAGTATAAAGAAGCATGGGCTTATCCTGAATAGGAAGATTTAGTACAAGCAAAGTTGATAAATATTATTTCAACTTGGTGAAAAAATCTTCACATTCCTTGGTCCATTTGAACTAGACATCCTTCATGAGAAGACGATTTAAATGATGACATTTATTTACTAGCTGAGATATGAAACGTTGAATAGATTGAATTTTTCCCTAGAGTTATTGTATTTAACGTAGATTTTTTGAGGGATACATCTGCACGATTTCTTTGAATTTTGCGGGGTCAACTTAAATTCTCCTTCGTGAGACTACAAATCCCAGGAATTTACACATTTCTTAGGGTTAAGGAAAACCTTATACTCCCGCAATTGTTCAAATATGTGTCGTAAAACAGATGGATGATCAAATCTGGTTTTTGATTTAGTAAGAATATCATCTACATAGTCATCCATGATGTCATGTAGCAAGTCATAGAAGATGACAATCATAGCGCATTGATAGGTTGTTCATGTGTTTTTAAGGCCAAAAGGCATGACCCTATAACAAAACGTGCCCCAGGGTGTTGTAAAAGTTATCTTATGTCGGTATTCTTCAGTGATTTGGATATGGTTATAACCTGAAAAATCCATCCATTAGAGATAAATTTCATGCCCCGTTGTAGAATCAACAATCATGTCAACATTGGGAAAGGGAAAATCATCCTTCAGACAAGCCTTATTGATATCTTGGAAGTCAATGTAGATTTTGATCCCCGGTGTCTTTTTTAGTAAAAGGTACCATATTAGATATCAATTCTAAATAGTCAATTAATCTGATGAATCTAGACTTCTAGTAGTTATTTGAAGTTTTTCTTTAACCAACAATGCCACTTTAGGGTACATTTTCCTAAGTTTTTACTTGACTGGTTTCATATATGAACGAACCACAAGATTGTGCACTACAAGGGAAGGATCTAAACCTGGCATGTCTTTATATGGCCATGTGAAAATATACTAAACTCAATAAGTAACACCATGAATGCTTCTATTTCTGACTCTGATAAAATTGCACCAAGTTGTGATAGTTTAGATTCTCACTTGTTCCAATGTTAATTGTGATAGTCTCTTCTACTAGCATTTTTGATGTATCAATGTCCTGAAAGGATGATTGTAGGTTGATGTAGGTAACCTGTTTGATCCAAAAGTGAGTCTCCTCTCTCTGGTGCCTCAGAAAGGTTTTCACTAAGATATGTGTCCTTTTTATTTTTCTTATTTGTTTATTTTTTTTACTTCTCAAATAGAGCCTCAATGAGGTTTTCGCTATGAGAGATTGTATTCTTATTTTTATTTTTCGTTTTTTCTTTGGTGGAATGGAGTACTCGATTTCCTCTCCAAAATAAGATGAAGTGTCAAATTTTATATCGAATCCCTTCTTGTGATCCAATAGGGGTATAGGCTCCGGAGTCCTAAGAAAATATTTCATGGCCTCATTTTTCTTAAATGGGTCTATGGATATGTGATTCACTAGTCCTAATGAATGAGGCTAGGATAGATGATGTTAAAGTAAAATGTACGAAAGGAAAGGTTTTCAATGAATAGATTTTTTCAGCTAGGTATTTGAAGAGGCTATGTGTGGAACCTTTCTCAACTTCAGAGTCAGAATCCTCCTCATTAGTTGTTATACCAAATGTTAGTGGCTTCTTTTCAAAAGTTTCAAAACATAGACCATAACGATATAGAATTTCTTCATATAACATGGGTTTGAGGTGACATTTCTCTTGTGTACCAAGTCCTCTTCCTTTCCATTGCATGTTCTTCATCATTTTAAGTTCCTTGTTGTAGTCAGAGGATTCATAGCAACTACATATCGGATCATCATATAACCAAGAGCCTAAAGAGCCATGAATGTGTTCATCCTCTAAATATCTATATCGTTTCCATAGAGTATTTCCAAGATGGTAAACATGACCTTCTTTTAGATGGGGAGTGTTAGGTCTTCTGTAACTCCAAGGAGACAATGAAAGCTTACCAACATGAAAGGTGTTTTCAAGATCGTACTCACAAATACCTCTATGAGAGATTTTTAGTATAGGAGGCAGATTGGAAGTAGAAGGTTGAGATTGAAAGAGTGTGTTAGGATCAATATAGTTATTAGGTTTAACGAGTATGACATGAGGTGTGGCATATCTATCTATGAAATGACAATAGTTTTTTATGATTATACCTTACCTCCAAGATCATACAATATTTGAATGGTTTGGCATCTGCAAGCAAGGTGAACTCTTTTCCATTATGGGGGAATTATATACGTTGATAAAAGGTGGAAGGCACGGACTACATGACACGTATCCATGGCCTACCTAGAAGGATATTGTATGAGGTATCCACATCAAGAACATGATAAAGGGTGTCTAACATCTGCGGGCCAACTTGTATAGATAAGGTGATTGTTTTGGAAGATTCTTGTTCACTATTTTCATAATCGTGAATAGTTATAACATTGGTTCCCAAACATTCTTTGGTATGACTAAGACATCTCAGTAACTTCATAGAACATATATTTAAGGCAGCTCAATTGTTAATAAGAACTCTTTTAATTTTATGATGTGTGATGTAAACTTCAATGTATAAAGAGTTGTTATTTTGAAGGTTTTGGTTTGAGAGGTCTTGAGGACCAAATGAAAATATAGGACTACTAGGATAAATATTGAAAATAATTTCATGAAACTATTACATGTTTATATCCTTTGGAACACGTGCTTCGTGAAGAGCATGAGTAAGGATTTATTGAATTGTGGACAAAATTTTAAGTAATTCCATGAGGGAGATATACGTGAGCATCATCTCTAACTGTTTGACAAGGTCATAAGCACTAGATGAGAAAGATTTAGAATTGGATGTTGGTCTTGGATTGTTTGTATCTATAGGATTTTACACTCGAGGCATGGTTAATATGGATGGTTGCTTAGCTGCGGGTACCCAAAACTTCTTCTTCCTCATGACCACTGTGTATTTAGGAGTATGAAACTTGATTGTGGAAATGAAGTTAAGTATTTATTCAATACATGAAATGATTGAATTAAAATCAACATGGTTTGATGATTGGCCTTTATCAAGAGCTTTATAATTTGTACCATGCCTTGGAAAAGGGTTTTGAAACACCTTTAAGTTGTAATTTGGCATTTTCTTAGGTGGTGGATTTTCAATTGCAATGTCTTTGATATCGATGAGATCTTTGATATAATGGTGAAGTATCATACAATGATATGTACTATGGCCATTAATGCGATGATAATCACAATATTTGTTTGCTTTATACTAAGATAGTTTTGGCTGCCCTTCTTCGAAGGGTCTTGTGATTGGGTAAATAAATATGTAGGCACTTACTAGTTGACGTAATATGCTCAAAAGTCTCTCTCCCAATGGTGTGAATTTTTATTTTCTATAATCATTCGAGGATATTATTTTCTTGGAGAAAAAATTTCTTGATTTTATTTATGTGTTTTCATTTGATTGTTCTGAAAATTATGTACATTACAATTTTTCGTTAACCCCATCGTTAACAACATTACGATTCATATTGATATACTTGGATTTTCTTGAGAATGATTTTTTTTGTTGTTTGTGTGGTCCTTGGAAGGAGTTTTAATGATGCCTTTTATGATGAGAGCCTTTTCAATTTGAGTCCCCTTCTCAATGACTTCCTCAAAATTAGTAAGACAATGCAACTGTGTGTGAAAGGATAATTCATTATTGAGGTTAGGAATAAAGATGCTAACCAAAAGTTTCTTTGGTATAGAGCATGAGAATCGATCCATGATTCCTCACCATTGTTAAATAAATTGAGAAAAGTTTTCATTTGTCCTTTGGTGTTACAAATGTCCATCATGTTACAATATCAAAGTTTAAATTGAAAGAGAAATCTTTAATGAAATTCTCTGAGAGGTCTACGAAGTTTGTGACTAGTCCTTTTTGGAAGATGAAAGAACTAATCTAAGGCTTGTTTTCCCAAAATATTTAGAAATAATTGTGCTAGGAAATATACTATTCAGTGCTCCATTTATGTTTTTCAATATATTGTTATATTGTTTCAACAATATTTATTCTAGAATTTTGTTATACCCGTAAATCATATAAACATGTAAATTGTTTGGTTGATTTCCTATTTTTAGGAAGTAGTTATCCTATTGTATTGGCTATATATTAGCCAAATGCTTTGTGCACTGATATAGAAAATAATATCATTATTTGTTCAAAGTGTTTGGCTCTGTGATCTTTTAGCTCTGGTATCAGAGTAGCGTCTGATCAATATAATGGAGAGTTAATTTGCATAGGGGCAACAATGTATTACGTTGCCTCGAGAGATAGCAGTCTCAGCTTTGTAGAGAAGGTCCGCAAAAATATTGGAACAGAGAAGCGTCATTTTGTGAGGTTGGACGAAGACCATCTATTTGTTTGGCGCATGACTAAAGCGATAATCAGTGATCTGGTAAAAACCGTGAAGATTTTGTCCATAGTTTGATCTCTCTAGAACCTTGTATCTCGTATTCTCTACTGTTATGAAATTCACGTTAATCTATACTGCAACTAGGTTTATAGCGTTTGACACCAGTCTATCCTCTGTCAAGTTAGCAGAATGTCCATCTCCTTAGCATATTACTCATCGAGTCCACACTCTGTCAACATTAATTTATCATTGCACACTTTGTCCAGTTGAATCGAATCCAATTTTGTTATCATTGAAACTGCATTGCATGCTTTGGATCCCGCATTGACATCAAAGGTTTCAGCAGAGCTCTCAATCCCAAAGCTCGATTTGGATAAGATAAGTTCGAGAAAAATTTGCAAGCTCCCTGAACCAACCTTGACTGTCGATATCAAAGATCCTGGTCTCTGCGCATTGTCAGCATATATCAACGTCGTTCCATTCAAATCTAGGCTTTATTTCCATTAAGATTTGAGACACATGCACTCAAGCTCTATCAACGACGTTATGGACATAAAAACATTACAGTCCTAAGCACGTGTATCTTTCAATAACGTATTCTTCTATATTGAAGGATACCTTGTCAAAGCTGGAACGATTTTTTCAAATTGTCAAAGGTTCAATCTGTTCGCGGTGAAGATTTAGTTTTTTTTTGTTAGTACCGCTATTGATGTCATCCCTACAACCGAGATATCCATGCCCGACTGTTCATTGTGATCTCCTCCAACGTCCACACAGAAGAATAGTTCTCTCCATATGTCGGTTCATGGCATGGTCAAAAGGTTTGGAAATAGAAAATCTTGTGTTAACACCTTCACGTGAGTTGATGTTTCATTGTGCATCATTCTTGTCTTTTAAGTCCATTCGATTATATGTTTCATCAACGTTGTCGTAGAATCAAAGTTCCTCTAGTCTTGTTTAATTTTCAATATTGTTAAATGTTCAAAGTATTTTATGAACAAATTTTATAGATGTATGTAATTTCATAGGTGTGTTAATCCATCATGGTTATGGTTAACATAAATATTTTGTGTTCAAATTAGATGTGATGTATGACATTTTTTAGTAGATTTAGTCGTTGTGTCATAGTGATATTAAGTCGAGTCTTTCATCATTGTCTTGAGTCAAAGTTCAATATTAATAATGTTTATATATCATTTTTTTGTCTTTTTGTGTTAGATAATGCAGATTGTATTATATTTTTGTCTCGTCATTGTCAAGAGTAGTCAAAATTTGTGTGTCTAGTCTTATAGTGAGTTATCAAAATTGAGTCATTGTAAAAGTTTGAAAAATAAAAAAATTTGCCTTACTTTTCAATAATTGGACACATTTTTGCTTGTACGTGACATCCACCTTATGGGGGTGAATCAGGGTTCATTTTAAGAGACCTCTTGGAAATCGGTGATGGAAAATACCTGGCAAATATCCTTGGAACCAGTTTCGCGGGAAGGCGAATTTTTTGGGGGTCCGACAACAAAATTTTTGCTTATTTTTAAGTGGCGTGATAGAAGGCTGGAGACGCATGAAGGATGTTGATGCGCGTCAGCGAGGTTCGTTGACGCGTGACAACAACCTTGTTGATGTGCGTCTGCAACCTCCGCCCTCTGGTCGCGCGATAACAAATTCTCTGTGTCACGCGTCAATAAGGTTGTTGTCGCGTGTCAACGAACCTCACTGACGCACATCGACAACCTTGTTGACACACGGCAACAAACTTTTTGTTCGACAACATTCTTGCTGGCGTGCGTCAACAAGGTTGTCGACGCGCATCAACGAGGTTCATGGACATGCGACAACAACCTTGTTGACGCGCAACAACAAATATCTTGTCGCGCATCTGCAACCTTCGTTCTCTAGTCGCACGATGACAAAATCTTTGTGTCACGCATCAACAAACTCTCTGTCACGCCTCTACTTCCTCTGCTCTCCTATCACGCGTCAAAAAACTCTCCCTGTCGCGTGTCAACAAACTCTCCCTGTCGCGCGTCAACAAACTCTCTGTCGCACGTCTGCAACCTCTGCCCTCCTGTCGCACATCTGTAGCCTCTGCCCTCCTGTTGTGCATTTACTGTACTTGATAATACATATGCCCCCACGTGGTATGAGTGAGCTAGTAGTGTTCTACTTGGTGAATAATCTAGGATTATATAGGGGATAGTTTCAAGGGTAGGTGAAACTGACCCCTAAATTAAATTAAATTGTAATTTTTAGGTGAACAAGTCATTGACCTGCGCCAGAAAATTCACTTTTTTTCAAAAATGGAATATTCGCCATATTACGAATATTCACCACTAAAATTATCCCTGGGGTGAGTTATTCAAAGATCATCAAATCCAGATCAAGCTGAGTTAACAGTCTTTTACTGGAGGACGGAGGCATCAGAGGTTTGAGGTCGATCAACGACCTCTTGTAAGTCACGAACGATGGGGCCACACGTAGATGTGGTAATCGTGTGTGTGTGTGTGAGTTTGCTTTTTTCAGATTTGCAGTTGATATCAGTTGTGCAGTATGATTTCAATGTTCCTGTTTTATGTTGAATAAGTGTAAATTTCACTTTGAGGGGGGGAACATGGTCTCAATGTTCCATTTTCATTTTTCCCTCTTTTTAGTTTGTATTCAGTGAGCAATGTTTCCTACATAATTCCCTGAAGGAAAAACACAGTGGACAGATGAAAGAACAAAGGAAAAACAACACCATGATATTTGGGTTGTTGGTTGTCCTGTAAAACCATCCTTGTTTGAGGTTGTTGGTTGTCCTGTAAAACCATCCTTGTTGAGGTTGTTGGTTTTCCTGTAAAACCATCCTTGATTGAGGTTGTTGGTTTTCCTGTAAAACCATCCTTGTTGAGGTTGTCGGTTGTCTTGAAAAACCATCCAGATCATGAGCATGCACGAGCGACACATTGCAAAGGAAGTGTGATTTGTTTTCTCCCATGTTTGCACTAATGGGGGGAATGTTAGGAAATATAATATTTAGTGCTCCATTTATGTTTTACAATATATATTTTATATTGCTTTAACAATATATTATTCTAGAATTTTGTTATACCCGTAAATCATATAAACGGGTCAGTTGTTTGGTTGATTTCCTATTTTTTAGGAAGTAGTTTTCCTATTGTATTGGCTATATATTAGCCAAATGCTTTTTGCAGTGATATAGAAATTAATATCATTATTTGTTCAAAGTGTTTGGCTCTGTGATCTTTTAGAAATTGCAAGAGATACACATTGTTATAGGCCACCTCTTGGCATGCCATAAAGAATTCTTTAACGTGTTTTCTAGGATCGTGCTTTCCTTTATACTTATCAAATTTGGGAATTTCGAAGATTTTGGAAAGGGTAATTGCAATATGTCCTTTTCAAATGGATAAGGGAACAATTCCTCAAAATTGAACTATTTTCATTGTTTTTGCATCCCTAAGACTGTTTCTTTCATATTTTTCCATTCTTGTGTGAGCGGGGATTTGGTTTGTGGGATACTCAACACATCTTCAATTTTTATTGGTTTTTTCTCTTACTATTTTTGTGGAATCATTAGTGACTTTTGAAGCCATGGAAGCTATTTGTTTTTTCACTTCGTTGATTTTGTCTAGAAAATATTTGTTTGACTTACTTACGGAAGCACTAAATTTTTCTTTGTTTTTGTCTATGTTTTTACTAAAATTATGTTGGTCTATAAGGTGTTTCAATTTTTTGTCACCAAAATCCACAAGCAATTTGGATCCCATCTTAAAGAGGCAAAGAATAAATTTATCTTTGGTATATCATATAAGGGAATCAATTTATGCTTGTTCTACTTCTATAACCTCAGGTTTTTTAGTTTCCTCCTCTTCATCGGAACTGTCGATATGAAAAGGGTTTCTATCTTTTTTATTGAAGAGGTCATAATCTTGATGTCACTTTTCCACCATTGTGTATAAAGAAGTGGTAACGTGTGAGTTGTTTGAGAATGTGGTGTGGATTTTCTTAGAGTTTGGATAAAGTGAATATCTAATTACCTAAGACTTGGGATTGAAATGTGATTGTGTGCAAACTTTGACAAAGTGAATGTCAAAATATAATTCACAAGCAGTAAGATTGGTTTTTCTTAGAATTGATAATGTGAATATCAAAGTACAAGGTTGTAGATAGAAATTGATGTTGAGAATGATTGTGCTTAAACTTGAAAAAGTGAATGTCGAAGTAGAAGACTTAAAGATACAAAGGATAACACTTAAAATATAACAAAGTGAATGTCAAAATATAATATCTGGGAGTTAAAAATGATTTTTTTAAAGCGTGATAAAGTGGGAATCAAAGGATAATGAGGAAATGATTTGTCTTAAAATTTGCACACAGTGAATGTCAAAGTATAAGACTTAGGAAGGGCATTATTTGACTTAAATTTTGACAACATACATGTCAAAATATAAGATTGATAAAGGGAATATATTATGTAATGATGTGACAAGGTGAATGTCAAGGTAGATAACATAGATAAGAATGGTTGTGCTTAAACTTTGACAAAGTGAATGTATAAATATAATACTTAGAGATAGAATGGATTGATGAAATGTTAACAAAGTGGATGTCAAAATATGAGACGTGTATAAAGAGAATGATTTTGCTTATACTTTGAAAAAGTGAATGTCAAAATATAAGATATAGTGATGAAGTGAATTGCTTAGATTTTGAAAAAGTGAATATAAATATAGAAGATTTAGAAATGAAAGAGGTTTTTTCAAGTTTAACAAAGTGAATGGTAAAATATAAGACTTAGGGAAATGAAATGGGATTGCTCAATTTTTTTAAAAATGAATGTTAAAATAGAATACCTAGGGAATGAAAGGGAGTTACAGATTTGCATAGATAAGATGTAGTAAGTATCCAAAGAAAATACTTTGTGATTGTGTTTAACCTTGATAAAGTGAATATCAAAGGACAAGACTTGGATTGACATAATTTTTCTTGAATTAGGATATGTGTATCCAAAACTTAAGACTTATAATTGGATTTGAATTGAATGATGTGCTTAAACTTGATAAAGTGAATATCAAAGAGTAAGGCTTAGACATGATAAAATCAATTCAGAATGGGTATCCAAAAAGAAAATAATTTGCAAAGTTTGAGAAGTGATTTTGGATGTTGATGAGAAATATAAATGTGGAACACAAACTATTGGACTCTTAACTTAGACAAAAATAACAATGGTAGGAATAAATTTCAAGTAACTTGGTTTGGTCAGTAAATGTTTCTATAAATTGGATCTCTCTCTTAGTACCAAGTATTAGGGTCAATGCATGGTGTTGTGTCCCACTTTTTGTCCCGAAAATGTGAGCCAAAATGGGGAAGGCACATTTTCCAAGGAGGGTTCACGCGAACACACTCTTCGCGCGAACCAGTTTCGTGCGAACAGACACGTAAGCTGTTTTTTGCCGCGTGGCGCAATTGAACATGTTCGCGCGAACACCCTGTTCGCGCGAACCCCATTCACGCGAATGGTGTTCGCGCGAACACCCCTGTATGTATATTGAAGGCTCTGTGGAGGAAATCATTTTCCTCCACCCCGCCTCCTTTGCGCGAAGTTTGGACTAGAGCCGACCACACCAGCCGAGAGCCCTTTCATCAGTGAGCCCTCTAGCAACGATGAGCCTAGGTATTTTATTCAAAATTGTACAGGCTTTGATAAGGAAATTCTATTCTGTAAAACATGTGAATTTTCATTCAAAAATCAGCAAAATACATGTGTAATGTAATTTTTGTTTAACTCTTTTAACTTTCTTAAACAAATTTTTAACACAAGAGGGAACTGCCTGTGTAATTTGTATGGCTTGTTTAAGAAGCTTGAATAGAAAGATTCTGATTTTTTAGGGACATTTCTAGGAGGGTCGAGAGCCATGGAGATTTTTTGAGGGCAATAGGCAATATTTATACCCTTCCATTATGTATGTCCAATCAGACAATAAAAAGTATTCTTTTACCAGGTTCAAAGAAACTTGTTTTTTACAATGGACGATTATACTGTAGTTTCAAGCTAATTTTATCTAGCTTTATTTCTATTAGCTTTGATCCATGACTAAGGAAGAATTCATATGGTTGTTACCTGTACATAGAAAAGAATCTAGAACGTAATAACTACAACTACAATTTCAATCTTCTAAAATGGACCATTTGATTATCTTCGAGCTTTCCCATTTGCTCTTCAATCATTGGTATTTGGTGATCCAAATGAATGTTGTAAGCAAGCTCTTTTTGAGCAACCTAAAAATATTTTGCATTTGCTCTTCCACAAGTGGTTGATAACCAATTTTTTAGAAGACTTGGCAATCACATTATGAAAAATATTGATGTCTGGCATAACTTCTTTCCAAGATAATGTGTTTCCAAAGATAGCACAAAGACTATTGTGAATAGAAATCTATGTCTTTTTAGTGAGCTTGTATTTCCAAAAAGTATGCATGATAGACTCGAAAAAATTTCTAACTAGACACTTAAGACGGTTGGTTACAAGAAATTGTACGTCATCGCCAATAGGTAGTGTGTGGAAGAACAATGGCTAAAAAACCTTTTTAGTCATGGCATTAGCTTTGAAATTGTAAATAGTAGCTCTGAGGTGCTACCATTTATATTCTTTAAGTTTACATCTTCATTTTGAGTTGAGTCTTTGTTCCAAGGACAAATCCAGGATGAATTTTCGATAAACACATTTGAGCATGGAGTGATTTAACATGTTGTTGTTAGACCATGTCCAGTCCTTCAAGAAGTTGCATTGAACCAAGAGTAGACATCTTAACAAGGAGTGAGTCATCCTCAAGTTGCAAAATTCTAATTATAGTTGTCTTGTCAGCTACACATAAGTGAAAAAAAACCTTTAAGAAATGCCAATTTTTCCATTGGTACCATTATAAGTGACACAAATCTTCAAACTCGCATATACCTATTTTTAAAAGACGTTTTTATTTCAGCCTAGACTACAAAGAAGGGGAAGATTGTTGATTTACATGTCTATTCAACCAAATCGATGAAGTGGGAAAGCTAAGGCCATGTTAAAGAGATTTGTTATTTCGTTCCAACAGCTCATAAATGTCACGTTGTGCTTTCCAACGAACTTAGAATTGACAACTTTGATATTTCCAATCAATTACTAGCGAAAGGGTCTTTGAGGGTCTGCATAGGAAAAGATACTCATCTCTCCACTCTTGATGGATGATTTGTCTGATCTCAACATAGGCGGATTAAATTTACAAGAAGGAAAAGAAGAATATGACCCGCTTGTGCTCTTGGCATCTAAATTATAAGTAGAAAATTTATTCTGCAATTGAAGATCATCATTTGAGGGCGGCCTTATCTTTGGAGCGCTGAAGGAGCGTGCTTTAGCCTTGGCAAACCTTACACGGGCCTGAACCCTGACGAGTGCTTGCATACACCTCAAAGTAATTGCTGCCTGCTTCCTTACTTGACGACCCCTAAACAATGCCTGGAGCCTCACCAGCCCTTTCAGTGCTCGTAGTGCTCTCCTCGCCTGTAAAACCCAAAAACCAAATCCAAAAGAGTGACAATAATCCCCTTCAAAAATAATCAAACGAAATTCTCATAGACCCATTATTGTTCATCGGGAATGGTTACCAAAAAGCCTCAGAATGCAGTTTGGATTCGAATGACATCCCATTCCTGTCGTACAGCCTTGAAGTCCTTTGGAGGAGCCCTCACTATTGTTGCCACTGCAGCATTATAGGCCTCTGTAGCAGCCTCAGATGCAGATTCAGTAGTCTCCACATTGAGATGTTTTGACTACTTATGCTAACTTCCTTCACTTCTTTCCCCTGACTCGTGCTCACCAGATATTTTCCACAGACCCCATTTTTTGGACTTGACATTGGTAAGCTTCTTCTATTCATGATTCAACAATAGCAATCAATCAGCTTGCTTGTAAAAGGGCAAATGAATCCTCCTTTGTAATTGGTCGCCCCTGTTTTGTATGCTACATCCTTCAGATTTTCTGTGATTCTCATTGTGTCATCATATATATCAAGAGCCATGTCCATGTGCAGTATGACCAACCTTAGAGAACCTAAATGTAAGAAATAGATGTGACAATAAAGTAATTTTTATATGATGTTGCTTTCTAATTTATTGTTTGATTAACTTTAAAATATGAAATCATGTTAATTATACCACCTTCCTCCATTTTGTTTACAGAGCCTTTTGTAAATGTGCATTTGATTGTGTCTTTTTATCTCATATTTACATCATTGTGAGTCTTTGACCCATTATTTTTTTCTCTCTTCCATTATACTGTTACATCACATTACATGGTGTGCCTTGGTTTATTTCGTTGCAATCTTCCATTTTACTACACATTATATTGGATTCTCTTCCACTATTGTGCTGCTGGTTATATGGATTACCTCATCAACTCCTTTATTTATATGAAAAATATCAGTTTCAAATACATGCAAGCTTTGTGTGTAGTGTCTGTTTAAACTCTTTACAACAATTGGCTTACAATTCTTTTAGAACACTTTTATAAATAACGTACATACCTATAGAATGCAATTAGCACACTAAACCAACTAAATTTGGTATTAGCACAAAATGGACTTGTTGAAAGGGATTCAGAAACTTTTAATCAAATGTAATTGGCAGGTGTCCAACCTGATCAGTTCACCTTTGGCAGCATCCTCCCAGCCTGTGTCAAAATGGGAGCTTTGGAACATGGTATGGGCATCCATAAAAGCATAATAGTAAGAATTTTTTTTGTCAGATGTTGTAATTGCGAGTGCCCTGGTAGAATGACACCTAGCAATAGGGAATTAATTCCATCTCAGTAGTATTTCAATGAGGGAACTTTATTACGAACTTCATAGTTCCAATATTGAATCCCAATCATGTGGTTGCAGTTGCATTGTTTCCAAAAGAACCCATTTCTCTTGCTAATGCTAATGGTGAAGCAAACTTGAAAAGTGGTTCGGGAATCAAGAATTAGAATATGACTTCATACAATCCATTCACAACTCCCTATTGCTGCTGGAATTAACCCACTCAAATGATTAGCAGAGACGTTTATTAGCTAATAATATGACCAACTTACTCATCTTTGTAGGCAAGGGGCCTTATAAGAAAATCCATTACAAATTGACATAGAAATGCAAGTTGGAAAGATTGGATACCTATCATGGTATAATTTCCCTTTAGTCTATTGTGAGACAGGTCAAGAAGTTCCAAATTTTTGCAATCCCAAAGGGCCAATTCAGGTAGCTATGCTTTGTGATAACTGAATGTGATTAAGAAAAATCCAGCTAGTCCTGACAATAATCCCCAAAGCAGTGTGGATGTCGGTCTCAGTGATGTGCTAATGACTGCTCATAACATAATCATTTTAATTACCATATAGGATGTCCCACAGACTTTTGTTTACCATGTAATCATAAAACAACACATTTCCATGCGGAGAAAGCAAATATCCATGCAGACTCCCAAGATCCCGATGTTTAATGCTTCCAACTATTTCCAGCTCAATTTTAAATTCACGCAAGCTTTGTGTGTGGTGACTGTAGAGTCTCTTTACAACAATCGGCTTACAATTCTTTTAGAACACATTTATAAACAGTGTTTGTAGCACCATAGCCAATATATATTTCTCATTTAGATTTTCTGTGATTCTCATTATGTCATCGATGTATTGATATATTGCAAAGTCCTTGTGGTGATGTGAGTCATGTTGTGATGGAATTCATCTATGAGCTCAGTTAATTGTTCCATAATAGACATTCAGTTGGATGATTAAAAAAGCACTCATTACTTGTAAATGGTCTCTAAATGAGAAACTCTGAGGGCAATAGGCCAATATTTATACCCTTCCATTATGTACGTCCAATTAGACTATAAAAGTATTCTTTTACCAGGTTCAGAGAAAATTGTTTTTTACAATGGACGATTATACTGTAGTTTCAAGCTAATTTTATCTAGCTTTATTTCTATTAGCTTTGATCCACGAATAAGGAAGAATTCATATGGTTGTTACCTGTACATTTTTCCAAGGTCCTCTTGGTTGCCCCCATTGTTCAATGTATTTTTTTGAAGGGCTTCTTTTATGTGCTGCAAATTATAACATAAAGGATCTTTTTAGTTTCTAGAAAAATGAGTATATTGTGTAGCTCACAGCTGCATATGCCATACTAAGATCCCAATAGTGGCATAATTTTTGATTGGAACCGAGATTGTAGAGTGCACTGCCAGAATAATGCATATCATGGAGATATTCCATTTTCACAAACCTTAATACTACTGCCCACTTGCTAGGAAGCTTTTGCATATTTCTTCTGCAATATTTGTTTTAATGTTCCTTTAGGGCTGCTTCAAATCTTCTAGATAAGATAATATAAATATAAATAAACAAGAACTCGTTGGTAGTAGTTTCCTCCTAGAACTCGTTGGCTGCATGTATGCCTACACTTGAGAAGCACATGCTTTAATGATATCAATGAACTTTCAGATTATATTCTTGTATCCAGTAGCATCTAGAGGTTTTAGATAATGTATTGTAGTGATATTGTAAGGCACTATCAAAAACAATGTTGACAGGAGTAAGGATGGGAAATGTGATGGGAAATTTCAGTCATATGAGTTAAATAAGATAATGCCAAAGTTAAACCATTCAACATTCAACAACGGTGTGGGCATCAATTAATCGATCTCTCTCATAATCAAAGCTTTGTTTCTTTAGAGCACGTTTGATGCATGCACCCACACCATCGTGTTCTCCCTTCCCATGACCACTCTCAAAAAAACTCCATAAATGAGGAATTTTGTGATGACGATGATAACGACTGAGTGCAAAGAAAGGGTGAGAGGATTTGAATTGTGATGCGCAACCATCTGACCAAACAAAATGGTGATCTATCTGTATTCCTCGCTAATGAAGATATTGAAAGAACAAACCAAAACAATATTGCACAAAGTGGGTGTCATGTTCTTTGTCATCACTTATATAGAAGTGATACTCCTTGATCATTCGCTTCACATATGTACTTTCAACCCCATCCAAATCCAATTGTGCATGCCTATAAAATACTTGAACCATGATAGTAACCTGGTCAGTATGATAATATTGTGTTTGAATTTCTTTTTGATGATAAAATGAGTAATTCTCAGCAAAATCAACTACAGACAATATGGAACCAATAGGGAATGTGTCCCTATCAGTCTTGAATTGTGTAGCCTGCCACTTTGAATAGTGAGAATGTTTGATGTACGGGCTAATTAAACTTCGGAAACTTTGCATGAATGTAGCAATGGGGATTTCCTCTTCTACCAAATCCAACCTGGTTGCATCTTTTCCAAGCCTTGTTAAATATTTTATGTATTTGAACCTACAAAATCAATTCATAACATGGACAAATTGTCATGTATTCATTTGCAGTAAAATAAAAATCAAAATAAAATCTAACATCCAAATTTAAAAACATAAATTTATATATATCACCTCTTGTAAGCAACCAGGTTAACTGTGTCCAAATTTTCATTTGTTTTTGGCAATAATTTCAAGTCCCCACACTTGTCACAGACACCTTTGATGCAAGTCATACGATCATCAACATGATCATCAGATACGTTGCAAATAATTGAAGTTATGAATTCACTGACACGTGTAGGTGGGGCAATTTCTTCTCGTAACTTTCTATACACCTGAAAAAAACATAGATTTTGATATACATTAATTTTAAATCACATGTCTCAAAAAATGATATTTAAACAAATTTTAAATATATAGATATAAATGAAAGCACGCCTCAAAATATATATACATTGAATCTATAAATTTTTTATGTACCTGATAGTGATAATCAAACTCAACGTGATAGCGACAACAACATGTGTCAAGGACTTTATTAGCTCGCACATACCAAGGCTTCAAATTTTCAAACATTCATTGTCCAATCTTAACATCTGAATTTTCTTCTGTAAATTTTATGTACATCTCATGTTGAGTTATTTCAAGCCAATGTTTTATATGTTCGTCATAGTTATTGCGAGTTACCCTATGTTTTAAAACATCCCTCACATTTGGAGAAGGATGAGTCCTCTCAGTCCAAAAATTAGAAACTATCTTCACAATATTATCCTCTATTTTATCAGAACGTGGATTTCTACACATTAGTGCCCAATTTCCTTCCATAGTAGAATCATCCAATGTCTTCCTCCTTTTTGTATACCTGCTAACCGTCTTTCTAGATAAACCCAATGCCTTGGCAAAGGTGGTAACATGACGATTCTTTGTTGTATTTTCACTTACAACTGAAGTTAATATTGCTCTACGAGAAATACTCTTATCAGCAGACCTAGTTTTTGTACCCAAAGAACTTATTCCTATAAAAACATTCCCAACAAATTCTTCTTCCACACGTTTTGAATTTTTCCGTCCAAAATCAACACCTAACAATTCTAATGTTTCCTTCATATCAACATGATTCAAGAATGTAACCAACAAATGTGCTCTAGCAATTGTAGTCAAATTAACAAATTCACCATATACTATCTCTACACTTTTTGCTGTTTTCTTTCGTGATAGTGGTTTTTGTTCGGAAAATTCTTTTAATTTTTGTAAATCCATCTTCACCAAGTGTTTCACATTCTTTTTGGGAAGTAATTCCATAACTTTTGATATCACTTCAGCATAATGTTGCGCATCATGATCTGTGTCCATAAACATACACATGGGATCTTATCAAAACCCTTGCCTTTACGCAATCTAAAAAACATAAATTATCATATTTAAACCTTAGAACTAAAAAAAATATTAGGATCTATCAAGGGTTTCTATACATATGTACCAATTTTTGCAGCGTTGTCTTTCACTTGTTGTGTCTTCTCTCTCTCTCTCTTTGTGCCCTCCTATGAACAGATCTTCTAACATTCTTCACTTCATTCTCTTCCTCGGTATATTTTCGTTTCTCATTCTTTGCATTTCCCATGATTCATCCACTTCAAAAAATTTCACCTGCACACATAAATCATGATAGATTGATCTGAATGTGTAAGAGTAAACTTGATACAAAACTATATGTGCATGCATGCATGCAACTCTATTTATATACAAATCTCAGTAGAAATTATGTTATTTTTAATTTTAGTTTTCTATAACTTTAAAACAACTTTTCTAAATTTAATAGAATTTATATTTAATATGTAAAACAACTTTTCTAATTTAATATTACATATTTTTTGGTTAAAAACAATTTTAAAAAAAACACACTTACTTTAAAACAAAAAAAAATATGTAAAAAATTAAATTTAAAACATAAAAAGCGAACAATATTAAGTAAGTAACTTGTAAAATATTAAATTTAGAAGGGGAGACGCAATTGCGAATCATTAAAGCTAGAAGGAGACGTTTTGGCGGCGCTTTGGTGGCGCAGAGGGGGTTCACGCAAAATGGGGTTTGTGCGAACCACATTCACGTGAATGGGGTTCACGCGAACCCCATTCACGTGAACCCCATTTCGCGCGAACCATGCTGAGTGGCAGTGACGTGGCGCCCAAATGGCACATTTTGGCTCCAAATCCTTTTGGGGGACAATTGTGAGCCAAAATCTGCCACTCGGATGCCACGTAATCAGGGTAAACGAAATAGTTAACTTACAAAATTTTGACACAAAATTCATATTTTTATTGGATTTCTAAAAATGCAATTTTCAGTTTTTAAAAATCTGTTTTGCTATTTTATTTTTTAATTTTTACTAACATACGGTATTTTAGGACAATCAATAGTACACAATCAACCAAATTTGAAAAATAGTAAAATATATCAAAAAAAATTGAAAAAAAATATAATTAGTATTTTTTGAATTCTTCTTCTTTCCTGTGAAAAAAAATAATTAATTTCGATATAAATATTAAAAGTTATTGGCAGTGAAATATGGAGCCATTTATTTTAAAATATAGTTACTAAATAATTAATTAAAAAAAAAATATAAGTCAAAAAAATATTAAATTTTTACAGCACGTCAAAATTATAATCTTGAACATATATCTAAAATTTCATAGTGAAAAAATAAGTTTTCATTTTAAAAAACGACCGAGGGATAGTCATTCCTCTTTAATAACATAAGAAACAACATATGAATAAAATTAAGAAAAATACTAGATTTTTTACCAAATATTTTTTTAAAAAATATACATGTATTCTACACTCTAAACACAACATTTCGTTAGTTCGTAGAATTTCATGAATGTGTACGGTTTTGTGGCTATTAACTTTAGAAAATCAATTAAACTGAAAATTCATGAGTAGAGTGTTGTGGGGATTACAGTGTCGTCATACCAGGACATCAGTGAGGATATAATGATAAATAAGAAGCTTAAAATCAAAACAGCATTTTCCCATATTTTCTAACTTAACTTTTCTAGTCAGCGAATTTATTTTATGCCCTCGAGTAAGTAAGATGGATTTTACTCCACTCAAAGAATGAAACATGGGCTGTCACTGAGGATAACCTTCGATCTAAATATCACGGGTGTACTAGTTAGGTAGGTGGGGGTTCCCATTTCGATGGATGGTTCCCTCAAGGGTGTCAACTACTTTGGGGTTCATGTGGTACTCCTCACAATGTGTTTCTTGACCATGTCCATGCACTTCCCACGGTTAAAGTAGATGAGAATAAACCCTTATCCGAACCTGTAATACAAGTTTATAAATTTTAATAATAAAATTTGGTTGGTTTTCTTGATGAAGGTAACTTGCAGATAAAAGTTTTATTGAACGTTCAAGGTAATCTTCTTAGGATGTGGTCTTGTAATCAATACATTAATATTTTTCCTACAGCATGTTGGTTTGAAAATCTGTTGTGAGAGCAGATTTATGGATAGACAAGCCAACAGTGTGCAGGGCATAGCCCCTCTTTGAGACAACAAAGCGAAATTGGTTTATTGCTATTCTACCAGCAGGAACCTGTGCAAGTCTTACAGTATTCTACCTTCAGGGGGTTTGGGATCTCATCCTAGTAGAGTATTTCCGACGAAGAATAGAAAGGAATGAAGGAAGAAAAGGAAGGAAGATGGATCTGAAGGGAGAAAATAAATGAATTCCAAAGTAGAAACGTCAGAGGGTCTATGTTTTGGGTTGGTAGTAAATAGAGCCAAACCTACTTGCATAGACAAACAAAGCAATACTGACGAACAAATGACAAAAAATTAGAGATAGATCCAACAGAATAAACGCATAGATCTGACATAAGAAAGATCAGATGCCCATAACACACATATTCAGCACAAAGTCTCAATATTTTTATTAATGTTTTCTTCTGTTACAAAAAGTACAAAGCCTTTTCTTCTCAGTTCTATTTTTCATCTAAAAAATGTCCACACCTGAATACAACAAGTATTCAAGTATTTATAGAAGAAGAGAAGAAGAGAAGGCAAAAACGAACGAACCACTTAATTACAAAAATATCTTACAAAATATCTCAAAGTCATTTGTTGAATTTTGACAACTTTGTGGATGACATCATCCCATGGTGCAACATGGATGATGTCATCATTTGTGTCAACATACTTTAGCTATTCACAAGGAGAAGGTCGGGAAGAAAGAGATTATTTGTCATCGTCCCGCAGCTGAAAGGGGGTATCCTGATTTTTCTGCTGCTCGGGTGACAAGATGTGGAATTGGGCACGGTACTCCATGAACTTGGTGATCATGGGTTGAAGTTGATCCTAGGAAGGATCCTTGTGTCGATCATTGATAGCTTCACAAATCTCCCACTCATCTGTGAGCTTTTTTGGGAGTTTGGAATATTCATTTTCCGCATCTATCAGGTACCCAATGAAGTCACGACAGGCCAGTAGGTTATTGATGGATTCAATGTTGAAAGTGACCTTTAGTACTAGCCCTTGTGAAACGATCTCCTTGAAGATCCGAATAGTTTCCTCTACCTTTCTTAAGGTGAAAGAAGGAGTGAGCAAGCCTGGAGACATTCTCAGGACAATCTGCTCCATTTGATGCATTGCATCCAGGGCTTCCTCCTTTATCTTGTCAATCTTCTCTAGGACGAACTCTAGTTGATCGACCCAGTAATCCAAAGTAGAAAGGATTTTGTTGAGGGCTCTGGGGTGTCCAAAGACGCCGAACTTGACCAGATCTTCGAATGAATAGTCAAGCATTTTCTAAAAGGTCTCATGCTACATCCTGGCATGGTCCAGCTCTTCAGAGATGGGTCCTGCTATCGCTTGGATCTCTTTGTTCACCTGATTGATATTCTGATATAATCTGGTGAACTTGGCGATCACTCCCTCACTTTCTTGAGGATTTGGCTCCTCCAGGTGGAAACTGCCATACCCTGCTCACCGATTTTGGTGTATTCATTAATCTTGTCCTGGCTCAGAGGCTCAGGAGTTTCGGTGGTAGTTGTAGGAGGTGCACTGCCCATCTTCTGCAAGGCGTGGAGGAGATGTTTATTTTGTTCATTTAACAGCCTCTTTTCCTCCTTTGCTTCCTAGAGCTTCTTGCAAAGGCCGTCAACTGCAGATAGGGCCTCTCCTTGAAAGGCTTCTGAAGATGTCCCCGGGGGTCCCCCCATCGTGACTGGGTCACTGTAAAATATGTTGAAGACAGATCCTTTGTATCTTTAAAGGATTGGGGTAAGCTATCTCCATTTACTCGCTCTCCTGACGCACTCTGAGAGAAGCGGGTTAAAGGCTTTTGCTTCTTGTCCCCTTTGATGGGGATGACGGAGAAGTCCATCGGTGTGATGGGAACTTTCCCTCTTTTGTTGCTCAGGTGCTGAGAGATCCATGGCTGGAATTATGGGAGAGGGGCCGGAAATAGAAAAGGGAGTAAGCGTGCAGTAGTAGAAGAAAATGCGTGGAGACACTTGGAGGGTGCATTGAGAGGGAGGCCCGGGAAGTGCTCACGAGGAGAAGAGATACTGCAAGGGGAGGAGACATGGGGAATGGAAGGGAGCTGAGAGATGAGGGAAGAAATTGTGGGGGGACAGCTTCTGCGAGAGAAGAAAGTATGGACGATGAGTGAAGGGGGAACAACAAAAGACGGGGGAGAGGATACGACCAAAGGAATGGTCTCTTGGGGTCACTTGGGAGGGGGAAGGAGGAGAGGGAGAAGGGACTCAATGTTTTGCAGTAGTGGCAACATCCCTCCTGAGTGGATGGGCCATGGCAGAAACGTCCTCGGGCCACTTCTTTCCCTCTGTAGAGGCCATAAGTTTCACTTGTTGTTGTGCGGAGCGGAAGGGGTTGACTCTCAGGAGTCTTTTTCTTTTCTGGCAGAAAGGAGGAAGGCAAACAGGGAAGGACAAAAAGCAAAAACGAGAAAAGAGAATAGGGGAGAAGAGCAGGAGGAGAAAAGTAAAAAAACAGAAAAAGGAAGAACAGGGAAACAAAAAAAAGAAGAAAACAGGCCATTAGTTATATGAGGGATTCAATTTTGAAAAGTGACCTTTAGTACTAGCCCTGTGAAACGATCACCTTGAAGATCCGAAATAGTTTCTCTACCTTTCTTAAGGTGAAATGAAGGAGTGGAGCAAGCCTGGAGACATTCTCAGGACAATCTGCTCCATTTGATGCATTGCATCCAGGGCTTCCTCCTTTATCTTGTCAATCTTCTCTAGGACGAACTCTAGTGATCGACCCAGTAATATCCAAAGTAGAAAGGATTTTGTTGAGGGCTCTGGGGTGTCCAAAGACGCCGAACTTGACCAGATCTTCGAATGAATAGTCAAGCATTTCTAAAAGGTCTCATGCTACATCCTGGCATGGTCCAGCTCTTCAGAGATGGGTCCTGCTATCGCTTGGATCTCTTTGTTCACCTGATTGATATTCTGATATAATCTGGTGAACTTGGCGATCACTCCCTCACTTTCTTTGAGGATTTGGCTCCTCCAGGTGGAAACTGCCATACCCTGCTCACCGATTTTGGTGTATTCATTAATCTTGTCCTGGCTCAGAGGCTCAGGAGTTTCGGTGGTAGTTGTAGGAGGGTGCACTGCCCATCTTCTGCAAGGCGTGGAGGAGATGTTTATTTTGTTCATTTAACAGCCTCTTTTCCTCCTTTGCTTCCTAGAGCTTCTTGCAAAGGCCGTCAACTGCAGATAGGGCCTCTCCTTGAAGGCTTTCTGAAGATGTCCCCATCGTGACTTGGGTCACTGTAAAATATGTTGAAGACAGATCCTTTTTATCCTTTAAAGGATTGGGGTAAGCTATCTCCATTACTCTCTCTCCTGACGCACTCTGAGAGAAGCGGGTTAAAGGCTTTTGCTTCTTGGTCCCCTTTGATGGGATGACGGAGAAGTCCATCGGTGTGATGGGAACTTTCCTCTTTTGTTGGCTCAGGTGCTGAGAGATCCATGCTGGAATTATGGGAGAGGGGCCGGAAATAGAAAAGGGAGTAGCTGCAGTAGTAGAAGGAAAATGCGTGGAGACACTTGGAGGTGGCATTGAGAGGGAGGCCGAGGAAGTGCTCACGGGAGGAAGAGATACTGCAAGGGAGGAAGACATGGGAATGGAAGGGAGCTGAGAGATGAGGGAAGAAATGGTGGGGGACAGCTTCGCGAGAGAAGAGAAGATGGACGATGAGGAAGGGGGAACAACAAAAGACGGGGGAGAGGATACGACCAAAGGAATGGTCTCTTGGGTCACTTGAGGAGGGGAAGGAGGAGAGGGAGAAGGGACCTCAATAGTTGCAGTAGTGGCAACATCCTGAGTGGATGTGCCCATCAGAACGTCCTCGGCCACTTCTTTCTCTGGAGAGGCCAGAGTTATAACTTGTTGTTGTGCGGCGGAAGGGGGACTCTCAGGAGTCTTTTCTTGGGCAGAGCTTGACTCGCCCTCCTTATCTTTACCTTTGCTCTTTGGCATATGTTTTTACCTAAAAGGTGCGTTTCCCAATAAAGAAGTGGTGAAATAAACCCCGAGGTAGATGAGACCATTCATCTTGCACCAGTGCTCTGTTCTCTGCATTGTTTCTTTGACCATTTCTTCTATCGTGTGAGGCGCTTTGGTTCTATCAATGACAGCGAACAGCCAGTCGTCCCCACCCGTGTCAAGATATACCTGATCAACTTCTTGATCAGCAGTTTGATAACCTTTTGGGATGATGGCTACGCCGTACTGGATGATTTCAGCCAAGGCCAAGTGGGAATGGTCTTTCATTTTGAGCTCGACCTCATGATACAGGTCGATATAAATATCCTCGATCTGTGGAATGTGGATCGGATCAAGTTTGGCCTTGGGCAGACAATTCCTTGGGTTGAAAGTGGGCCTTGTCGGGAAGTTGTGCTTTAGATTTAACAGCTCCAGCTCTACAAACATCTCCCGTGCTTTGTGGTGAGAGAGACAAGTGTACCTGCCCACTGAGAGGGGGAAAGGAGTTCCACCCTTCTTTCTCTTCAAGCATTTCTCGTGATAGGTTATGAGCTGTCTTGACAGCTCCAACAGGATCAGCTTGGGGCTGACATATCTTGGCAATTTGGTTGGTTCCCCCAAAAAGTTGGCTACCCTTAGATAAGTGAAGGTGGGGAATTGAGTGAACAAGGCCCCCCATTTCTCTGTTGCTACAAAAATGCTCTTGGTCGTACGACCGTGAGTCATGTTTGGCATCAAAAGGCAGACGATGCCGTAGAAGAAGGCATTGTTAATCTTTGTAAACTGGGGGATACTATTTTCCACCTTCAGTTCTGGATAGTATTCATATATTTTGACTTGGGGCAAAACCCCGCACTGCATTAATGCTGGATAATCTCTTTCTGAGGCCGCAGCATAAACTAGGTAGGAGTTCATATAGAACCTCCCCGTTGTGGTAAGTTGTTGAAGCTGCTCAGATATAGTGCTGCTTATGATCTCCGCCCACTCGAAGCGTTGATTTGGCATATTCTTGTTCATTGTCTCCAGGTATCTAAGCATCCATTTATGAAAGTAGTGGGCATCAGGAAGCCCAAACACTCTGCTCAGGAACGTGATGGTATCACTGAGTTCCTCTGAGAAATCGCTGCGATGAATGACTTGTAGCCATCTAGTCACCACCTTCTTGTTTTTCAGGTATACCTCATTCATTAATTGCATACACTGATCTTCATTATCTTCCCAAGCCTTGGTGCAATCTTCTTGGCTTACGGCCACAAAGTTCCGGTGGTGAGGAATGCCAAGCATTATTTCGAAGTGTCGGGTAGTGAGGTTGATCACAACCTCGCCTTTCTCATTCTTGACACACCTTGTGTCTTTGTTGTAGCAGCGGGCTACTACCATCATGAACTCGTTGTTCACAGCACTGACCGGGATCCCTCCAGCAAAATGTAGGCCACTGCCTACTAGTTTTTCCATCCACGGACTTCCTGTGACCCTTCTGGTTCTGGCCCAGAAGTCTTCCATATCAATATGACCAAGTTCTGAGTCTCTTATGTCCAGGTCACACTCTGCCTAGGATTCGGGCATCCTAACCCTCTGATATTTGTACTTCATTTCTTCCACTGTAAGCTTGGATTTTCCCTTAGACTTGGTAGGCCTCTTGCTTGATGTAGACATATGTAGTCTTGAACTTAGTTGTTGATCTGCAAGAAGAAGAAGCAAAACCCAACGCAGGAGAGTCATGTTAGCTGATTGATCTCCCATTAAAGTATTGACAGAAGGAAGAGTTAGCAATTTTAAGGCATCATGGCGCAGGGCACATGAACACTGCAGGCTGCAGGGCTAAATACTGTGGTGCATAGGAAAATGGTGTTACAAGGGACAAATCAGTGCCAAAGGTTGCAAGGCGCATGGATACTGCAGGCTGCATTTTTGTTGTTGCAATCAGAAGTGTGCCTACGCCACTAATGCGTGTTTTATACCGGGTGCATGCATTTTTCATGTTACACGGGGACAGGATGCACCAAAGGCGCATATAATTATTATGTTACATGGGGATTTGGTGCACCAAAGTTGCACAAATTCAGCATGTGTAACATAGACCTCAGGTGTGAAAAAGGGAACTTGGCGTGGCGCATGGGAGGTCTGCATGACATGATGTTGGTGTAATAGGGGATGCGCCCACGCCTTTGAACACAGTTTTACACTCGATGCAAGTAATGCCGGTGTTGCATGGGTGTAGATTGCGCCTATGGAGAAGGTATTTGATATGCGACATGGGAGTTGGGTGTGCCGAAGGGTACAGATTTATTACGTGCAGCATATGAAATTTTTGTCGCAGTAATAAGGAAAGCGTCTGCGTTCATACGGAGACTAGTTTTCACAAAGCGCAGAGAGCTCATGTGCTACAATTAAAGCCGGTGCGCCATAGGCGTGACTGTACTTCTTGTTACAAGGGTTGCGTGTGCACTAAGGGAAAACGTAGTTTTTTTTGGAAAACGATTCTTCCCTCTTTGACAGATCACAATTTTTAGGCTGACTTCACATTGCTTCAAGTGGTGAAGGGTAGGAAGGAGATTTTGGCTTTTTGCTTTCGGGGCAGAGTTATCCTAACCAGCAAAGCTGGAAAAAGGATGGGAACGGCTTTGGGAGGGAAAAATAGGAAAGCAGGAGGAGTTCATGGTTCTCAGATATATTTTATCCTACCACTCAATCAGACAAACAACAACAAAACCAAAACACGAGAAAAATGAGGACCACTTACCCGGAATATATAGAATGCGAGAGGTGAAACGGGGTCCACGAATGTGACACAAGGATGACAGGCATGCTGACAGGTGCAGAGGAAAAAGATCAATCACGTGTTTTCTGACTGGTGATAATGACAGGGCGGATGCGCCTATATATAGGAAAAGGTGTAATAAATGCGCCAACCACTTTTTGAAGTGGCGCATCAAAACACCTGTCGACATTGCAAAACCTATGCCCTGCGGTGAACCAAGATGTGTGTTAACACGTTGTTATGTGCGCCTTTAGCACACAAAAAGTGTTGTCAACACAGAAATACGTGTACCCTTGGGGCACCAAAATGAGTCGCAACAAAAGTATTGTTGACATGAAGGCGCATGCAAGAAAGGCACAACATGGTGAGGCGCAACAAAATGTGTGTCGACATTGCAAAGGGTGTGCCAAAGGAAATGAAGGGGGCGCAGATTTACCATGTGTTACACAAACAACAGGTCCGCCCAAGCCAAAAAGACCAAAAATGATTAAGTTCGGAAATCCAGATTTCCCGAGAAAGGGTTTTGCAACGTTCCAAACGCAGAGGGGTCCCTGACGAGGGACCAGAACAAAATTTTGGTATGGTTACCCATAAAATTACCCTTGCAAATTTTACGAGATAAGAGCTGGCTCTTTCTGGGGACTATCTCTAAATGTAAATCAGGGGTAGAGAATCCCATATCCACATGTGCCTATCCATTGGGTTGGAGAGAGTAAAAAACAAGGGCGACTGAAGGGTGAACAAAGAGAACACACAACAAATAGAAAGCAAACACACGACAAAAACAAACACACAACTAAAGTAAATTGTACAAAGAAGAGAGCAAGCTCTACTTCCTGAAGATCTTCAGATGCTACCCACTATAGGGAAGCGGGAGCTCGGTTCTATCTAGATATGAGAGGTAGAAACTATTCTCTCCGTTGAGCTGTGTGATCTTGAAAGGCCCTTTCCATAGAGAATCAAATTTCCCATGCATGCCTTTTGGCTCTCTTCACTTGTCCCATAGAAGGAAAAGATCTCCCAGCTGGAAATCCTTCTGCTTAGCTTTTTTATTGAACAATCTCTTGATCTGATTCTGATGTTCGGTGATCCTGTCGACCACTCTTACTCTTTTTTCTTCTAGTTATGTTAGATACATGATCCTCTTTTCAAGAGAGTTCTGGAAAGTCTCATCTTTGATTGCTCGTGCCAAGCGTAGAGCAGGGATTTTTGTGGAGATAGGGATCTCAGCATCGATTCCATATAACACTTGAAAAGGTGACATGCCAAGATATCTCTTTGGAGTGATACGATCTGCACACAAAGCATCATACAATGACTTGTGCCAGGACTGCTGATTCTCATTGACCAACTTCCGTATGATGGTCACTAGGTTTTTATTGCTGGATTGTGCCTGACCATTTCCCTGGGGGTAATAATCAGAGGCGTGGGCCAAGGTTATCCTGTATTCATAGCAAAAACCGATAACTTCCCTTTTGGAGAAGTAGGAAGCATTATCAACAACGATTTTATGTGGAATGCCAAATCTCACGATGATATTCTCTTTGATGAAATTGCTAACCTCAGAAGTGGCATTCTTGACACGAATGGCCTCCACCCATTTGGTGAAGTAATATGTTGATGTCAGGACATAACTATGTCTGGCACTCAATTGGGGATTGAGTGCTCCGATAAAGCCAATTCCCCAGTGCCTGAATGGTTCGTTAATAATGACTGGCCTGAGGGGAAAAGTAGCCAATTTTGGTTTGCCAACAAATTGTTGGCAAAGCTCGCACTTTGCTACCCATGCAGCTGTATCCTGAAATAGCATTGGCTAATAGTACCTGGTTCGGATGATCTTGTGTGCTGTCAAAGAGGAGGAGAAGTGACTACCACAGGCCGAGTCATGAAAACTCTCAAGTAACTTTATCTGCTGTGGCTTTTCAACACATCGTAAGAAGATGCCATCAATTCCATGTTTGTATAAACCGTCATCCCAGATGACATATCTGGCTGCTCTGAGCTTTATAGTACGTTTCTCCTTTGAAGTTAGATGAGCTGGACACTCACCATAAATGAGAAAGAAAGCAATATCAAAATACCATTCATCGCTGGTAACGACAAATAGGACCATGGGTAGAGAATCAGCTTTCTCCAGCTGGCTTTGTGCTCCATCGGTGCAATCATCCTTTTCCTCAGGGTCTTCTGAATCTTTGTTTTCAGCCATAAGCTGACATAGGCCATTGCCTCTTACCAGCTTAGTCGGTTTTATATCTAGATCGTACTCCTGGACCTTTGCGATCCAATTCCCCCGGAAGCTTCCTAACTCCTGTTGAGTTAAAATAGACTTGACTGTCGTGTCAGGGACCAACACTACTATATGAGAGTTTAGAATGTAATACCTGAAGTTCTTAACTACTTTGACAATGGTGAAGGCATGTTTTTCCAACTAGGTCATTTTTAATTCTTGAGGCTTGAGAGGAGAGCTCATAAATGCAATCGGGGACTCAACATCCTCAGAATTATTTTGCATTAAGATGGCTGACACAGTGTGCTCAGATGCATAGTTATACATGATAAAATCCTTGGAGAAATATGGACATACCAGGACTGGCGCATGAGCAACGGAGGCTTTTATCTCCTCGAATGACTTCTTTCCTTCTTCCCTCCATCGGAAAGTTGGTGACCCTTTCATCATGTCTAGTATATGACGAGTCTTTTCAGTAAAGTCGGGAACAAAGCGCCTGAGAAAATTTACTTTTCCGAAGAAAGAGTGAACGCCAGTTAGGTAAATTAAGGCTCTGAATAGCTTTAACTCTTTTGGTATCTATCTTTGTCCCTTCTTTGCTAACAACATGTCCCAGCAATTTTCCTTCTGTGACTCCAAAAATGGACTTTTTCGGATTCAGGGAGATCCCGTGCTCTCGGCATCTATCAATACTTTCTCCAAATGATCACAATGATCATTTCGCTATTTGGAGAACACAGTTAAGTCATCTAAGTAGACTACGATGACCTTCCCCATCATACCTTTGAATGCGAAGTCCATCACTCGCTGGAAAGTGGCACCAGCATTGGTCAGGCCAAAAGGCATCTTGCTGTAAGAAAACGTACCCCAAGGAGTAGTGAATGTTGTTTTAAATTGGTCTTCAGGTGAGACTTCAATATGATTGTAGCCCAAAAAACCATCAAGCATGGACAACATTTCTGATCCAGTTACCGCCTTCAGAACCTGATCCATTGTGGAAAGTGAGTAGTTGTCCTTCAGGGACACCTGATTCAGGTTGAGGAAATCTACACATATGTGTATCTCGCCATTCTTCTTGCACACTAGCACAATGTTTGCCACCCAAGTACTATGATGGACAGGAAAAATAATCCGTGCGTCCAACATTTTTTGAATCTCAGCCTAGATAGTATCTGAGATCTTAGGGTTATAGTGTCTCTACTTCTGGTGAAAAGGTTTGGCGTCCTCTTTCAACGAGATATCGTTTTGGACGTCCTTTGGCTTGAAATACTTTAGATCGGCGTAGGACCATGCCAATACATCCATGTATTTCTTCAGTAGTTTGAAAAACTTCCACTTCTCTTCAGGTGTGTAAGATTTTCCAATGTTCACGAATTGTAGATGTTCTACCGAACCTAAATTGACCGGTTCGGTTTCTGGGGAAGAGTTAGGATCATCTTGTATTTTAAGAAAATGGTCATGCCTGTCGAACAACTGCTCTAGGGAGACCAGGACTTTTGGGACTTTATTTCTGTTGAGCTAACATATGCCGTCTCTTCCTTTCGATTCTTCATTTTTATCGGTAACTGATTCGCGGCACGTAGAAGTGGATCCTTCAAAATGAAGTTCGCTAATTTTTTTCACCTTTTCTAGAAAGGCAATGAGTTGATTGTCATTGTTGAATACTTGCCAATGCTGAGAATTGTCCGGCACGCTTGGGCAGAAAACCACCTCAATGGTATATTTGTCTGTTTTCAAACCTGGGTGAGGGAGCATGAGGGATGCTGAAACGGCCAATGAATCGGCCATGTCATTCTGAGCTCTTGTGATGGATTTTATTGAAAAAGCATCAAACTCCTCAATGCTGTCCCATACCGCGTTGCTGTAATGTCTGAGCCTTTCATTCTTCACTTGGTATATCCTCTTAACTTGATTTATGACCAGCTCTACATCACCTTGTACCTTAAGATTCTTGATCCCTCTTTCCTTCGCGGCTTGCATGCCAAGTAGCAGAGATTCATACTCAGCAGTATTATTTGTGTTGAAAAATTTTAACTTGAAAGAGAGAGGAATAATCTCTTCTTCAGGAGATATAAGCATGGCACCAGCGCCACACCCACTAGTCGCACAGCTGCTGTTAAACTGCAAAGTCTAGATCTTGTTAAGATGTCCTTCTTGGATGAGGACATCCATTTTTTCAGACTCAGTAGACAAGAAATATTTCCCCATCCCTGATGATTCGAAGAGAATTTGGGCTTTAGGGTCATCGAAGTTAGTAACCAGGTACTTCTTTTGCGATTCAGGCTCCAAAGCTTGCATTACACCTTTGATGGGGATTCTAGCCTTAGACCAATCCATATGAATCTCCCCACCAACTTCACTGCAAAAACTCCTTCCTAGCAGAATTCCATAGGCTACTGGAATATCGGCAACAAGGACAGTCATCTTTACTCTTTTATCTGGGAACGCTGCAAATGCAAACTGAGCGTCCTTGATTTGACTGATCAACGGAACCTACTTGGTTTCCAAGGAATAACATCTGCCAAAATGCTTGGTAAGGGTGAGGCCCAAGGCATGGGTGACTTTTACTGGCATGAAATTATCAGAAGCTCCAGAATCAATTATGCAGTTGCTTGGTTTGTGGCCATTGATTAGGCGGGAGAGGTAGAAAGGTTCTATCTTTCCTGATGCAAAAGTCGAGGCAAAATTTATGCAGGATGAAGGAGGGGTGGAGAGGATTCCTTTTGGGGAAACCTGATTAGTTATGGTAGCTTGAATTTGGATGTATTCAGTCAACCTCACAAGTTGTTCGAGGTTTGACTGAAGGTAATCAGCTTCAGACATTTGGATCTTGGTCTTTTTAGCGTGGTCAATTATGTCAAACGTGGCCAAGGGTTGCGTTGATGATGGAATAAGTCCTTCATTTCGCGATGGCAGGGTAAAGTTACTAGTCTTCATGGAAATAGAAGAAGGCTGATTTGGAGGAGAGATGGGAGGAAAAGATTTCTTTGTAAAAGACTTAATAGGGGGTTGAGCAGGAAGAGGATTACCTCTTTTAGCAATAGTTGGAGGCGTGTTTGACACGGCCTTCTCTTTCTGCATCCTGACAGTAACTTTTGCTTCTTTTCCTTGGGAGCGGGTGAAAACAACATATGACTGTCCGCTTGCATATCCTTGGGTACCCTCTTCTTCGTCAGATTCTCCCTCATCAAATTCCATATACCCGATAGTAGAGTCACCAGTCGGTTCATCGACATCTTAATCATCTTCACTTGGGGATGAAGGTTCTTCATAAATTTTCTCCTCTTCTTCAATCTCGACTAGAGCATTGACTGGAGGAGCCTCAAGTGCCAGCCACGGAGCAGTTACAAGTAGGCGCAGCCTTTATGGAACATTGTTGGAAAAAAAATTCCTCTGTGGGATATCCCGGTATGAGGTGCTTGGACAAGCCTAAGCTAGCTGTTTCTTTAATGCGAGCAAGTCATTTGCCATCTTTTGGAATGTCAGATCTGACGAAGTGGCCTGAGAAGGATTTGCAGCTTTGAACTTGGACGACTCTCGTTTCAATTTGCCAGTTATAAGCAAGTTGTCCTCTATCTGAATGGCAGCAGCCTGGGCAAGAGGCAAGGTAGTTATTTGTTCATGTAGAAGTAAAAAACTTATTTTTGAGCTCATTACATTCACAAAGAAACACTTTTGATTTTCTAGTGTTGGCAACATGGCAACAGGCACACGGTTGATTAATGCATTGAATCTGGTGATAAAACCGCGCATGGTCTCATTGGCCTCCTTCTTTAGGTGAGTGATCTTTGACACTAACGTGAACGCGTCTTCAGAAGGATTATACCTGTCTTCAAAAGCATCCCGTAAGGTGGCCCAACTAGTAATAGATCCGACCGGCAAATGCTGAAACCATTATGCTGCGGGCCCTTGCAAAGTTTCCAGAAAAAGGCGAACCGACACATCTTCATGGGTCACATCTAGGATACTACATGACATGATGAATGCATATATGTGTAAATCTATGCTTTGGTTTCCGCTCCCATCAAATTTGAGAAAATTATTTCAGTTTCCACGTGGGAGCGTGTGAACAGGATGTGGCAAATCCAGGGGGCCCAAAGCATTTCCCCATGGTACTACCATTTGGACGGCAGGAAAAAGAACGCAGGCTGGAAGCACAGTTCCGTTGAGCAGCAAGGCACTACAAAGTGATGTAGATGTTCCTGATGAGAAATGCTTCCTTCGTTGAGGTGAGACACTCCTGGATGACCGGTCAGCTGAACTCAGAGATGAGAAGTGAGCTAGTGTTATACTGAAGTTGTGCCTTTGAAGCAGGTCGAAGGTAAGATCGACTTCTCCGCGAGCTCTCTTGCTATGAGTAAATGGTTCACCTGCCAGTGTACCTTCCAGAAATGCAATCTTGGAGTGGATTTAAAAACTCTTTTTGGCTATACCTGCTGATTTTCTAATTATTTTGACAAAAATCAGCAGCATGTACTTTTCGGAATATTCAAATTTTATCCTCCTCTTGAAAACCGATTGCGGTTTATTTGTTTGATTAACAAGGATAAAATAATGGTAAAACTTAGTAAGCTGATTTTTAGATCAAGAGTTGACTTTTCAAAGAGTTTGAAAATTTTGGTAAACTGTTAAAAAATCAGATCTATGGACAAATACAAATTTTTATAAAAACTCAGTGAACTAAAGATCTCCAGCTAGGTCAGATCTATGGATCTCAGAAGAAAATTTTCAATTTGGAGTATTTTGCAAAATTTTTGGATTTTAAGCAAAAAGTTCAGATTTGCAAACAAATAATGATTTTTCTGATTTTCACTGATTTTTTAAACACACCACCATCATAGATCTTATAGATCTCTTCGATCCCCAGTAGAGTCACCAAAAAACTGTTGGTTTGAAAATCTGTCGTGAGAGAAGATCTATGGATAGACGAGCCAACAGTGTGCAGGGCATAGCCCCTCTTTGAGACAGCAAAGCAAAATTGGTTTATTGCTATTCTACCAATAGGAACCTATGCAAGTCTTACAGTATTCTTCCTTCAGGGGGTTTGGGATGTCATCCCGGTAGAGTAGTTCCGACGAAGAACAGAAAGGAATGAAGGAAGGAAAGGAAGGAAGATGGATCTGAAGGGAGAAAAGAAATGAATTCCAAAGTAGAAAGGTCAGAGGGTCTATGTTTTGGGCTGGTAGTAAACATAGCCGAACCTACTTGCATAGAGAAACAAAGTAATACTAATGAAAAAATGACAAAAAAGTAGAGATAGATCCAACAGAATAAACACATAGATCTGACATAAGAAAGATCAGATGCCCATAACACTCATATTCATCACAAAGTCTCAATATTTGTATTAATGTTTTCTTCCTGTTAAAAAAAGTACAAATCCTTTTCTTCTCAGTTCTATTTTTCATCTAAAATATGTCCACACCTGAATACAAAAAGTATTCAAGTATTTACAGAAGAAGAGAAGAAGAGAAGGCAAAAACGAACCAACCACTTAATTACAAAAATATCTTACAAAATATCTCAAAGTCATTTGTTGACTTTTGATAACTTTGTGGATGACATCATCCCATGGTGCAACATGGATGATGTCATCATTTTTGTCAACATACTTTAGATATTCACAAGGAGAAGGTCGGGAAGAAAGAGATTATTCATCATCATCCCGCGGCTGAAAGGGGGTATCTTGCTTTTGCTGCTGCTCGGGTGACGAGATGTGGAACTGGGCACGGTACTCCATGAACTTGGTGATCATGGGTTGAAGTTGATCTTGGGAAGGATCCTTGTGTCGATCACTGATAGCTTTGTAAATCTCCCGCTCGTCTGTGAGCTTTTCTGGGAGTTTGGAATATTCATTTTCCGCATCTATTAGGTACCCTATGAAGTCATGACAGGACATCAGGTTATTGATGGATTCAGTGTCAAAAGTGACCTCTGGTCCTAGCCCTTGTGAAATGATCTCCTTGAAGATCTGAATAGTTTCCTCTACCTTTTTTAAGGTGAAAGAAGGAGTGAGCAAGCCCGGAGACATTCTCAAGACAATCTGCTCCATTTGATGCATTGCATCCAGGGATTCCTCCTTTATCTTGTCAATCTTCTCTAGGACGAACTCTAGTTGATCGACCCGGTAATCCAGAGTAGAAAGGATTTTGTTGAGGGCTCTGGGGTGTCCAAAGACGCCGAACTTGACCAGATATTTGACTGAACAGTCGAGCATTTTCTGAAAGGTCTCATGCTACATCCTAGCATGGTCCAACTCTTCGGAGATGGGTCATGCTATTGCCTGGAGCTCTTTTTTCACCCGATTGATATTCTGATATAATCTGGTGAACTTGGTGATCACTCCCTCACTTTCTTTGAGGATTTGGCTCCTCCAGGTGGAAACTGCCATACCCTGCTCGTTGATTTTGGCGTATTCATTAATCTTGTCCTGGCTCAAAGGCTCAGGAGTTTTGGCAGCAGTCGTAGCAGGTGCACTACCCATGTTCTGCAAGGTGTGGAGGAGATGTTTATTTTGTTCCTTTAACAACCTCTTTTCCTCCTTTGCTTCCTAGAGCTTCTTGCAAAGGGCGTCAAATGTAGATAGGGCCTCTCCTTGATGGATTTCTGAAGATGTCCCCATCATGACTTGGGTCACTGTAAAATCTGTTGAAGACAGTCCTTTTTATCCTTTAAAGGATTGGGGTAAGCTATCTCCATTACTCTCTCTCCTGACGCACTCTGAGAGAAGTGGGTTAAAGGCTTTTGCTTCTTAGTCCCCTTTGATGGGATGACGGAGAAGTCTATCGGTGCGATGGGAACTTTCCTCTTTTGTTGGCTCAGGTGCTGAGAGATCCATGCTGGACTTATGGGAGAGGGGCCGGAAATAGAAACGGGAGCAGCTGCAGTAGTAGAAGTAAAATGCATGGAGACACTTGGAGGCGACATTGAGAGGGAGGCCGAGGAAGTGCTCATGGGAGGAAGAGATACTGCAGGGGAGGAAGACATGGGAATGGAAGGGAGCTGAGAGATGAGGGAAGAAATGGTGGGGGACAGCTCCGCGAGAGAAGAGAAGATGGACGATGAGGAAGGGAGAACAACAGAAGATGGGGGAGAGGACACGACCAAAGGAATGGTCACTTGGGTCACTTGAGGAGGGGAAGGAGGAGAGGGAGAAGGGACCTCATTAGTTGCAGTAGTGGCAACATCCTGAGTGGATGTGCCCATCGGAACGTCCTCGGCCACTTCTTTCTCTGGAGAAGCCAAAGTTATAACTTGTTCTTGTGTGGCAGAAGGGGGACTCTCAGGAGTCTTTTATTGGGCAGAGCTTGACTCGCCCTCCTTATCTTTACCTTTGCTCTTTGGCAGATGTTTCAGTTTGGAAGGTGTGTTTCCCAATGGAGAAGTGGTGAAATCAATGCCGAGGTAGATGAGACCATTCATCCTGCACCAGTGCTCTGTTCTCTGCAGAGTTTCTTTGACCCTTTCTTCTATCATCTGAGGCGCTTTGGTTATGTCAATAATAGTGAATGGCTAGTCGTCCCCACCCGTGTCAAGATATACCTGATCAACTTCTTGATCAGCAGTTTGATAACCTTTTGGGACGATGGCTATGCCGTACTGGATGATTTCAACCAAGGCCAAGTGGGAATGGTCTTTCCTTCTGAGCTCGACCTCATGATACAAGTCGATATAAATATCCTAGATATGTGGAATGTGGATCGGATTGAGTTTGGCCCTGGGTAGACAATTCCTTGGGTCAAAAGTGGGCCTTTCTGGGAAGTTGTGCTTTAGATTTAATAGCTCCAGCTCTACAAACATCTCCCGTGCTTTGTGGTGAGAGAGACAAGTGTACCTGCCCACTATGAGGGGGAAGGAGTTCCGCCCTTCTTTCTCTTCAAGCATTTCTCGTGATAGGTTATGAGCTGTCTTGACAGCTCCAACAGGATCAGCTTGGGGCCGGCATATCTTGGCAATTTGGTTGGTTCCCCCAAAAAGCTGGCTGCCCTTAGATAAGTGAAGGTGGGGAATTGAGTGAATAAGGCCCCCCATTTCTCTGTTGCTGCAACAATGATCTTGGTCATACGACCGTGAGTCATGTTTGGCCTCAAAAGGTAGACAATGCTGTAGAAGAAGGCATCATTAGTCTTTATAAACTGGGGGATACTATTTTCCAGCTTCAGTTCTGGATAGTATTCATATATTTTGACTTTGGGCCAAACCCCACACCGCATTAACGCTGGATAATCTATTTCTGAGGCTGCAACATAAACTAGGTAGGAGTTCATATAGAACCTCCCCGTTGTGGTAAGTTGTTGAAGCTGCTCAGATATAGTGCTTCTTATGATCTCTGCCCACTCGAAGCGTTGATCTGGAAAATTCTTGTTCATTGTCTCTAGGTATCTAAGCATCCATTTATGAAAGTAGTGGGCATCATTAAGCCCAAACACTCTGCTCAGGAATGTGATGGTATCACTGAGTTCCTCTGAGAAATCACTGCGATGAATGACTTGTGGCCATCTGGTCACCACCTTCTTGTTTTTCAGGTATACCTCATTCATTAATTGCATACACTGATCTTCATTATCTTCCCAAGCCTTCGTGCAATCTTCTTGGCTTACAGCCACAAAGTTCCGGTGGTGAGGAATGCCAAGCATTATTTCGAAGTGTCGGGTAGTGAGGTTGATAATGACCTCGCCTTTCTCATTCTTGACACACCTTGTGTCTTTCTTATAGCAGCGGGCTACTACCATCATGAACTCGTTGTTCACAGCACTGACCGGGATCCCTCCAGCAAAATGTAGGCCACTGCCTACTAGTTTTTCCATCCACGGACTTCCTGTGACCCTTCTGGTTCTGGCCCAGAAGTCTTCCATATCGATATGACCAAGTTCTGAGTCTCTTATGTCCAGGTCACACTCTACCTGGGATTCGGGCATCCTGACCCTCTGATATTTGTACTTCATTTCTTCCTCTGTAAGCTTGGCTTTGCCCTTAGACTTGGTAGGCCTCTTGCTTGATGTAGACATATGTAGTCCTGAACTTAGTTGTTGATCTACAAGAAGAAGAAGCGAAACCCAACCCAAGAGAGTCATGTTAGCTGATTGATCTCCCATTAAAGTATTGACAGAAGGAAGAGTTAGCAATTTTAAGGCATCAGGGCGCAGGGCGCATGAACACTGCAGGCTGTAGGGATAAATAGTGTGGCACACAGGAAAACGGTGTTACAGGGGACAAATCAGCGCCAAAGGTCGCAAGGCGTATGGATACTACAGGCTGCATATTTGTTGTTACAATCAGAAGTGAGCCTGCACCACTTATGCGTGTTTTATACCGGGTGCATGTATTTTTCATGTTGCACGGGGATAGGATGTGCCAAAGGCGCATATAATTATTATGTTACATGGGGATTTGGTGCGCCAAAGGTGCGCAAGTTCAGCATGTGTAACATAGACCTCAGGTGCGAAAAAGGGAACTTGGCGCGACACATGGGAGGTCTGCATGACATGATGTTGGTGTAATAGGGGATGCGCCCGCGCCTTTGAACACAGTTTTACACTCGGTGCAAGTAATGTCAGTGTTGCATGGGTGTAGGGTGTGCCTATGGAGTAGGTATTTGATATGCGACATGGGAGTTGGGTGCGCCCAAGGGTGCAGATTTATTACGCGCAACATATGACATTTTTGTCGCAGTAATAAGGAAAGCGTCTGCGTTCATACAGAGACTAGTTTTCATAAAGCGCAGAGAGCTCATGTGCTACAATTAAAGCTGGTGTGCCATAGGCGCGACTGTGCTTCTTGTTACAAGGGTTACGTGTGCGCCAAGGGAAAACAAAGTTTTTTTGGAAAATGATTCTTCCCTCTCTGACAGGTCACGTTTTTTAGGCTTACTTCACATTGCTTCAAGTGGTGAAGGGGGGGAAGGAGATTTTGGCTTTTTGCTTTCGGGGGCAGAGTTATCCTAACCAGCAGATCAGGAAAAAGGATGGGAACGGCTTTGGGAGGGAAAAACAGGAAAGCAGGAGGAGTTCATGGTTCTCAGATCTATTTTATCCTACCACTCAATTAGACAAACAATAGCAAAACCAAAACACGAGAAAAACGAGGACCACTTATCTGGAATATATAGAATGCGAGAGGTGAAACGGGGTCCATGAATGTGACATGAGGACGACAGACGTGCTGACAGGTGTAGAGGAAAAAGATCAATCACGTGTTTTCTAACTGGTGATAATGATAGGGCAGATGTGCCTATATACAGGCAAAGGTGTAATAAATGCGCCAACCACTTTTTGAAGTGGCGCATCAAAACACCTATCGACATTGTAAAACCTGCACCCTGCAGCGCACCAAGATGTGTGATAACACGTTGTTATGTGCACCTTTAGCACACAAAAAGTGCTATCAACACGGAAATACGTGTGCCCTTGGCACACCAAAATGTGGCGCAACAAAAGTATTGTTGACACGAAGGTGCATGCACCTTGGCGCATGCAAGAAAGGCAGAACATGGTGAGGCGCAACAAAATGTGTGTCGACATTGCAAAGGGTGCACTAAAGGAAATGAAGGGGGCACAGATTTACCATGTGTTGCACAAACAATAGGTTTCCAGATTTCCCGGGAAAGGGTTTTGCAACGTTCTAAACGCAGAGGGGCCCTGACGAGGGACCAGAACAAAATTTTGGTATGGTTACCCTTAAAATTACCCTCGCCAATTTTATTGGATAACAGCTGGCTCTTTCTGGGGACTATCTGTGAACGGAAATCAGGGGTAGAGAATCCCAGATCCACACGTGCCTATCCATTGGGTTGGAGAGAGTCAAAAATAAGGGCGATCGAAGGGTGAACAAAGAGAACACACAACAAACAGAAAGTAAACACACAAAAAAAACAAACACACAACTAAAGAAAACTTTACAAAGAAGAGAAGCAAGCTCTACTTCCTGAAGATCTTCAGATGCTGCCCACTATAATGAAGCGGGAGCTTGGTTCCATCTAGATATGAGAGATAGAAACTAATCTCTCCGTTGAGCTGTGTGATCTTAAAAGGCCCTTTCCATAGAGAATCAAATTTCCCATGCATGCCTTTTGGCTCTCTTCACTTGTCCCATAGAAGGAAAAGATATCCCACATGGCAATCCTTTTGCTTAGCTTTTTTATTGAATAATCTCTTGACCTGATTCTGATGTTTGGTGATCCTGTCGACCACTCTTACTCTTTTTTCTTCGAGTTCTGTTAGATACATGATCTTCTTTTCAAGAGAGTTCCCGAAAGTCTCATCTTTGATTGCTCATGCCAAGCGTAGAGCAGGGATTTATGTGGAGATAGGGATCTCAACATCGATTCCATATAACACTTGAAAAGGTGACATGCCAAGAGATCTCTTTGGAGTGATACAATCTGCCCACAAAGCATCATACAATGACTTGTGCCAGGACCACTGATTCTCATTGACCAGCTTCCGTATGATGGTCAATAGGTTTTTATTGCTGGATTCTACCTGACCATTTCCCTGGGGGTAATAATCTGAGGTGTGGGCCAAGGTTGTCCCGTATTCATAGCAAAAACCGATATCTTCCCTTGAGGAGAAGTCAAAAGCATTATCGACAACGATTTTATGTGGAATGCCAAATCTCACGATGATATTCTCTTTGACGAAATTGCTAACCTCAGAAGTGGCATTCTTGACAGGAATGGCCTCCACCTATTTGGTGAAGTAATATGTTGCTGTCAGGACATAACTATGTCTGGCACTCGATTGGGGATTGAGTGCTCCAATAAAGCCATTTCCCCACTGCCTGAATGGTTCGTCAATAATGTCTGGCCTGAGGGGAAAAGCAGCCAATTTTGGTTTGCCAACAAATTGTTGGCAAAGCTTGCACTTTGCTACTCATGCGGCTGTATCCTGAAATAGTGTTGGATAATAGTACCTGGCTTGGATGATCTTGTGTGCTGTCACAAAGGAGGAGAAGTGACCACCATAGGCCGAGTCATGAAAACTCTCAAGTAACTTTATCTGCTATGGCTTGTCAACACATCGCAAGAAGATGCCATCAATTCCGTGTTTTTATAAACCGTCATCTGAAATGACATATCTGGCTGCTCTGAGCTTTATAGCACATTTCTCCTTTGAAGTTAGATGAGATGGACACTCACCATAAATGAGATAGAAAGCAATATCAGAATACAATTCGTCGCTGGTAGCAACAAATAGGACCATGGGTAGAGAATCGAATTTCTCCAGCTGGCTTTGTACTCCATCGGTGAAATCATCCTTTTCCTCAGGGTCTTCTGAATCTTTGTTTTCAGCCATAAGCTGACATAGGCCCTTGCCTCTTACCAGCTTAGTTGGTTTTATATCTAGATCGTACTCCTGGACCTTTGCGATCCAATTCCCCCGCAAGCTTTCCTTACTCTTGTTGAGTTAAAATTGACTTGATTATCGTGTCAGGGACCAGCACTACTGTATGATAGTTTAGAATGTAATACCTGAAGTTCTTAGCTACTTTGACAATGGCGAAGGCATGTTTTTCCAACTGGGCCATTTTTAATTCGTGAGGCTTGAGAGGAGAGCTCATAAATGCAATCGGGGACTCAACATCCTCAAAATTCTTTTGCATTAAAATGGCTGACACAGTGTGCTCAGATGCATAGTTATACATGATAAAATCCTTGGAGAAATTAGGACATACCAGGACTGGCACGTGAACAACGGAGGCTTTTATCTCCTCGAATGACTTCTTTCCTTCTTCACTCCATCGGAAAGTTGGTGACCCTTTCATCATGTCTAGTATATGACGAGTCTTTTCAGTAAAGTCGGGAACAAAGCGCCTGAGAAAATTTACTTTTCTGAAGAAAGAGTGAACGCCGGTCTTGCTTGTAGATAAAGTAAGGATCTGAATAGCCTTAACTCTTTCGGTATCTATCTTTGTCCCTTATTTGCTAACAACATGTCCCAGCAATTTTCCTTCTGTGACTCCAAAAACGGACTTTTTCTGATTCAGGCAGATCCCGTGCTCTCGGCATCTAATCAATACTTGCTCCAAATGATCACAATGATCATTTCACTGTTTGGAGAACACAGTTAAGTCATCTAAGTAGACTACGATGACCTTCCCCATCATACCTTTGAATGCGAAGTCCATCACTCGCTGGAAAGTGGCACCAGCATTGGTCAGGCCAAAAGGCATCCTGCTGTAAGCAAATGTACCCCAAGGAGTAGTGAATGTTGTTTTAAATTGGTCTTCAGGTGAGACTTCAATCTGATTGTAGCCCGAAAAACCATCAAGCATGGACAACATTTCTAATCTAGTTACCGCCTGCAGAACCTGATCCATTATGGGAAGTGAGTAGTTGTCCTTCAAGGACGCCTGATTCAGGTTGCGAAAATCTACACATGCGTATCTCGCCATTCTTCTTGCGCACTAGCACAATGTTTGCCACCCAAGTATTGTGATGGATAGGAAAAATAATCTGTGCGTCCAACATTTTCTGAATCTCAGCCTGGATAGTACCTGAGATCTTAGGGTTATAGTGTCTCTGCTTCTGGCGAAAAGGTTTGGCGTCCTCTTTCAATGGGATATCATGCTGGACATCCTTTGGCTTGAAATAATTTAGATCAGCGTAGGACCATGCCAATACATCCATGTATTTATTTAGTAGTTTGACAAACTTCCGCTTCTCTTCAGGTGTACAACATTTTCCAATGTTCACGAACTGTGGATGTTCTACCGAACCTAAATTGACCGGTTCAGTTTCTGGGGAGGAGTTAGGATCATCTCGTATTTTCTTTTTAAGAAAATGGTCATGCTTGTCGAACAACCACTCTAGGGAGACAAGGCCTTTTGGGATTTTATTTCCTTTGAGCTGACATATGCCATCTCTTCCTTTCGATTCTTCATTTTGATCGGTAACTGATTCGCGGCACGTAGAAGTGGATCCTTCAAAATGAAGTTCGCTAAAATTTTCTACCTTTTCTAGAAAGGAAATGAGTTGATTGTCATTGTTGAATACTTGCCAATGCTGAGAATTGTCCAGCATGCTTGGGTGGAAAACCACCTCAATGGTATATTTGTCTATTTTCAAACTTGGGTGAGGGAGCATGAGGGATGCTGAAACGGCCAATGAATCGGCCATGTCATTCTGAGCTCTTGTGATGGCTTTTATTGAAAAAGCATCAAACTCCTCAATGTTGTCCCATACCGCGTTGCGGTAATGTCTAAGCCTTTCATTCTTCACTTGGTATATCCTCTTAACTTGATTTATGACCAGCTCTGCATCACCTTGTACCTTAAGATTCTTGATCCCTCTTTCCTTCGTGGCTTGCATGCCAAGTAGCAGAGATTCATACTCAGTAGTATTATTTGTGTTGAAAAATTGTAACTTGAAAGAGAGAGGAATAATCTCTTCTTCAGGAGATATAAGCATGGCACCAGCGCCACACCCACTAGTCGCGCAGCTGCCGTTAAACTAGTTTATGGCCATTGATTAGGAGGGAGAGGTAGAAAGGTTCTATCTTTCCTAATGTGGAAGTCGAGGCAAAATTTATGCGAGATGAAGGAGGGGTGGAAAGGATTCCTTTTGGGGAAACTTGATTAGTTATGGCAGCTTGACTTTGAATGTATTCAGTCAACCTCACAAGTTGTTCGGGGTTTGACTGAAGGTACTCAGCTTCAGACATTTGGATCTTGGTCTTTTTAGCGTGGTCAATTATGTCAAACGTGGCCAAGGGTTGCATTGATGAAGGAATAAGTCCTTCATTTCACGATGGTAGGGTAAAGTTACTGGTCTTCATGGAAATAGAAGAAGGCTGATTTGGAGGAGAGATGGGAGGAAAAGATTTCTTTGTAAAAGAATTAACAGGGGGTTGAGCAGGAAGAGGATTACCTCTTTTAGTAATAGTTGGAGGCATGTTTGACATGGCCTTCTCTTTTTGCATCCTGACAGTAACTTCTGCTTCTTTTCCTTGGGAGCGGGTGAAAACAACATATGACTTTCCACTTGCATATCCCTGGGTACCCTCTTCTTCATTAGATTCTCCCTCATCAAATTCCATATACCCGATAGTAGAGTCACCAGTCGGTTCACCGACATCTTGATCATCTTCACTTGGGGATGAAGGTTCTTCATAAATTTTCTCCTCTTCTTCAATCTCGACTAGAGCATTGACCGGAGGAGCCTCAAGCGCCAGCCGCGGAGCAGTTACAGGTAGGCACAGCCTTTGTGGAACATTTTTGGAAACAAAATTCCTCTGTGGGATATCCCGGTATGAGGTGCTTGGACAAGCCTGAGCTAGCTGTTTCTTTAATGCGAGCAAGTCATTTTCCATCTTTTGGAATGCCGGATCTGACGAAGTGGCTTGAGAAGGATTTGCAGCTTTGAACTTGGATGACTCTCGTTTCAATTTGCCAGTTATAAGCAAGTTGTCCTCTATCTGAATGGCAGCAGCCTGGGCAAGAGGCAAGGTAGTTATTTTTTCATGTAGAAGCAAAAAACTTATTTTTGAGCTCATTGCATTCACAAAGAAACACTTTTGATTTTCTAGTGTTGGCAACATGGCAACATGCACACGATTGATTAATGCATTGAATTTGGTGATAAAATCACACATGGTCTCATTGGCCTCCTTCTTTAGGTGAGTGATCTTTTACAATAACGTGAATGCGTCTTCAGCAGGCTTATACCTGTCTTCAAAAGCATCCCGTAAGGTGGCCCAACTAGTAATAGATCCGACCGGCAAATGCTGAAACCATTCTGCTGCGGGCCCTTGCAAAGTTTCCAGAAAAAGGTGAACCGACACATCTTCATGGGTCACATCTAGGATACTGCATGACATGATGAATGCAGATATGTGTGAATCTGTGACACTCCCATAAAATTTGAGAAAATTATTTCGGTTTCCATGTGGGAGCGCGTGAACAGGATGTGGCAAAGACAGGGGGCCCATAGCATTTCCCCATGGTACTGCCATTTGAACGGCTGGAAGCACAGTTCCACTGAGCAGCAAGGCACTACAAAGTGATGTAGACGTTCCTGATGAGAAATGCTTCCTTCGTGGAGGTGAGACACTTCTGGATGACCGGTCAGCTGAACTCAGTGACAAGAAGCGAGCTGGTGTTATACTGAAGTTGTGCCTTTGAAGCAGGTCGAAGGTAAGATCGACTTCTCCACGAGCTCTCTTGCTACGAGTAAATGGTTCACCTGCTAGTGTACCTTCCAGATATGTAATCTTGGAGCAGATTTAAAAACTCTTTTTGGCTGTACCTGCTGATTTTCTGATTATTTTGACAAAAATCAGCAGCATGTACTTTTCTGAATATTCAAATTTTATCCTCCTCTTGAAAACTTATTGCCGTTTATTTGTTTGATTAATAAGGATAAAATAATGGTGAAACTTAGTAAGCTTATTTTTAGATCAAGAGTTGACTTTTCAAAGAGTTTGAAAATTTTGGTAAACTGTTAAAAACTCAAATCTATGGACAAATACAAATTTTTATAAAAACTCAGTGAACTAAAGATCTCCAGCTAGGTCAGATTTATGGATCTTAGAAGAAAATTTTCAATTTGGAGTATTTTGTAAAAATTTTGGATTTTAAGCAAAAAGTTTAGATTTGCAAACAGATAATGATTTTTCTGATTTTCACTGATTTTTTAAACACACCACCATCATAGATATTATAGATCTGTTCGATCCCCAGTAGAGTCACCAAAAAACTGTTGGTTTGAAAATCTGTCATGAGAGCAGATCTATGGAAAGATGAGCCAACAGTGTGCAGGGCATAGCCCCTCTTTGAGACAGCAAAGCGAAACTGGTTTGTTGCTATTCTACCAATAGGAACCTGTGCAAGTCTTACAGTATTGTTCCTTCAGGGGGTTTGGGATCTCATCCCAGTAGAGTAGTTCCGACGAAGAATAGAAAGGAATGAAGGAAGGAAAGGAAGGAAGATGGATCTGAAGGGAGAAAAGAAATGAATTTCAAAGTAGAAAGGTCAAAGGGTCTATGTTTTGGGCTGGTAGTAAACATAGCCGAACCTACTTGCATAGACAAACAAAGCAATACTGATGAACAAATGACAAAAAAGTAGAGATAGATCCAACAGAATAAACGCATAGATCTGACATAAGAAAGATTAGATGCCCATAACACACATATTCAGCACAAAGTCTCAATATTTGTATTAATGTTTTCTTCTGTTACAAAAAGTACAAATCCTTTTCTTCTCAGTTCTATTTTTCATCTAAAAAATGTCCATACATGAATACAACAAGTATTCAAGTATTTATAGAAGAAGAGAAGAAGATAAGGCAAAAATGAACCAACCACTTAATTACAAAAATATCTTACAAAATATCTCAAATTCATTTGTTGACTTTTGATAACTTTGTGGATGACATCATCCCATGGTGCAACATGGATGTTGTCATCATTTTTGTCAACATATTTTAGATATTCACAAGGAGAAGGTTGGGAAGAAAGAGATTATTCATCATCGTCCTGCGGCTGAAACGGGGTATCCTACTTTTGCTGCTGCTCGGGTGATGAGATGTGGAACTAGGCACGGTACTCCATGAACTTGGTGATCATGGGTTGAATTTGATCCTGGGAAGGATCCTTGTGTCGATCACTGATAGCTTCACAAATCTCCCGCTTCTCTGTGAGCTTTTCTGGGAGTTTAGAATATTCATTTTCCACATCTATCGAGTACACAATGAAGTCACGATAGGCCAACATGTTATTGATGGATTCAACATCAAAAGTGACCTCTGGTCCAAGCCCTTTTGAAAAGATATCCTTGAATATCCGAATAGTTTCCTCTACCTTTCTTAAGGCGAAAGGAGTGAGCAAGCCCGGAGACATTCTCAGGACAATCTGCTCCATTTGATGCATTGCATCCAGGGCTTCCTCCTTTATCTTGTCAATCTTCTCTAGGACGAACTCCAGTTGATCAACCCGGTAATCCAGAGTAGAAAGGATTTTGTTGAGGGCTCTGGGGTGTCCAAAGACGCCAAACTTGACCAGATCTTCGACTGAACAGTTGAGCATTTTTTGAAAGGTCTCATGTTGCATCCTGGCATGGTCCAGCTCTTTGGAGATGGGTCCTACTATTGCCTGGAGCTCTTTGTTCACCCGATTGATATTCTAATATAATCCGGTGAACTTGGCGATCACTCCCTCACTTTCTTTGAGGATTTGGATCCTCCAGGTGGAAACTGCCATACCCTACTCATCGATGTTTACGTATTCATTAATCTTATCCTGGCTCAGAGGCTCAGGAGTTTCGGCAGCAGTCGTAGGAGGTGCATTACCCATCTTTTGCAAGGCGTGGATGAGATGTTTATTTTGTTCCTTTAACAACCTCTTTTCCTCCTTTACTTCCTAGAGCTTCTTGCAAAGGGCGTCAACTGCAAATAGGGCCTCTCCTTAAAGGATTTCTGAAGATGTCCCCATCGTGACTTGGGTCACTATAAAATCTATTGAAGATAGATCCTTTTTATCCTTTAAAGGATTGGGGTAAGCTATCTCCATTACTCTCTCTCTTGACGCACTCTGAGAGAAGTGGGTTAAAGGCTTTTTCTTCTTGGCCCCCTTTGATGGGATGACGGAGAAGTCCATCGGTGTGATGGGAAATTTCCTCTTTTGTTGGCTTAGGTGCTGAGAGATTCATGCTGGACTTATGGGAGAGGGGCCAGAAATAGAAAAGTGAGCAGCTGCAGTAATAGAAGGAAAATGCGTGGAGACACTTGGAGGTGGCATTGAGAGGGAGGCCGAGGAAGTGCTCACGGGAGGAAGAGATACTGCAGGGGAGGAAGACATGGGAATGGAAGGGAACTGAGAGATGAGGGAATAAATGGTGGGGGACAGCTCCGCGAGAGAAGAGAAGATGGACGATGAGGAAGGGGGAACAGCAGAAGATGGGGGAGAGGATATGACCAAAGGAATGGTCGCTTGGGTCACTTGAGGAGGGGAAGGAGGAGAGGGAGAAGGGACCTCAATAGTTGCAGTAGTGGCAACATCCTGAGTGGATGTGCCCATCGGAACGTCCTTGGCTGCTTCTTTCTCTGGAGAAACCAGAGTAATAACTTTTTCTTGTGCGGCGGAAGGGCGACTCTCAGGAGTCTTTTCTATGGCAGAGCTTGACTCGCCCTACTTATCTTTACCTTTTCTCTTTGGCAGATGTTTCAGTCTGGAAGGTGCGTTGCCCAATGGAGAAGTGGTGAAATCAACCCCAAGGTAGATGAGACCATTCATCCTACACCAGTTCTCTATTCTCCACAGAGTTTCTTTGACCCTTTCTTCTATCATCTGAGGCGCTTTGGTTATGTCAATGATAGTGAATGGCCAGTCGTCCCCACCCGTGTCAAGATATACCTGATCAACTTCTTGATCAGTAATTTGATAACCTTTTGTGATGATGGCTACACCGTACTGGATGATTTCAGCCAAGGCCAAGTGGGAATGGTCTTTCCTTCTGAGCTTGACCTCATGATACAGGTCGATATAAATATCCTAGATCTGTGGAATGTGGATTGGATCCAGTTTGGCCCTGGGCAAACAATTCCTTATGTCGAAAGTGGGCCTTGCCGGGAAGTTGTGCTCTAGATTTAATAGCTCCAGCTCTGTAAACATCTCCCGTGCTTTGTGGTGAGAGAGACAAGTGTACCTGCCCACTTGGAGGGGGAAAGGAGTTCCGCCCTTCTTTCTCTTCAAGCATTTCTTGTGATAGGTTATGAGCTGTCTTGACAGCTCCAACAGGATCAGCTTGGGGCCGGCATATCTTGGCAATTTGGTTGGTTTCCCCAAAAATTTGGCTGCCCTTAGATAAGTGAAGGTGGGGAATTGAGTGAATAAGGCCCCCCATTTCTCTGTTGCTGCAACAATGATCTTGGTCATACGACCGTGAGTCATGTTTGGCCTCAAAAGGTAGACAATGCTGTAGAAGAAGGCATCATTAATCTTTATAAACTGGGGGATACTATTTTCCAGCTTCAGTTCTGGATAGTATTCATATATTTTGACTTTGGGCCAAACCCCACACCGCATTAACGCTGGATAATCTATTTCTGAGGCCACAACATAAACTAGGTAGGAGTTCATATAGAACCTCCCCGTTGTGGTAAGTTGTTGAAGCTGCTCAGATATAGTGCTGCTTATGATCTCCGACCACTCAAAGCGTTGATCTGGCACATTCTTGTTCATTATCTCCAGGTATCTAAGCATCCATTTATGAAAGTAGTGGGCATCATTAAGCCCAAACACTCTGCTCAGGAATGTGATGGTATCACTGAGTTCCTCTGAGAAATCACTGCGATGAATGACTTGTGGCCATCTGGTCACCACCTTCTTGTTTTTCAGGTATACCTCATTCATTAATTGCATACACTGATCTTCATTATCTTCCCAAGCCTTCGTGCAATCTTCTTGGCTTACAGCCACAAAGTTCCGGTGGTGAGGAATGCCAAGCATTATTTCGAAGTGTCGGGTAGTGAGGTTGATCACGACCTCGCCTTTCTCATTCTTGACACACCTTGTGTCTTTGTTGTAGTAGCGGGCTACTACCATCATGAACTCGTTGTTCACAGCACTGACCGGGATCCCTCCAGCAAAATGTAGGCCACTGCCTACTAGTTTTTCCATCCACGGACTTCCTGTGACCCTTCTGGTTCTGGCCCAGAAGTCTTCCATATCGATATGACCAAGTTCTGAGTCTCTTATGTCCAGGTCACACTCTACCTGGGATTCGGGCATCCTGATCCTCTGATATTTGTACTTCATTTCTTCCTCTGTAAGCTTGGCTTTGCCCTTAGACTTGGTAGGCCTCTTGCTTGATGTAGACATATGTAGTCCTGAACTTAGTTGTTGATCTACAAGAAGAAGAAGCGAAACCCAACGCAGGAGAGTCATGTTAGCTGATTGATCTCCCATTAAAGTATTGACAGAAGGAAGAGTTAGCAATTTTAAGGCATCAGGGCGCAGGGCGCATGAACACTGCAGGCTGTAGGGATAAATAGTGTGGCACACAGGAAAACGGTGTTACAAGGGACAAATCAGCGCCAAAGGGCACAAGGCGCATGGATACTGCAGGTTTTATTTTTGTTGTTGCAATCAGAAGTGCGCCTGCACCACTTATGCATGTTTTATACTAGGTGCATGTATTTTTCATGTTGCACAGGGACAGGATGCGCCAAAGGCGCATATAATTATTATGTTACACAGGGATTTGGTGTGCCAAAGGTGCGCAAGTTTAGCATGTGTAACATAGACCTCAGGTGTAAAAAAGGGAACTTGGTGCAGCGCATGGGAGGCCTACATGACATGATGTTGGTGTAATAGGGGATGCGCCCATGCCTTTGAACACAGTTTTACACTCGGCACAAGTAATGCCTGTGTTGCATGGGTGCATGGTGCGCCTATGGCGCAGGTATTTGATATGTGACATGGGAGTTGGGTGCGCCTAAGGGTGCAGATTTATTACGCGCAGTATATGACATTTTTGTCGCAGCAATAAGGAAAGTGTTTGCGTTCATACGGAGACTAGTTTTGACAAAGCGCAGAGAGCTCATGTGCTACAATTAAAGCCGGTGTGCCATAGGCGTGACAATGCTTCTTGTTACAAGGGTTACGCGTGCGCCAAGGGAAAACGTAGTTTTTTTTGGAAAATGATTCTTCCCTCTCTGATAGATCACGATTTTTAGGCTTACTTCACATTGCTTCAAGTGGTGAAGGGGGGAAGGAGATTTTGGCTTTTTGCTTTCGGGGCAGAGTTATCCTAACTAGCAGATCTGGAAAAAGGATGGGAATGGCTTTGGGAGGGAAAAACAGGAAAGCAGGAGGAGCTCATGGTTCTCAGATCTATTTTATCCTACCACTCAATCAGACAAACAACAGCAAAACCAAAACATGAGAAAAACGAGGACCACTTACCTGAAATATATAGAATGCGAGAGGTGAAATGGGGTCCACAAATGTGACACGAGGACAACAGGCGTGCTGACAGGTGCAGAGGAAAAAGATCAATCACGTGTTTTTTGACTGGTGATAATGACAGGGCGGATGCGCCTATATATAGGCAAAGGCATAATAAATGTGCCAACCACTTTTTGAAGTGGTGCATCAAAAAACCTGTCGACATTGCAAAACTTGCGCCCTGCGGCGCACCAAGATGTGTGTTAACACACTGTTATGTGCACCTTTAGTGCACAAAAAGTGCTATCAACACGGAAATACGTGCACCCTTGGTGCACCAAAACACGACGCAACAAAAATATTGTTGACACGAAGGCGCATGCAAGAAATTCTTAACATGGTGAAGTGCAACAAAATGTGTGTCGACATTGCAAAGGGTGCACCAAAGGAAATGAAGGGGGCACAGATTTACCATGTGTTGCACAAATAATAGGTGCGCCCAAGCCAAAAAGACCAAAAATGGTTAAGTTTGGAAAACCAAATTTCCTGGGAAAGGGTTTTGCAACGTTCTAAACGCAGAGGGGTCCCTGACGAGGGACCAGAACAAAATTTTGGTATGGTTACCCGTAAAATTGCTCTTGCCAATTTTATGGGATAACACAGCAAAATCACTATATAAAATAAAAAGGAAAACTTCACCATTTATGATTTTCAAAATCACTCAAGAGGATACGAGAAAAGAGAATACATAGTTAGTTTGGTTTGATTAAATTAAATGAAAATTAAGACCAAATTAGACACTTAGAATGGTTAGTCAAGAAAACCTGCAAGAGAGTGAGTAAAAATAGTACTAAAATGGTGACTAGAAAATATTTAACACACTAGAAAATGAAGATAACAGTAAAAAATACATAGATAACATGCTAGCATGTGCACTTGGGTGTGCTAGCATAACCTCTTATGGTAGCACATTCAATTAGACATGGTATCGTAATAAAGGGTTTTCTTGCTAACAGACGGACAACGATAGTGCGTGTAGATTTATGTAAGCGCGTGAAGAGATATGTAGGCACATGCAAAGTTTTTTTAGTGTTATGGTAGCATGTATAATACGATGCTAGCACGTGTAAAAAAATTAGCATTACGATAATGCATATAAGAACATGCTAGCTCGTCCAAGGTACAATAAGAAAAAGTTTAGTTTTATGGAAACACGTGAATGACTACGCTAGTGTGTGCACTTTGATGCTAGCACATGTAGTGATATGCTAGCACAAATCATGTACGATGCTAGTGCGTATAGCCCGTTGATGGAAAAAATTGAAGAAATACCGCTAAATGACTGGTTTGTTTAATGATTTTTCCCTGTTTATTGCACTACTGACCCATAAATTTTAACATTTTTTTAAACAACACAAATAACAAGGAAAAGTTAGATTAGTGAAATACATTATAGAAATAATTAAATATTTGTGGTAGTCCCACTGAGTGTGCTAGAATGTAAACTATGGAAAATACAATAAAAAGGGAAAATTAAAACACAAGCAAATGCAAACCTTCCGTTATAAATCCCAAAGAAATATCATATTAGATCTGATTAAAAGAGTGGGGTTTAGTGATGCTCTTTTTTGGATCTATTTTATTTGTGACATATGATTTATTTTTGGATGCTCCAAGTACTATGAATGGAAGATAGCTAAGCTATGAGCATGAGGATGTGATTTTGACATGATTTGGGCAGCATAATAGTATGAAAAATTGATTTGATTCACCAAATAATTACACAAAATAGCAGCATGTACTATCAAGATTTTGGTGGATTATTTTCAAAGGAAGGATCGTTGATTTATAGTTGAAGAAAGTGAATCCACAAGATAAGTTTAGATTGAGTTGATGGGAGATAACTAAATCTGACTGAGTTGTTTAGTTGAGTTTTTAGATTGATTGAGTAGTCAAACTGCTATTCTATATTTGCATGAGTCATGACTGAGATAGCAAGGGGTTGTACATGTTTTTGATTTTTTAATTTCATATCTTCTATTTTAATCACCCAAAAGGTATCATGAAAAATCAGATTTTAGAAGAAGGTGGATTTATTTTGGATTTCCATGGCTTGAGAGATAGCTTCACTTAACTCAAATGCATGATTTGAGTCAATTTGAACACATCCTCTTGATTATAATAATGATCTTTAGATTTATTCATGACTTTAGTCAACTTGAGTTGAGGAGGTGGATAGAATTTGAGGATTATTTATTTTAATTTAAATATGAACTTGGATATGTGTGAATTTATTTATTTAATTTGATATTAAATTAGCTAAATGGGGGTGATAAGGTGAAAATAGAATTAATTAAATTAATTCTATAGAATGAAAATTGGTGTAATGGGATTTTGAACATTTATAATGCATAGCAGTAATTTGGGGGTGTCTACACTTATAGATCCCAAACTTGTTTATGTATCTTTTTTGATTGATAAACAAGTTATTAGATTTATATTGTCTTGCACCTCTTGGCACTTTACTAGTTTATACTTATAGATCCTAGTGCAAGAATGCTTCTAATAAATAAAAAATAAACTATCTTGTTTCTAGAATTTTACTCCAATCATGCAATTCTTTCTAGTTTTCATATTATAGATCTCAGTTTTAACTTATTAATCCCAATTCTAACATTTTATTTGAATCACATGTGTAACTCTTTGAATTCTAACTTATTAGATTATGATTGAATATGCCATTTGTATATGTTCTAGAGTACAATGCTGAGTAGAGTAGTGTTTGAATTTGTAAAAATATTTTAGTCGCCAATATTGGATAATGGAGAAGAACATGGTGGAAACAATTTTCAAGCGAGGTTTGTTTAACCTCATTAAGTTTATGACTCATAATATCTCCCATTTCTTCATATTGTGCCATGTGTTAAGTTTTAAGTAAATCTATATTTCTACACTTGTTAAGAAAGAATCTTGTAATAAAACATAAACATTAGATTATAAATTCTTCTTGTTCCATCTAGTAAAAAATGTGTAAACACAATATATATATATATATATATATATATATATATATATATATATATATATATATATATATATATATATATATATATATATATATATATATATATATATATATATATATATATATATATATTGGTTGTTCTTGCACTACAAAAAATATTTCTTGAGCACATTACACATCATAGTTTTCTTCTTATATCAAATGTAAAAAAAAAAATGTTTTTTAAGATTGCTTGTGTGACCATATACTATACAATATAAACTAAATATTAGAACATAAATCTATGACATCTTTCAACATTTGGTTGATTTTATTTTTCATTGACACACCTCCTCTCAAATTCTTCATCTTTGACATAATCCAACTTTACTCCTTTGTTCTTTATTGTTACACTAGGCTCTATCCTAACAAAATGTGCTATCTTCTTTCCATTCCTCATCCTACAATTGGAAAATTGACGTGGGTCTGTAATTCATTACTAATTAGTATAATGTGCACAATTCAAATTTTGTGCAATGTATAATCTCAAAAGTAAACTATGCAAAAATGTTCACTTAAAATTCTATGTAATGTATAAGTTCATAGGAAACATGTGCAAGGGTGGACATAAAACAACTAATTGTCCCTAATTAGAATGCGTAACAAAATCATGCGATCTATAATTAGAAACTAGTAATGTGGAAAGAGTTACAAGATTCAATTTAATATAAGATATTTAAAGACGGTGTTACTAAAATAGAATGACAATGCATTCACTTCACACTTTTGGGTTTTATCCTTGAGATAATTATTCTTATTTCAAACATTTATTCCAATCACGTGACTCAAGTATGCCCCCAACATTCTATAAAACCAAGCAAAGACTGCAATAATCTGAAAAAAAATATGGAAGAAAACAACAGAAAAATAACTCTTGGGTGAAAAACAAAACATCTACACATTGTGATGGTAAAACAATTCAAAGAAGGTATTTAGCAGTACTGAAATGGCATGATAAGGTAGTTTCTTAACACTTCTGGTTTTCATCTTTGGCATGCCTCTTTTCTAACATTTTCTTTCAATCATGTTCGTCAAAAGAATTAGTAGTGCCTCCAAAATGAACCAAAATCAAATAAGAATGACAAGAAATTTGGTGTAAAGGACAAGGTAAATAAATATTGAAATGATGTGTTAAAGGGGTCACTTCACTTTTATTGTTAAAGGAATGTGGGCAGTTGGAAATGAAAACAACATTAAACATGTTGCATGCAACATTTAAGTTTCTTAAATGTTTTAAATGTGTTGTTTGTTACTTTTTAGGTGCCAAATATATATTTTTGCTTCAATTTTTTTGTCGCATTCTAGTTGGTGTAAACTACAAAAAGGTGTATGATTAGAATGTCTCAAAAAGTTACATTTGTTTTCATTTACCAAAAACATCCTTGCATTGGTATCTATAAACATAAAATAGTAAAGTGGACAGAGTGTCAAGACAATAAAAATCTAATTACTTGCTCTTAATCATAAAATCTACAGAGACAAGATTGGGATTTGTAAGCTGAAAATGGAAAGAGTTTCATGATTAAAATAAAATGCTAAAAAGGAGGTATTCATTTAAATTTCTTTTCTAATGTAATATTCTTCTCATTCATAATTAAAGTTAAATGATATTTTGTCAATTTACCAATTTTAGCTTATACATTCCAATGTAAAATCTTTATATTCACTTATCTCATTCCACTTTAGTAGTTTTAGCTTCTAGATCTTATTAGATGACCCCTTTCCACTTTAGTAGATTCATCTTATAGGTCATAGTGCAGGCACTATGATTTCTAAGGTGAAACTAGTAAAGTGGAAAAAGTTGCAAGATTTTCAACCTTGTAATTTTTTTCATTTGAAAATGTCATTTACTATGTTTTCTCATATTATGGCAAGGCTTACAAGTAAAATTATCAGCTTCTAGGTATAAATTTCATGAAGTGAGGAGTGAATTTGAAAGAAAATGGAGTAAATGCACCTAATGTGGCAAGTGATGTACTTAAAATTTAGAGAACATATTTGTAAATTGAATATGACATCATGTAGTAGTTGTGAATGCATATTTCTATATAGTTATCTTTGGGAGCTTAGTTTGGTACTTGATAGGTGAAAAATGCTATCATGATGATATTAATATTTTTAAGATGATGCAAATTTTTTGACATATATCTTAATATTTTGCTATGGTCCACATTTTTTTGGAATATATGATATATAATTATTTTGTTAAAGGCCCAGTAGTATTGTTTGAATGTCTCTAATTTTTTATTTATTTTTCCATAACAATGATAGGTCCCACAATAAATAATAAAATTCTTTTCTAAAAAAATTATTCAAGTACAAAATAAAAAATGATTGTGTTTTATGGTCTCAATAACTATCATGATTATTATACCCCTACCAATTAGTGTTCCCCTTCCCCTAGTGATGTTTTACTTCCTTTAAATTATGTGGATCGACCCTTTCTTGTACTTAAACCTCCTTTGGTTCCCTATCATCCAAATTCTCCAGTTATTTTGTCATGATGAAAGTTTCTTCTAAATTAAGATATTGTTTTACTATTTATTCATGTAGGTTTCCTTGGGAAACACCTCTAAACACTTCACATTTTCCCCACAATGTTAATCACAAGCTTCATTGCAATCCATGCTTTTCTTCATCATAATCATTGTGCCCTAGATTTTAAAAATCTCACCCTTTTGATCTTTTCACTTAAATTAGTAGTTTGCAAAGTTTTACATTTATTTGATTGTGAGACATATTCCATTTCATTCAAGTCACATGCACCTAATTTGTTTCCATCAACATTCCCAACAAAAACATGAGCTAAGTCCTCTTGAGTACATGTTCCTTTATGCAAGTCACCTTTTTTCAAGAATTTGGTTTACATTCTTCTATCATTTTTCATAACCTTAATTTATAATTATAAACTTGTGTGGTAAAAAATATCTTCTTTTTTAGGTAAGCAAATGATTTAAAAACAAATGACATATATTGAAAAATATATAGAAATAAATGATTTTGAGTAAAAATGTATAGCTATCAACCTTATTGTTGTACGACTAAGTTAACCAGGTACATACTAAGCACAAAGATCTAGGGTGCACGTGAAACAGGTATGAAGGTGTATGCACAAGTAATAGGGGACAACATGCAAAGGAATTTTGTGAACCTTGGGCTAAAAATAGAAAAACCAAGATAGAGTGTTGACCAAGAAATGATTTAGAACCAAAGGAAAGCAAGGAGATTTGATGGTCAAGGAATGTCTATTTTTGGATAAAGGCACATGCAGATAAAAGATGAAGAGACATGCATGGATTGGGATATTAATAGGATTAAAGAAAATTCTATTTATAAGATATTTTTTTATTAGCTTTTTTAGAACATGCATGTAGTCTATATTTGGGAATGACTATTATTAGGAGAGTACATAGGCGGTGAAGGGAAAATCCAAACCCCTATATATATCTCTCGTACACCATAGTTTTGTATCATTATTATTGTTATCATGTCTTCAGTCCTAATAGTTTATGTTATGCATTAGAGTCATTTTCTAGAGTTTGATTTCTGTGTATGGACCAAAATTTTACTATGTTGGCTATGTATACATCTTATGTGATGTATTAATTTTTTTATAATGGAATATGGTGGATGGATTATGATCATTGATATGTCTGAATATGGAGATTTCATGGTGGTAATTGATATTGGTGATTGTCTGGTCTGTTATTTTTCCTTATTACATGTGTTTCCAAGTAAATGTATACAATGGTTTAGTGGGTTTGAATAAGTTCTTAGTTAATTATCATCAAGAATATGAATGCTAACATATTGACAAGAAGACAAAGGATGGACCTGGTAGTTGTACGTACGCTTTGGGTGAGCATTCAATCTTGTTGAATGAGGTGCCAATGCGTTTAGAACTTGTATAGGTGAAATAAAGACTACATTTTGGTTCTATTATCTAGGACCTCCTTTTCAAACTATCTTCTAGGATGTTTCATATAGATGGTGTATCGATTAACTCTAGAAAGCATTGAAATTTGGGTAGAAGAAAAAAAGATAAATTTACACAAAGGTATAGTACTGGACCTGATTTCAATGCATAAAAGAGGGTGGAAGATAATATTTATCATGAGCTCTATGAGATGTTGTTTAGCTTCTTTTCTTTAGAATTGTATGAGTGGAATCTTGCCTATGCATTAGGGAAACATTGGTTTCCTATGCTGAATCTTTGAATGCAGGAGGATTACTAGAATATTTTTTACATAGATGTGGAGTGGAGTAGATTTGTAGACCATTTTGTGGGTTAGTGTGTTACCCAATAAGACTACATTTTAGTTCTATTGTCGGGACCTCTTTTCAAACTGTCTTCCAGGATGTTTCATATAGATGGCCTATCGATTAACTCTAGAAAGCATTGAAATTTGGGTAGAAGAAAAAAAGATAAGTTTATACAAAGGTATAGTACTGGACCTAATTTCAATGCATAAAAGAGGGTGGAAGATAATATTTATCATAAGCTCTATGAGATGTTTTTTAGCTTCTTTTCTTTAGAATTGTATGAGTGGTTTCTTGCTTATGCATTAGGGAAACGTTGGTTTCCTATGCTGAATCTTTGAATGCAGGAGGATTACTAGAATATTTTTGACACAGATGTGGAGTGGAGTAGAGTTGTAGACCATTGGCGGATTAGTGTGTTACCCAATTATACATTGGAGTACACTATTTTTACTTATTTGTGTCTAGAGTAAGCTGAACTCAAATTCTTATGTAAGTGCAAGGGATATTACTTACATGTTATACCTTTAGAAATAAGTTTTTTAATTATATATCTGGATTTAGAGAGCATCCCTATGGTTAGCTAAAACCCCACCACATGCACAGGGAAGGAGCAAGTGTGGAGAAGGATGGAGGACCTGGCAGCAGAAAGACAGAGAGAAGAAAGATGAATCAAGTTTAATGAAGTGTGAGAGAGGAACATGAAACATGCACAAAATATTGAGGAGGCACTCAGAGTTGAGGAGGAATGATGGCTCGTAGAAGGTTTTGAATCTATCGTAGAATATGAGGAGTCACAACATCAGGAACTCCCAACTTTTTATAAGCAATCGCATCAAAGAATCCCCTTCAACTTTGGATGAGAGCGTGTCAGAGGAAAGAATGAGGACAACGGGTATGCATCTGATCTCACCTAGCCACCTAACCCTTACACATGGTGTTCCAGATCTAGAGGTAGTTATTGAGAAGCAGGCTAGTGTAGGTAAGAAAACAGATACAAGTAGATATCATTTTGTGTTGAATTTAGAAGGGAATCAAGTTAGTAGTGTGCCCATGACAACACATTAGGTGTCATTGTTTGGGAGTATCTATGCAGGGATTTTTTAAGCACCTTTCGTAGGACAAAGTGTTGGTGCAAAAACCATTGGAAGTACTTCAGTAGAAGTTGTGATCATGTAAAGACTGTTGGTGTCTAGTGTAACACTACAACTAGGACATAAGGAAGCTCATCAACTAGACCATAGCCTGTAGTGGGGGTGAAACTGGGTCAGGAGGATCAGCTCAACCACCTGGAGGAAAAACTAGTGGGTGTTTTGGTTTCTGGATCTCAGTGGATAGGGTCCACATCCACAACAATCCACCACTAAATCAACCGCCACCTCAGCAACCAGTGTAGTACATACCAACATGTCAAGTCTTCTTTGAGATGTATCTTCATTTGCCATAGTATAGAGGATATAGAGAATACAAAAAAGCATGTCCATAAGTGTGAACGGATAATGCATGCTAAGGGAATTACATCCTCAGATAGAAATGTAAGTCATATTTCCACTACATTGCAAGGGTACACACATAGTTGGTATAACAAATATGATCCACATCAAACTGTGGTGGACAAAAATGGTTTGTGTACACTACATTTTTGGACTGAGTTTCACATATCGGAGTTCAAGCAGTAGAGCCTCAACATACTCAAGTATATAAAGCATAGGGAATTTTTTGAAAGTGTGAGGGAGTATGACGTGCATGTTTTAAGACTCTTTTGTCTAAATTTTCTAATGAAATACATCCTAGTCAACATGTATAGTGGTTCATGTTGGAGGATTGTTGACTCCATTCTGAAGAGAACTCTCTCATAAGACATATTTGGATGTTCACAAGTGAGTCCTTAGAAGCCACTATACGTGCTCAAGTGGTTGGAAGTGTTGATACTAGGAGTGAGCCTATGTTCTTGGAGGTGTAGATCAGCATGCCATGGTGAAAATTAGTTAGAGAATATTTCTACCAACTCAGCACATGAGATGTGTAGTTATATATGGTGCACTGATTAAGACGTTAAGGGAAATGCTAAGGATAGTTTTCCATGTAAGTATGTTTGTGCATTGTTACTAGATTGTGAATTTTTCCACTTGGACCATGATGTACAGAACTGTCCTCCTTTGAAGAACGTGATTAAGAAGAATGTGTCCATGTATTATAAAATTTTACATGCCCATACCCACGACACAATTGGTTACAAACTAATTGATCATATCCATGAAGCCATTGAAACTTGAGTGCACCAGAATAGTGTCGCGAGTGGATCATAGGAGTAGGAAAGAAAACATAATGAAGGGCACAATAATGGAGAAAATAGAAATGGAGGATTTCAAGGAGAATATCGAGGCTGAGGTCACGGTGGTGGTAGAGGCAGGTTCTCTAGAGGAACTTGTTATACTTGTGGGTCACCTGATAACTATCATCGTTATTGGCCTTAGAATACAACTTTCTCATGGTGTGGGAAGCATTATAAGTTGAAATATTTCCTAGATCTATATGAGCACATGAGTAAAAACAATAAGGACAAGGGCACATGGATGATCAAGGTGCAACACGTGAATGTTGATTATTAAATGCCTAAGAAGATACATGATCTAGAATTGTAACCCATGTTGGTTACAATGCGTGTCGAGGAATCACACACATGTGAGCCTCTAAAGGCCAAGATACTCTTCATGAGGGATGAAGTAATACATGCTAAGTATCTAAATGCAACGCATCATAAGGAAATATACCAAGATACTGTAGGAGTCATTAGAGATCTATAGGGTGAGATACAATGCTTAAAAGAACAAGCACATGAAAGAGAACAAGTGAAGAAAGTTGAGCTCCCACATAAGGATGTGAATGACCTGAAAGAAGTGTGAAATATGTTACACTAGAAGAATATAATTCTTCTGTTAGGGGAATGGCTTTGTGAAAAGGTACAACATGCCAAAGTTGGGTGTGAGAGGTAGATAGTAGATACAAATATTCCACCCCAAGATCATGAATTTGATAAGGAAATAAAACTTGATGTGGTGATTGATGGTTGGTTAGTGCACAACATTTTGATTGATATGGGGGATGAAGTCAATGTACTCACTCTAGATGCATGGAATCAGATGGGAAGACCTACATTATAATCAACTTCAAATGTGTTGCATATAGTAAAAAAAACTAAGGCTATGCCTATTGGGGTACTGAAGGATGCATCCATTATCATTCAAGGAGCCAAGTTTACTAGATACTTTGAGGTATTAGAGATTGTTGAATTAGAAAAAAATCTAGCATTAATTGGACAACCCTGGTGCTATGCGAACAATGTTTATTTATGCTTTAATAAGAGATACATTATTTTTGAGAACATAGATGAACATGTGATCATACCTTTGTATGATAATAAGGTAGAGCCTTATGTTGATACCTTAAGTGAATAAGATATAAATCAAATTTATACACAAACGATGCATGATCCAAAAAATCTAGAACCATCGAAGGAAGGCGTAATTCAGTGGGAATATGTTCAGTCTGTAATTGACAGTACTAATTTTTTTGTGAAAAATGGGCTCATGGAATGTACAAGATGGTCGGGAACAAATTCAAAAGAAGATTCACCAAGATTATTAGGTCATGCATAGTGAGGCATTTAGGCTCGACTCAGGTACCAAGATATAATGGTAAAGAGAAGCCTGATACATTTATGCATGCCATGGAGACACCATGGAAAAATGAGGGGGATAGAAGGAACATGTTGGTCTATACCATATGTGGGATGGTAACATGTTTGTGAGATACACATAGAGATAGCCTTTTGGAATTATGAGAAGTGAGAATCACATTTTCCACTAGGTTTACTCAGAGCAATGTACCTACACACCTTTGTGAATTTCATGGTAAGGATCCAACTTTGGTACACATCCATAATTGTGAGATAATATGGGCACAAGGTTAGGATGATTTACTGTCATCCCTCTGGGTACATAAATTATAATCCACACTGTGTGGGTGTGTGCATGCCCGTTATGTCCATGTTGAACTAAAAAGGGAGACTGTAAACTAGCAAGAGATGATTGCGTGTATGGTTCAAACTTTTGATAATTTTTCTATTAAAGTCAAAACTTCTGCTTATTTTTCTAATAAACCTCCAGTCCATGGAGCATTGAATATCATGAAGTGCATCACATTGGTGGATAATGCGAACATTGACGAGAGCATGCTAGAAATTTCAGATGAACTTGATCCTGAGGCGTGCCTTGATCTTGAGGAGAAAAAAGAGGTATAAATGGGTCACACATGGAAAGAGAAATAGAAAGGAAATCTAGTGTACATGATTGACGATGAGGAAATAGACCATATGGATGTTAGCCACACATATGGTGCAAACGAGGTCATGGATTTTGTAGATGAAAAAGCACGCACGCAACATGTTCCCATGAAGACTAAGAAGGCTAATATTAGCACTGAGGATGAGAGTAAGGAGGCCATTATTGGTGAACACTGGTTAGATCAAGAGGTGGAACATATTATTGAACTCTTACATGACTTCCAAGACTTATTTCCACAGGGCTATCATGAGTTAAAGGGAGTGCACCCTTATTTCGGTGAGATGAAGCTAAAGTTGAAAGAAGGCATGCAACCTGTTAGGAAGAAGCATTATAGGAAGAATCCTAATTTTCACACCAAGGTGAAAGAAGAAATTGATAAGATTCTCAAGTTTAGAATTATTGAGCCAATTGAAGAGTTAGAGTGGGTTAGCCCTATGGTTATCAGTAGCAAGAAGGATGGGAGGATCAGAATTTGTGTGGACTACAAAGAAACACTTATTTCACTAAATTGGGACATATTCCAGTGAATTGAGACTCCAATATTTCAAGTGTTGGAAGAAATCCATCTCTATTTTTATGTATATTGGATTCCATTAGTAGTAATATCAAATTTCAATATTGTCATTATTGGACTTATTCGAGTTCCAATTTCTCTATTATTGGATTCTAATTTTGCTAATATTGGATTTCAATTTCCTTATTATTGGACTTCAATTTCACTATTAGTGGATTCCAATAATGCTATTATTGGATTCCACTTTCGTCACATAATCCAAGCAGCCGCTAACTTACATATGCTAAGTGGCCACTAACTTACATACGCCAAACGACAACTAACTTACATATGCCAAGCACTAACTTACATATGCCAAGCGACCGCTAACTTCAAGATAGTGCATAAGTGATTGTTGTCATTTATGTCACATATCAATATTAATATCTTCATACATATATAACTATTCATGCATACCTTATTCAAACCAATAAACATTAACGTTGAAAATCTCTTCCATGAACTTCCTTGATAGGTGTTAAATTTGACGGTTGTTTAGACGTTTTTCGTGATTTTAGACGTAAAATATTTGTAAATATTTTATAGAACTAGAATGTGTGACTCACATGTTTAAAAGGTGACCCTAAATATTTATATACATTTATATAAATAATTTATTCGTATATATTAAGCATAGTTAAAAAATTCAGAATTGTCATTTATAGATTTTATAAGTAGTGTGTAAGTGCGAGTGATTGCACTTAAAAGTGTAATTGGTCACACGTCTAAGTGTGAGCCTCTAGTCACACATCTCTCAACTTGCATTTTAAGTGCGAGTATCTATTGACATTGTAAAGTATGAGTATCAACTTACACTTCTAAGTTCCAGTATCGACTCGCACTTATAGATGCAAGTCTTGATTTGCACCCCCAAGTGTGAGTATTGATTCACACAACTAAGTACGATAACTCACATGTCAAACAATTTTTGGGTAACAGTAATTTTTCAACACTGCCCTTTAAAAATACAAAACAATGTTTATTTATACCAATTATTTTTAATATATATTGATGTAAATTTTGATAATTTTTGTAATTTATATATAAATCAATATTAATATTTGATGGTTAAATATTAAATATGCAATTCACATGTGATGTTTATTACAAATATTTGCAAGTATTTTATTACAAAGATTTTCAAGTATTAATGATAACCATTTTGTAAGGAAAAATGCAATTAATGTTGTCATTTGCCTCAACATTAATTAGCCATTAATTCGAGCTATGTAAAATTCACCATTTAAAAGTACATGTGCCATTCAAAATATGTGCACCTTTTGGAGCATGTAACTGTTGTCAGCCATTAATCAACCATTTAATGAAAAGAAATGTAAAATCATACGCGTGCCCTCTTAAATTCGTGCACCAATGAAATTGGTGGTTGGATTTTTTTACATATCACTATAAGTAGACAGTTTTTGAGTTTATGTTTTTAACATTTTCCTTTCTATTCTCTTCGTCATTGCATAAACTTATTCATCAATAGAAAAATATCATCATTGCAAGCGTCAAAAATTCTATTCTCTAGTTCTGAAAATGTTTTGATTTCCTCTCCGTGCCAAAAATTGGAATGTATTCTCACCTTCAGTCCCTCCAAAATTACAAAATTCTGTTAATGTAAATTTTTTTGTAGCTGATCAGTGATTATATCCATGTAAAATTTTCCATAGATAATTAGGGATTATATCCATGTAGGGATTTTGTAGATAATTAAATGGAAGAAAGTTTGTTATTCAATATTTTGTAGAAGGTAGTTTTGTTTATCAAATAAATAATTTCATAATATAGTAAACATTTGTTAGAGTAGTGAAAAAGGATAGAATGGAGCACATATTGACATAGAAACAACACATCTTAATATGTAATAACATGAGAGGAATATTTGTAGATTTTTAAAAAACCAAAAACACCTACCAAGAACTTGTTTTGTCGAGTCTTGAAAAAGAATCTTGGTGGTATAGATGGTGGCTCAATTCGTACGATAAAAAAGTGAATATTGGAATCGATTTATGGACATGGTGGTGCACATGAATAGAAGAGCAGATGCATTTTATAAAATTGATATTATTTTGTTGGCCTTATTATTGTCCACAAATAGTCCTCCGCTACACATTCTCAGCAAAATTCAATGGATACAACATCGTTTCCATGATCAATGACAATATTTTAGAAGATATTCTTGTTAAGAATGAGTTTCCATTGAATGTGTTGGTGTTGGATTATAGTGACCTATTTGCAAAAAAATATGGTAATGCGAGAGCAGGAGAACCAAATAGATTTTGGAGAACAAAAGAATGTATACATATTTATGAAAGGATAATTTGAGGAACAAGGAAACTCTAAGATGCTGCTGCTATGGAAGTAGTAACTATCCTCAAAATATTTCACAAAATGTAAATTTCTCTGTTTACGTCGTGGCTAGGTGTCTTTTTATCTTTTGCTGCCTACGTGATTTATCTCATCTATGCTTCAATGTCATATTATGCCTTAAGGAACTTTTTGTAATTAGATGTGGGTCCTTTAAAAACCCCCATATTAACCCTTATACAAAAAAATGGACATAGTTTTTGTACATCATAATATGTTGTTGTGGCATAACCTAACAGACTCTATGATGACAATATCTTACTTTATTTTTTTAATTCATGTCGATTGATAATATCCAATTAATATGGTGTCGCATAAACTAGCGGATGCTAAGCTAAAAATAATATTATGTGACTTGTTAAATGCTAGCGATCCTTAAGATCAAAATTTTATATTGTGGAAGTATTATGTTACCTTAGTGGGCGTTAAGCTCAAAACATCTTACTTAAAAATTTGCCTCAATCCACCACTCAAAATAAAAAAATTCTATCAACTTTTTAACTTTCTAATGTTTCTAATTTATTTAAATAATTTTTTAAAATATGAAACTTATTTATATTTTTCTTTATTTTCTAGTTAGTATTGATTTGATAAATATAAGGTCTTATTGCAACATTGATTTATTCTATTTAACAAAAATCAGAATTATAAGAAAACAATCGCACAACTAGCACAATTACACAACTAACACATCTCTCATATGTGAGGCATGAACTTAATTCTTTGTCTTGTTTAATTTAAAATGTTGTTAAAAAAATTTCTATTAATAAGGTTTATTAAATATATGTGAACATAAGGACTGGCTACTTTATATAGGGATTAAGGCACCCATCAACCTTACAATAGGATGCATTGTGAGCATCACCAAGAGTGAACAAAAAAGAAACAAGACAAAAAATGGATAAAACACCATATCCCAAACTACAGTCCAACAGATCAATACAAGGAAAAATCACAAAACATGGAGGGAAAACATCCCAAATGATACAGTCCACAAATAGTCAAACAAAATCTCCAAGAGCCAACAGACTAGTTAGTCTTCAAACATTTTTACTCCTCTAGTTGATGCTCCTCCTTTCCTTTCACATTATCATCCTACTTGCTCATGATAGGGATGTGGCCTTCAATATGCTCTTCCTCATCTAAACTATTGAGGCAGAGATTATACCTACGAACTTTGTGTCCCTGCTCCATCTTGACCACATGCACTTACAACTCCAAAACCAAACTTTTTTTATCTCTACTATATCGGCCCTGATAGAGTTTTGGATGATGTATATTTTCTTCGAGGCATCCATGCAAAGCATGAAAATGTTTCCCATATCTATTCCAACTTTGCTTAAGGCCTCCATATCCATTTCCACCTAACTCACCCTGAGAGAAATTTTATCAAAAGCCACATTCCAACCCAACTCCACTCTCTCTTTCCCTTTATATGACTCCCCTTTTATATCAACTAGAGAACCTGTAGCTCCAGTACTAATATTGTCATTCCCCTGAGGTGATTTAATTTTCTTTCTCCTCAGTTTTTTCATATGGCTCGCAAGAGTAAAATTTTCATCTGAATCCATAGATTTGGGCTCTAATTCCTTTTCCACCACCAGTTTACCATTCTTAAAAAGAAAAATAATTAGTCCATGGTGTATCGGGGTATCAATATTTCCCTATTGAAAATAATTCATCGACGCAGAGAGTGACATAATCAATAAAAAGGGAAGGCACATAGAAATCTTATTCCTAAACATATTAAGCATAGTGAGATGGTGGGTAAATATCTTTCTATAATTTACTTCAAGAGTAATGTACCTCATAAGGTGGAGGTAGACCGCATTCCAAATATTAGGGATGCATAATCTAGATATATTGTCTACTAGTAGGTAAACTATTTCTTTATTGTGAAAGAAAGTCTCAATTTCATGTTTGCGTCTGGTGTGATATTTGAATATATTTAAGCCCTCCATCTCCATTCCAGTCGCCTATGCTATAGAATCCTCATAAACTTGAATTTCCGTGTTACAGATCACCATGCTATCTTTGTTCCATGCCCCAACAAACTCCAACGAAAGATAAAGATCAGACCCCATGATTTTTGAGATGAAATTCCTAAACCCCCCTAATTTTTAGAATGCACCACAAGAAGGGGTTTTCTTCATAGCACCATAGCTCATGGGATCGTTTAATAAATGACCACCTCCCATGGTTTTAGTTGATCGAGATTGAAAATGGAAGAAACAATGGCTAAAATGAATTGTAAGAGAAAAATTAATACAAATCCCGCCATATATCCTACACGTGGGAAGGGTCCTATTAACCATAAGTACAAGGATGACATCCCAACAAGGGAAAACAGCCACCGAAACATCAATACTTAATGTTCTTAATGAGATTAATAACATTGGTGATATCATATCCCCTCTCACAAACTTTAAAATTACTACCTTTAGCCCCCAATTTGGCAAGATAATCCACACATTTATTACCCTTTATCGGGGTGTGAATAATTAATTACATTTATCAAACTCTTTTAGAAAATTTTCTTTAGTATCTTTAAGGATATTTCTTATGGTCCAATTATTAATTGTATCCTTTCTCACATTGTCTAGTGTTAATATTGTTTTGAACAACTAACCAGAAAAACATGTTGACATTGGTGAGTAAATCCTTAATCAAAACTTTCCTCTACAAATCCTTTGCAAGACAACATATGTTTGGACAATGAATATGTTTGGTCCAATAATGTATATGTCAGGTGTTATACTTAAGCATTATAGTCATTGATCTCCATAAACGTATGTAGGAAAAGAATTTATGTGAAAACAATTGATCTAGGATGTTTAAAAGACATCAAATTATTTTAGAAACATGTTCAATATTTTTCATTCAAACAACAACATATTATAAGTACAACATAAAATGTATTTTGTAGTAAGTAACAAATATTTCAAATAAATACATTTTTTGTCCTCCAATGTTTAGAATTCAATTCCAGTTAAGACAGACAGACTTCATGTTGTTGACCTTGGGGAATAAATCCTAAGTCCAATTTTTCCTCCAAAACTCCTTTGCAAGAAAACATATGTTTTGATAATGAATATGTTTGATCCAATAACTAATATGTCGCATGTTATACTTAAGCATTGTAGTCATTGATCTCCATCAATGCATGTAAGAAAAGCATTTTTGTGAAAGCAATTGATCTAAGACATTTAAAACACACTAGACTATTTTAGAAACATGTTGAATATTTTTTCATTCAAACAACAACATATTAAAAGTACAACATAAAAGAATTTTTTTAGTAATTAACAAATATTTCAAACCTTTCAATAATAAGAACTTCTAACATCCATGACACTAGTTGTACTTCTATTCGAGGAGTAACAAAATTAAAAAATAGGTTACAAATTTCACTTCAATCCCAAACTACTATACCTTTTTTTATATCAATTTAGTCCTCCAACTAGGAGAAAGTTCATTGCAAGATTAACATTGGAGATAATAGCGGAAACTAAACTCAATATGTCTTTCTTTAGCTTGTTAAATGATAGTGACTCTTTAGCTTGAAATATTATATTCTTCAAATACATTCATCCACTAAGATCAAACTAGGTTGATTTAATTTTTTAAATCCCAGTGACCACTAAAATCATAATAATATCTCACTTTCTTTTGTCGAAACCCTGAGACTGCAAAGATCCAAATATTATGTTGTGTCATAAGCTAACATACACTAAGTTCAAAATATCATTTAGTAACTTGTTAAATGAAAGTGACCACTACGCTTGAAATAATATAAACAACCAACTACCAACTGTACCTGCAACAAAACAATATTGATTCAAGTTAATATATATATATATATATATATATATATATATATATACACCCACACCAGTATGAATTCATGTAAGGGTTCAGTATAAGAAGAACTTTTAACATCCACGAGGCTAGTTAAAAGATGAAAAAGTATATTATTCTTGTCATGTACGTGTAATTATACTTGTAATTGTGAATACAAATGTACCTATAAGAGAACACAAAACCAATAAGGATATTATTCTTGCCACGTACATGTAATTGTATCTACATTTAATTTTATCTTTGTCTGAACTAAACATGCTGCTCTCCATTGAAAAAATCAGACCTCAGGATGGGGTGACTCGTGGGGATGCATTTTTTTCGAGACAACACTATCCATGTATTATTCCAGTCAAATAGTGTTTTGTGAAATCATCTTACCAAATCTCGCAAACAAATGCCCATCAGAAGTGCTTCTTATAATCCTTGTAAAATCTTTGTGCTTACCCACTTAATTTTTATGTGTAGAATGGACAAACTTGGAGAAACTAAATGTAACAAATAGAATTCTCAATAAAAAAATTCTAATAAGATATTGTTTTATGATTTGTTGTCTGATAATCTATACAGTATGAAATCATGTCTAGCAATGTTAGTTATTTCACCTTGCTTCATTTTTTTTTACAGATTCGTCATTTATAATATATATTAACTAAATACATCTAATATCACTAACATCTAAATAAATCTAATATAGAAAATAAAATGAGTTCTGAGAACTTAAAAATTTGAAAAAAGGCTTAATGGGTTGTTGTCGACTCAAGAGGTGCTTAAGGAGGTATTGTGGTCTTTTGGGATCCTTCCAAGGTTACTGGTAAGCTTATCATTTCCTCTCATTCCCATTTGGCACTCCCTTCTCATACTGCTGAAAAAAAAGGCAATGGATATTCTCGGTGATCTATGCGCCTAACACTCTCCATGGCAGAAGAAAACTCTGGAAGGATTTTTTAACCTTCCATAACTCTTTTTCTAGTTGGAACTTGTTTCTCATGCAATAATTCAACCTTCACTCCCCTCTTTCCATTACTAAAAAATGTGGGGGAGATCAGGACCACACTACTAGTATGGATGATCTTGCAGATTTCATTGATTAGGCTGGAAACTGTTAGATCTTGAACTTAATGGAAATCATTTTACCTGGTCCAACAAGAGAATTGGTAGCAATATCATACAGGTTTGGTTGGATCAAGCACTCATATCCGCTAATTGGATCCTTATTCAAGACTTTCATCTCTCTTCTCTTTCCAGAATTTCCTCTGGACCATAATCCCATTGTCTTAAATATGGTTACTAATGTGAGACCTGATCTCAGTCCTCATTTAAATTCCAAAAAATGTGGTTTGAAAACCTAGATATTCTTGACAGAATTAAAGAGTGGTGGGGGGTTCAAATGGAAGGCATAACTCAATTCATAATTGTTCGGAAGCTCAAAAATGTTAAAAAAAAGTTAGAGAGTGGAACAAAGAAGTTTTCAGCAATATCTTCAATCAGAAAAAAAAGCTTAAAGAGGACATTGGTGCTTTGGAAAACAAAAGTGGTTTCCTATGGCATGAGTCAAGAGGATTACACTCATGAAAATACTCTCGTATTGCAGAGTTCCATACCATCTATGCTAGGGAAGAATCCTACTGGAGACTTAAATCCATAACAATTTGGCTCAAAGAAGGAAATAAGGACACGAAGTTCTTTCATATGATAGACCCTAAAACATAGAGCTCATAATAAAATCACTGAGGTTACAAATCAAGTTGGAGTTATGACATTGAATCCCAACTCCATAAAATAAGAAGATGCTAATTTTTACAAAAACTTGTTGAACGAAAGTCCCACGTTTTCTCAAGAAGTTGCGAACAAGCTGCTGGACTCTATTCCAAACAACTTGGTTAGACCAGATGAGTTTAGTGCTCTTACTAAACCAGCTAATTTATTATAACTTCAGAAATAATTTTTCTCAATATAAGGTAACAAAGCCCTGGGTCCTGAACAGTCTTCTCTACTTTCTTTTATAAAAAAACCTGGGATATTTTTGCGGATGACCTCCTCAAAGTTGTTAACGAATTCTGTCAAGACCGGACAGAATTCTCAAGGAAATAAATAATACTTTCATAGTCCTAATTCCTTAAAAAACATGGGGTGAAGGAATTCAAGAACTTCAAACCCATAAGTCTCTCCAATGTTATCTATAATTATTTTACCAGAATCCTAACCTCAAGGTTACAACCGCTTCTTCCGAAAATAATTTCTAGCCAACATGGAGGATTTGTAAAAGGAAGACTTATCCAAGATGGAGTAATTATGGTTCATGAGACAATACATTTGATGGAGAAAATAAAAAAGGTGGGTATGGTGCTAAAACTTGACATGAACAAAGCTATTTTGACATATTTCCTTGGTCTTTTCTTGATCAAGTACTGAAAATTTTTTGAATTTGACGAGAGGTTTCAGAAAAATCATATGGACCTATATTTCATCACCAAGATTCTCGAGTGATTTTCAATGGCAGCCCGGTGGGTTTCTTCCCAAGAATGTCATAGTATCCAGGCAAGGTTACCATATCTCTCCCATACTTTTCAGTCATCATGGCAGACAATCTCAGTCACACTATTAATAGAGTTGTATCGTTGGGCTATCTGAATGGTTTCATACCCTCCATTTTTGACATAATGGTCTCCCATCAAGCAGTTTGTAGATGACACTATCCTACTACTTCTTGCACTCTATACTTCGAAGCCAAAACAATGAAGCATATTCTGCAAATTAATGAAGAAGCTTCTCGAGATAGACTAATCAATTTTGATAAAGATCTACTTATACTTCTTCAACACACCTCCCACAAGAACGAAGGAAAATTGCACAAATCTTGGGATGTGAAATCAATTCTTTACCTACTACATACCTTGGTCTGCCTATTGGCACCAATACAGTCCAAATGAACATGTGGAATACCGTGTTGGATAGGTTTCAAGAGAAATCTTGCTAGTTGGATGGGATCTATACTATCAAGTGCTGGGAAATGCCTTCTTATTAAGAGCACACATTAAAACTTTTCGATTTATATCTTTTCCTTATTCTTTATTCCTATGGTTGTTGTGGAGAAAATAGAAAGAATCCAAAAAAGCTTTCTATGTATAGGAACTGAAGATAATAACAGGATTCACTTGGTAGCTTGGGACAAATCATGTAATAGACAAAACATTTGGAGTGGCATTGGCATAAAAAAAATTGGATCATAAATGTTTCTCTTGTCTCTAAAATGTGATGGTGACTTGTGAAGGAGGAACAACCATTGACCAATCTCATTAAAGCCAAATATTTAAATTAATGAAGTACCATGGACTACTTTAATAATGAGAGTCACCCCTTAAATTTTGTGTTCTAGAACAACATCGTCAGGATCAGGAAAGAGCTAGCTGCATAGGATGCAAACAGACTTTGTGCACTAGTGAGAAATTAAATTTTTTGGCATGAAAACTGGGCTGATTTTAACACAATTTCAAATAATTAACAGTGGGAGTAGCTAAAATATAACCTTATTACTAAGCATTAGGACAAACATGTTTGCAACTACATTCAAAACATTGATGGCAAATAAAACTGGAAAAACCTTGAGGCATTCACATCAAATAACAAGGATCTTCTTGGGAAAAGATTTGGTTTAAAGAGCTTACCCTAAAAATCAATCAGTTCCTCTAGTACATGCTCAACAAAGGGATACTCACCATAGACAACCTTATCTTGACCATCTTCAGAGATACTAACAAGAGCATCAAAAGTATCCTCAATGAAATCATAATGGATGCAAAAGAAAACATCTTGAAATTTAAACCTCCAAAAAAATACTCATATCCTTAGGAGGAGGTCAAATATCTTAAGGCATGGAATATTTATCTACAATAGTGTACCACCCCCATCTAAAGCATTGACATGTCTATTGTACAATGGATTCCCCCTTCTGAAGGCTGTTATAAGCTGAATTTTGATGTGCCTCCAAAGTAAACCCTAGTCTAGCTGGAGGAGGTGGTCTGATCAGAAACCACAAAGATCATCTTATTACAACATATGTTGGTCCCATGGGTAAGCAAACTAACCACTACTTTGAGGATCTGGCTGCACTCTAGGGAATCATAATTGCTAAGAATCTCAATATGGGAAGCATCATCATCGAAGGTGACTCAATTAATATTATCAACATTGTCACTAAATCCTTAACTCCTAGTTAGATCATCAGGGATTTCATTAATGAAGCTCACAACTTATGCAATAGTCTTAACATCATTTTCAAGCATGTGTATAGGGAAGGGAACAAATCTATGGAGATTTTCTTGCAAATATTGGAGTTAGTAGAAAATGATTAAAAAGAGTGACATGATATCAATGACACTCTTACCAAAGTTAAAAACATCATTTCAAATGAAATGAAATCACTCATTATTACACTTTAGTTGATGGGGCAAACATGTGTGCAATCCCAAAGCTAAATCTCAATGGAATTTTTTGCATGCCCGAATTTATTCTCCCATGTTCTTGAAAATTGATCACACAAATTTTTTAGGGAGAAAGAAGTGGATTTTATTTCTGCTTCACACAGGCATACAAGTTGTCGAAGGGATGTTGGGAAGTCTATTGTTCATAACTTTCAGTTTAATTCCGTGAATTCTTAGAGGGTTTTTAGAATGGGTGGTGCCCCTTTCCATGTGGAACCTAAATTTGATCCCCAATGGTAGGAAAAAATTGAGCTTTGGGAGACCATTAATATGGAGGGCTTCACCGATTTCATTAAATGCATAAAAGGGCATGACTAGTATATATCCATTCAGTTTGTGGTAAAATTGGAAAGACTGTAATGTCTCTTTCAGAGATAAGACCTTTCAAATCACTAAGAAATTCATCTCTTTTATTACTGGTCTTAGCATGGAAGGGAATAAATTTTTTAGGAACAAACATGGATAAGGAAGTAGAAGAAAGGCTATTTTTGGATGAAGGGGAAATCCTAGACATAAAAAAGAGGGCATTCTAGTTTCTTCTATCTCACAGTCATATGATGAGGTGACATGGATGATGGTACATTATGTCACCTTAGAAGGGATATTCTCCACCATTCCACAGTATCATCTGGTCTTTCTCAACCACTTTAGGCACGAGGTGAAGGTAAGCCTCTCCTACTACATTCTGAAGTCAATGGAAAAATCCATTCTTGAAGTTCAGGGCCATAAGAGGAATATCCCTCTCCATCAGGGTGTCATATATCTCATTAGTTAGTAAATGTCTAGTGTTGTTGGCAATGACCCATGCCCTCTGTAGTGGTTTCTCCCCTCCTTAAGAAAACTGTATCCAGTCTAAAAATCCAATGTAAAGAGACTCTATCTTGGAGCCACCCAAAAAAGGGTTCTCCGTAGTAGCAATAAAGGTAAGGAAGTTGTGGGCTCTGTCACGAAGGGAAAAGAAATTGTGGTTGATGATATCCCCCCCTTCTGTTTTCCCTGATATTGATGTTGGCACTAGTTGGAAAATAAATTTAACATGCAGGCTAATGTGGTTAAAACCCTTGATGAAAATGTAGATTTCCTTCTTAAGTCTACTATTAAAGAGCAAGCCTTGGACCCCAAATGCAGGCCTCAAAGATGAAATTTCTTTTTTGGAAACCAAGTTTAAGAATATTTAGGACAAGTACAAAAATTTTTTGGCTATGCAAAGTGTTATAATGGACCTTATGCATGTACACATTTGGAAAATATGTCACTCTAGTGGCATCCCGGATACGGCTTGGAAGAATGGAAAGATTACTCAAAAGTTCAAATCTTCAAAGTGGGATCCCACCATTGCCATTTCCCTAAAACTCTACCATGGTTTTCAGGTGGCCATGTCAAATTTTTTTAACAATTCTAGTTGGTTAATGTTGTTAAGTTCCTTGTACTCGGTGCAAGTAGTTTTTGTGTTATTGTATACCTATAATTTTGTTGTCGATTTGTTGTCACTGGGCTCTTTGTAGGTAGTTGGCCCCTACCTTTTCTTTTTACTTCTTTTTCCTCTTTTGGTTGGGGTTTGGACCCCACAGATAAAAAAAACCACATTGTTTTACTTTTATTATCTTGGTTGTTGAGCCTTTGCTATAAACTTGGTAAGGTACCTCCAAAACCTTTTACCAATAATACTAATATTAAAATTTGTTAGGTTATGTTGAGGGATAACCTCTTTTGGCGGTGGTAAGAGGATAAGGAATTTGTGATTTTTTGGGAATTTATGACATTCATAGATTGCGTTCGTGTGATGCACGTGATCAGTTAATGACTATTACTAATTAGGATATAATTAAATTATAAATCTTGGAGACATGATTTGAATATTAGAATGAAGGTGCTCAACATCTCTATTTAAGAATTGTCTATATTGGGCCTTTGGCAATCACTAAAAAATATCCCTATTCACTATGGGTAGCACCAAAAAATGCATTGAGCCTTATTCCTGTGAAGAGGTCAAGTTTGACCTGGTAGTATGGTATATTTTGCATGATGGTGGTGTTACGTCATTTATGGAAATATTGTTTGGTCACTCTGTCTGAGTAATGTGCAGTGTGCTGAAAACCTGGAAGAAAGGAAGAGTCAAAGTGGGAAATACTAAATTTATTATTTTGATAGAGTCCATTGTGGTTATGATGGGGATCCTTGTGGAGGAAGAAATTTATTTTCAACACTCGCTTTAGGATGAGATGGATGATTTCTTGTATACTGGTGAAAATATGACAATGTATCACTCAGGCTATGAACATTACTCACTTCCATAACCTTGGGATAGGGTTGCTAAGTAATTTGAGGAGATACTTCACACTTTAGTGACACTATAAAGTGATCTATGGACCTCATATTTTTATTCTTGACGCATCTTTGACATGATCAGGATGGTAAAATTTGCAGATTTTATAGTTTCAATCGCTTCAGAGGTCCCTTAAAATGACTAGAGAAGATGAAGGTCCTTTCCTACACTAAGGCCTTTTGTATTTTCTCTTTAAAATGGAAGCTTAGCAAAAATAAATATTCACACTTCCCCTCTAAGCCAGGAAAGTAGCATCATGTCCCCTCCTCCTCTTCTATAACCAGCTCCCTATATTTGTCTTCATCGTCACCACCTTGGTTCTCCCTTCTGAACTTTGATTTGTACATCATGATCATTAGCCCTCGTTCTTTTGCTCTTATGTCTCCCTTGTCTTCTCTAGTGGCTCGTAACCCTTTGAGACACCTCAAAGCACTCTCTTAAGGTCTCTGAACCACTTTTGGACCCAGCATCTACTTCTTCTCCACCTCTTTTCAATGCTTCTCTGGCTTCTCCTCTCATCTCCACTAACATTGTAATGGCTACAACCATCTCAACTCACCTGATCACATAAGCATGTGTGACTTCCCTCCCACCTTTTTGCATGGAAGTTAGCATGGAATTAAAAATTCCATATGTGTTATGGGATCTCTCCTTGGTTTACCCTAATTCTCCTTTGTCATAGAAAATGGGCTCCCCCACTGCATCTTTGGAACACAAGGAGAATTTAGAGAATATCTCTCTTGATCCACACGAGGCCATTGAAGATTATGTTACACTCAGTATCTACTATCAAGGAATGGAAAATTCACATGGTCATGACCTAGATGAAAATCAATGAAGACTTCCTAGAACACATTAAGTTAGTGGATGTGTTGGTTCAAGGAAGGCCTACTACCAATGTTAAGGATGAAGCAACTACTCTCATGAATATCCATAAAATGTAATTTGGCTTTTTCCAGTTTGGGAATTTTTGGTTTTTTGTTTTTTTGTTGCATACGGGATTGTTCTCTTCTTGTTTCACTGTAATACCTAGCCATGAGGGATTTTTTGTGCAAGTATGTGGGTCATTTGGGAAAACCCCCTTTTACTCTAATTCCAAATAGTTTTATGTTTTGGCATATCATAGTCACAGCTAAGCTCCTAATATGTTAATGAGTTTTCTTACATCCTTAAGATCGCTATGCTCCAAATTTTATGTCTTGGTATAACCTAGCGACTTCTTAGATGAGAGTATCCTACTTTATTTTGATAAAACCTAGTGACCACCAAGCTCCAAAAATTTATGGTGTGGCATAACGTACCATTTTCTAATATCAAAATATAATTTTCTTACTAGTTAGGTGGTAGCAAAAACTAAACTCGGAATATTATATTGTGGGTTTAGCACCAGAAAAGTTATTAATATCTGCCTCTAATTTGCTAGATGCTGTAAAATATCTTAATTATGAATTATTAAACCCTAGTGATGAAATCACCAAATAACATGTTGTGGAAAAACCTAGCAGCCGCGAAGATCAAAATAATATATTGTTTAAGTACCTAACGGCCGCTAAGCTCAAACTATGTTGATTCAAATTTGCTAAATCCCAGTCACCATTAAGATCCAAATATTATGTTTTGGTGTAACCCACTGGAAGCCAAGCTAATAATATCTTATTTCTTTTGTTTAAACCTAGTGAGTGCTAAGCACCAAATATTATGTTATGTCATAATCTAGCGGACGTTAAGCTCAAAATATCATTCAGTAACATGTTAAATGATAGCAACCACTATGCTCGAAATAATATATTGTGGAAGTACCTAGTCTCCGCTTAGTTCAAAATATGTTAATTTAATTTGTTCAATCCTATCGACCGTAACCTCCATATATTATGTCGTTGTTTAAACTAGCATTAGCTAAGTTATAAATATCTTCCTGTAATTTGTTAACTATTGTAAAATATCATAACTATGAATTATTGAACCCTAGCGAGTTTAATCTCCAAATAATATGTTGTGGAAAAGGCTACTGGCTGCTAAGCTCAAAGTATCTGAAACCACCAGTAGTATCCAAATATTATGTGGTAGCATAACCTAGCGGGTGCTAAGCTCGAAATATCTTAATTCCAAATCTTAAATGCATACAAAAAATTCAACTAATTTATACTGGTCTTGATTGCTATAAGGATCTCCAAAGTCAATGTATTTCTTTTGTTTGTTAAATACTATTGATTTTTTAGCTCAAAATATTTATATTCTTAAGTTCTCTCTTTCTTTTGTTGAAACCTAGAGACTGCTAAGATCCTAATATTATGTTGTGGCATAACCTAGTGGCCGCTATGTTGAAAATATCTTAATTTAATTTATCAAATACTAACCACCGATAGGTTGTAAAGATTGTGTGGTGGCATAAACTAGTGGACGCTATGCTCAAAATATCTTAATTTGAAATCTTAAAATCATACAATAAAGTCTTAATAATTTATACAAATCTTGATTTCTATACATTTCTCCAAAGTTAACATGGTTGATTAACTTAGAGGTCGATAAGCTCAAAAAAACTTTAATTTTCAAAATGTAGCAACTTACAAGAGGATATGGCATTTATGGATTTAATGGTCATTTATGACATCGATAGTTTACATTCGTGCGATAGATGGAATCAGATTAAGGGTTATACGCATGTGACATGTAAGATGGCATTGGAAATTTAAGATTCTTAATGAGAAGTGTGATATTTATGATAAGGATATCTAATCGATGATATTCGGTATTGTCATACTTTCCTCCTTTTGTGTGTTGTGCATTGGTGGCTTTATATCTCCAGGTCGGCTGGACATTTCACTACCCCTTTCCACTTTTCATCTTTGGTCGTTGTGCTTCCTGTCTCTCTGTAATGGTGATAGGGGTGTTGGTGGTTTCTTGGGTAGCATAAAGTGTGGTCATAGCATAGAAGAGGTGGAGAGCTATGAAAGGAAAGGATGTCAGGGAATCATTTACTTCTTGGATGGATGGGAAAATTTGGAACGCAGCTATGTGGAATTGTCTGAAGAAGGTCTGATCAGTCGTGGATTGATTCAAAGAAGAAGATGATGGTGATATTTGTGAGAGCATGTGCAAGCTAATGCTTGACCCAAACCAGTCCAAAGGGTGAAGGAACTTTTTTTACATGGCTCAAGGGTTGAGCAAAAAACATATTATCCAACTCTTTGGGGTATTTTATCTTGCATAAGGAGAATGAGAAGTTGGAAGATCATCTATTCATCCTTAGTATCATGTCCATGTCTTGACATGGGGGATGTAGGAGATTGTGAATGGTCTGGAGTTAGTTGCGTAAAATTAGGGTATAGAACTCCTTGCTTGCGCTAAAGTGAAAATGTCAGAATGTTGTGTCGATTCATCCTCCTCCTCTTATTAGAGTAAAGGGGACAGAATGGATGTCGAGATCATTGATGAGGTGGAGCCGAGAGGCTTAATGACCTAATCTTTCCTAGATGAATTTGTCTTTAGTTTGTGATTAAGTCAAGAATGGCCGTCTATATAGCGAAGTGTATAGATATGGGAAGTATTTGTGGGTGAAGTTAAGATTATTACAACAATTCCCCATATTTTGGCATATATTTAGTAAGATAAGTTACTTGTAATCATCATGGGAGTCCCCTGATGGAAGACTTATCATGGACTGGTTCCTCATGTACTTTTTCTCAAGATTTATCATCGAAATATCCTAGTTTAAAATATTAAAATAATAGAATGAATTCATCTGATTTATATATATATCTTCTTTGTGATACATATAATGTTTGTGATACATAAGCTAGAAAATTGAGTACCCAAATACTATATTGTGGCATAGCCTAGTGGCAACTAAGCTCTTAATACCTCAATTTAGTCCTTAAATCCTAACTACTGCTAGGTTATAACAATTATGTGGTATTATAACCTAGAGAGTGCTAAGCTCGAAATATCTTAATTTAAAATAATATATCATGTTTACAATACATAACCTAACAAATTGAATACCCAAATAATATGTTATGGAATAACCTAGCAGTCATTAAGCTCTTAATACCAGTATTCACTAAGATTGTATTATTATGTTACAAAACCTACCTGCTGTTATGCTTATAATATATTACTTTCTTTTAGTGAAACCTAGAGACTTATAAGACCTAAATATTATGTTTTTTCATAAGCTAGTAAATGCTAAACTCAAAATATAATTGGGTTATATTGTAGCATAACCTAGCGGCTACTAAGCTCTTAATACCTCAATTTAGTTTTTAAATCCTTACTACCACTAGGTTCCAATGATTATACGGTAGCATAACCTAACGGGCACTAACCTCAAAATATCTTAATTTAAAATAACATATCATGTTTTTGATACATAACCTAGTGAATTGAATACCCAAATAATATGTTGTGGAATAACCTAGCGGCCGCTAAGCTCTTAATACCAGTATTCACTAAGATCGTATTATTATGTTGCATAACCTACCTGCCGCTATGATTATAATATCTTACTTTCTTTTACTAAAACCTAGAGACTTATAAGATCCAAATATTATGTTGTTTCATAAGCTAGTGGATGCTAAGCTCAAAATATAATTGGGTAACTAGATAGATTATAGTGCCCACTAAGCTCGAAATATTATACTGTGGAAGTACCTAGTGCCCACTTAGCTGAAACTATTTTAATTTAATTTGTTTAATCCAACCCACCGTAAGGTCTTAATGTTATACAACATGATATACTTGATGAAGCCTAGAGGATGCTAAGTTATTCTTAGTTGTAAATAAAGTGATCACTTGACCCAAAAAAGTGTGTTGCCTAAAAATAACAAAGCATATTTAACACGAGAGAAATAACAAATCAATTGCTTGACCTAAAAAAGTGTGTTTCCTATAACAAAATCCACCTATCCTTGAGTCTGTAAAGGCAAACGAAGACTTCATCTAACTAAGAATTATATCCTAGCGGTCACTAGAATAGGCAAAAAAATTTCATTCAGATCGTATTAAAAAAGGAGTTTATATAAACGGTAAAAAATAAATCTGGAATTTATATAATAGTATATGTATAGACTTGGACTCGTTATACCCTAGCGGCCACTAAGCTATACTTAAAGGAAGAATATTTTTACATTTAGGACAAGAAAAGAAACCTGGACTAGCTAACCAAGAAGTTATACTACAAGTTTTTAAATACAACGTGATCTATTCGTTGTACCCTAGTGGCCGATAAGCTATTCCTCAAGGTAAATATATCATGTTCATGAATGTTATACATCTAAATTCTTAATGTTTTCTAGAAATCATATTGAAAAGCTATAAAAGATAACAAATAAATCTAGCATTTATATAATGGATACATAAATATATGTGTAAAATCGCATCTTTAATATGTTATACATGTAAACGTATAGTTTTATCTAGTTCTTACAAGATTTTGGTAGAAATATTTCACAATTATGAAATCATATGGAAACTCGAAATTATGTCTAAGAATATATAATTTTTTTTTACATACAACGCCATCTACTCGTTGCATCCTAATGGCCGCTAATCTATTCTTAAAGGTAAATATATCATGTTCATAATGAAGTTGTTTTATAAATCTAAATTGTTAATATTTGTGAATATAATAACTGAAGAATAACAAAAGAGATCGGTAGGACCAAAAAACATTGTGTTTCCTATATAAAAAAACTTATCCACAAGGGGCCAAGGAATATGAATGCTTTTTTCCAAATTAGAATTATAGCCTAGCGGATGCTAGGGTAGACAAATTTTCCTATGGTAGAGTTTATTCATAGAAAAAAAATCATATTGAAAAGATACAAACGATAACAAATAAATCCAGAATTTATATAATGTATATATAAATATACGTGTAGAATTTTGTATGTAATTCAAAATAGAATTGGGGTTTTGTAAATAGGTTGTCGAAACAACCAATTATATCGTGGAAGCCTCAAAGCTATGTTAATTTTTGGCATAGATTAGCAGGCTCAAAAGGAAGAATATGTTAATTATAAAATGTATATTGATTAAAACTACATTTAATAATATTATTGCATATATAATGTGTTTAACTTCCAATGTACATACCATAAAAATGATGAAGACATTACATTTGGTTAATTCTACATGGAAACACGTATATAATTGGAAATAATTATCATACAATTGAATTCTTAATATAGTTTTACAGTTTCGAATTAATTTTCTAAGATCATATATTTTCATAAAATATTTAAGCGGAAACCATGTAAAAAATGTAATATGCATTAATTAGCGAGGTTTCTTTTCATCATCTTTATGAACAACATTAAACTATTTTTAGTTCTTCCGACCAAAATAAAATTAAAAATAAGGTGACTATGTAAGAAGCTATCATTATCCTAAAAACAATTGTAGAAACGAGAACAAAAAATTCAAAACGAAAATAGCCAAAGAGAGGCATAGAATTGCGGAAATGGGAAAGCATTAAATAGAGATAAATACTAGAGCAGAAAATCAATTAAAATTTCTTTCATTAATGCACAAAAAAGTGAGTGTTCATGAAGAACAAGGAAGTTTGGGATAGAGATCAAAAGCAACTAGAAAGTAAGGCTTGATTGCGGAGCACGCTTTAGTAGTTCAAAGAAAGGCTTGTGTGGATCACGATTGGAGTGTCATGCAATACACATGAACTAGTCAACTAAAAAGAAACTAATAGATCCCACAATAAAAAAGGTACACCTTTACTATAAATACCTAGTTTAGTAATATCTGGTATTATTTCGTGCTTTATGTTTTTTGTGAAACCTCCATCTCTTATCTCATTCAAACAATCATTGTGATTCTTTTCACAAAATATGTTTATATCCTCCTATGCATGCATCCTTTCTATGCTTATTTTGTGTGCCTTTCTATGTGACCAAGATTATAATCGCATGAAAAAAACTAGGATTCAAAAACTTAGCCCTGCAATCTACAGTCTATGCGTATTTTTTATTTTGAAGACATGTTTTTCTGATTGACCGAAAAAATATGAAACCCGACTCAATATTTCTCTGAGGTATTTAATAATTTTTTTAGCACATTCCACGAAAGAAATTTCAAAAATAGAAAAAGAGCAGGATACGAAAAATTGAAATTTTCACTTTCCCCCTCTAAAAGAAAAAGGGTGGGCTATTGAAATTTCAAATATCCAAAAACTTAACCCCTCTAAAAGCAAAAGGGCGGGCTATTGAAATTTCAAATATACGAAAATAATTTCCCCCTATAAATGCAAAAGGGTGGGGTATTTAAATTTCAAATATCTAAAAACTTTTCCCCTCTAAAAGTAAAAGAACGGTCTATTGAAATTTCAAATATCTTAAAATGCGAGGGAATTCAAATTTCCCTATTTTATTTTTCCATGGTTTAAAAATTAAAAACTAAACATTTTTAATTTTCTATAGCCTATAATAATATAAACATAATAAAAAATATAGTATACAACATATAATTGAACCAAGCATAGCAAAAAAAATATATTAAAAAAATAGAAGAAATAGATCCTAAACATAGTTATGAAGATTATTAGAATAATATACAAACATTTATGTTCCATTATTTATCACAATCAATTTCTACATTGTTAGATATAATGTGCGCTAATGTAAATTAATTATCTAATGAAAATGTGCCACGTGGCAAGTTTGAACAAGATATTTTGGATACATAATAAGGCTAGCTATCCAAGACTTACAGTTAGTGGTACTATACGACTATTTTCAAAGTAAGAAACATTTGAGCTTAGGGTTTGATATGCCATTTTTTTCAATAAGTAAAGGAGCTTAGCAGGCACTAAGCATTTTCTTTTTTAAGAAACAATGTGAAATATCTCTAGAAAACCATGTATGTTATGGCAACTACATACTAAGCCTAGCGATCTACAACTTTACAGATAGTGTTTAAAATGAGAAGAGGTAAAGGTAGGAGCCTAGAAACTACTAAGCTAAACTGTGATTTATTATTTTATGTCTACTTTCAAAATAAGAAACTTTTGAGCCTAGGGTCTGATATGCCATTTCTATCAATAAGTAAAGGAACTTAGCAGGCGCTACACAATTTATTTGATAGGAAATTATGTGAAGTATGAGTTGAAAACCATGTATCTCATTGGAACTACATATCAAGGCCATGGATCCAAAACTATAATTATAGTGTTTAAATTGAGAAGAGGTAAAGGTTGTAGCCTAGCGGCCACTAAGCCAAACCATGATTTATTATTTTTTGTCTACTTTTAAAATAAGAAAATTTTGAGCCTAGGGTTTGATATGTCATTTCTGTCAATAAGTAAACGAGCTTAGCGAGTGCTAAGAATTTTTTATTTTAAACAAGATAAATTATGAATTGAAAACTATGCATTTTATGGGAACTACATATTAAGGCTAGTGATCTAAAACTGTAAAGATAGTTGTTGTTGCAAATCATCTGCGCCCCTGGATGTTGATTAGATTTATAGTTTGATCATTTTAAACATCCAATGTGATTGCACAACATTGAATCCTATCCCCAAGTGTGGGACTTGTAAAAATGGGAGAGGAATCTCTAGATTAGAGGCTAGTTCCTCAACTCCTCTGATCAGATATATCACTTGCAAGCTATACAGAGGTTTCAAACTCAAAATCCTACTGTAAATTCCAAAGTAGACAGAGATAGAGAATGCAAAAAACTGAAACTAATGCTAATGAGGTGATGCACCAAAGGAGTTGCAAACACCTGATACTGTAGTACATACACAATCCATAAGCAAAACAAAACACAAAAACATTCACAAATTTCTCAAAATGTAATGAAAGGTCAGGAAAACAATGGTAGATATATGAAAGGATTGAGGGATTTTAATCACAGAGCATATATTAACATTCCAGATCCAATACAATGCATTACAATGATCAAGAGGCAAAAAGGGGTGTTGTATTGCATGGAAAGGTAAAAATTTCCATAAATTTTTCCACAGAGGAAGAAAAGGGAAGTTGCAGAGTTGAAAAGTGTCTCTCTTTGCAAAAATGAATCCATTCTGACTTTTACAGTGCAAGCCACGCCCCAGGAGAGAGAAACGTGGGAAAACGTGGGGGAGATTCAACCATTAACCAAAACACAATCAAAATAGCATGGGCATCCTTATAGGCCCATCCCCTAACATTTTTAGCCATGCTGGGAGAGAATGCGAGCCATTCTTCATTAAAAACGGTGGTTGAAACGTCATTTCTATCCATGACCATGTGCCAGAGGCATTTTTCAATTTTCTCTCTCTAAACTCCATTGAAATGCAAAATGACACCAGAATCTTATAGATAATTTCACCAGCTTTCCATTGATATAAAGAACGCAAAAATCTGAGCTCTGGATCGAAAGATATGGCCATTTGAAATTTTAGGGCAAAACAGGGCCAAATTGGATTAGCAGGCGAAAATTTGAATTTTTCACCTTTTTTGCATTTGGGAAAATTTCCCAAAAAATCCCCACAATCTACCATTCTAGGTGCCATGTGGCATGCTTTGATTGGATGCGGGATTTCTGCACTTCATTTCCCTTTGTTTTTGCCATTAGAAAAAATTTCCAAAAAACTCCATCGAGCCAATGAGTTGAGGACACGTGGCTCGTGCTAATTGGTCGCGGACCTTTCCTTCCTGAATCACCAGTGGGCCTGACTGGTATTTTGAAGCCACTAGACATGTGGTAAAAACCTATTGGATGCGGGCTTGGTGATGCTTTGGCTACCTCTGGACACGTGGCGGAATTCCATTGGTTCGTGCTCAAGGGGGCGATTTTTTCCTTCAAAATTTTCTCCTTTTTCCTTTGGGAAAATTTCCCAAATTCTTCCCACCTTCCACTAATCCAAGACACGTGGCACAATTTTATTCACCGCGGGCCCTCTTCAAACATTTTTCCTTGGTGCACAATCTTTTGGGAAAAAATCCCAAGCTTCCCCTATGCTTCGCAGCTCCGATCCCCTGGGACACGTGGCATAACATGATTGGTTGGCAGGGGCAGTGGGCCAATAATTTCCTTTTGAAATTTGGAAAAACACTTTTCCAAAATTCTAAATTCTCCCCTGCCCTCCGAATTTTTGATACCATAGGACACGTGGCGCCATTTCATTGGCTGCGGGCCTTCTAGGGGAAAATTTCCCACAAAAACTCTGCCGAGCCATAAATTCAAAAATACATAGAGTTAGGACGAAAACTTTACCTTTCTGGAAAGCAGAGAAAGAACTCTATCCAATGGTGCCATTTCCAGAAATTTTTGAGTGCCTAAAAAGAAAAAAATAATGACTGAGGCACAAGAGAGGGAAGAATGGAAGGAGTTAGCCACAAAATGTGCAAGGTGAACATTTTGGATAACAATTTTAACAACTCAGAGGGGTCATTTGCCTGCCGAATGAAGTTACCAGTTGCCTGAAGCAATCCATTGGGCATGGATTCATCAAATTCTCTGTTCGGTACCCCAATTGACTAGAACACTACAAGGAGGAATGGTGGAATATCACCTGATGGAGCGAGGTCTACAAACACATTTCCAGGAACAACAAGCCTGTGCCAAAGAACTTAGGGAAAGCAAACTAAACTTACAGAAAAACAATGTGCAAAAGAAATTGGAGGAATGAAAACATAAGCTAATATGTACAAGGTGGAGAATTCACTTTAGTAGCAATGCTTTAGATGGATTCCATTGACTGTAATCTGCAGTTCTTCACCATCTAATGAAGACAATTGGAAAGCATTGTTGTCCTTACACTTTGTGACCATGTATGGGCCACTCCAAATAGCATCAAATTTTGAATGCCTTCCCAGTTTTTCTCTGTCTGCATCCCATTTTAACACTAGATCTCCAACTTGGAAGGATCTATTCTTTGCTTTTCTATCAAAGGTCTTCTTTATCAAAGCTTGATCCTTCTCCATTGCTTGGGATGCTTGATTTTTGATTTCTTGGAGCTCCATCAATTCTGCATATCTAACCTCCATGGGCTCAAACTCCAACAACTCCAACTGTTTCATGAGTTCCAATGTTGGCAACTCAAGTGACATGGGAAAAATTACCTCTCTCCCATAAACAAGCTTAAATGGAGAGTTACCTGTAGATATTTTAGGAGTTATCCTATCAGCCCATAAGGCTGATTTCAATTTAGTATGCCAAGACCTCTGATTTTCATCAAGAGTCCTTCTAATGATCCTCAACAAGTTCTTATTTGTAGACTCAGCCTAGCCATTACCCTGAGGGTAATAGTTTGATGAAGTACTTAGGTAGATCCCATTCTTGACAGCCCATTCAATCACCTTGGACCCAATGAATGCCAATGCATTATCTGATATTATTGTAACAGGTACGCCAAATCTGGTTGCTATTCCCTCATAGAAGTCTAGGATGCTAGATTCATTTTCTTCCTTGAGTGCTACTGTTTCAGTCCATTTGGTGAAGTAATCTGTGGCTGTTAAAATCCACTTGTGTCCTTGGCTTGAATTGGGATTAATGACTCCAATGAAGTCTAAACCCCATTGCATGAATGGTTGGTCAACTAAAATTGGATGCAATGGAAGGGTAGCTAGTCTCTCTTTACCTGTGAAGAATGCACAATTCTTGCACCTCTTGATCTATGCATAGCAATCACTAAAAATCTTGGGCCAATAATAACCAGCCCTCATGATATTTAGAGCTTTCACTCGTGGTGCAAAATGACCACTAGCTGGCCCACCATGGAACTCTTCCAACATCCTATGAATCTGATTTGTACTAATGCATCTCATCAGCACTCCATTCATGTCCTTTTTGAACAAAACACCATCAACAAGGGCATATGGGACAACCTACAATCTAAAGTTTCTTCTTTTGGTCTTGTTCATCTCTGGAGGGCATATACCCATGCTTAGGAAGTGCATTATGTCTTGGGTCTAGCAAGGAGTGAGGACATCATCATTCTCCTCTTTAGTTCTTCCTTTCTCATGACTGTCTTGCAACACCAAAACAGCCTCCCTCTCATTGCATGCTTCCTTTAGTTTGCTCGAAATTAGCTGCTGACACAATCCTTTTCCTCTGACCAACTTGGTGACTTTGATCTCAATGTCATACTCCATGACACGAGTAATCTAACCTACTCTATTTTCATTCAAGTCTTTGTTGAGGAGGAAGTCTTTAACTCCCACATGAGAAACCAACAACTGAACCTTATTGTTTGAGACTAAATGTTTGAATTTCTTCAAGCTTATGATTACTACAAGAACATGCTTTTCAATGAAAGAATATCTCACCTCATAGTCCTCCAGGATTTGGCTGAAGAAAGCAATTGGCTGCTCATCATTGTTTTTGTTCTACTATACCAAAATTGCAGAAATAGTATCATCACCCCCAAATGCATAGAGGATGAAATCCTTGGAGAAATCTGAGTTGATGAGAGTTGGGGCTTGAGAGATGGCTTCTTTGATTGCTTCAAAAATTTCCTTTCCTTCTGCTCTCCATTTCAAAGCCATGCTTTTCTTTAACATCTTGGTGATAGGCTTGACAAGGGCTGCAAAATTTGGGACAAACCTCCGAACAAAATTTATTTTCCCCAAGAAACTTTGAAGGGCCTTCTTGTGGCTTGGAAATGGTAGTGTTCTTATGGCTTCAACTCTTTCTAGATCAATTGCTAATCCTTCTTTGGAGACAATGTGGCCAAGGAGTTTTCCTTCATGGGCTAGAAAAATTCACTTTTTAAGATTCAAGGATACTCCAAATCTTCTGCACCTTTGGAACACTTGTCTCAAATGGAAGAGGTGATCTGCTACATTTTTTGAAAAAACAGTGATATCATCAAGATATATCAGCACTATGTTGTTAATCAAATCCTTGAATTCCATGTCCATTGCTCTTTGGAAAGTAGCTCCAGCGTTGGACAACCCAAATGGCATTTTCCTATATGCATAAGTTCCCCATTTGGTTGTAAAGGCTGTCTTGAACTGATCTTCTTCCTTCACCATAATCTGATTGTACCCCGAATAGCCATCAAGTAATGAAAACCTCTCAGAGCCAGCAACAACTTGTAAAATTTGCTCCATGGAAGGAAGTGGATAATGATCCTTGAGAGAGGCTCTATTCAAATCTCTAAAGTCAACACACAATCTAATTTCCCCACTCTTCTTTATAATTGGTACCAAGTTGGCCACCCAACTAGAATGCTTGATAGGGAATATGATTCTTGATTCTATCAACTTATTCAATTCTTTTCTCATGAGAGGATCCATGTGTGGATTGACTGGAATTTTTTTTTGTCTGATGGGTTAAGTACTTGGATCTAATTCAATGGTGTGTTGAGCTAACTTGGGATTGAAACCTTTCAAATATTCATAGCTCCAAGCAAACACATCAGGGAATTCTTGACAATTTTGTATGAACTCATACCTTTCTTGCTTAGTTGTCACTTTACCCAACTTGGAGTGATTTGCCTTCTTCCACTGAGATGGACACTTAATTCTTCTCCCTTGACCTGGATGTTTTCTTTCTCCTTCCTAAACTCGTCATTAGGATTGAAAATGGACTCCAAAGTAATAAGTACCTTTGGAAGTTTGTTGGTTCTCAGCTGCACCACTTGGTCACCATACTGCTGCTCCCACTTTTCCTGATTTTTTAGCTGAAAACTCAGCCTCTTCTCGCAAGAAATGGATGATTTGCTGATCATTTTCAAACACTTTCCAACTTACATTGTTATCTGGCATTGAAGGCCTCACAATCACATGGATTTTTGGATGTACCTTGTCTTTTTGAATGCTTTCAACAACGTCAAAGGCTGCCCCAACTGCTGCAAGCCTGTCAGCAGCTTGGTTCTCTTTTCTAGGAATGAATTTTATGCCAAAACCCTCAAAATCTTCAATGAGGTCCCACACCGCCTATTTTTGTAGCACTTCAGCAGTAGATCATTCTTGACATCATGCTGCCGCCTTAACTTGGTTGACAATCAATTCACTGTCACCAAAGACATGCAAGTTCTTTATTCATCTCTTGATTGACCAATGCAATCCTTGTATCAAAGCTTCATATTCAACAAGTGTTAATTAGAGCATGCAAACTGAAATCTAAAAGCTGAATAATAATTAACTCCTTGAGGGGAAACAAGCATAGCTCCCCCTCCTACACCTTTTCTACTCCTTGATCCATTAAAAAACAACTGCCATACCTCATTTTCATCCTTGTGGTTTGGCTTGGTGATGCTAGGAATAGGTTGATTTTCTTCATGCATGCAATAGACTCCTAGCATTGATTCTTCTATTTCTTGATAAGGATCAAAAGCATACACCTTGTTTTCCCATTCATCAAGAGTCAAATTTGGGATGCTTCCAATCTTGGTGTCAAATTCATTAGTGCTCGGATAATCCTCTTGGTTAAATGCTGAACAATTGGTATTGATCTGATGCGGAGTGTGAGGCTCAATGTGAAAGTTTGCAATAGGCTCAGATATGATTGTGGCTTTAGTTCCATATCTTGTTTTGAACAACATGTGTGACCAATCAATAAATAAGTAGCCTCCAATCTTGGCTATAAAATCCCTTGAAAAACATAGGGCAAAGAGTGGTGGAAGGTCTATTACTGATACATCTTGCAAAACAACCACGTTGGGGCATGCATGCAAAGTAAGACTCAAGTCCTTTATCACTCCAACTATTGTTACTATTGTACCATCTAATTGCACTACCCCTTTGGATATGGCTTCATACTGAATTCCCAACTGATCAGCTATTTTCTTGGGCATTACTGAACTACTTGCCCCAAAATCAATCATGCAATTGTGTACTAATTGGTTTCCAATGATTAATGAAACATAGAATGGAGGGGGTTTCAAAATTTTACCTTGCTGTCCTCCATTATTCTTCTTAGGCTGGGCAGCATTTATGAGCACCTTCTCTTGCTTTTGGACTTGCTGATTTGAAGTTGACCAGTCCTTTATGGCAGCTTGTAGCAAATCTCTTTGGCCTGGGATAGATAGTGATTCCCACATTGATATGTTTACATTTGTCTTCTTCATCTGATCAATGATGTTGAATGGAGACGAATCATCTCTTTGCTTTCCCTTGGCCTACACATTCATCCCTTATATATGGGCAGCAACAACTGGCATTTGAGTTGGCCTAGGAACTGTTTTAGGCAGTCCTTGTGTGCTTGGAGCTGAATTTTGTTTGCCAATAATTTGTGGAGTGATAGAAGGTTGTGGATTGCTTGGAGCTAGTGGTTGTCCTTCACCCAAATTTCTTCTTTTTGATCCTTTATTGGCTGCAACACTTGGGGAAACTATTTGATTCATGCCACAAAAATCTTCTACCTACCAGTTTACAAGTGTGGTGTCATTTGGAGCTGATTGCTGCTGGAATGTTTCTTGTTGTTGGTTATTTCCTTGGCTACCTTCACCTTCCACACCAGTATTTGTCACCATTAATGCTTGATTCAAGGCACCGTTGAAGCACATGGACTAGTTATGAGCGTTCATTGCATGGGAAACACCAATCATACTCTTGAGCTATATAGTTTTGTACTGGCACTAATGCTTTAGAGGTAGATGTAGCATTGGGATTATAGGGCTGACATGGTCTGTTGGTAGGAGGTCTTGCTTGGTTTAGATTTGCAGCCGGATTGGGTGGTCTTTGAGGTTGGTATGGCTGCCTGTTAGGTTGAGCTTGGGGCTGGAAAGAAGGTCTAAAGCTTTGGGCTTGCTGTCTTTTGAGTGTAACCAGCTCATTACCTAAATTTTGCAATTGCTTCATGACTTCTTGAAGCTCATTTGAGGCACTAGAAGATGAAGTAGAAGCTTCACTTGAATTATGATTTCTTGGAGTGGGAATAGGAGGTAAAATAGGCACTTGGCTAGCACTTGGGCTCTCTAAACTTGGAAATAATGGCATTGGAGGCCTATGAGCTAGCTTGCCAGCTTGAATCAAACAATTTTCAGCTCTAATGGCAATGCTATAAGCAATGGGGATAGTTGTGGCCTCCTATGGATTGAATTAACATAGAAATATCAGAATTTAAAGCTTTAAGGTAATAAAGGAAAGCACCTTCTACTGTTGGCCTGACTGCCACTGGAATTCTCTCCCAAGTCCTTTGAAATATGAAGTTAAAATCAGTCAGCTGCTCATTAGGAGCTCTCTTGATGGTTGTCAGCTGCTCCAAAAGGGACAAGTTATCTCCCTTTTCTCCAAACTGCTCATGGAGGGCTATACATAGCTGGTTCCAATTTTGGATAGATCCTGAGGTAAGATTCCTGAACCATTACAAATCTTTCCCTTTGAATGAAGATGCCAACAATTTGACAACAACTTGCATCTCATTGATCTCATAGATTGCACAAATATTAGCAATATCCTTGACATGATCACCAGGAGTGGTCTAATTCTCTCCAGTAAAGTATGGGATGTTCTTCAATGCTACAACTGGGATTGGATTTTGTGCATTGAGAACAAGTGGGCTGCTTCTAGTGAAATTGACATAGGGGTTGTTTTGTGCCATTCTGATTGGCCTTAGAACCATTGTTGATTGAATGAAAGGCCTACCAGGTGGAGGAGTTGAGAGATTTCTATTTGGTGGAGATGGAGACCTTTGAATTCTCCTCCCTCTTTGCCTTCTTCTTGGAGATAACTACAGATATTCAAACAACACCTCTTCTTCTCCATCTCTTAACGTTGTAGTGATTCTTCTCATGAGTTTTCAGGCCTCTGTACTCGCTAAAACCAGCTGATTCTTCTTCCTTAAAGTCACCAAGTGTGTAATTTAGGGCTCTTTTTAAGTAAGAATCTTGCAACAAATGCACATCAATTTTGTTGCAATGAAGATGAAGACCTCTAAGGTCCCACCTGAGCCGTGCCTAAAACTGTTGTTGCAAATCAGTTGCACCCCTGGATGTTGATAAGATTTCTAATTTGATCATCCTAAACATCTAGTGTGATTGCCACAACATTGAATCCTCCCCCCAAGTGTGGGACTTGTAAAAATGGGAGAGGAATCTCTAGATTAGAGGATGGTTCCTCAACTCCTCTGATTAGATATATCACTTGCAAGCTATACAGAGGTTTCAAACTCAAAATCCTACTCTAAATTCCAAAGTAGACAGAGATAGAGAATGAACAAAACTAAAACTAATGCTAATGAGGTGATGCACCAAAGGAGTTACAGACACCTAATACTGCAGTACATACACAATCCATAAGCAAAACACAACACAAAAACATGCACAAATTGCTCAAAATGTAATGAAAGGTCAGGAAAACAATGGTAAATATATGAAAGGATTGAGGGATTTTAATCACAGAGCATATATTAACATTCCAGATCCAATACAATGCATTACAATGATCAAGAGGCAAAAAGGGGTGTTGTATTGCATGGAAAGGTAAAAATTTCCATAAATTCTGCCACAGAGGAAGAAAAGGGAAGTTACAGAGCTGAAAAGTGTCTCTCTTTGCAAAAATGAACCCATTCTGACTTTTATAGTGCAAGCCATGACCCCAGGAGAGAGAAACGTGGGAAAACATGGAGGAGATTCAACCATTGACCAAAACACAATCAAAACAGCATGGGCATCCTTATAGGCCCATCCCTTGACATTTTTAGTCATGCTGGGAGAGAATGCGAGCCATTCTTCATTAAAAATGGTGGTTGAAACGTCATTTCTATCCATGACCACGTGCCAAAGGCATTTTTTGATTTTCTCTCTCCAAACTCCATCAAAATCAAAAATGACCCCATAATCTTGTAGATAATTTCACCAGCTTTCCATTGATATAAAGAACGCAAAAATCCGAGCTCTGGATCGAAAGATATGGCCATTTGAAATTTTAGGGCAAAATAGGGCGAAATCGGATGGGCGGGCGAAATTTAGAATTTTTCACCTTTTTTGCATTTGGGAAAATTTCCCAAAAAATCCCCACTATCCACCATTCTGGGTGCCACGTGGCATGCTTTGATTGGATGTGGGCTTTCTACTCTTCATTTCCCTTTTTTTTTGCCATTGGAAAAAATTCCCAAAAAACGCCGCCGGGCCGATGAGTTGAGGACACGTGGCTCATGCTAATAGGTCGCGGACCTTTCCTTCCTGAATCTCCAACGGGCCTGACTAGTATTTCGAAGCCACTAGACATGTGGCAAAACCCTATTGGATGCAGGCTTGCCCCTTCAAATTTTCCATGCGGGCTTGGTGTTGTTTTGGCCGCCACCGGACACGTGGTGGAATTCCATTGGTTCGCGCTGGTGGGGGGGGGTGATTTTTTCCTTCGAAATTTTCTCCTTTTTCCTTTGGGAAAATTTCCCAAATTCTTCTCACCTTCCGTCGGTTTGAGACACGTGGCGCAATTTCATTCACTGCGGGCCCTCTGCAAACATTTTTCCTTGGTGTGCAATCTTTTGGGAAAAAATCCCAAGCTTCCCCCGCGCTCCACAGCTCTGACCCTCAGGGACACATGGCATAACATGATTGGTTGGCGGGGGCAGCAGGCCAATACTTTCCTTTTGAAATTTGGCAAAACACTTCACCAAAATTCTAACTTCTCCCCCGCCCTCCAAAATTCCAACGCCATAGGACATGTGGCGCCATTTCATTGGCCGCGGGCCTTCTAGGGGTAAATTTCCCACAAAAACTCCACCGAGCCATAACTTCAAAAATATATGGAGTTAGGAGGAAAAATTTACCTTTTTGGAAAGTTGAGAAAGAACTCTATCCAATGGTGTCATTTCTAGAAAGTTTTGAGTGCCTGAAAAGCAAAAAATAATGACTGAGGCACAAGAGAGGGAAGAATGGAAGGAGTTAGCCACAAAATGTGCAAGGTAAACATTTTGGATAACAATAGTGTTTATATTGATAAGAGGTAAAGGTAGGATCCTAGCAACCCCTAAGCTATACCATTCAATTCAATGGGTTATGGAACTCCACTTAATACGTGCAAAAGCTTATCTGTGGCCACGAATTTTCTCTCATAAAAATAAATGTGAATTATATGTTACAAATAATAAGTCTTGTGAGTACTACATAATAGATGAAAACACAGTAGCGACCCAAAGCTATATATGTATGGTATTTATAATGACTAGTAGTAATGGTGGGAGCCTAGCGACTGCTAAACTAGAGCATGATATTTTATTTTATCGTTGTTTTCAACTTATTAAACTGTTGAACCTAACATCCACTATGCCCTTACTTTTGATAAGGAAAAAATGCTTAACATTCGCTAAGCATTTTCTCCCACAAGATTTGATGTAAATTATGTGTTGCAAATGATATACCTTATGGGAGCTACATAAGGCTTGATCCCTCATGTACCTTAATCACTCTAAGAAATAACATCATAGGAAAAAAAATAGGAAAAAAAAATTACCTACCTTTAATATTGTACCTTAATCACTCTTAGAAATAACAACATATATTACTTAAAAAAAGAAAACAAAAGAGAAAAACCCTAAGTCCAAGTACAAATAAAGACATAGGGTTTTTCATAGTATTCCTTTTTAGCAAGAGGCCGTGGAGGTGTAGAGGATTTACGAAAGAGGCACAGTTCAAAGGGTTGAGGAAAAATACCACCAAAGTGGGACCCATCTCAGGTTTTGGAGGTGTTCGTCCGTGTGACAGGAGGAGAAATTTTAGCGGCCTCTTCATTGGCCCTTAAAATTTGTCCTTTGGGTATTTCATCGAATAAAATTAGAGAAGACATTGCAAAGGAGACTACAATAGACTGGAAGGGTTTGAGGGTTACCGTGAAGCTCACTGTACAAAATCATCAGGCCAAAGTTACAATTGTTCCTAGTGCAGCTTCCTTGTTGATTAAATCCTTGAAGGAACCTCAACATGATAGAAAAAAGATGAGAAACATTAAACATATCGGGAATGTCTCGTTAGATGATGTTATTAAAATTGTGAAGGTCATGAAGCCCCATCCATGGCCAAACATCTTGTGGGAAATGTGAAGGTGATTTTGGGTATGCGTGTTTCTTTTAGGTGCACCGTCAAGGGCAAGGATCCCAAGGATTTACAATCATAGATCGAAGGAGAGGTTGAGATCCCAAAGGATTGATAGGAATGAAGTGATTTTGTTTTGGGTATGTTTTATTGAGTTTTAGTGTATTGGGTATTTGTTTGTTTCTAAGGTTTGATTAGGGAACAATGGCTTAAATATTTATGGTTATTTAATTGAATAAAAAGGAGCACACCAAATTTGGTTATAGTTGGTTTCGTTGCTTATTTAATTTTGGTGTATTTGCTTTTTTAATGTACTCTATATTTGTAGGCCTAATTTCCTTAATAAAACTGAGTTATTTTGGTAATGTTAGACTGTAAATATTAGCTGGAAGAATTAATCCAAAATAAGAAGTAACGTCTAGTAATATATTTACTAGCTAAGGTTTGTAATAATTTATTTTCAGTTTACAAGACAAAGCTCGTTTCCTATGAATTTGGGGCATAAGGCTTAACTCACTGAAAAACATTCTCATAAGTGGTGGTGAAAAGGTTACAACAAGTTTGGGGTTTAGAAAGTTGGAGAATGGCTCGAATATATGATGGCTATGTTAAGGTAAAGGGGGTTCTGCTGGAAGTTGATGCATAGGATTCAACTTGGATTACATAGTTTTGAGGTTTAACACTGATGTAAGACCATATACAATTCCATTCCAGTGAGATTTCACTACAATTATATGAACTGTAAACACAATATCGATGATAGGTTTTCAGTACCGGAGAAAGTATGATAGGAGCCTAGTGACCGCTAAACTAGAGCATGATATTTTATTTTATCATTGTTTTCAACTTATTAAACTATTGACCCTAGCGTCCACTATGCCCTTACTTTCGATAGGGAAAAAATGCGTAGTGTTCGCTAAGCATTTTCTCCCACAAGATTCAATGTGAATTATGTGTTCAAACAATATACCTTATGGGAACTATGTAAGGCTTGATCCCTCATGTACCTTGATCACTATAAGAAATAATAACATAGGAAAAAAAGTAGGAAAAAAAATTACCTACCTTTAATATTGTAGGACCCAAAAAGTAGGAAATATTTTTGTTACCTACCTTTAATATTGTACCTTGATCACTCTAAGAAATAACAACATATATTACTCAAAAAAGAAAACAAAAGAGAACAACCCTAACTCCAAGTAGAGATAAAGAAGTAGTGTTTTTCCTAGTCTCCACTTTTAGAAAGAGGCCTCGGAGTTGTAGAGGATTTTTAGAAGAGGCATGGTTCGAAGGGTTGAGGAAAAATGCCACCAAATTTGGATCCATATCAGGTTGTAGAGGTGTTTATCCATGTTATAGGAGGAGAAGTTGGAGCAGCCTCTTCATTGGCCCCTAAAATTGGTCCTTTGGGTCTTTCACCAAAGAAAATCAGAGAAGGAATTACAAAGGAGATTGCAAGATATTGGAAGGGTTTGATGGTTACTGTGAAGCTCACTGTAAAAAATCTTTAGGAAAAAGTTACAGTTGTTCCCAACATAGCTTCCTTTGTGATTAAATCCTTAAAGGAACTCGAACGTGACAGGAAAAATACAAAAAACAATAAATATCTTGGGAACATCTCATTAGATGATGTTATTGAAATTGCGAAGGTCATGAAGCACCGATCCATGGAAAAAAATATTGCAGGATCTATGAAGGAGATTCTGGGTACGTGTAATTTTGTCAGGTACATTTTCAATGGCAAGGATCCCAAGGATTTACAATCAGACATCGATGAAGGAGAGGTCACGATTTGAGAGGATTGATCAGAACAAAGTGATTTTGTTTTGGATATGTTTTATTGAGTTTTAATGTATTGGGTATTTATTTGTTTTTAAGGTTTGATTGGGGAACAATGGCTTAAATATTTATGGGTATTTCATTGAATAAAAAGGAGCACACTAAATTTGGTTATAGTTGGTTTCGTTTCTTATTCAATTTATGTTTATTTTCTTTTTTAATGTACCCTGTATTTGTAGGCCTAATTTCCTTAATAAAAATGAGTTATTTTGGTAATGTTAGAGTGTAAATATTAGTTGGAAGCATTAATAAAAAATATGAAGTAACGTCTAGTAATATATTTACTGGCTAAGGTTTGTAATAATTTATTTTCAGTTTACAAGACAAAGTTCGTTTCCTATGAATTTGGGGCATGAGGCTTAACTCACTAAAAAAAATTCTCATAAGTGGTGGTGCAAAGGCTACAACAAGTTTAGAATTTAGAAAGTTGGAGAATGGAACGAATATGTGATGGCTATGTTAAGGTAAAGGGGGTTCTGCTGGAATTTGATGTAGAGGAGTCAACTTGGATTATGTAGTTTTGAAGTTTAAGGTTGATGTAAGACCATCTACAATTCCATTCTAGTGAGATTTAACTACAATTAGATGAACTATAAACACAATATCGATGAAGGGTTTTTAGTACCGGAGAAAGCATGATGAGATCCTGGCGACCGCTAAACTAGAGCATGATATTTTATTTTATCGTTGTTTTCAAATTATTAAACTGTTGAACCTAGCATCCACTATGCCCTTACTTTTGATAAGGAAAAAAATGCTTAGCATTTGCTATGCATTTTCTCCCATAAGATTTGAAGTGAATTAAGTGTTTTAAAAAATATACCTTATGGGAAATATGTAAGGCTTGATCCCTCTATCTAGTATGCAATGAAGCTATTGTCTCCATCAGGTACATTCCAGCCAACTAGATATAATCATAATCAATGAAAAACACTAGCAATCCAAAGTTGTAAAGATAGTATTTGTAATGACTGTAATGGTGGGAGCCTCGCGGTCACTCAGCTAGGTTGCAATTTATTATTTTATCAAAATTTTCAATAAAAATAAATTTTTGAAAGTATCATCTAATGTGTCGTTACTTTCGATAAGTAATGAAACTAAGTGTTACGTAGAAAAATTTTATTTTATGAAATGTAGTGAAGAGGGTCTTACTTATGTTTAGGAAAAGTGTAATCCCTCATGTTTATTTTTGATAGCTTGTTGTGGAACTTCCCACCTACCACTACACTTAAAATATCATACTTATAGTATTTATAGACATTTAGACATAATGAATAAAGTATGTCTAATATACATATATTTCACATTGTCTTATATAAAAAATGATGAGCTATCTCTAGCTCCGTTAATGTGATTTGTTGCTCAAATACTCTCCTCAAAATACCAAACATTAGATCTTCTGACCTCTATCCTTTAAACATGTTCATTAGTCTTGTTACAAGAATCTAATCATCACTACTACAGGATGACCAATATACACATAGTCTTGTAAAATAAAAAATCCCAAGATACCGCAAACTCTCTTCGAAATACCAAATATTACATCTTAATGTCCTCCGTGGTTTATCATTAAAAAGGTGTAAAAGGATTAAAAATTGTTTTAGGTTGTTCTTTTACCTGTTAAATAGAAATCTATATGTTAGTAAAGTGTGTATTTTCTAACATTCCTATCATGCCATCGATATAATGTTATGGCTTGTCTGACACATATGTAATACTTTCAAAAGGTGCAAATGGTTTTGTATCTTTCAATGCATCATAATTCAATTTCAAACTTTTAGAAAATTTCTATTATTATTGATTTGATCCATAAAATATGAATTATTATAACCAGTTGAATGATACATAAGATGTCCTATCAAAGCCTAGCGGTCACTCACCATTAAGTTAATTACTTTGTTATGATACATAAAGAACTATAGAATTTTGTGTCTGCTATGGTACTATTTACATTCCTTAATAGAAAATGTGAGAAAAACAATTTAAAGTTTGGAAATGACCTAGTTATTAATGTATTTTACTCTAAATATAGGTAAAATGTCTTTCATTGTTCACACTCCATTTAGAACAATTCCATTCATCGCAGGAAATATTTATTAGAAGAAAAGAGATGATGAATTATTTGTGCAACTTAATTCCCTTGAAAATTACCACGTCAACTTGTGGTTGTTTTTTGTTATAGATGACAATCATGAGGAAGTTGGTATTGTTCTATCATCAAAATTTATTGATTTGGGGACAACACGTGTCTAGGTGGAACACTTTGACTTTGAAAATAATAAGTATCTTATTCTAGATATGGATTTAGATGTTTATTTGTTTAGGAAATGGGAAATGCATGCCTCCGTAAACAACAAACCATATTCATGTTCAAAATATGGTTGGAATTTGGGGATTCTAACAGATTTTGACAAAACTGATTGTTTAAATGTAGAAGTCATTAAAATGGTATATTTACAACATTCAGAAAATTGTATAGAAATGAGGAAATATCTTCTGTTTGTCATTTTTTTCATAGAAAAGTTTTTCTTTCACCTCCAAAACATGCCAAGTTGTTTACTATGTTGAGGCGAACATATTTGACTAAATTAGAGATAGACACATCTAAATAAAAATTGCATGGGTTGAAAAGGAATACTAAATCAACTGGGTATTTTTAGGCTAGTGTAATAGCAACAACATTTTATTCTTATTGCTGGAGAATAAAATGAGAACAAAAGAGAGAAAAAGCTCTACATTATTTGAGAAATAAGCATCCAGATAATATTGTATTGACATCCTACAGTGAATCCAATGTATTAAAAAAAATTAAATTACATGAATCACACTACCTCTAGTTGTCTGTATTATTGGGTGAAGAGAGCAATGGAAAAATAAAATTTGATTCCCATATTGGGGAAAAAATGGAAAAATGGAAAAAATATCATGAGGTGGAAGAAGTTTTTCCCGTTGCCAATAAGATAATATTAGACAACTATGTGATGTCACTGGAAGGAAATATACCAGCAAGGGTGAAAGTCACATAATTTTTTTACAGTAAATGTGCATATCCATTCCAGCTTCCATCAACTTTATCAGCTATTCGTTCGACTAATCCTTTCAATGTTGAATGTGTGATCACTAATTTTTGAAATTTGACTAGCGATATTTCTTCCAATGTCATAATGGATCTTCTAACAGTTATTGAAACTAGTGTGCTAGATTGTATTATTATTGTTCTAATACCAACTGATTATTCAAATGTGTTAAGGGATATAGTAAAAAGATACATGGAAAAGGTTAAAGACATTGGAGTATCAATTCTAGATGGATGCTACAGACTCTATGATAACAATGGGATATTCAAAAGTTTGTGTCTTATGTACACAATATCTTGTGTGCACAACCGCGACAATAACGATGATTATAGAGAAGAGGTAACTATGGATTGGATGGAGAAACTGCCAAAAAAATTGGTAACTACAATCAAAATTGGCCTATAAGGAAACATCCATCATTTTCTTTGTGAAAGATCGTATGAGTTCTGGGTTGAGATGTTCACTTGATGTTGTTCTGTAAATTCTCTAGTACTAGTGCTTTACGATGGTAATGTCACACTCAATGCATTTGTGGATTCCAAACTATCTGCCATTTTTATTGTTGAGACACATAGTCAAGTGATGTTTTTGAAACATTACTATTCTCATATGAAGAAAGGTTCGTCTCCGAAAACAACTTCAATAAGTGAATTTTTTAATGTATTTTAACCTAAATATGTTACTTATACAATTATTGTCGGGCCTTGGATTATTGGCTGAGTACCAAAGGGTGCATGAGTGCACAAGACTAGTAAGAATAAGGGCACGTGGGGAGAAGAACGCATGACAAGGGTTTAAGAAGGGTTTAGGAGAAACTAGGGTGCACACGCAAGGAAATACACATGATCTAAGGACTTAGCCATATTCAGTGTTCTGGAGGCACTTGAGGAAAAACGTGACCTGAGTAGGCATGCTGAGTGGATAAGGTGCTAGCTTGGGGACTTGGTGGTCAAGGAAAGAATATTCCATGTATGGAATATTCCTACAAAGACATAATTACAGAAAGTGGAGAGATCAGAGAAAAATAAGCATGCACTATTGGAGGACCACATTGAAACTTGGCATCCGATCTGCTCCTAAAGAAAGGCATGGTAGTGGGTGTTGATCCTATAAGAAGAGATTCTTAGATAGAAGAAGACACGCAGAGATAGAGAGAAAAAGGCATAGAGAGAGAAAAAGGCATGAAGAGAGATAGATGAAGGCATGAAGAGATAAACCAAGACATAGAGCATGGGAAGAACGAAGCTCTGTAGGGAATACTAGGAGGCCCTAAGAGTTGGGGTTCTCATTAGAGGATTGTAGGAATGTTAACATGTCTATGGGATGGGTTTGTAAAAATTTTTCAATAGACAAAGAATAGCTAGGACCTCTTATATATGGGTTAGATCCATGTCTTGATACATTTGGTTGGATATGACCCTTTTTAAATGTAATTTGGTTGCTGAGACTATGATCAATATAAATATATGGCCCTATTCTAAAAATTTGGTTAAAGGGTGTAAACCCTAGTGTTATTTCCTTATATTTTATGACAAATATGTTCTTTTTATTTCATGCCATGATCTCTCTCTTGTTATTAAATACTTGGGTATAAGGATATGATAGCTCATGTTGTGTTTTTACATGAATATTCACTTCTCTGCAGCTAATCCTTTAACAATGGCAAGATATTTTCACAATGCTCACATAAAGGAGGGGCTCGACACCCGCGCATGCCTTGGGTGAGTACCCAACACCCATTGGGTGATAGGCCAGTGTGTATGGGATTATAAATTTATACTAAGGGTACATGAAAGATGACTACATCTCAATTTCGTTGCTAGGACCTCTTTTCGAAGTTGTTTTGAGAATGATGCAGGATGACAGAGCGCTTGACCTTGGAAAGTGTCGAAGCATGGTTTAAGGGCATGGAGGAAGATTTTTCTCAGAGATTTAGTACTGGACCTAAGTTTGATGCACACAAATGGGTAGAAAATCATCTGTATCATGAGCTATATGAGACCTTCTTTTGTTTCTTTCCAATATATTTTTATGAATGAATTTCTACGTATGCATCTAGATCAAGATGGTATTATAGATCACACATGTGGACCCAAGATGAATATTAGAGGCTGCAAGATGTTGACTAGACTTGGATATGTGTTGTTGATCATTGGTGTAAATGATTGTTGACTAGTGATAGCTTGGAATATGTTATTTCTACGTATTCTTGTCCTGAGGTTGCTGAGTTTGAATTATTAAGGGAGTCTAGAAGATTTTTTCTGCATGCTATCCCTTTAGCTATGAAGATCCTGATCATTACCCTGAGTTTGAAATCATTTCATTTAGCTGGATAAGCTCCTTATGAGCATTGGGCAAGGAAGCTAGGGTGGAGAAATATGGTAGACATTATGACTAAAAGAGAGAGAGAAGAGACGACTCAAGTATAGCAAAGTGCGTGAAAGGGAGTTGGCTAGATAATGCGAGGTTGTGGGAGTGATGGATTTATGGAGGTAGACATTATGGGAAGGAATTGAGGTTCACGCAGAGGATGTGGAGCCTTGGCAGTTTGTGCTACCCCATCTCGGCAAACACAGAAGAGAGATCCCTTTAGCTTCTGATGATATTTTTTCACTTTGAGAAAGGAGAGCCATTGGTGTGCATCTAAATCTACCTAGTGACCAACCCCTAGCACTTAGTCTTCTCAGTAAAGAGATAAGTATTGCTAACATAGTGTATATTGGTAGGAGTGACTGATCTTCACCTAAGAGGTATAATTTATCATTTGGTACATCTATGACTGCACAATCATTCCCTGTGTTTGGAGGGATATTGTCTAGAACAATGTTTGGGCAATGTGTAGGTACACAAATTTTTGGTATCACATCTAAAAGTGGCACGGGACACACATATGGTAGCGGTGAAATATCACAAGTTGTTGGCGTGAAGTTCACTTGGACATTGGGGACACCAGGTGCGACCACTTCAGGGACATTATTGGCTACAGGGGGTGGATATGGGGGAGTCAGAGCTGGAGAACCTGGTGGAATTGGTGGATCTAGAGGATCTGGAGGATCTGGCGGGTCAGGAGGGATAGGACCTGGTGGATCTGGTGGTGGAGGTCACACTAGAGGAAATCAAGGTTCTAGATCAAGCGGACAAGGACCTTAACTACCTCAGCAAGTATTTTTTGAGATTTCTGTACACCTACCACACTACAAAGGTGTTGAGGATGTTGCAGAGCATGTTCACAAGTGTGAGCTACTATAGTGCACAAAGGGAATCACTACCCTAGATTATAAGGCAAGTCACTTTGTAACAACATTATAAGGATGCACCATAGTTGGTACCGAAAGTATTAACCCTAATAGACAGTGATAGATTACATTGCATTGTGGAATGCCTTATTGGCTGAATTTCATATCCCTGAGTTTGAACAGAAGAGCATCAATGCGTTGAAGGAGATCTGACAAGGTATGGAAAAGAGTGTGCAGGAGTATGACACACATTTTAAGACTCTCTTGTCAAAGTTATCTTATGATATTCATCCTTACCAACATGCTCAGTGGTTTTTTTTAGGGTTGATAAAATCTTTCAGGAGATCACTTTCGAATAAGAATTTTATAGACCCACATGAGGTCTTTAAAGATGCCCTGTGCACTAAGGCTGTTGAAAGCGTATATACCAGTGTTAGAACTTTTCTTGAGGCTCATATTACTACAGTGGCCAAGTAGCTGGAGAAGCTATCTGTGAACATGGTGCTTGAGACTCACAGTGGCCTATGGTGCATAGATTGTTAGGTAGAAGGTCATATAAAGGAAATTCACCCACAAAAATCGATGCGTGCCATGAAAGTAGACTGTGATATTTTCTATGGAGATCATGATGCAAGTAGGTGCCCACTGCTGCAGTGTGCGATCTGCAAGAATGTGTCTTACTATTGAAGAAATTTCACCTCTACTACTCAAGACACCAAGGATTGCAGATTGATTGACAAAATACATGACTCCATTGATATTAGTGTGTTCCAGACCATCCTCACAAACAATTCCAAGGATTATGGTCGTCACTATGAAGGGCGTATAGATAGAGGAGTGCGTGGAAGAGGCTTCTGAGGAGGATTTCATGGCCTTGGAAACTACAGAGGAGGAAGAAGTGAGTTCCCATGTGGAACCTCTTACCATTTTGGGTCTATGAAGCACTATAAGTGTGAATGCTCTGATCTATTACAAATCTCCTGGTGTGGAAAGAAGCATAAGTATCAGGAGTGTCTAAAGCTATTTGAACATATGAGCTAGCAGCACTGGGAGGAAAAAGGCATTAGGATGGTAAGTGTGAGGAAGGATAATTCCCAATGGATGCCAACAGTAGTGCGTAAGTCATAACTAGATCATGTACTAGTTATGACATGAGCTAAGGCTGCGCATGCAAGGGAAGTACCAAGGTAGAGGCCACTGGTTGTTAGAGAAGAAGTGGTGCATGGAAAATATCTGGGCCCTACTCATCAAAAGGAGGTGTATCAAGAAACCATGGATGTGATTCAGAGCCTACAATGAGAGATCTTGTGCCTCAAAGAGTAGTCAAAAAAGTTAGAGAAAAGGAAGAATGCTGAGGCTTCAAAGAATGATCTAGATTGGGTTAGAGAAGTATGCAAAATGTTGAGGCAAGATAATATCATCCCCTTACTAGGAGAGTAGTTATGGGAGAAGGTACTGTGCACTAGAGGAGGGTGTGAGAGGCATGTTTTGCAAGCTAACCTTCATCCCCACAACCTTGATTATGACAAGGATATTACCTTGAATGTTGTTGTATATGGGTGGTTTCTGAGAAATATTTTGATTGGCATGGGCACAAAGGTGAATGTCCTCACTCTAGATGCATGGCATCAAATGGGAAGGCCCCCATTATAGCCATCTTAGAATGTATTGTATATGGCTAACAAGACAAAGGAAATTCCCATTAGTGTCTTGAAGGAAATTGTTATCACTATCCAAGGGGTGAAGTTCACTAGAGATTTTTAAGTCTTGGTGCTAGCCGAAGGAGAAAAATTTTCAGCATTACTTGGGCACCCCTGGTCTTATAAGAACAATGAGGACCTACGGTTCAATGAGGGATACATAAGTTTTGAAAATAAGGAAGAACGGGTTATCATCCCCTTGACCGATGAGAATTCTACACCCTATATTGAGCCCTTGGGAGAAGAAGTTCTTGATAGGATCTATATATGCTCCATCAGGGACCCTGAGGTTATTAAACCTATGGAAGGAGTTATTCAGTTTGAAGACACTCAATCCCTGAGTGATACAACTAGTGTGGCATGTGATAATTGGGTGCACAAGACTTATGCGTTAATTGAGTGATAGTTAAGAGGCTCTATTACAAGGGTCATAAAGGTGTGCTCAATCAAGTGCGTAGGAGGAAATAAGTTGCCAAGTTACTCTTGAGGGACCAACCCTGATAATTTCTTATGAGAAATGGAGGCTCAGTGGAGAAATGAGGTTGAAAAAAGAGGGATGCTCGGCTATAAATTTATTGGGACCATAGCGCGTTGGTGGGAAACACATCACAATAGCCTTCTAGAGTGGTACGGGGTAAGAATCATGTTCTCTGTTAGGTTCTCCTAAAGCAATGCACCCACTGCAATACAAGACTACCATGGGAAGGAACCCACCTCGTTTCACATCCAAGCATGTGAGAAAGCATGGATGGGAGGTGTAGAGGACTTACCACCTTCTTTATGGGTATATGAGTTATATTCTACCTTACAAGGATGTGCGCATGCATGGTATATTCACTCTAAGATATGCCGCTAGATAGGAAATTGGCAAGAGTTAACGATCGACCTCCTTCAAGATTTTGAGTATCAGAGTACTAAACCATCAGTGGATAAGGTGTTACAGGTTGTTAAGTTCCTAATGATGGGAGATAGTGCCATGGTAGAAGATAGAATATTGGAGTTATTGCGTGAACATAGTTTGGAACCGCACTTTGATGAGGAAGAGTTAGAAGAAGTGCTGTTATCCAAATTCAAACCCCCAGGGTTAATTCGATAACATACATCAGAATTCTCAAGTCCCAGGCAAATTGATTGATCCAGGGCAAAAAATCATGTTTCTAGGGTCCCCTCACATTTTTCTAACTCTCCTGTCCAGGTTGAAAGGAGCAAGCTCTGAGAAAATGTGAAAAGATTGCAGAAAATAAGCTTGGGCCAGAAAAAATTGTGAAAATTGGCTAAGTCCTAGTCCTCGCAACAGTCGGGACATTTGGGACATCAAGGCACGGTTCGGCCGAAACACCTCCAGGTGGCCCGCGAAGCACTGGGACATCTGGGACAAAAAATGGACGCGAAGGGCGCGAACCGGCCGGTTCGGGCGAAAAGGAAAATTTTAGCAAAGGGACAACCGGGCCGTCGGGACACGCAGGACGTGGACAGCCGGTTCGGCCGAAGGAGAAGAAAATTGACTAACTGCTTGGGACATTTGGGCCTTGAGGGCATGAACTGCCCGGTTCGGCCGAAATGGAGAATTTTCACACTAAGCAGTTGGGACATCTGGGCCGCGAGGACGCGAAGGACGTGAAAAGGTGAAGCGGCCGAGAGAAAAGGAAGCCCATTTCGGGTGGTTCAGAAGAATTTTTCCCAGACAGTCCAGGACAGTTGGAACAAATGTACGTGAAGGACGCGAACCAGCCAGTTCGGCCGAAACGAGGAACTTCAGCACTGGGACAGTTGGGACAAATGGACGCGTGGGACGCGGATAGCCGAGAAACTCGAGGGCCAATCAGATCATGACACGTGTCACCGGCAGAAAAGGGACATGGAAGCCCATTTTGGGTGGATCAGGAAGTTTTTTGTCCCACGAAGCACTGGGACATCCGGGACAAAAAGACGCGAAGGGCGCGAAAAGCCGGCAGACCCGCGGACCAATCAAATCGCAACACGTGTCACAAGGGAGAAAGTCCAAAAGTCAAAGGGCGAGGTTTCAAGCACTGACCCAAGCCAATAAAAAGAGGACACATGTCCAACGAAGCAGAGAAGGAGAGAGAATCACGCGACCAATCAATGCATGCCACGTGTCATCCAGGTGGCAGAGCACGGGAAGAAATTTAAAAATCCGTTTTCGCCTGATGTGTGCCCTAGATCTTCAGATCAACATATCTTTTGATCCAGAGCTTGGATTGGCACGTTCTTTATATCAACAGAAAGCTTGTGAAATTCTCTACATGATTCTGGGGTTAATCTTGAGTTTTGGTGTAGTCTGGAGAGATAAAATAGAGAAATGGCTCTGACACGTGTTCATGGCCAGAAGTGACATTCCAGCGACCAGATTTAATGCAGAATGGGTCGCATTCTCCTGTAATCTAGTCAAAATGATAGGGTATGGGTTTGTAAGGTCCCCCATGCCATTTTAATGCACCTGTAGTCAAGAAGGGATGGGCTCCCATGCTTTTGTACGTTTTCTGTCCCCTGGGCTCGACCCATGCAATGTAAAAGCCAGATTTGGCTCATTTTGGAAAGGGGGGAACAATTTTTGACATAGCAGACTTCTTCTTTCAGCTCCAGCAAGTGACTGAAGCAAGGATCAGACCTCTCCAAGGATTGTAATAGTTTTCTTTTACCTCTCTGAGGGTGTAATGTGTGTTTTTGACATTGAAATGATAATGCAAGCTCTGTGAATGGGTTTCAATCCTCTGTTTGTATTATTTGCTTCATTTCAAATACTAAATTATACCTTATCAGTCTGTGTATGTTTTATGCTGTGAACTTTGATCTGTGTCTATTTGCATGACAAATATGTTTCACCACTCCTTTTGGTGCATCACCATCTTTAGTTAGTTTCAATTTTTGCACTTCTATCCCTGTCTCCTTGCAGTTTAGAGTAGGATTAGGATCTGAACCTCTGTAGTTTTACAAAAATATAGATCTAAATCAGAGGAGTTTGAGGAACCAGCCTCTAATCTGGAGATTCCTCTCTCAGTTTCACAAGTCCCCACACTTGGAGAGAGGTTTCCATGTTGTGCAATCACACTGGATGCTAGAGTGATCAACCTAGAAGCCTGATCTGCATCCAGGGGTGCTGTGAGTCTGCAACAACAGTTTTGGCACACCCGGTGGGACACTAGAGGTCTCATTTTTATTGCAGCAAAGTTGATATGCATCTGCTGTAGTTTTCTTGCTTATAAGAGCTATTATTTGCATATCTGGCGACTCCAAGGGGAAGAATCAACTGGTTTCAGCAGTGCAGGCCTGAAAACTCATGAGAAGAATCACCACAAGGTCAAGAGTTGGAGAAGAAGAAGTGCTGTTTGAATACCTGCAGTTATCTCCAAGAAGAAGGCAAAGAGGAAGAAGGATTCAAAGGTCTCCATCTCCACCAAATAGAACTCTCTCAACTCCTCCACCTGGTAGGCCTTTCATTCAGTCAACAAGGGTTTTAAGACCGATTAGAATGGCTCAGAACAATCCCTACGTCAACTTCACAGGCAGCAGCCCACTTGCTCTCAATGCACAACATCCAGTTCCTATTGCAGCCTTGAAGAACATTCCCTACTTCACTGGAGAGAATCAGACTACTCCAGGTGATCATGTTAAAGATATTGCTAACCTTTGTGCAATCCATGAAATCAATGAAATGCAAGTGGCTGTCAAGTTACTGGCATCTTCATTCAAGGGTAAAGCATTGCAATGGTTTAGGAGCCTTGGAGCTAGTTCTATCACAAACTGGAATCAGCTGTGTATTGCACTTCACGAGCAATTTGGAGAGAAGGGAGACAACTTGTCTCTTTTGGAGCAGCTGACAACTATCAAGAGAGCCCCCAACGAGCAGCTGACTGACTTCAACTTCAGATTCCAAAGGTCTTGGGATAGGATTCCAGTGGAAGTCAGGCCAACAGCAGATGGTGCTTTTCTATATTACCTTTAAGCTTTGAATTCTGATATTTCTATGTTGATTCAATCTATGGGAGGCACAACCTTACCTGCTGCTTATAGCATTGCCATTAGAGCCGAAAACTGTCTTATTCAAGCTGGTAAACTGGCTCCTAGGCCTCCCATGCCCTTGTATCCAAACTTAGAAAATCCAAGCACTAGTCAAGCACCCACTTTGGCTCTTGTTCCCACCCCTAGAAATCAAAGTTCAAGTGAAACTTCTACTTCATCCTCTAGTGCTTCAAATGAACTCCAAGAGGTCATGAAGCAATTGCAAAACCTGGGAAATGAGCTAGTTACTCTCAAGAGGCAGCAAGCCCAAGGTTTCAGACCTTCTTATCAACTACAAGCTCAGCCTAATAGGCAACCATACCAACCAAAAAGACCACCTAATCCAGCTACAAATATGAATCAAAATCAAAGCCAAGCAAGGCCTCCTACCAATAGACCATTCCAGCCCTATAATCCAAATGCCATATCTACCTCTAAGGCATTAGTGCCAACACAGAACAACATTGCTCAGGAATATGATTGGTGCTTTCCATGCAATGAGCCTCATAACCAATCCATGTGCTTCAATGGTGCTCTCAATCAAGCATTGATGGTGACAACTACTGGTGTAGAGGGTGAGGGCAGTCAAGGAAACAGCCAACAACAAGAAACATTCCAACAGCAATCAGCCCCAAATGACACCACATTGGTGAACTGGCAAGCAGAAGATTTTTGTGGCATGAATCAAATAGTTTCTCAAGGTGTTGCAGCCAACACAAGGTCAAAGAGGAGAAATTTGGGTGAAGAACAACCATTAGCCCCAGCCAATCCACAACCTTCCACGGCTCCACAAATGATTGGCAAGCAAAGTCTAGTTTCAAGTGCACAAGGGCAGCCAAGAACAACCCCTAGGCCAACTCAAATTCCAGCTGTTGCTGCCCACGTGCAAGGGGTGAATGTACTAACCAAGGGACAACAAAACGATACTTCATCCCCATTCAATATCATTGAAAAGATGAAGAAGACTAACGTCAATATATCAATGTGGGAATCCCTATCCATCCCAGGACAAAGAGATTTGCTACAAGCTGCCATGAAGGACTGGTCAACTTCAAACCAACAGGTCCAAATGCAAGAGAAGGTACTCACAAATGCTGCCCAGCCTGAAGGAAATCATGGAAGACAGCAAGGTAAAATGTTGAAGCCCCCTCCTTTCTATGTTTCATTAATCATTGGGGATAAACTAGTACACAATTACATGATTGATTCTGGGGCAAGTAGCTCAGTGATGCCCAAGCAAATAGCTGATCAGCTGGGTCTCCAATATGAAGTAATATCTAAAGGGGTAGTGCAATTGGATGGGACAGTAGTAGAAACCGTGGGAGTAATTAAAGGTTTGAATCTTACCTTGCATACATGCCCCAACGTTACCGTTTTACAAGATGTGTCAGTGATAGATTTGCCACCACTCTTTGCCCTATGTTTATCAAGGGATTTCACAGCCAAAATTGGAGGCTACTTATCTGCTGATTGGTCACACATGTTGTTCAGAACAAGATATGGTACTAAGGTCACAATCAGATCCGAACCAATTGCAAACTTTCATATTGAGCCTCATACTCCAAGCCAAATCAATGCCAACTGTTCAGCATTTGATCAAGAAGATTATCCAAGCACTGACGAGGCTGACACCAAGGTTGGAAGCATCCCAGATCTAACTCTGGATGAATGGGCAAACAAGGTACATGCTTTTGATCCTTATCAAGAAGTAGAAGAATTTGAGCTGGGGGTTTATTGTTTACATGAAGAGGATCAACCTCTCCCCAGCATCACCAAGCCAGATCATAAGGACAAGAATGAAGTATGGCAATTGTTCTTTGATGGATCAAGGAGTAGGCAAGGTGCAGGAGGAGGAGCTATGCTTGTTTCACCTCAAGGCATCAAATATTATTCAGCTTTTCGCTTCCAGTTTTCTTGTTCAAACAACACAGCTGAATATGAGGCCTTGATTCATGGACTTCATTGGGCTAGGAAAAAGGGCATAAATAACTTGCAGGTGTTCGGGGATAGTGAGCTGATCGTCAATCAAGTCAGGGGACAACATGCTACAAAGAATGACCTGCTGAAGAACTACAAGAATAGGGTATGGGACCTCATTGAGGATTTCAAAGCTTTCAACATCGTGTCCATACCCAGGAAGAAAAATGAAGCCGTGGATAGGCTCGCAGCAGTTGGAGCAACGTTTGATGTGGTTGACAACATCAAAAGGGAAAAAACACAGCCACATATCCATGTGATTGTGAGGCCAGCAGTTCCAGATAATAATATAAGCTGGCAGGTGTTTGAGAACGATCAACAGATCGTCAATTTTTTACAAGAAGAAGCTGAATTCTCAGCTAGGAATCAGGACAGACTAGAGCAGCAGTATGGGGATCAAGTAGTGCAGCTGCGGTCAAACAAGCTTCCCAAGGGTTTAGTAACGTTGGAGTCTATCTTCAACCCTAATGACCAGTTCCATAAGGAAAAGGCTAACATACAGATCAAGAGAGAAGATTCAGAGCCAATTCCGGTTGGGGAAGGCAAAACACTTCAAATTGGTAAAGCGGCCACTGAGCAGGAGAAATCAGATTTCATACAGCTTTGCCAAGAATTTCCAGATGTCTTCGCTTGGAGCTATGAAGATTTGAGAGGATTCAATCTAAATTTGGCACAACATACCATAGAATTGGATCCAGATGCTAAGCCCATCAGGTAGAAGCAGAGACCTGTTAACCCTCACATTGAGCCTCTAATGAAGAAAGAGCTAAATAAGCTAATAGAGGCAAGCATTATATTCCCGATCAAGCACTCAAGCTGGGTTGCTAACTTGGTTCCGGTCAGGAAGAGGAGCGGAGAAATCAGGTTGTGTGTGGACTTCCGAGACCTCAATAGGGCATCTCTCAAAGACCATTACCCACTTCCTTCAATGGAACAAATATTGCAAGTAGTATCCGGTTCGGAGAGATTCTCTCTCCTAGATGGCTACTCAGGGTATAATCAGGTAATGGTGAAGGAAGAAGACCAGTTCAAGACGGCTTTCACCACCAAATGGGGGACCTATGCCTACAAGAAGATGCCATTTGGGCTATCAAATGCTGGGGCCACTTTCCAAAGGGCAATGGATATGGCATTCAAGGGGTTGATCAACAAAATAGTTTTGATATATCTTGATGACATCACTGTGTTCTCCAAAAATGCAGTGGATCACCTTTTTCATCTGAGGCAGGTATTTCAGAGATGTAGAAAATTTGGGGTATCATTGAATCCCAAAAAATGCATATTCCTGGCTCACGAGGGGAAACTTCTAGGCCATATTGTCTCGAAAGAGGGACTGGCAATTGATCCAGAGAGGGTTGAAGCCATAAGAGCACTACCATTGCCAAGTCATAAGAAGGCCCTTCAAAGCTTCTTAGGAAGGATCAATTTTGTCCGCAGGTTTGTTCCAAACTTTGCAGCCCTTGTCAAGCCCATCACCAAAATGTTAAAGAAGAGCATGGCTTTTAAGTGGACAGCAGAAGGCAAGGAGAGCTTCGAAGCAATCAAAGAAGCTATCTCTCAGGCACCAACTCTCATCAACCCAGACTTCTCCAAGGATTTCATCCTCTATGCATTTGGAGGTGATGACACTATTTCTGCCATTCTAGTACAGCAGAACAAAGATAATGATGAGCAGTCGATTGCCTTTTTCAGCCAGAGCCTAGATGACTGCGAGGTGAGGTACTCTTTTATTGAAAAGCATGTACTTGCAGTAATCAGAAGCTTGAAGAAATTCAAGCATTTAGTCTCAAACAACAAGGTCCAGTTGCTGGTCTCACATGCTGGAGTTAAGGACTTCCTCCTCAATAAGGATTTGAATGAGAAAAGGGCAGGTTGGATCACCCGTGTCATGGAATATGATATTGATATCAAGATCACCAAGCTGGTAAGAGGGAAAGGACTGTGTGAGCAGCTGGTTTTGGGGAAGCAAAAGGAAGTATGCAACGAAGAAGAGGCTGTTTTGACAGTCCAGGACAGCCATGAGCCAAGTGGCAATCAAGAAGAAGACAATGCTTCCCCCACTCCTTGCTGGACCCAAGGTATTATGCACTTCCTAGACATAGGCCTATGCCCTCCAGAGATGAACAAAACCCAAAGGAGACATTTCAGATTGCAGGCTGTCCCGTATGCCATAGTTGATGGAGTTTTGTTCAAGAAAGATGTACATGGAGTGCTGCTGAGATGCATTAGCACAGGTCAGATTCAAAGGGTGTTGGAAGAGTTTCATGGTGGACCAGCTGGTGGTCATTTTGCACCAAGAGTGACAGCTCTAAAAATCATGAAGGCTGGTTATTATTGGCCTAAAATCTTCAGTGATTGCTATGCATGGATCAAGAGGTGTAAGAATTGTGCATTCTTCACAGGAAAAGAGAGACTTGCTGCCCTTCCATTGCATCCAATCTTAGTTGACCAGCCATTCATGCAATGGGGTTTGGACTTCATTGGAGTCATTAATCCCAATTCAAGCCAAGGGCACAGATGGATTTTGACAGCCACAGACTACTTCACCAAATGGACAGAAGCAGTAGCACTCAAAGAGGAAAATGAGTCTAGCATCTTAGACTTTTATGAGGGAATAACAACCAGATTTGGTGTACCTGCTACAATAATCTCTGATAATGCATTGGCATTCATTGGATCTAAGGTGACTGAGTGGGCTGTCAAGAACGGTATTTACCTAAGCACTTCATCGAACTATTACCCTCAGGGTAATGGCCAGGCTGAATCTACAAACAAGAACTTGTTGAGGATCATTAGGAGAACTCTTGATGAGAATCAGAGGTCTTGGCATACCAAGCTGAAATCAGCCTTATGGGCTGATAGGATCACTCCCAAAAGATCCACAGGTAACTCTCCATTTAGGCTTGTCTATGGAAGAGAGGAAATCTTGCCCATGTCACTTGAGTTGCCAATGTTGGAACTCATGAATCAGCTGGAGTTACTTGAATTTGAGCCCATGGAGGTGAGATATGCAGAGTTGATGGAGCTGCAAGAGATCAGAAACCAGGCATCCCAAGTAATGGAAAAGGATCAAGCTTTGATCAAGAAGACCTTTGATAGAAAGGCCAAAGATAGATCTTTTCAAGTTGGAGATCTAGTGTTGAAATGGGATGTGGACAGAGCAAAACCGGGAAGGCATTCGAAATTTGATGCCATTTGGAGTGGCCCATACATGGTCACAAAGTGCAAGAACAACAATGCTTTCCAATTGGCCTCATTGGATGGTGAAGAACTGCAGATTCAAGTCAATGGAATCTATCTCAAGCGTTGATTCTAGAGGGAAGTTCACTACCTCTGTAAATACTAGATTATATTTTCTTTCCTCCAAGTGCTTGTGCACATTGTTTTGTTGTAGGTTATTTTTGTTTTCCCTAAGTGCTTTGGCACAACTTGCTGTCCATGGAGATGTTTTGCAGTCCTTGCTTTCATCAGGTGACATTCCATCTTCCTCCTTGCACATTCTGAGTCAGTTAGGGTTCTAAACAGAATATTTGATGACTCCATGCCCAATGGACTGCTTCAGGCAACTGGTCTTTTCATCTAGCAGGCAGATGACCCCGCTGAGTCACCAAATTGTTATCCAAATTCACCCCCCCAGGGTTAATTCGATAACATACATCAGAATTCTCAAGTCCCAGGCAAATTGATTGATCCAGGGAAAAAAAATCATGTTTCCAGGGTCCCCTCAGATTTTTCTAACTCTCCTGTCCAGGTTGAAGGGAACAAGCTCTGAGAAAATGTGAAAAGATTGCAGAAAATAAGCTTGGGCCAGAAAAAATTGTGAAAATTGGCTAAGTCCTAGTCCTCGCAACAGTCGGGACATTTGGGACATCAAGGCGCGGTTCGGCCGAAACGCCTCCAGGCGGCCCGTGAAGCACTGGGACATCCGGGACAAATGGACGCGAAGGGCGCGAATCGGCCGGGCGAAAAGGAGAATTTTAGAAGAGGGATAACCGGCCATCAAGTGCGTGGGACGTGGGGAGCCAGTTTGAAGGAGAAGAAAATCAACTAACTACTCAAGACATTTGGGCCTTGAGGACGCGAATCACCCGGTTCGGCCGAAATGGAGAATTTTTGCACTAAGCAGTTGGGACATCTTGGCCGTGAGGACGCGAAGGACGCGAAAAGGTGAAGCGGCTGAGAGCAAAGGAAGCCCATTTCAGGCGGTTCGAGAGAATTTTTCCCAGACAGTCTGGGACAGTTGGAACAAATGTACGCGAAGGACGCGAACCGGCCGGTTCGGCCAAAACGAGGAACTTCAGCATTGGGACAGTTGGGACAAATGGATGCGTGGGACGCGGATAGCCGAGAAACCCGAGGGCCAATCAGATCATGACACATGTCACCAGTAGAAAAGGGACATGGAAGCCCATTTTGGGTGGATAGGAAGTTTTTGTCCCATGAAGCACTGGGACATCCGGGACAAAAAGACGCGAAGGGCGCGAAAAGCCGGCAGACCCGCGGACCAATCAAATCGGGACACGTGTCACAAGGGAGAAAGTCCAAAAGTCAAAGGGCAAGGTTTCAAGCACTGACCCAAGCCAATAAAAAGAGGACATGTGTCCAACAGGTAGAGAAGGAGAGAGAATCACTTGACCAATCAATGCATGCCACGTGTCATCCAGGTGGCAGAGCGCGGGAAGAAATTTAAAAATCCGTTTTCGCCTGATGTGTGCCCTAGATCTTCAGATCGACATATCTTTTGATCCAGAGCTCAGATTGGCATGTTCTTTATATCAACGGAAAGCTTGTGAAATTCTCTACATGATTCTAGGGTTATTCTCGAGTTTTGGTGCAATATGGAGAGAGAAAATAGAGAAACATATCTGACGTGTGTTCATGGCCAGAAGTGATATTCCAGCGACCAGATTTAATGCAGAATGGGTTGCATTCTCCTGTAATCCAGTCAAAATGATAGGGTATGGGTTTGTAAGGTCCCCCATGCCATTTTAATGCACCTGCAGTCAAGAAGGGATGGGCTCCCATGCTTTTGTACGTTTTCTGTCCCCTGGGCTCGACCCATGCAATGTAAAAGCCATATTTGGCTCATTTCTGAAAGGGGGGAACATTTCTTTGGATAGAAGACTTCTTCTTTCAGCTCCAGCAAGTGACTGAAGCAAGGATCAGACCTCTCCAAGGATTGTAATAGTTTTCTTTTACCTCTCTGAGGATGTAATGTGTGTTGTTGACATTGAAATGATAATGCAAGCTCTGTGAATGGGTTTCAATCCTCTGTTTGTATTATTTGCTTCATTTCAGATACTAAATTATACCTTATCAGTCTGTGTATGTTTTATGCTGTGAACTTTGATCTGTGTCTATTTGCATGAAAAATATGTTTCACCACTCCTTTTGGTGCATCACCATCTTTAGTTAGTTTCAATTTTTGCACTTCTATCCCTGTCTCCTTGTAGTTTAGAGTAGGATTAGGATATGAACCTCTATAGTTTTACAAAAATATAGATCTAAATCAGAGGAGTTTGAGGAACCAGCCTCTAATCTGGAGATTCCTCTCTCAGTTTCACAAGTCCCCACACTTGGAGAGAGGTTTCCATGTTGTGCAATCACACTAGATGCTAGAGTGATCAACCTAGAAGCCTGATCTGCATCCAGGGGTGCTGTGAGTCTGCAACAACAAGTGCATCTTGAGCACGCATGCATGGAGAAAGAACAAGGAAATATGGTCTATGTGATATATGGTAAAGAGATGGAGAGTTTGGATATTAACCATACTAAAGGTATGTGTGAAGTTATTGATAGTGCTAATGATCAAGCACGTGCCCACCATGAACTCCTCAAAACAAAGAAGGCTATGATTGTAGACTATTGGTCTGAGAAGGAGGTTTCAAATATCATTGAACTCTTGCATGAGTTTCAGGACTTATTTCCACACGGAAACCATGAAATTAAAGGTGTTAACCACTCTTTGGGAGAAATGAAGATCAATTTAAAGGAGGGTGTGTGCCCGATTTGGAAGAGGACTTATCGAATGAATCTGAATATCTACATTAAGATCAAGGAGGAAATAGAAAAATGGATCACTTTGGGCATCATTGAAGTTGTGGAGGAATCAAAATGGGTATACCTCATGGTCATCAACATTAAAAAGGATGGAAGGATAAGGATCTGTGTTGACTACAGGGACTTAAATGTGGTATGTGTAACTGATCCCTTTCCAACCCCTTTTATTGAGGAAATCCTAAAAGGAGTGGCTGGGCGCGAACTCTATTCCTTCACGGATGGATTCTTAGGATAGCATCAAGTCAGAATTGTGAAGGAAGACTAGGAGAAGAAAATTTTCTCTACTAAATGGGGAATTTTTTCCTATATGGTCATTCCCTTTGGACTGAAGAACGCACTTGTGTTTTCACGCATAGTGGTCTAGGAATTTTAATATTTTATTCGTAAGTTCCTTCAGGTCTACCTTGATGAATGGATGGTGTATGGACTAATGAAAGACCATTATGACAATTTGAGACAAATTTTTGAGAGATGTTGGCAATTGAGGATATCCCTTAACATTAAGAAATGTGTTTTTGCTACTCCTTTTGGGACTCTGTTGGGGCATATCATATGAAAGGAAGGGTTGCTAGTGGATCTGCCAAAGTTATTGTTATTGTGGGATTGGGGGAGCCTACTAGTCAAATCGCAGTGTGCGGATTCCTTGGGCATACGAGATACTTCTGGAATTTTATCAAGGGATATGCCAAGATTTCCATGCCATTGGAGGAGTTACTAAAACACATGAGTTCCTTTCATTGGGGAGAGGCACAGTAGACATTTGACACTTTAAAGGATAGACTTGTCACTGCGCCCATATTACGGTTTCCCTCTTGGAATAAACCTTTCCACGTGCATGTTGATGCCTCAGGGACAACCATTGGAGAATTGCTAACATAACATGGTGAGGGGATTTTTTATCACCCCCTTTTCTTTACAAGTAGGAAGTTGACACTAGTAGAGAAGAACTACACCACTACTGAGCGCGAAGCACTATCAATTATCTACGTGATGCATAAGTTCAGGTAGTATCTATTGGTAAAACCCTTAATATTTTACACAAACCACATGACATTGAATTACTTGGTGAACAAGCCTATTTTACAAGGGCGCATATGTCGGTGGGTCTTGTTATTTCAAGAATTTGAGTTTACACTTATTGTGAATCCAAGAAAGATTAACTCAAGGCCTGGCCATTTATCAAGAATAGATTTAGGAGAGGATGTGCAGAGCATTGATGATGTTATTCCAGATGTGCAATTGTTTAGGTTGTGGTGTGAACCTTCTAACTTATAAGATATTGTTGTGTTTCTCAAAACGGGTGTGGCGCTAGAAGGAATGAAAAATTTGGAGAGGAAATAACTAGCCATACACTTCCCACCCTACATGCTAATTAGTGGAGACATACAAGTTACGTCATGATGAGGTTTTATGCCTATGCATGTTAGAACATGAGCATGTTGCAATCATAGAATAAGCACATGGTGGGATTGAAGGAGGGAACTATGAAGGGAATACATTAGCGTGGAAGATTCTTCTTACAGGGCTTTGGTGGGAAATTATCTACTAGGATTGCATTGAATTTTGTAAGGCCTATGACCATTATCAGTGCCTTGGAAGGCCAGGAAAAAGAGATGAGATGCCCCTGAGACCTATATCTAGTGTAAAACCATTTGAAAAATGGGCCATTGATTTTGTAGGACCAATTTCACCTACCGCACGAAGGACTGGTTCACGCTATATCATTACTTTCACTGACTACTTAACAAGATCGATAGAGGTAGTGCCGACAAGGGATTGCACAGTGGTGAAAACTACTAGATTCTTATGGGATAACATAATAAGCAAGTATGGGTGTACTTTAATCTTGACTAGTGACAGGGGTACATAGGTTTTGAATGAAACAATCAAAAATTTGTTGGTAGAGATCATGGTGGCCCATCATAAGACTACCCCATATCACCCACAAGCTATTGGAACTGTTGATACATTTAAAACGATATTAAGCCACACACTAACTAGAATTTTTGATGTGGGAAGACAAGATTGGGATGAAAAGGTATCATCCATTCTATGGGAATACAGGAAAACCTACAAGATATTGAAAAAGGCCACACCGTTTTAATTGGTGTTTGGCACAAAGGTTGTTTATTGGTTGAATTTATGCTACCATCGTTACCTATTATGCACATAGGAGGGTTAGCTGATGAACAAGAAATTCAAGAGCACATGGAGAAGTTAATGCAGCTGGATGAAAGGTGATAAATTGCTAGATGGAGTCAGAAGACTGAAAATGCATGACAAAAAGCATGACATGATAGTTATATTAAGAGCAAACAATTCAAGGTTGGGTAGATGGTCTTGCTATATGACTCCAAATTTCTGAACCATCCTGGGAAAATGAAATTCCATTGGTTAGGTCCATATATCATCTCATACATATTTGATTTAGGTGCATGCCAGTTACAAGCACTAGATGGGACAAGATTACCAGCAATTTCAATGGGAGTAGGTTGAAGCCCTATTATAAATAAGGCATTATTTCCATTTAGCCTAGGGTTTATTTTAATGCATTTTATTTTCCTTGTGTTTCCCTCTCTCATTGTTTGTTCATTTCTTTTTTTGTTGTCTTGCGCGCCTTGTGCACTGGTAGTCACTTATTATTTTTAAAAGGTTGTGTATGTGCAGAGGACCATGCATTTTTTTTTGTGTGGGGTGGAGTAATGTAAAGTAAAATGGAAGTTGGTAGAAGTTGTGTTTCAAAAGTGCATAAGTGTGGAAGAGCACACATAGAAAAGGTGGACATAAATATCTTGGTGTCAGGATAACTTTATAAAGACCACATGTAAAGGTTGAAAAGAACAGGAATAACATGAGGTGGGCGAGGGCAAAAATCAGGTTGACATAAGAAGTGCCTTCGGCGCTACAAGCACTTGCATGAAAATCTTCAGTTAGGAAGGATTTTTTACGTGCTAGAAGGTTATAGATATTTTTGTGTAGGATTTGGTGTGGGGTTGTAAGAGCGCTTAAGGTTGGATTTAGTGGCAAAATCCACCTTTATTGTAAAAGCATGTTGCTAGGTGGAATAGCATTTATCACGAGAGATGAGCGAAAAGCTATAAGTAGAAGGTCTGACACATTATTTTTTACCTTACGATTGTGATATCAAAGAGCTCTTGACAACTACGGCACCCATGAAAAATATTTTTGCGAAGGAAAAAGTGTGATAATCTGAGTGTATGACTAGTGTGATTTTTGAACCAAAGTGGAATAAGTACAGGGGTGTAGGAAAAAAGGCTTCAAAAGGGTACGTCATCTTATGGAAGGATTTTTCCAAGGTTAGGGTTCTATAGCTAGGGCATGGGAGTAAGAGGATTTTTTGCGGAGGTAAGCCATAGATTTCATCAGAGTAAGGAAGAGGACCAAGGAAGAGTTGTTTTTAGTAACCTGACAAGAAGATAACACCAAAGAAGGTAATTACCTCACCAAAGAAGGGAAAGGGCAAGGGGAAATAGGAGGTTTCCACCAGCTTCAACGAGGAATTGTATGTGGAGATGCAATACCCAGATGGCATGTTTCTCGGAAAGGAATGGGTATCCCCTGTAAGGAAGATGATAGTGAACGATTATAACCATTGCATAAGGACCACCGAGAAGGAGATGGAATTGGAACTAGTTTTCCCGATAGATAGAAGGATACCACAAGGGATGCCAATCTACAGTGATGAAGTGAAGGTAAAATTGGAAAAGGTTGGGTTGCTGCAAATTTATGAGTTTCCCTACTTCTGCAAGCCTGTGCGATTGTACCAATGGTTGACGTAGCGCATGCAAGAGGACCACTTCTACTTTGTAGGCCGAAGGATGTGCATAACCCCTCAACTCATATCTAATTTTATCGACCTTGTTTGTGAAGGGGAGCCGCTAGATGATGACTTGGAGGATAAGGAAGCCATTAGGAGACAATCCAGGCTTATGATTATAAAAAGGGTGTAGAAACCAAATTTAGGTCACACTCCCCCTTTACCCCACATGTATATTAATTTAATTACACACAATTAAATTAATGCCCATGCTCACAATATTCATTATTTAAATACCTTAATTAAATTAATTTCCACCTCATCTAGACACCTCACCCCACCACCTCACCTAGACACCTCATCATAAACCTATTCTTAACATGTTTCCCTTTTACTAGGACTCAATATCCACTCACCATAACTAACTAAAACTTAGTTGTACCTACCTTAATTAACTAAGACTTAGTTAAGCCCTAAAATCACATGCCTATTCTTCCTCTAACCACATTCCTGCTTATCTAAGCAAAAATTCTGTTTTGATCTGTGAGAATGGACAAGCTGGCTAATTTTTTTTCCAAGATCTATCATTTTTAGTAAACCTAGTATTTCACGTCTTAACTGATGCCGGTCAACCCTAAACCAATGCAGGTTACCCTAAACCGTCATCAATTACCATATATTAACTTTGGTAACCCTGTTTGAGAGGTTGGAAGAATTATTCAAGTTTTGGAGAAGAGAGATCTACATGCAAGGACCCACCATAGCACTCCTGCACATCCAGACACCCTGAACCAACCCCAAGCACTGATCTGAAAGGCAAGCATTCATGGTAACATTCTGGGAAGCACAGCCATAGCACTGACCATTGGTTCCACAGATCAACCATCACCTCCATCTAATCACTAGGTCTGCAAACACCAGTAAGTACCTTTGGATATTTACCTTCCCATATTTATTTAGATTAGTTTCTTCATATTTGTTTGAGAGTCCTAGTCTCCCTTACATCCCATCACCTCTCACCCTCCTGTCAATCCCTCCACCTTATCACCTACAACATTTTAAACCCTCATACCTAACTCCATACATCTCTGACTACTCCTAGTATTGTCATCTACCTCACAATTATCTGTCCATTCTCTGGGAAATCCCATAGAATCATCAAAACCCATCTTCACTAAGTTTCTACCAGCCTGAACCTACCAACACCGGATAACCCAAACCATCATCGGTCTCCTTGTAACTAGTATCGGTCATACCAGACCGACATCAGTTTATGTGTGTGGAAAACCTTCCTGTAACAACAATCATACCTTTCATCCAAGCAACCCAAATCATCTAAAGCTTGACCCTAAGCTATCCCAACCACTTTATTTACGTGTCTGGACTCCAGATCTGATCATAACCTATCATGTTAGATTATATTTGTTTATTTTACTTGAATGAGATACCTAAATCATATCAACTACAATAGGACATTATTGGTTCATATTATTTCTTGCATTAAGTTTTTTTAAACAGTGGATTGACAACCATCTAGGAAGTATCACACTTCCTGGATCTAGCATATGCTAGGAAGTCCACTGACACATATTGTTTAATATTCCTCTTGTGTTCTTATTTTGTATACACAGGTATTTCCTCCTAGCAAAAAGGAAGTTCTCCCAATCAGCATCGGATCGGGAAATCAGAACGCGCGCACTCTACCTTCCACCTTCATTCATAGGTATTCCTCCTCACCCTTACCTTATTTGTTTTGCTCTTACATATGCATTACTATTCGACAAAACATTTTGGCATGCCTGGTAGGACCCTCTCTTGGGTTCATTGAATTTTTATTCATATTGGGAAATATTTTGTGTGTCTCTTTCCTTTTGAAAAATACATATTTAATCTTCTCCTTGGTAATATTCTTTTCTTTTATTTGTCTAAAATGACATTTTTCATTTGGTTCTTAAAATGAACCAATTCTTCCTTCTTGCATTTGCATAGTAGTGAAAGAGCACGTTCTTGATCTATTCATAATTTTCTTCATCGAATATAATTGTCAATTTGGGTTGTAATGTTTTTTGCATTTCATCCTTGTATGCTACATTTTAGCTCACATTAAAAAATGAGGGCAACCTATATGCTCAAAGTCATGCCTAGATTATAGTTGACACAATTAAACTGTAGAAAGCACATTTCTCTCCTCTCTCTTTACCAAAATGCAAAATTTGAATTTACACATATTCTTAAACAACATCCCATCTAGAAGAAGCTGTCAACGATCACACAATCAGAGGATTGACAGTGGGCACCCAACTGGTTATCTCTGTCCATTCATCATGTCAGAGAAAGGACCGGCCCCACCATAACATAACCTGAAACCTCACCTTTAGATTTCCTTCTTCATAGGATGCCTTCCCAACCAAAAAATCTATTCTAAATTCATAAGTATTTCTTAATATCATAAGCTAAAAAAAATATAAATTCACTTTTAGGATTACGTGTTTATTTAGCTTTGTTCTTGACTTGCGTTTTGAGGTGTGAGTTACGATTCTCCATTTTTCTTCTTCCTTTCACACTCCCCATCATAGATGGAGTATTATGGTTATTTATGAGTGTTTTAGGACCTTATCTGATCATTCTCATATTTTGAGGTTGATCCTTTATCTAGTTTTAATTCACAAACATCCATTTTCCTTCATTTCTTCTAATTTCACAGCAACTAACGTCGGTCCAGCGACCGTCGTCGGTTTACCTAACTAGTGTCAGCTTCGAGTAATATTGGTTGTTTTACCTGAAACAACCTTCGTCACCTATTCTTTTCTATTTTGTGTCCCCAGGACACCATCATATCCCCCAAATTTTTGATATCTCTGCCAGGTACAGTTTTCCCAGTTCATACTCATCAATTTTTTTTCATTTTCTAAACCTAGTACTTTCCACAATGACTGGTATCGGTTATCATAACTATCATCGATTCCCCTATAACCATCATTGGCCATACTAACTATCATCAGTTTTTGTTTTATTTTTAATCAAAACACTAACCAGATTTACCCCCTAGACTTCATCCTTCTCTACTTATGTTGTTTTCTGTGTCATTTACATAATACAGTTTTACCAAGTCAACACTAATTCACATGGTTTTGACTCACAGCCAAACTAATGCCCTTTTATTTCATATCAGTATTCAACCACTCCCACCTATTCCATCACCACCATCCATCTTATCACCTATGCATCCAACTCATCTTATCCCCATTGCTGCCAATGACGAGAAGTTCGCAAGACTCCTTGATCAGAATCCTGTGGCCCTACAATAATATCTTGCCCACTCATCTACTCGGGACTCCCCAAGATAGTTAATATATGGAATGTCTGTATCTATCCCTCCTTCCCTCACACCCACTTCTGTGTTAGCTACGACTAGCTCGGTTCTACCCTCATCCACATTACCTCCTATGGTTTCTCAGTTAGGCTCCAATTCTACCATAATTGTTTCCCCAACAATGTCTATTGCACCCATAGTATCAATTGTTCCTTCACCGATTACCTTGAGTATAGCCCCATCCGCCCCCTTTTCCACATATTTATTGGTTACATCACAACCACCTCTAACATTGAAAACCCACACCCCCTTCCAAAATCTGGTTCTTTCTATCCCTTAGTCTCTACCACCCATTACCATGAGAGTTGTCGCAACCACCCCACCTATTTACACACATCATCAACAGCCCCCAATCTCGTCTATCACTTATACAAGATACATTCCACCCATATCTATCCCCCCTTTGCAGCTTTCATACTCGGCACCTCCTTGGACTGGGATGCCCTCCACATCATACACCCATCATAAACCTCCTTTTACTGCAGGAGGCATCCATTCCTCACAACCCACTAACGAACTCATTAGGATGATGATGAAAAAAATCTAGACATTAGAAGCACCCATTTCTAGCTCTCATAACTCCCTCACCTATGACAAAATATGTAATGAGCCTATTCATCCATCCATTCCTATTCACACATACCTTGTACATTGGTAAATGCCTAAGTTCAATCATTTCAACAGTAAATAGGACCTACAACAACATTGCATGAGTGCTACCTAATTTCCCATGATGATGCTTTGCTCTTACAAACACTTCCCATGTCCCTAATAGGACCCACCTTAGATTGGTACATCAGTTTACCTAGACATTCCATCTACTCCTTCAACCAAGTGGCTCAGGAATTCCTAGACCACTTCTTGATCAATTTAGTCAAGAATGTCACCATGACCGACCTGTATTCGACATGACAGTATGAAGAAGAATCTTTCACAAATTTGGTTTCCTACTAGCGGAGTTATCAACCAATTAACGTTCTAGCTACTTTAGACTAAACTTATTGAGTTATTCACTAGAGCTTGTGCCAGACACATCTCACCAACTCTGTAGGTACAAACCTTCTGAACCTTTGATGAAGCATTCACCATGGCACGAAAGCTAGAAATTCGCACCATTGAAGAAAAGAAAATCCAATTACGAAACATGAAATAACGCCCCATTCAAACCAAATGATTCTTCTTCATCTTCAAAACCTCAAAATAATTATTCAAAGGTCAAAGGATCTGCCAACATGGTAGACCTTAAGGTGGGACCATCTCATCCTTCTAATCAAGCCCAACCTTCTTCCAATCTTTCCCCTGTCTAGGCCTTTCAGGTCCAGCAGGAGCAGCGGGAGTACACTTCAATTGGAGAGCCCTATTCTTTGGTCTTGGAAAAGCTTCTTAAAGATGGAGCCATTACACTTCCTCCATAAAACCTCATACATGTTTCAATCCTGCTCGTCCTATGCTTGCATGGTATAAGGAACATGACTACTGTAATTACCATCATGTCAAAGGCCATAATGATGGTAACTGCATAAATTTTAAGAACATTGTCCAAGAGATGATAGATAATGGAGACATCGTCATGGACAACCCAAATGTGCCATCGAATCAAAATTTGTACATATTTAAAAATTCGTTCCCTAACCATAAACCATCATCTAATAAAAATAGTGAACCTTCATCCAATGACAACAATGTCTGTGAAGTCCACATGGTTTTTGATATCGTACTAACCATTCCTCAAATCCCACCTATTTTTTCTATTGAGGAAATTCTGGCACAAGCTCCTCTACCCATAGAGGAGCACACCTCTTCCACTCCTTCACCCACAAAGGAGTCCCCTTCATCTCCCCTTCTCTCATGGAGGAACCCATGCTTTCTACTAATGCCATTTCACCATCTACTGCACAACCTACTAGAAATTTAACAATTTTAATTCTCCCATCCACAGGAGAGTCATCATCATCTTCTCCTCCACTAAGAGGAGAATTCTACCTCACCTCACCTATTATATCTCCTACCCATGGGAGACTCGTTAGTCATGACACACCGTTACTTGTTGGGGGCAATTCTCCCTCAAGCATCCCAGGACCCCATTGACATGATCTCGAGCTCTTTTACCTACAGAGTCCAAGGCTAGCCAATTCCCTATCTTACAGGCATATTTTACAGGGATTGCCACCAAACCAACTTCATCATCTTCTTACAGTACAGTCCCATTTTCACGACTAGCCAATCACTTGGATTACGTTGATAATTCCATGCTCTAGGGATGTCTTCGGCTCCCCTTTTCGACCCAAATGTAAATGTTTCCTGAGGATACTTCCACGATCTACCCAAAGGTATTTTCAGCAACCAGATTGACATTGACCATGCCCATTGAAACAACTTCTTCTTCATCATCTCCACCTACATCCAAACCTCTACCCACAACTAAAACCATTCCAAGACCTCAAAACCTACCCACACCTATATCCTCACCCATAACTAGATCCATCACTACCTTGGGTGTCATGTCGACATCAATCCTTACTCACACACCTGTCAAATTGGACTTAGTTGTGTCTTCCCAAACCTACACCAGCATTATCCCTCCACCTAAAAAGAAGACCTAACCTCCTAGGCCACATACACCGATCTCACCCACCACACCTTTGTCCCCCTTTTTGTCCATCCTAGGGCCCCATCTATCAACCTTGATCAAACAGTCTCCTACCCAAGGCCAATCAAAAGCTAAACAACCTACTACTGCATTAGGAAACTTTGCTACACCTTATTCACCCAAAATAAAAAAACCCTCACCCTCACCCATGCACTTCTTATCACCTATACCTCCACAAGTTACTATAACCCTCAACTTTACCTATACGAATTCAACCCATACCATCCACCCAACTTCAACCAACCACTTTCACTGTAACTCGGTTGTCCTCGTGGGTAACTCATCCTCTTCCACCATCTGTTTTCCCTTCTGCATCCCGTACTCTTGTGTCACCTTTACCCAAGAAGGTGCAACCCAAAGATAAGAACCCATTACCCTCCAATAAGGTAGTCAAACCAACAAAACCTTCCAGTACTAGTATCTTCTACCATATCTTTACCCAAACAAATACCATCAAAACCTAAGACAATAGCACTTACCAAACCGGTGGGCCAACCCATTCCCACTCCTATAAAACCTCTTCCCTCACGATCATTTGCACACCTTTACCCAAACCCACACTCACGTCCCATTATGATCCGTTAGCAGGGGTATTACACCAACATTTTAACCAATCTCTTAGAGACTTCCATGTCATCACATTACTGCCACTTCGACCTTATGATCCTCTCAAACCAAAACCAAAAGGGTTTGACGAAACCAAGATTTTTGCCTATCATCGTGTGCTAGGACATGACGTAGAAGGTTGTAAGGCCCTAAAAATTGCTCTTCTCTAATTGTGTCCTCCTGAATAAAATTTTGATAGACGACGATCTTCTAGATAATGACCCTATTCTGCCTTGACCTATCTCCCCACATCCTCTTCCATTACCCATTCAACAACCAATATCTCCACCCCCACAACCATTTTATCCACCTCTAAAATTTGAGGTCAACATGGTCCACATAAGAGAGCTAGCCAAACCTCTACCTAAATATCAGTGCACCCTACTTATTTCACAAGGATTTTATCCACTACTAGGGTTTTTTCCCTCATGTCGTTATAATTTTCAAGGCACACCCTCTCCATCCACCTCCCCTTTGATTAACATGGTTGACGTTGCCACCCATGCAGAGAAAGACAAAGGAAAGGAAAAAGTAACTAGCCCATCAACTAACCCCATGCCCAATATACCATCTACACCAGTGCCCAAAATTACCATTCGAGGACCTACATACCTTATCTTTGATGGGGTCACCCATCACGTAATGATAAAATAATTACATCAGTCCCCTTTGAATATGTTTGTTGGTTGCTCAGACATGCACCCATTTCTCTTGGATCTCTGAAAAGGGACCGAGGTGTCTTAGACCACAATGGAACTGTCCCCAAGTTGTGGGACCTTACAAGCTTGGGACGGTTCTCCGGAGAAGGCCGGTTCCTCTATCTATCTCTACTGCAACTGCTACTCCTAGTGTTGAAAAGGGGAACTAAGCTAAGACTACCAAGGGACGAGGGCAAGAAGGATAACATGAAGTAAACTACACTAAAAGGTGATAACACTAGCAAAGAGGGATGAACACTATATGTTCTGACCAAGAATGACATGGAATGTGTGAAAGGAGGCTAAGCATGATTAGCACAACAAAACACACATTCACCAAATCGTCCTTATGGAACATAACCAAGTATGGAACTGCGAGGGACCTAAAGAAGCACAACGATATACAATGTAAGAGAAAAGACAAAAGAAGGAATGCAAACATGCTAGGACAAAGAATAGTCACAAAAAAATGCTTCTATTACTTCTAATAATGCACAAAACTGTTACAATGCTAAAGAGGGTGATATCCACATGCAGGAGCTAAACATGGAGGTTTGCAACTTAGAATACAGAAAATATGGAGTTCTTAGCAACATGCGTAAGGATCCAGAGTATCCAACATAATAAATGAGCCTTGCTCTTAAATTTATAGATGAATCCATGGAGGAAGAAAGGAAAAGGAGGGAAAACCCAAATTTGAAACACAACTACCAACAAGAAGCATTCAATGTCTGTAAATCCACTTGGAAATCTGTGAAATACGCTTCCCCATGCCTATTTGACGTGTTGAAGATAAAAGAGAGTGGATCATACTTAATTGGGTGGTTGGACCAATCAGATCTGCTCATTAATGTTCAGAGAGATGTTTTCCCAATTCTCACCTACCAGATCCACTAGAATTTGAATTTTGAATTTCTGGCACTGTAGTTGATGTCAGCATCTTTCTGACAAGTCCAGGCATGCACTAATCTGAGCTCTGTAGCTGATGATATGGCTGTCAGATTTTTCGGTGTATACAAGACACGTGGTGCGTGTTGATTGGCTAGAATGGTGGCTAAATGTATAATATTTTTTGTTTCTGCCACGTGTCAATCATTCATTTGTTGTGAGGATTCGGTGCCCTATCTAGTTGCATGTGGCACACTGAGCGTGTCAAAAGGTGATTTGGCATAGAAGGGTGTGGGGAGAAAATAGAGGAAGGCACGGAGGAAGCGCGCATGATGCATGCGGGGAGATGAATCAAACTAGTGAGAAGAGAATGTATGGTTTAAGGTGTAACTATTACAAAGGTTTAAATGGGTGTGGCATGCGAAGGGTGAAAGACTTAGGCACGCGGGGTGGAATGGAAACTAAATTGGAAGAAGGTTGAACGTGCAGAAGGAGGAAGTGCTTAGGGGAAGTGGTAGGAGTTTTTTAAGTTTAAAGGGGCGCGCAGGAAAAGATTGTGATTGAGGGATCAAATGTGCCAAATTATTTTGAGCATGTGCAATTTCTTCAATAGAATAACCTAGGGCTATAATGTGTATGCGAATTATTCAAATCACTAGGGGAAGTAAAATATTTGGACTTTTAACATAAGGTCTTTGTATGAGTCTCGTCCAAACTTCTGAATCTCATAGACAAGCCCTTATTGAGGTTTTGCAATCCATTGAAGTTTTACCCAATGACCCCACACCAGTGGCCTCCATTATCACCCCTCACCACGTGGCCTCGCTTACTAAATTATCTCCTTATTCTACCCCCATGCCCACTCTTCAAGTTGCCACCCTCAGCTTCTTTGATGTGGAGATTGTACCTCTCCAGTCAGATGACCCTGATCCCGCCCTTTTCATTTCCATCTATATCGATAACATACGCGTACGATGCATCATGATCGATGGTGGTGCTAGCATTAACATCATGTCCTCCCGCAAATAAAATCAAATGCGCATTCCTTCTAATTATATGCATAATAACCCAGTTATGTTGCACTCCTTCAACGGCACCATGAAAAACCTCCACCCTTGGCACCATTGTTCTCAACATGTTTGGGTGGGTCCTTGCACTGTCCCAGAACTATTCTATGTCTTAGAGGGAGAGTTCCAATATAACCTATTGCTCGACAAACCTTGGATTCATGTCATGGGTTGTGTCCCTTCAAATTTACACCGTTGTGTAAAATTCAAACATGAAGGACATAACTATACCATCCCCACTGACCCATCACCATTCAAAACTTGTAACATGTTGTACTGACCCAACAGATGTACTTGTACCGATAAAGGCATCTGCCACTATCCCCACTTCCCCTTCACCCACGAGCCCATCCACCAATGTTGTTTCTATCTCTCCCACATCTAACTCTTTTATTCCTACTTTCGCCTCAGCCGTTGCAATTAAACCCGTTGCTTCCCAACCAACTGCTACCCCTCTTGCCCAATCATCTAGTGATTCGTTTATCCCCGCCACCCACATATCGACTACTGATCCCTTAGAGGGTGTTTTTCAATGCCTCACTCTAGGGGATTACCGCCTATACAATATCGACACATTCCTCACTCCACAAGAGTATGGAAACCTGTGCCAACACCCTAGTTATGACTATCACAGAGGCAAGGTTTTCCCTTATGGTCTTCCCCACCTTCGCACCAACCTAACGTATGGGGGACTTGATACTGCCACTTATTCACCCGAACCTCCATCCCAAACATGACCGTTTTCATCTGACCTCCAATCTCTTACTAATTGTTTCTTCACCCACACTTTCCTTCACCATTGCGCACGTAAAAGACTTTGGTTTCAATTTTTACAAACAAGGACACTCATATCGTCATTTCATGCACCACCCATGTAAAAACAATGATCGTAGTGGCATTGGCTTTGCCACACCATCTCCTAAGAAGGCCCACGTCAACCTCATTGAGGAAGACAAACCTTCTTCACCCCATTCACCAATGTCACCACCTTCACCCACAGAGTCCATAGATCTTGAATCTATTCCTCCTAACTTTTTTTTTGTAAACACAATTTCCTTGGGGACCTATGACCTATCAACGTGATAGCGAGGTTCCCTTTTCTCTTCCATTCCCATATCCTTACATGATCGATGATGATACACCTTCTAGTAACGTTGATCAATGTCAAGATGACGAGTCTATACTTACTACCTTGGTGCGGAAGATTCTTATATTCACCGGTCAAGTTACCTTCTTTGATGCAAACCATGTTGAATGAATTGACTATCAAAATCAACATTAACACTAAGGATGAGACGCACATTCTAAAGATAGGACAATATTTAGACACTGCTAAACAAGAAGCTTTTACTTATTTCCTCTAGGACCATAGTAACGGTTTTGCTTGGTCCTATGCTGATATGCCTAGTATTGACCCAAAAATTGTGGTCCACAATATCGTTAACATTCCTGTTGCCAAAACCATAAAACAGAAGCTGCGAAAAATGCATCCTCACATTTCTATTCTTGTCAAAGAATAACTTCAATGCCTTCTCTCAGTTTCCTTGACATCCTACCCATTGACTATCCCCAATGGATTTATAACATCGTTCCTTTCACAAAAGTGACAGGGGAATCCACATTTGCATGGATTTCTATGACCTCAACCTTACTTGCCTCAAAGACGACTTTGCTCTACCAGGCATTGACCAACTAGTTGATCTCACCGCCGACCATGAGATGCTATCACTCATGGATGGTTTCTCGGGTTATAATCAAATACTACTTGCTCTAGAAGATCAAATCAAAACTACCTTCATCACTCATTGGGGGACCTTCTGCTATTGAGTCATGCCCTTTGGACTTAAAAACGCTGGTGCTACATATCAACGAGACATGAATTATATCTTCCATGACATCATACATCGCATATTGGAAGATCACGTAGATGACCTTCTTACCAAATCCAAACATTGGGCTGAACACCTGATAGTCCTTAACGTCATCTTTGACAGCCTCATCAAGTATTGTGTTTGCCTTTAACCTAAGAAGTGTGTCTTTGCGGTGCTTTCAGGTAAACTCCTTGGTTTTATTGTTTCTTTGCATGGAATAGAAGTTGATCCTGCTAAAGTGAAAGCTATTCTCAAAATTCCTCTGCCTACTAATATTTTTCAAATTCAAAGTTTACAGGGTAAGTTGTAATCTATCCATCGGTTCATTTCACAAATTTACAACCACTGTCAACCATTTCATCATCTCCTAAAAAAGGACGTCTCATTCAAATGGGATGATGAATGCCACAAATCCTTTGACACCTTAAAATAATACCTTCTTCAACCACCAGTGCTCAGTCCTCCTAAGGATGACCAACCCTTTTACCTATACATTTCCACTATGGACCACTCCTTAGGTGCCATGCTCACTCATTGCGATGAGCAACATAGGGAGAAAGGGGTTTATTACATAAGCCATACCCTTTTGGAATATGAAACTAGGTACACCCATGCTGAAAAACTTTGCTTAGCCTTTTGTTTTTGTCACCAATAAACTACGTCATTACCTACTCAACCAAAAAACCTTTTTCATCACTAACACTCACCCTCTACATTATATGTTCGCCAAATCCTACCAACATGAATGTGTTACATGCTGACTCATGCTTCTTGCATACCTTGACCTCGAATTCATCCATCAAAAGTCTGTCAAAGGCCAAGCCATCACTGACCAACTAGCAGATGATCATGGATCCATTGCTACCTTCTCTTTGGATGATACCACTTACCAGATGACCTTATTCTTTGATAGTTCCAAATGTCAACGTGGAGGTGACATAGGTATTATCCTCATTTCTCTTCCTATGGTGAACCTATGCCTTTATCTTTCAAACTAGATTTTGAGTGCACTAACAACATCACTGCAATATAAAGGACTCGCATTAGGCCTTCAAACCACCATATCCCTAGATGTTAAATCAATTAATAAATGAAGGTGATTCCTAGACTGGTTGTAGGAATAGATAAGGTAAAAAACATTTTTTCACCGAATAGTTATGCGTACGTAAGAGAAAAAAATAGCTAAGGTAAAGGTGAGGATAAATACCTGTGAGTGAAGTTGGAAGGTAGAGTGCATGCGTTCTGATTTCTCGATCCAATGATGATTGCGAGAACTTCCTTTTTGCTAGGAGGAACTACCTGTAAATATACATGTAAATACAAACAAGACCACAAAAGGAATATTAAACGTTATATGTCAGTGTACTTACCTAGCGTATGCTAGATCCGAGAAGTGTGATACTTCCTAGATGGTTGTCAATCCATTGTTTAAAACAACTTAATGCAAGAAATGATGTAAACCAATAATTTCCTACTATATTTGATATGATTTAGGTATCTCATTCAAGTAAAATAAACAAATCTAATCTAACATGCTCGGTTATGATCAAATCTGGAAGTCTGACATGTGAATAAGGTGGTTAGGACATGTTAGGATCATGTTTTGGGTGATTTGGGTTGTTTGGGTGAAAGGCATAAAGCTTTCTGTTATAAGCAGGTTTATCTAAGTATAGAAACCATTGACGTAGGTATGGTATGACTGATGTCGGTTGACAAGGAAACTCGACGACGGTTTGGATTTATCCGACATCGATAGGGTCGGGATGATAGAAACTTAGTGAAGCTGGGTTTTGATGATTATCTGAGATTTCCCAAAGAATGGAAAGATAATTATGAGGTAGATGATAGTGTTGGGAGTAGTCAGAGATGTATGGAGTCATGTATTAGGGTTTAAAAGGTTGTAGGTGATTAGGTGGAGGGATTTTTAGGAGGGTGAGAGATGATGGGATGCAAGGGAGACTAGAACTCTCAAACAAAGATGAAAAATAAATCTAAATAAATATGGGAAGGTGTAGATCCAAAGGTACTTACTGGTTTTTACAGACCTGGTGGTTGGATGGAGGTGATGGTTGATTCATGGAACCGATGGTCAATGTCATGGTTGTGCTTCCCAGAACATTTTTGTGAATTTCTTCCTTTTAGATCAGTGCTTGGTGTCAGTTCAGGGTGTCTAGATGCACAAGAGTGCTCTAGTGCGTGCTTGCATGCAGACCTCTCTTCTCAAAAACATGAATACTTACTCCAACCTCTCAAACAAGGTTACCAAAGTGAATATATGGTAACTGAAGATGGTTTAGGGTGACTGACGTTGGTTTAAGGTTGACCGGTGTCAGTTAAGGTGGGAAATCCTAGGTTTACTAAAAATGACAAATCTTAGAAATATTTTTGGCCAACTCTGTCCATTCTCGCAAATCAAAATAGAGTGTTTTGCTTAGATAAGAGGGAATGTGGTTAGAGGAAGAATAGGCATGTTATTTTAGGGCTAAACTAAGTCTTAGTTAATTAAGGTAGGTAGGAATAAGTCTTAGTTAGTTATGGTGAGTGGATATTGAGTCCTAGTAAAAGGAAAACATGCTAAGAATAGGCTTATGGTGAGGTGTCTAGGTGAGGTGGTGGGGTGAGGTGTATAGGTAAAGTGAAAACTAGTTGAATTAAGGTAGTTAAATAATGAATATTGTGAGCATGGGGATTAATTTAATTATGGGTAATTAAATTAATATACATGTGAGGAAAAGGGGGAGTGTGACCTAAATTTGGTGTCTACATTTTTCCCCTTTTTGTCGCTTAGCTTGTATTGGTAAGCAATGCTAAAAAAAACAAGAAGCAATTGCCCCATGTGTGGATGAAGGTGAGCCCCCTCAAACCAAGCATTGATGAGGTGTAATATGGAATCGGTGAGTGGTTTGATAAATGTGTAGTTGGTGGAAGTAAAGGTAGGTGGGGAAGGGTAGTTTTCAACTTGGGTAATAGGTAATAGGCTAGGGTCCAAAATCGGGTAATGGGTAATGATAATCAAACGCATGCACATGTATAGATTGTAACACAGTACCAGGTTGAATAGCTTGCAAACTCTACATTGTCCAAGGTTGATAGGTTTATCCAAACAAGGGTGATGTGATTCAGGTATCCAAGGTATAGGATATGGTCCGGAAACACAACATAGGTAAAGTGCAAGAACATTTAGGTTTGTTCCAGTACACAAAAGGTTTAGGTTAGAATAAACTACATGACAATAGGTAAGGTATGGTTATTTGGATAAAACAACATAGGTAACAGCATTGCAAGGTATATCAAGTACATAGGGTCAATGGTCACACCAAGTAGGTCAGGTTCAAGAAAATAGATCATGGCATGGGTAAGGCCAAGTTATAGGTAAAATAATAAATCCCAAGATGTAACTAAGAAAATGTAGGGGTAGTTTGGGATTGTAGGTATGGTTCAATAGGTTTCCAAATTGATGAAAGGTGTGTGAGAAAAAATGGTTGTAAGTAAAAAGTAAGCTTAGCAATGGAAAATAGTGGGGTGACTGATGTCAGTTATATGGTGATCGACGTCGGTTGGCTAGGGCACAAATATGACCGATGTCAGTCATGTCGATTTGGATTTATAAAGTAAAAATTCCATATTTTATGGAATTATTGTTGTGTTGTGACTTTTGAGAAAATGAAAGAGCCGTTTAACCTTTTTACACTTTTCCTAGAGAGAAGGAAAAGGCAATATACCATGTTGAGGTGGAGATTACAAGTTGGTAAGGGGAGCTAGTATATGGGTCCATGAGAGTAGGGTGATTGATTTGATTGGTTAGAGGTGAGGAGTGGATTTGGTGATGGCAGAGGCGGGAGAGGGGTCAGGTGGGACACCAGTGTAGCGGTCAAATGTACCACCATGTAGATGATACCAAGATGAGGTAGGATCTCATCCTATCTACACATTTATTATGAAAAATAGGGTATAGGAATTGGGTTGAGTAAAGCCTTGTCGGGTGGGGATTGATTTTGAATTTGGGATTAATATTGATATAATAAGGGAAGGGGGAGGTCCAATGTAGGTAAAATAGGGGTGGGGATGATTGTAGGTTAGGTTTGGGTAAGGAAGGGTAGGTAGTTAGGGTATTTTTTCAAATAAAATTTGGGAAATAGTAGGGGGTTTCAGGTTTTGGAAATGTGATAGAGACCGATGTCAGTAAAGGGTGGAAATTAGTTAGGGAAGGGAAGGGATTGTGTAGGTGCATATCTATGTGTAATCTGGGCCTGTAAAGCTGCCACCTATGCATGTAGTGTGGCAACCTGGGCCTTGGACCCTGTCAGCTACCCCTGTAATACTGTGATCTAGGCCTGTAAAGTGGCAACCTATCCCTGCAAATTATCCCTCTGAACAATAAGGGTAGCCAAGTTTGGCGGCTCTAGCCTAGGTGGTGCTACTCATAGCCAAGTTGTCCACCACTACATGTATCTATATATAACTCCAACATCCTCAATCCGCCGGTCCACTACCTACTCCTCCTTTCCGGTCGACACTGTTGGCTATGGTAGAGGCATGGGTCTCTCAATGTCATCTCTCATGTACTAAGGGAATGATGGCGACACGTCCTGGGGCAGCCAAACTACCGCCTGACTCTGTCAATGGGTATCATCTCATGCTCACCGGAACAACACCCCTCTATCTACCTCAGTAGTTGTAACTTGTCCAACTCCACTTCCATGTACATGTATGAAGGGAAACCAACATATAAACTCCAAATGATATCAACACTGGATAACCCCTCTAGCACCCACCCATAATACGCCACATCATGTGCAGCCCTAGCTACCCTGTGATCTCCACCAACAGGTACCCAATGCTTGTACTTAACTCAAACCAAACCTACCTAGAACACATCGGGTTGGGTCAAGCCAACTGGACGAATGCATATGGTGTGCTCATACACCCAATAATGTAAGAGTAAGGTACATCACACAATGAACCTCTGCAGACTATTGTAGGCCCACACCTCCCTGTAAAACTGCACCAAGAATGTTAGTGCCCAAGAAAAATGAGTCCTATCCTCCATCATGTCATTGAGAACCCCCATCAATTCCCGTGGGAATCTCTCATCCTCTGCATTTGGTTACGCAAAAAAACACACTACCTCCATAATCAGGAAAACTAACCTCATCTCCTTAGGATGGGATGCATACATATCTCTATAACTCAAGCTTGCATTATGGAACCTCATCTCCACCATCCCCTCTTTGAACACCATCAACAACAACTCCTCTTATGCCTATGAGGTAATAGAATAAACCTACATCCCCACTATCAGTAACCACAAGATCTTGTATACATCCTCCACGGTGACTGTGATCTCACCCATCAGAAAATGGAATGTGTTGGTCGCAGCATCCCATCTATCAATGAGTGTGACCATCAAACTAGGATCTTGAGCTACACACCTATAGTGTTAGATCCTGATCAATCCCACATCTATAACATGATGCCACTCCTCCTCCATCACACTCCCTTATATCATTGTTAATAAGGGTGGTACTCTATCCCTCATCCATGGCTTCTCTCTATCCTATATCCAAAAAACCACACCATTATTTAATCTTAACCATACCTAACATATCACTTTCCCAACTAACCTATTCCTGAAACTCTTACTATTTATTTCCCCACAACCCTAACGACCTACCCCTTTCTCCCATCCCACTTTCACACTCATCAACTCGTATCATATATACCTTTTACCCTACCTATTCTCAACACACTTTCCTTTATACCTCACTTCCTATCTTTCCCTCCCACTATAACCCTTTCTTGATCTATTTTTTCTCAAAAGCCGACTGACATTGGTCACTACTGACCGGAATAGGTCCAACATGATTGGTATTGGTCACATGCTATTTGACCGATGTCAGATATGGTCAACCAATGTCGGCCACCCTTGACTGACATCAGTCTCTGTCACATTTTCAAAACCCAAAACCCTCCACCATTTCCCAAAACAAAATTGAAAAAATACCCTAACTACCTACCCTTCCCTACCCAAACCTAACCTACACTCATCCCCACCCCTATTTTACCTACATTGGACCTCCCCTTTCCCTTATTACATCAATATTAATCCCAAATTCAAAATCAACCCCCACCCGACAAGGTTTTACTAAACCCGATTCCCATACCCTATTTTTCACAATAAATGTTAACATAGGACAAGATCCTACCTCATCTTGGTACCCTCTTTGTGGTGGCACATCTAGTTGCTGCACCGGTGGCCCACCCGACCCCTCTCCCACCTCTACCATCATGAAATGCACTCCTCACCTCTAACCAATCAAATCAATCACCCCACTCTCGTGGACCTGTCTACTATCTCCCTTCACCAACTCATAATATCCACCTCATCTCGGTATATTTCCTTGTCATTCTCTCTAAGAAAAGTGTAAAAAGGTCAAATGGCTGTATCATTTTCTCAAAATTCACAACACAATAATGATTCCATCAGATACAAAATTTTTACTTTATAAACCCAAGTTGACCTGACTGATGTCGCTCATATTTTTTCCCTAGCTAACCGACGTTGGTCACCATATAATTGGCATCGGTAACCCTTACAACAATTTTCCCTTGCTAAGATTCCTTTTTACTTGCAACCATTAGTTCTCACACACCTTTCATCAATCCGAAAACCTATTGAACCATACCTACAAGCCCAAACTACCCCTACATTTCCTTAGTTGTTTCTTGGGATTTATTATTTTACCTATACCTTGGCCTTACCAGTGCCATGACCTATTTTCTTGAACCTAACCTACTTGGTGTGACCATTGACCCTATGTACTTGTTATACCTTGCGATGTTGTTACCTATGTTATTTTAGCCTAACAACCATACCTTTCCTATTGTCATGTTGTTTATCCCGACCTAAACCTTTGGTTTAGTGGAACATACCTAAATGTTCCTACACCTAACCTACGTTGTGTTTCCAGACCATATCCTATACCTTGGATACCTAAATCGCTTCATCCTTGTTTGGATAAACCTATCGAGCTTGGACAATGTATATTTTTCAAATTCTTCAACCTGATACCATATTGCAATCTATATGTGTTCGTGCACTTGATTGTCATTACCCATTACCTAATTTTGGACCCTAGCCTATTACCTATTACCTGAGTTGACCACTACCCTTCCCCACCTACCTTCACTTCCACCAACTACACATTTATCAAACTACTCACTGATTCCATATTACACCTCATCATTGCTTGGTTTGAGGGGGGTCACCTTCATCCACACATGGGGCAATCAATTCTTATTTTTATCAGAATTGATTACCAATACAAGCTATGCGACAAAAAGGGGAAAAATGTAGACACCAAATTTAGGTCACACTCCCCCTTTTCCTAACATGTATATTAATTTAATTACCCATAATTAAATTAATCCCCATGCTCACAATATTCATCATTTAATTACCTTAAACTAATTTCCACCTCACCTAGACACCTCATAATAAACCTATTCTTAACATGTTTCCCTTTTACTAGGACTCAATATCCACTCACCATAACTATCTACGACTTAGTACTACCTACCTTAATCGACTAAGACTTAGTTCAACCCTAAAATAACATGCATATTCTTCCTCTAACCACATTACCGCTTATCTAAGCGCAAAACTCCATTTTGATCGTCGAGAATGGATAGAGATGGCCAAAAAGATTGCCAAGATCTGTCATTTTTAGTAAACCTAGGATTTCTGACCTTAACCGAATTCGGTCAACCCTAAACCAACTCTAGTCTCCCTAAACCATCGTCAGTTACCATATATTCACTTTAGTAACCTTATTTGAGAGGTTGGAAGGATTATTCAAGTTTTAGAGAAGAGAGATTTACATGCAAGCATACACTAGAGCACTCCTGCACATCTAGACACCTTGAACTGACACCAAGCACTTATATGAAAGGAAAGCATTCACGGTAACATTTCGAGAAGCATAACCATGACACTGACCATTAATTTCATGGATCAACCATCACCTCCATCCAACCACTAGGTCTATAAACACCAATAAGTACCTTTGGATATGCACCTTCCCATATTTATTTAGATTAGTTTCTTCATCTTTGTTTGAGAGTTATAGTCTCCCTTGCATCCTATAATCTTTCACCCTCCTACCAATACCTCCACCTAATCACCTACAACATTTTAACCCCCCATACCTGACTCTAGACATCTCTAACTTATCCCAACATTTTCATCTACCTCATAATTATCTGTCTATTCTCTGGGAAATCCCATAGAATCATAAAAACCCAACTTCACTAAGTTTCCACTAGCCCGACCCTACCTATGTCAGTTAACCCAAACTGTCATCGGTCTCCTTGTACCTGGCATTGATCATACTAGATTGATGTCAGTCTCTGTGTTTGGAAAATGTGCCTATAACAACAACCTCATACCTTTCATCCAAACAACCCAAATCACCTAAGGCTTGACCCTAACCTATCCCAACCACTTTATATTCCTTTCTGACCTCTAGATTTGATCATAACCTAGCTTGTTAGATTATATTTTTTATTGTACTTAAAAAATAAAGGTGGAAGTGGATGTAGATGGGGAAGGATAATGGTCAACTCAGGTAATAGGTAATAGGATAGGGTCCAAAATTAGGTAACAGGTAATGAAAATCAAACAAACACACATGTATGGATTACAACATGGTACCATGTTGAAGAGCTTACAAACTATACATCATCCAAGGTCGATAGGTTTATCCAAACAAGGGTGAAATTATTCATGTGTCCAAGGTATAGGATATGGTCCAAAAACACAACATGGGTCAGGTGCAGGAACATTTAGGTATATTCTAGTACACCAAAGGTTTGGGTTGGGATAAATGGCATGACAATAGGAAAGGTATGGTTGTTAGGCTAAAACAACATAGGTAATAACATCACACATTATAACGAGTACATAAGGTCAATGGTCACACCAACTAGATCAAGTTCAAGAAAATAGGTCGTGACATGGGTAAGGTCAAATTTTAGGTAAAATAACAAATCATAATACGTAACTAAGGAAATGTAGGGGTATTTTGGGCCCATAGGTATGGTTCAATAGGTGTTCGTAATGATAAAATATGTGTGACCACTAATGGTTGCAAGCAAAAGAATCATAGCAAGGGAAAATAGCTATAAGGTTTGACCGATGTCGGTTATAGGGTGACTGGCATCGGTTGGTTAGGGCACAAATATGACCAGTGTCATTCATGTCAAATTGGGGTTAAAAAAGGAAAATTCCACTTTTGACAGAATAATTTTTCATTTTCCAATTATAGAAAATGACAGAGGAGAGGTGGAAAGTTGGAAAGTGACAAAATGAGATGGATAGTTGAGTTAGCGAGCCTCTTAGTGGGTGATTGGTATTTGGTGGGTAGTTCTGTGATATCAGTTCAATCGATTTCATTAGTTGTGAGAGTGAGGTATTGATTTGGGTATGACAGAGGTAGGAGAGGGTTCGGGTGGGAGGGAAATATAGGAAGTGAGGTATAAAGACAAGTGTGTTGAGAATAGGTAGGGTAAAAGGTATATATGATACAAGTTGAGGGATGTGAAATTGGGATGGGAGAAAGGGGTAGGTCATTAGGGTTGTGGTGAAATAAATAATAAGAGTTTCAAGAATAGGTTAGTAGGGTAAGTGATATATTCAGTATGGTCAAGATTTAATAATGGTGTGGTTTGTTGGATGCAGGCTAGAGAGAAGTTACGGATGAGGGAAAGAGTACCACCCTTATTGACAGTGATATGGGGAAGAATGATGGTAGAGGAGTGGCATCATGTTACAAATTTGGGATTGATCTGGATCTGACACTACAGGCATGTATCTCGAGATCCTATATTGATGGTTGCACTCATCGATATATGGGATGCTACGACCAACACATTCCATTTTCTGATGGGTGAGATCACGGTCACCCTAGAGGACGTATACAGGATCTTGTGGTTACCAAAAGTGGGGACACATGTTTACTCTATTACCTCATGGGCATAAGAGGAGATGATGTTGATGATGCTTGCAGAGGGAATGGAAGAGATGAGGTTCCATTGTATGAGCTTGAGTTATAGAGATATGTACACGGCCCATCTTGAGGAGATGAGGTTAGTTGTCTTGATCATGGAGGCAGTGTGTTATTTTACGCTGCTAGATGTGGAGGTATAGAAATGTTTATTGGCCCTTTTTTTGAAGGGGATCTGTTAGATGATGACTTGGAGGAAAAGGAATCCATTAAGGAGACAGTCCAGGCTTATGATTATAAAAAGGGCTCCCATTATTTTGATATCTTAGATATCTCTAACCCAGTGATGAGGATGGCTACGTGCTTGGTATCCAAGATAAATGGGCAAGAAAGGTGGACATAGATAAACAAGGTTTGGTTGAATTTTTTTTGAAATTTTTTGGAAGGAACCATCTATAATTTTTCTACCTTCATTACAGAATAAATAATCAGTGTCGCACACGAAAGAGAAAAGATCATTTTTGGAAATGTCCTCCTCACCATGGATTTCTCATAAATTGGAGAGCCTGATGGGCCAAATAAGTTTGTATGGGATTATCCAGATGAAGACCCTTCCCCCGCAAAGAGATTTGAAAAATAGACTTGTGATACCATGACAGCTGCCCACAAGGCGCGCCTGGACAAATGGTACAAGAGGATGCACGAAGCGTTTGGGGCTGAATGGAGGATACACAAATAATTACCACTGCTAGTGCAAGGAGAGACTGAGTTTTCTATTTACCAACACCTTTGCATTGGTAGATTCATATTGACAGATGGGACCAAGAGCCCATGGTGTAAACTACCTTTCTCTTTCACTGCGCAGTATTTCCAAGTAGGGGTCAGTCAATTCAAGGAGGCCAAAAGACTAAGTTTCGACCTCATTGAGGTAGACCAGGACCACCGCGACCTACGGAGGAAGCTAGTATACCCCAAGAAGAACACTTATGTGGAGAATTATGTCTCACATAAGGTGTGCATGACAAAATATGTGACGCTGCCAATTGCTGTAAGGACCATAACAAGGGTATACCTGTGCATCAGGCCCAAGTATGAGAAGGGAGCCTACTTGGAGAATGATGTCTCCATCCTAGAAGACCCCACCAGGAGGAAGAAGGGCTCATAAAGGAAGAGGGAAAGAGAAGAGGCACTAGAGAATAAGGCACCAAATTTGCAAACAACATAATTGGTGGGCACGCAGGAGTCAAGTGCGAAGACGAGCACATACACATGGAGAAATAAGTCCCCCATTAAGGAAAAGGAAAAATCACCTAAGGAAGAGGAGCCAGAGAAAGAAGAGCCTCCTACAGAAGAAGAATTTCCAAGGAAGGATTCACCTACTGAGGAAGAAGAGAAGGAATAATCTCCTATACTGGAATCACTAGTTAGGAAGAAACAAAAGGTAGCAAAGAAGGTGGACTCAGAAGGAACGAAGAGGCTAGAGGCCTATAGAGGTGAGAGAGATGATGACAAGCATGAAGAGGCTCAGGACCATCCTATGTAAAATGTGCATGACTTCGAGGATGAGGGAAATGAAGAAAAGGATGGGGAAGAGGAAGGAACTCAAGGAAAATGGGAGAGTGAGGAAGTGAATACAAAGTATCAAAAGACCCCAAGCCTCACCAAGGAGTAGATAGAAGATGCTGCAGAAAGAAAAGTAGTGTGCATAATAAAGGATTTTGTGGAGTAGGAGGTAGAGTGTAGAGCTGACGAAGTGCTCAAGGAGATAGAGGAGGAAAGCTTAGGAAAATAATATGGGAGGATGCGTGGAGATCCTATCTTAGGGGTAAGATTTCCAAAGACAACGCGCATAGGAGGAAAAAGTGTGGTAACAGTGCAAGAGTAGGGAATGAGTTATATCAACGATCCAAATAAGATACTGCACATGCACTTCTAAGGTACTATACCTATAGACAAAATCCTTGCATGGTCTTCATTTGTTGAAAAAGGCACGTACCCAAAAACAAGGAAGATGCTATATTGGTATTTTGAGTCCCATGTCAATGAGCCTGAGTTTAAGGTAAACCAAGGAGCACTGATGAAAATACCAGAGACTAAGGGAGTGAACCCCCTAATAAATTCTCAATATTTATTTGATGAGAAAGTCTGTAATGCCCTCAAAAAGGTATCAGTTGAGGTTGATGGGGGACTCTTCAAAAGGAATGACAGGGTCAGGTTCCTAGAGGAAGAACTAGAGAAGAAGGAGGAGGAACTCATTGAGAAGAGCAAGGATCTAAACTAGGAAGATCTGATCAATGCACAATTAAGGCATGAACTAAGGGAGGATAATGTGAAGGTGTGTAAGGTGTACAAGAATATTGAAATGACTACAGATGCCATCACTTTGAAACACCCAAACCTAGTACCTCCTGAGAAGAAATACGAGTCAACCTTGCAATGCTTGGAATACTTAATGCACATATTTATCATGGAGAGGCGGATGTTTGCCTTAGAATCAACAGAAGAGGCATTGGTGGGCTAGAATGAGGAAGAGAAACAAAATATTGGGGAAATAGTCACTCAATATTTCAAGATCCTTTTCATTGAATATACCACTGCACGGATGGCTGAGGTTGTGTATGATAACTGCGATGATAGAGACAAGGTAGCAATCATACTAGTTGCTACACATGAGGCAGGTCTGAAGGAATACCAAAATAAGAATAAAGGAAACATGAAAGAGTGGGATAAGATCCTATTCAAGGTTGAAAAGAAGATGGAGGCAATTGAAACCTTGCGAGGTATGATCAAGAACCGGTTTAAGGAGTTGTATCCCCAAATCACCCGTAGAATAGACATGCTAGACAAACTTAGCAAACAACTAGAAGGGATTATAGACACACTGAATGCTAAGGGCGATGACCTAAGTTTTGAGGATGTGAGCACTCTAGTGGGTGACCTACTTCAACAGGTGCATGGTGAAGTGGACATTTGGGAAAAGATCAAGGTGATAATAAGAAAGGATTTCCCACTCCTGTTGCAGTAGTGGTAAGATATTTGATTCTTTCATTCTTTACTTCTTCATTCAATTTTTCTGGGTTCCACCATTCGTTATTATTTAAGGGAGTAGTATGTTTTTGAGGACAGAAAACAAGCTTAGTGTGGGGTGATGGTGGGCATTGAATTATTGGCTAAGTACCAAATGACACATGATTACGGGGGACTAGTAAGAAGAAGGGTGCATGGGGAGAAGCATGTAGTACAATGGTTTAAGAAGGGTTTAGCAGAAACTAGGGCATGCGCAAGGTAATACACAGGGTCTAAGGACTTAGCCATATTTAAAATTTTGGAGGCACTTGAGGAAAAATGTGACCCGACTAGACATGCTATGTGGATAAGGTGTCAGCCTTGAGATTTGGTCGTCAAAGAAATAATATTCCATGCATGGAATATTCCTAGGAATACATCATTACAGTAAGTGGAGAGCTTGGAGTAGAATAAGTATGCACCACTGGAGGAACATATTGACACTTGGCATCCGATCTGCTCCTGAAGAAAGGCATGGCGGTGGGTGTTGATCCTATAAGAAGAGATGCTCGGATAGAAGAAGACACAAAATAGAGAGAGAAAAATCTATGAAGAGAGATAGATGAAGGCATGAAGAGAGACACCAAGACATATAGCATGGGAAGAGCGAAGCTCTACAGGGAATACTAGGAGGCCCTAGGAGTTGGGGTTCTCATTAGAGGACTGTAGGAATGTTATCATGTCTACAGGGTGGGTCTATAAATTTTTTGCATTAGATAAATATTAGCTAGGACCTATGATATATGGGTTAGATCCATATCTTGATACATTTGGTCTGATACAACTCTTTTTTAATGTAATTTGGTTGTTGAGACTATGATCAATATAAATATATGGCTCTGTTCTGAATATCTGGTTAAAGGGTGCAAAGCCTAATGTTATTTCCTTATATTTTATAGAAAATATATTCTTTGTATTTTTCATGCCATGATGTCTCTCTTGTTATTAAATGCTTAGGCATAAGGATATGATAGCTCATGTTGTGCTTTTACATGAATATTCACTTCTCTACAACTAATCCTTCAATAATGGCAATATCTTCTCACAATGCTCACATAAAGGAAGTGCTCGGTGCCCACAAATGCCTCAGGTGAGCATCCAGCGCCTACTAGGTGATAGGCCGACATGCATGGGATTAGAAAGTTTTACTAAGGGTACATGAAAAATGACTACAATTATTGTTCATGTAGACAACCACAAATCTATAAAATTTGATGTACAATCATTTCACCATGATGCTACACAACTAGTTCAATGTGGTGATTTACTTTCAATCATTTTATAAATAATTTTAATGAGCTCTATCTTCAATTGCGACGGTTTTCAATTTTTTTAGTAAAGTTATGTTTTTTACAGTTTAGATGACAGATGTGGAGGACGCAGGCACATAGGCCATGAATACACCATTAGATCTAGGTATGTTAATCATTTGAATTTATAAAAAAAACCACTAATAAGCCCCAAAAATTTATAAGATGATAAATTATTATGCAAACAAAAATAAGGCTCACAAATTTATAGGAAACGATATGATATCTGTTGGTACCTAGATTTAATCTCCTTCACAACTTGAGCAGTATCATGGATTATACAAGACACTCAGAGGTAGATAAATGATTTATATGTCATTTTTTATTTGGGGAAGCAATTTATCTAACTTGTTAGCACTCAGGATTTAAAGAAGTGGGTAGCACCTTGAAAGGATTTTAATCTAATCCTCACTATTTTAGGTTATGCCTTTCAACCAAGGTTAGAGAACCTATGTTGTAGCCTCTGTTTTGTGAAGGAGGTGGAGATATCCTTATACTATGCATATTGTATGGAGATGGCCTTGGGAAAACATGATCAATATTCCATTATTCAAACTCAATAGAGCTGTCACTACTAAATGATGAAAATGCTTTCAAGACAAGGCTGCGGCTGCTAGAGACATGGTATGATCCTGATTTTCTTTGTGCATTTTTGTAGATGGATTATATTCTATTGTTGACACACAATGCAATGAAGGGGTAGTATGGGGTAGGATTAGTTATTCTGAATCAAATTTTTGGTGGAAGATTTTAGACAAGACATATAAGAATTTACCAAATTTTTTGAGGACCTTTGCAAGAAATTTGTAACACCTAAACAAAAGAATGCTTCAAAGGGGTTAAGGTACTCCTTCAACCAAGATATGTGCACCAAATGGAAGCCTAGATCTGAACTCTTCCACACAATATTTGACAACCTATCACAAAATCTTGAAGCAGATGAACCAACAAAGTATCCATAAATCTCTATTTTATCATGACCTAAGGTGCACCCAAAGGTTTACAAACAATCTCAGAATTCAAGGAAGGTAAAGTGATTTTAAATCTATTTATCTCTTTATCAGATGAAAGCTCTTCTAAGTGTGAGACTATAGATGCCACTAAAATATCAACAATAAATGAGACCATGTATGATCAAGAGATATTTTAAACACAAGACTGCAACAGGAGCAAGAAACACAAATTGAAAATATTCTGAAACATAAGTGTATGTAAATTTTTCTAATAGATAACACAAAATAATCCAAAATGACCAAATTTATCAATAAGGGAATGTTATAAGAACAATCTCAGAGATTTTTGATGGCTTTACAACTGAAACCAACTCAACATGATACAAATCTGATGTAAAAGGAATTAGAAATGGTTCTTAGGTGGTTTCTCAGAGAATGGGCTTCTTCCCATATTTTCCCGTGAATTTCTAAGTTTCTCTGACCTTTTGCATGTCTCAAAACATGCATTATATAACTTTCAATTACATTTGATCCTTCTTTCCCAAGAAAATAATATGCCCAACATCAAGTTTGTTACAAAATTCCAACATGATTCGTAGATAGGGACATTTAACAATTTTTTTTTACTAAGGGTAAATAGTTTTGAAGGACTATACCCTGTATACAGAAAGGCTCAATAGCCAGATAAGACAAAATAGTAATAAAACAGGATCAAGACGTACAATGATCTGAAAAGTAGTAGAAGAGATAAAAAACTAACAAGAGACTGGTCATCTCAGCCAAAAAATAGCACCAAAACTGCCAGTCAACATAAACTTCACAACCAGTAAACAGGAACAGAGTGCCACTTCACTTGATAGCCTTGTCAATCTTGGCTTTGATTGTTTGAAGCGTGACAAAGAATGCAATGGCGGTGGCCTAGGAAGGGTCTTTCAGATTTTCCTAAGCAATTGTAATATCTCTTTTCTCCTTGGAGCCCCAAATGTCCTCAATAATCCCGTTGAGACTGCAGATACTACGAACATGTTGTTCGATGAAATTGTAAATACTTTTAAGGGTAGAGAGGATACAATCATTATGTACTTTTATGTTTCCAAGTCTTCCATCTAGAGATTGAAGCTTCTTGAAAATCTCAACAGTGACATCCTCTTCTTCATCATTTTGCAGTTTCCTTTTCCCTTAACTTTTTCCATATCTCTAATAACACTCTTAAGCTCTTGAATTCCCACTCTGATCAACAAGTCCTCATCCTTAGGCTCCTCCATTGGATGGCTAATGTGCAAGATATTCTCGGCAAGATCCAGGTCTTTATGACTTCTAAGAACCCTCTACGAAGCAGGGACCTTAGTTGTCATCCCCTTCCTTTTCTTTCTAGATGTAGCAATGCCAATCTTCCTTTCGAGCAGGGGAGGAATGGAGGCAGTGGGGGTAGGGGGAGGAATGAAGGTAGAGGGAGGAGTAGAATCCAAGTGGGGATAGGCTGAGCAATGGCGGTGAATAAGTAGTATTAACCCTTGATGCAGGGGAACTACCCTAGTATAATTTTTCACTTCTAGAACGGATTTCTCTAGCGAGTTTATCAAGTAATGAGGGAAGTTGATAATGATGTTTCTACGAAAGTGATTGAGAAAGATAAAATGTTTTAGAGGAATAGTGACAAATTTCCCCTCAAGAGTTACATACCTTACTACCATTCTAGCAATCTCAGCAAAAGGCTCGGGAACCGAAGCCAGCTTGATGCTGGCCTTCACAAATTCAAGATCTTCCCCTTCATCCAGGAATTTCTTTGTCTCCACCTCTCTGACCACCCTCTTATTAAAGAATTTGGAGCCGTCAAGATTGAGCTCGGTGACTTAAGCAATAAGCTCCTCCATAATCTCAACCTCAATGTTGTTGTATTTTACCATGCGATTCCTCCATCCTTGAGCAAATTTAATAGAGATATCCTATCAAAACCTTGGATTTTTTCAATAAAGTTCGCAAGACCCCCCTATTTGAAGATAGTTCCAAATAACTATATCATCTTTCCAAGCTATATTATGGGTGGGCTCTATCTTGCAAGGTGGTCCCCCCATTTTTCCAGTGGCTTTGCCCACAACGGTAAAAATTTTAGAACTATGCAACCCAGCCTCAAATCTATTTTTGAATATCTCCCAATCATGTAGAAAGATATAATTATTAGACCTTACTTTTTAATTAGTGACCCACTCCTAAGAATCCACCCTATGACTAGTAATTATGTCACTCCAGGTCACACAAATCTTAGGAGATGTCATCATTCTATACTTAAAAAGCCACTCCTTTCCATCAGCATTACAACCATTAGTGATTACTTGCCAAGTCATGTAGATCATTGATGACGTCTTCATTAACTTGAGTGGGAATAATGTCACCCCTTAGCCAAGTTTGAAAAGTATTATTAACCCCAAAGTTTGCCAAACTATCTGTGACCCTATTGCCTTCCTAGTAGGTATGTTTGATTTCAAAATTTTCAAAACTCTTGCAAATATCAGTAGCTTCAGCAATGAAATCTCTGATTGACCAGTTGGGGGGTTGTTTTTGGTTCAAGAGATTGATGATGTTCAACGAATCACCCTTAATTATAATATTTGGAATATTACAATCCCTAGCTAGCCTTATTCCCCAAAGAGTAGCAAGAGCTTCAGAGTAATGGTTAGTTTGCCTTCCCATCTTTCTAGAAAAAGCAGCAACAAAACATCCTCTATGATCTCTAATGACTCCCCCACCTCCAAAATCTCCATGATTGCCTTTTGAGGCCCCGTCAAAATTTAATTTATTCCAAGCATTGGGAGGCTTAATCCATTGGATAGTGGATCTATCAATACCATTATTATTCTTATTCAAGACAGTGCCAATATTCCAAGCAGCCAAAATGTTCTCTTCTTCCTCAGGGCAAAGTCTTTTTTTAGGAGGTTTAAATCTTGCAATGTTGTCCTGCACATCAATGATAATTTCTTTGTAGACTTTGTTACATAACTTTCTAGTATTCCTGAAAATGACATCATTACGAGCCTTCCAAACTTGCCACAGACATTTAACTTGGTGGAACTTGACACCGCTAAAAACCATGTTATTGTAGACTTTGATTAACTAATTTTTTTGTCTTGTAGGAATTCATTATTCCTAGGTTTGAGCAATATAGAATTTGTACATTGAAAGAAATCAAATAAGAGATGAGTTGAAGCATGTACACATATGTTGTGCATTTCAAGACACTCATTTCCATATTTTCCTACAATAAACATCCATTACAACATGAAAATTGGTTAATAGGATGATTTCCAAATTTGTTTTGAAGGAAACAAATACATTCATTTAGCAATGAGAGGTTTTAGATACTGCACTCGAAAAAGAGGCCATAAAATTTTTTGATATAGGGATTAACCTATTTTTTGGAAGCATAAATCTTGACCATGTAAATATAGTTTCAAAAACTTACTTCATTTGGTGCAAGAGATTAAAAATGGTTTATGGTGAACTTATTGTGAGACAAATGGTCCAACCATGACTATTTACATGTGCAATAAGGTACAAGTAGTAAACATACATGTCTTGTGAAGTTATTTAAGGAAGATATGAAACACCATTTTTTGCTTCAACATAATGCATGAAAAAATCAAGTCAATTATTGGTGTATAATTTTCAAAGCCAATATGTGTATTGCATTGGATTGTTAGGTCAATGGTGAGATATAGGAAACCAAGGATCATGGCTTGAGATAAAGTACCATTGTGTTGTTTCAAAATTGAGGTTTTAATTCGGGAAGTGATTATAGGCATAGGGGAAAAGGTGGAAGTTGTGGTTAAGTGATGGGAACTTGTTCTCAATGTAGAAAAGTTGACCACTACCTCAATAAATATCACATGTTTCCTACTTGTGCACATTACATAACATATATTGAATAATGTCCCAACTTCAGAAAAAATTCTATGTAGACACAACTAAGTGCAAAGGGGAACTTAGATGGTCCAGGTTACACAAGGGAAGGGTTGGGTTCCTAAGAAGAATTCACACTAAAGGACTAATGGGCCAAGTTTAAATATCACAATGCTAGGAGGGGCCAATACATGTCTTAACAAGGCAACATATGCAAAGAAAGGAAAAGGTAAAATACAACATAGGAAAGATGAAAGAGATAATGATTAGTCAAATGCACAGATATTAAATAAATCATTGTAGAAGAAAGGGGGCAATTAGAAACCTCCAAGGCGAGCTAAATATTGCAATGTAATTGATTTAAAAGAGGAGGGGGAATTACTGAAGAGATCCCAATCCTAGAAATAATTAAATAGATTGCAGAGGTCTTATCATTGTTGAAAACATAAAATGTCAGTCCTTTTCTCAATCCCTAGTTAAGCAAAGTATGAGAACTCGAACAAAATAGTATTACAAAAATAATGAAAATTTGTGTGCTATATGGACTACTTCTACGATCAAGAGTTGATCATTGATGTGTATATTAATAAATGCATGATGAAAAGAAATTGATTGATATAGGCATGGAGGTTAATATGTTAACTGAGGATATATAGAGCCAAATGGAGAGACTAACATTACTTTTTTTTCCCAATTTAGTGTACATGGAAAGTAAGAGGATGTTAAATTTGGTTCATATTAATTAGCTAAACACAATAAACTCAAATGCAAGTAATAACACACAATAATTGCTTCGATTACCTTTTTGTGAGAGTTAGACATTACATTAATAGGACTATATCTCCATAATCAAGGAGATCACATTGTAACTTAATCTCCTATAGCTATTCTCACCTCAAGACTATAATAAGAGCCATTAAAATATCTTTTGTAACATCTATTAGTTAACCTATACTAACTCATACATATACTATTTTTATTACCGAGTTCTTATTAATAACTCATTACACTATTCATCACAGTACAAACAATTATTTTACTAACTCGGTTTCATGTGAAACTAACACAATATTCCTAACATCCCCTCTCTTAGTGAGAACATGGGAGATAAGAATAAACTCTTGAACTATAGCGTTCCACCACAGTTTTCTCTTGATCTTGATCCACATGCGCCGCATCAAGATTACACATCCAAATTTACAAAATTGCAACATCAAACTTTCATACATACTCAACAAACATGTACAACATCAGGATTGCACCAAAGAAGAGAATGAATGCATCAACATTAGAACTAGGACCTTTATCAACCAATCCATGGGAATATACATGATACATTTACCATGAATAGGGAACACTATCAATCAATTCTAAAAACATCAACCTCTCATCTCAACAACAAAGGTGTGAACATGGGCGTACACTCATTTATTCATCCTATACATATAAATGGCTTCACAAGGAAACCAAAAACCTAAACATCTAGATTGTTTTACAGGAGGTCCAACAAATTACTCATGTAGATGGTTTTACAAGACAACCACTAACCTACACATACAAGTATCACGATGTTGTATTATTTTTCTCAAAATATCTATTATTTTAACATCAAGGGACAATATAGAATTTACATAATCACATTAAGTTTTATTTTACACACTACAAAAAAATGAAAATACAAATAGGGAAATGAAGAAGACTCGACCATTGTTATCTTTGTATGTAGCCACCATTTTGGATCACTGCCACTTTGATCTCAAATGAAACAACTAGTATCCACTGCCACTACTTACTAGTCTCTGGTTTAATCATTTTTGGTGCAACTAGTTTTCACTATTGCATTGTGTGGTCTCGTTGCTAGTGACTAACAAGAGGTCATTGTTTCACCTCCTCCTTCTATTTCCTCCATCCTTCCATGTTCTTATTTGAGTACTCAACAAAATACAAGTTGAAGCTCATCAATTTCAACATTGCATTCAATTTTAGTTTTATAACCCCCCTCACAATGTGAAACAATATATTTATCGCAATGTTAGGTACCTTGAAAATGTATCATTTACAATAGAATCAAATCAAATTTTAGTGCAAAAGAAAATATTCCCCCTCTTTACAATTTTTTTAAAAAAATACCCACTTTGCTTTAACAAAAACAAATCCCAATATACTCCCCCTTAACTATATTTTTAGCACTAGAAAATTACTTCTCCTTAAAAACAAGCTCCTACTTGTAAATGTTTCACCACTTCTTTTAAAAGGATTTGACCGTTCACATGCTGAAATTTCTAGCAAAATAAACATATAGAAATCGCTCTATGTGAAAAATTCAAATATTTGATTGCACTAATCATTTATAAAGTGACTTGGTAATAGAAATAACACACCTTTTGTATTCAAATACGACGGTGGGGTCTTTGAGGAAATGTGCAAGCTCAAATAGAGATTGAACGAAGTCATTTGAATCAATTTGTTGAAGAATTTCAATGCCAAGAGCTAAAAATGATGTCCATGTTTAGTATTAATGACTTGCTTAAGTAGTTGCGGAGAATAAGAGCTGGAAAAACCAATAGATCTAGTAATACCTTATTCAACACAAAAATTTACTAAATATTTCTTCAACTAATCCCATAGCTTTGGACAACTAAGAACGACCGTGTTTCCCCTACCATATTAATTTTTCATCAAATGAATAAGTTTAGAGGGCACTCTGATACCAAATGTTAAATTTGGTTCAAATTCACTAGTTAAACATAATAAATTCAGTTATAAATAATAATAAATAAATAATGATGCACTACTTCCATTATCTTCTCTTGAGAGAGAGACATCACATTTAGAGGACCATATCTCCACAAATCAAGGAGATCATATTTAATGTAACCTCTTATAATTATTCTCACCTCAAGACTATAGTGAGAGCTGTTACACCAAATTTTGTAACATATATTATTTCACCTATACTAAATCACACGCATATTGTTTTTAACTGATTTTTTACTAACACATTACACTATTCATCATAGTAAGAATAATTATTTTATCAATTAACTCATTTTTATGTGAGTACTAACATAATATTCATATCAAAGAAGTCCAAACCAGTTGTGGTTTTATGCAATGCCGATTTAACGATTATAGGAGCAATTGACTTTGAGGTGATTCAATTAGTTGATACTAGTAATTGTTTGACATTGCTGCGAATACCATGGTGTTACACATACAAATCAAATATGCACTATAAACAATGATACATGAAGTTTGAGAATGAATAATAAAGAGTGAGGATTCCTCTAAACACTAAACATGATCATGTGTATATTGCAAGTGTAGATGTAGATTGAGAGAGGAATAACATCTGCAACATATTTAACTAATTAAACTATTACGAAAGCCTTCAACTTAACATATATACATGATTGTGTTAATTTTGCATTGGTAATAATTGTGAGACAAGGGTGATATATAAGGCACTACACTTTCCAAAAGATTTTTCAAAGGGGTAAGAGGCTAGGGGGTGAGAAGCTGAACCAAATGAATACATTCGCTATTCCTTCCACCTATAAACTAATTCATACAATGATTGTGTTCTAAGTGGGCCCCCTTGCCTTGTGATTATTACAGGGGAAAAATACATTGCATTAATGACTTCTCATCATGGTCATCTCGTGATGACTTAAACACACATGAGTAAAAGTCCAAATAAAACAATTATCTAATTAAATTACTCTTAATTTTACATAAATAATTGCTTGGGTTGTAACTGGGTTGATCCCACATTAACGATATTTGTGAGATGAGGGTGGCCTATAATACACGACACTCTCCAAAATATTTACCGATGGGAAAAGAGGCTAGAGGTTGAAAATCCCAAATCAGTATGTTACATTCACCATTTCTCCCCTACTAACAAACACTTATAGTGATTAATGTGTGCCAAGTGTGTCCATGTGCCTTGTGATTATTACCTAAAATGCACAAGGAAAAATGTCATTACATTAATGACTATTCATGGTGGTGATCATAAGATTTCAAACATGCACAAGTAAAATCCCCACAATTATTAGTCTACAATATATTTTTCACAAGGAGATGATTTACCGATCCACTTTTGACAATGGATAGTTAAGATGAAAAGAAGAGGCTTCATTGCTTACATCTTCCATCCTTGTTTGCACTAGATGGATCCAAGAAGCAACATATATAATAGGACATAATTTTGTAGGGGTCAAGACAAATTAAAAAACACACTAATCAATTTAAATGGGATAGAAAGGAACAATTCACAAAAGAAACAAAATTGGGGTTAGTGTGTTATAAAGATTAATAACATGGCTTCTCAAAAGAATGAATGAGTCAAAAATATGTAATGGGAGAGAAAAGAAATATGTCTTACACAAGTTAATGTGCTTAAACCAAGGGTAGATACCATGATGGTGGTTTCTAAACTAAAAGTGGGGATTTCTAAGGTGGAATAAATACATATTGTTAATAACAATACAAGAATAATATACGAGGAATCACAACTCATTTATGCATGTGCAAGGGTAATGCATAAGAAATGGTGAATCTTGGCAAAAAGCTTTGGTACAAGCATGAGTGGATAAGAATCTTATTATAAGAGGAAAGGAGATCATGAAAGTTTCTTACCAAAAATTGACAATGGATAAATCATACATGACATACAATGATAAAGGTACATACTAGGAAGCTAGAGCAATACAAGTGTTAGAAGATAAGAAAACTGAGGCTTGAGTGAAGAAGCCTAACTAAGAACTATGTAAGGTGCAAAAGGAAAGAATATACCAAATAGAACACCAAGTTGGGTTGATAGTAAAGATAGTGTGGAACTCAAGAGAACATTCTTGGAATGGGGTCACATGAAACTCTTTTTTCATATAGGTTAAGAAAGAAGGCTATTAATAAGTGTAGTCTTGTATTTCACCTAACCGCTATGTGTGTTCACACTTCATTCAGTAGGATTGAATGCTCACCCAAAGTGCGTGCATCTACTAGGTTCCTCCTTTGTGTGTGCTTGTCAAAATTTTAGCATGCATATTCATGATGATAATTAACCAAGAACATATTCAAACCCACTAAACCATTGCATACATTTACTTAGAAACATGTGTAATAAAGAAACATAATAGATCAGAAAATCACCAATATCAATTACGCCAAGAAATCTCCATATTCATACATATCAATGATCATAATCCATCCACCATATTCCATTATAACAAAAGTATTACATAACAGAAGTTGAATACATAACCAATATGGCAGAGTGTTGGTCCATGCACAATTATCAAACCCTAGAACATGACTGTAATGCATAACATAAACCCTCATGAATCAGACATGATAACGATAATAATGATACCAAAAATATGATGTACAACAAATATATATAGGGGTGGGGACTTTCCCTTCATCTTCTATGCACTCTTCTACTAATAGGCATGCCCAAAAATAAACTACATGCATGTTCTAAAACAACTAATATCATACTATCCTATAAATAGAACTTGCTTTAATCCTATTAATAACCTGATCCATGCATATATCTTCATCTTCGATCCACATGTGGCTTTATCCAAAAATAGACCTTCCTTGACCGTCAATTCTCCTTGATTTCCTTTGGTTCTAAATCATTGTTTGGTCAGCACTCTAACTTGGTTTTTCTATTTTTAGCCCAAGGTTCACAAAAGCGGATAAGTCTTGAAAAGTTACCCTGTTTGGCACGAACATTAGCGTGTTGTCCCCTATTACCTATTCATGCCCCTTTGTGCCTACTTTGCATGCGTCCTAGATCTTCGTGTGCGGTATGTACCTTTTCAACTTAGTCATGAAACATTACCCCACACTAAGTGCATTGTCATCCTCGAAAATGGTGTACTCCACTTGTTCCTCCAAAGAATGTATGAATAAATGAACCATGAAATAATAAAGAATTCAATTCCCAAAAAGAATCATTTCAACTATACATAAGTCATATTAGGCCATAGGCTGTTGAAGAAGCTCTAGGAATTCAACATTTAACTCACCCTCCAACCTCTTCCATTAATTGAGTTCTTATAATGCTTTCCTGAGCACCACTTCTATAATCCCTAATAATTGGCCAGGTGCGAACTCTTCTACTATACCCTTGAGTTCCTGGATGACCATAGTTAATTCTGTGAGCACTCCTGTTATCATATCCATTCACTCCATCACCATGTTTTGAATTGTTTTGATCCAGAGCTCTAGCTTCTCCTTTTTCCCCTTAATCAACTCAGTTTGTTCTGAAAACTCTGCCATAACCTTAGTGTTATCTTGTTGGCGTATTTTTCTATATATCTCTGAGTTCTACTTCCTCATTACTCACCCTCACGCTAAGGATAGGGTCACACTTCTGACACCTGTAAAAAGCCAAGTCGAATTTACTACTTGCCTCCTTAAGCTCGTGAACAAATCCTCAACTTTGGTTATTTTGTCCTTACCAACTATCTTATTTGTTTCCTTTTCCTTAGCTAATTCCTCATTTGTTGGACCTACCCCACTTTTGATGTTTTCCAATAGCATTCCTAATAGGTCCTAAAATTACTCCATCTCATCACTCCTTTCCTGGCTCACCAAGGTCGGGCATTGTCCCAAAATTTTCTTCACCAATGCACCTGCCCTGTCATATGCTTCCTTTGTGTGCTTCTTCTCTCCTTGGACATATTTCTTTAGATTCTCAATCTCACACTCTTTATTCTTATTATCCACTACCATTACTCGTAAGGTGGCCCCTGTATCTAGATTTCTATGAGTAACATTCGTGACCATCTTATTCAAGGAATTACATGCCTGCTCATCTGTTAGGTACATGTGGTCTACTTGTTTATACTTCTTCCCGTGATCCTTTTTCATCTCAATCACATTGAGGGACTTATTTTTTACTTCAAATTCAGGATCCTCCACATTTTTATGCATATTCTAGGATAACATCTTCCTGGTACATGATACCCCTCCCTATTTATCCATTAACTACCAATTGTATAGTTTATCTGTAGTTACTGTGCTATAGAAACTTTCCCTTAGCACCTTGGTAGGGTCATCCACAAAGTCCATATGTGGGGACCTAGGAGTCCATCTCTTCCTAACTTCCTTGGTCTTTGTAATCTACTTCTTTTTAGTTAATGTGTTTGTGATAGTTCCACCTTTTGTGCCCTTATCCTCTCTTATGACATAGGAATCATCTGCCTCTTTCTCTTCCTCTCATGCCTCCTTATGCATAGGTGACTTATCCTTATGCACAGTTGACTTATCATTCGTTGGGTTGGACCCTTCGTATGTATGCATCACCTTCCTTTCCTCCTTCTCAGCCCACTCATGCTCCAAATCCTTGAGAATATTTTCTTCTCCTTCCTCGTCACTTCAAACTACCTTGGAGCCTCTGCGCTTGGTCTTGGTATTCTCTAGGCTCTCCTTCATTAGCTGAGAAGGTCCTGCACCATCACTATGCCTTCTTATCTTGTAGTACATCTCCTTTTGGTGCATGTGATCCAGTACTCCTTCCTATCCTCCTCCTCCTCCTCCTTCTGTAGGAGACTCCTTGTGCATCCTCTTCGGTGGTGGCACATTAGTCTACTTTTACCGTGGGAGAAGTATTATTCACCTCCATCTCCACCCCATCTTGATATTTTGGGTGAATAACTACAAATACCCTACATATCATGCATTTGATCGTGACATTCAAGTGTGGATTCAAGTCTAGAAATTTCGGCTCTGAATTTTCTAAGTACATTGCCATGGATTCATAACTGTACGTCGCGTGCAGAGTATGTACAGTTGATTCCACCTTGTCTGCATCAATACCATATTTTGTACATCCTTGATCCTGTTAAGTGCATACTTAAAATATCTCACAGTAATTACATAGGGAATATTACATCATGGGATCATCTCTCCATCTACCATCTTAAACCATGCACGACTGTAATGTTGCATCACAACAAAATTTTCTTTATCTCTAACCTCCTCATGTAGCTCTCGTGGGATGCACCATTTGTTTTCAAAGGCCGTATGCATTTGTGCATACAACTTATCTAACCTGACCTTGTATGTATTTTTGATTGCATCACCACATGTGTATCCTGCAAGCTGAACCACAATGGATTTATTAGCTGGTGGGTAAACTCACATATCCTCATCTGGTCCATCTAGAATGTCAATTTCCCAAAATACAATGAGCAGGAGGATGGAGCCCCATGTAATCTTCACCCCTTCTTCATTTGATGCCTTAGCCTCCTTAATAATTCCATTGGTAATGTATTGTGCTATGTTATATTGGGTTTTGTGGGCCATTCTATGCCTGATGTATAAAAACTTCTTATTTACATCATTCCATCTCTCCGAAGCACCCAACTTATATCTTACCATCCTGGCTACAACCCTAGTCATGGGGTCTATAAGTTTGTATATACTCATGGCTCTTCCCTCCTCAAACTGCATCTTTATGGTCATCTCATCAACTTTTTTGTCATCCCATAGGTCTAAGTCCATATCCTCTCATGTATCACGTAACCTTATAACCTGCTCAATAAGATGGGACATAATTCTCATTCTACAGCCCGTGAAGTAAAAGCACTCCTCATGTACCCTAGACATGAGCCACTAGAAGAGATGCATGGGTTTTGTGAAGAAAGGTAGCTTAAACAACAACCCCCTACTTTCTCCAACAACCTCCTTACAAAGTCATCAACCAACACCTACCCTTCTTCATTCTTATCTGACAGCTCTTCTAACATGTCGCCCTTTAACATCACTTCATTCCTGAAGCCCTATGACTGAATTCACTAATTTTACACTTCGAGATCTAGGATTTTCATATTTATGCCCTAATTACATGAGGTGGTCATTTCATCTCTTATTATATGCCCTCCAGTGGGTCCTTGACCTCAACCCTCTTTATTAGAGCCTTGTTTCTTCCCCTTGGTGATGAAGTAGTCACTCTCTTTGGCACCGTTATCCTTTTAAATATGTGCCATAAATATCCTGATTCATAACCTTTCAATTTATCCTCAATACCTGAGAATTGTGAACCCTATTTATTTAACCCTTAACTCAACAAACCCTTTCCATTCAGGTTTTATACTCAACCTTTAGCTCAAAATTATTTCTTCCCAAAAAGGATATGCAAGAAAACACCTTACGCTTGCTACTCTAGTTTTCTCATCACTTATCTCGATCTATCACACTAAGTCACTCAGAAACTCAATTGCTCAAGTCTTCTAGGATGCAAGGTAGTAAATTACCCGATTTTCTCCCTTTTATAACCTTTACACACCCAATGACTTAATTTTTTTCCTTTAACACACTTATTCTTGTTTCAATATTTTTAGAGCATTCTCCCACTTTAAAACATCTTTTTCATTTTTTTCTTTATCCCTTTTGCACGCTACATACGTAACCTTCTAGTGCGCTCACTACTCCCCATGCCATAGACCTCCTAGCACACACTTTCATGCACTGTAGTACATAGTCCTCTACACCATATACTAATTATTTCATCTTGTTGTTTCCATCCTCACATTACACCACACAGTCTTATTCCATACGTGGTCTTCATCCTAAGAAATTCCATATGAGCACCATCATTCTTAGCACATGTAGCACCTTTTTCTTGTGTGCATCTTCTAGAGAGAATCCTTTCTTCATACCTTCACATATGAACTTGTGTCATCCTTCTCATGTGCTTCATCTTGTTTATGAATTGTGACACCAATGGATTTCTCATTCACGCACTTGTACCTGGTTCACCCCACACTAAAAGTATGTGTGGTCCTCTGCACATGAACTCAATATATATTAATCATATTCATGTACGCAAGTGCACTTATTACAAAAAAAAAAGAAACAAAACATAAAAGAAAAATCAACAACTAGAAAGAAACACGTGAAAAGGAAATCTAATCTAAGTGGTAATACTGCATTATTACAAACACCAAGAAGATTTATTTATAGTAGGGATTCAACCTACTCCTATTAAATTAACCAGGAAACATGGTGACATCCAACACCTAAAATTGGCATGTGCATGTTTCAAGTATCTTGGTTACTACAAAAGGTCCCAACCAATGCACCTTCAATTTTCATGGGTGGTGTGAAAAAATTAGAGTCATAGAGAAGGACCATCTTGCCAACTGCAAATGTCTTGCTCTTAATGTGCCTATCATGCCAGGCCTTTTTTCATGTCTTCTTAGTCTTTTGGCTCCAATGTCCAATAGCATGCCACTTATCTAATTACATTAGTTTGTTAACACACTCTTGAATAGCTTGTTCATCATCCAATCCACCTACGTGATAAATACGTAGGGATGGTAACATGCATTCAAATGGGATCACTAATTCTGTGCCAAACACCAATTGAAAAGGTGTGGCCTTGTTCAATATTTTATACGTAGTCCTATAAGCCCAAATAACTGTTGATACTTTAACATCCCAATAATTTCTTCCAACATCATGAATATTTGTTAATGTTTGTCCCAAGATCTTGTTGAAAGTTTTTGTTGTTCCATTAGTTTGAGGGTGATAAGGGGTGGTTTTATGGTGTGCTATCATAAAATTTTCCAATAAAATTTTGATTGTCTCATTTAAGAAATGAGTTAACCTATCACTTGTCAAGCTCAATAGAAAACCATACCTACTAATAATGTTTTCCCAAAGAAATCTTGCTATTGTGGTTATTGTACAATCCTTTATATGTGCAGCCTCTTCCCACTTTGTCACATAGTCTGTACAAGTTATAATGTAGCATGCTTTAGTATTGCGCACGGGTGGTGCAATAGGTCCTACAAAGTCAATAGCCCACTTCTCAAAAGGTTTTGTGCTCACAATAGGTCTAAGGGGCATCTCATCTCTATGTCTAGTCTTTCCAAGACACTGACAATGATCACATGCTTTAACATATTCCCTGGTATCCTTATACAAAGTCTCCCAAAAAATTTCCAACCACGAGGATTTTTTGCGTGGTTGCATCACATGCATAATGTTCTCCTGTTATACCACCATGATCCTCCTCCATAATAACTTCACACTCATGCTCAAGAACACATTGGTGTAAGACCTCATCTCTGCCCATTTTGTACATGTCTCCACCGATCAATTGATACAGAGCCTTCATCCAGAGTCTTCATCCCCTCTGGCACCAATCTAGTACGCAAAAAGACAAGTATGTCTTCCAAATATGTGGACGCACAATTCAACCTAAACATTTGTGCATCAAGCATAGTATCTTCAATGCTCTACACGTCCTCACCTAAATTTATCCTTGATAAATGAGAAGGCCCTAAATTATCTTTCGTGGCTTGATAACTACTGTGAAATCAAACTCTTAAAAGATAAGTATCCACCTATAGATGTGCCTTTGTAAAACAAGATTGTTGACCGAATATTTCAATGTCATGTGATCTATATAGAAGATAAATAGGGTGGCCAACAGGTAATGTCTAAACTTATGAAGCACATAAATCATAGAAAAAGCTTCGCACTCAGTAGTAGCATAACTCTTCTATGCAGGTGTCAAATTCCTATTTGTAAAGCAAATGGGATGATCCACAATACCTTCTCTTGGTTTTTCCAAGAACATGCCAATTGCCATGCCAAAGGAATCAACTTGTAAATGAAATGGTTTGTCCCATGAAGGAAAGCGCAAAATTGGTGCAGTGGTAAGTCTTTCCTTCAATGTTTCAAAATCATGTTATTGCACATCACCCTAATAAAATTTCCCTTGAGCCTTGAGTAACTCCTTAAGGGGCATGTAAATATTTGCATAACCACTAATAAACTTCCTGTAGTATCTAGTATGTCCCAGAAATCCATGCACTTCACTTTGATTAGAAGGTTCTTCCAAACCCAAAATCACAACAATCTTTGCTGGGTATACCAATAATCCTTCCTTGCAAATGATGTGCCCAAGTAAAGTGCAAAATGGGTAGAAAATATACACTTCTTAATGTTAAGAGAGATGCTTAACTTCCTACACCTCTCAAACATGAGCCTCAAAATTGTTACAGTGATATTTTACCAAACCATATATTGTTTAGTAATCCAAATATACTTGCAAGAACTTATGAATAAAATCCTGAAATGCTTGTACAACAATGCACGAGAATACTTCTGGCATATTTTTCAATCCAAAAGGCATAAATTTATATGCAAAACTTCCCCACTCACTGGTGAAATTTCTATTCTCCTAATCTTCTTTCACATTGTGCACCTAGTGATAACCTAAAAGTTCATCTGTAAAAGAATATATATTGTGCCTCATCACTCCTTCCAAGATCTCTTCTATAAAAGGCATGGGAAAATGATCTATAACACATGAAGCATTCATCTCTTAACACTTATTTCACTAAATTGGGACTTATTTCAATCCTAGCAGCTAAAAAATATACTCAATATCAGAATCCAATATTTCTATTTTCGGATTCCAAAATGTCAAATATTGGAATTATCTGCACTCCGAAATCGCACATATTGGATTCAAGAATCGAACATATCGGATTCCAATAACGCATATATTGGAATCCAAAATCACATATATTGGAATCCAGAAAATAAAATATTGGAATCCATTATATGGGCTGGTAGCCACTGGCCATTATTTATGCTATGTTATGTACATAACATATTTCTATTTTATAAGGGCTAGTGGCCACTGACCATTATTTATGTTATGTTATATACATAAAATGGTTATTTTTTAAATAGGCCAACAATTGCTAAGCATTATTTATGCTCTGTCTTAGTGAAGCTCCAAAAAATAAGTTCCCTCGAATTTGGTTTTTGATCAAATATCATCCTGAACATATTCTCTTGTCCTTCAATAGTTACAACAAAGGCCACAATGTGGTGTTAAATTTGCCACATGTTTAGACGTGTTTTTATCCTGTTTATCCATAAAATAGTTGCAAATATTTTAAATAATCGTCACACATGACTTGCATATTTGAGTTATGACCATCAATTTTAATAGATTATATATATATATATATATATAATATTAAAAAAAATTAAGTATATATAGTATAATTTTATATTTATTTTATGAACAGTGTAAAAAATACTATTTTACAAATTTTTAAGGGAAAGTTTTTCTGATAATTCACCACAAAATTTATTCAATCATATTGTCATCTTATAATAAGTGAAAATATAAATCCTCCCAACTTATATTTCGACAATCTCAACATAATAGAATAGAGTTATGTAGTACATTTCATAATAACATATGAATGTATATATTATTGGCAATGTTAAGCAATACAATCATAACAAAATTATGAAAAGATAAATAGTTATTTATCTTTTTCTTGCTCTAAGTATTTGATGCCCTCTACCACATTCAATTCTTGAGATACTATTTGTGATATTTTTTTGTACAAATTGGCCATCAACCATTTATCTTTTGTACAATCTTTGTGTCTTCTTTTCATACCCACCATAAAATTTTCAGGAGAGTTTCCCTTTGCCCCTAATGTAATACACAAAGTGTTTTTTGAACTGTATGAAAAAGTGTTTCTACTCCAAACCTTTTCTAGCTATCTTATTGATATTCCATCAACTATATTACAATGTTCCTTTTCCCAAGTGAGTCTTGGATTCAATACAGTCGATATTTTTTTTATTAAAGCCCATTGATATCTTTTTAACATCAACAGAAATGAGTGTCGGAAAAGAATCCTAGTTCACAGTATGTTGATAGGAATTTTATAAATTCTGACAGGCCACCTCGTAGGTTGACACCTTTCATACCGAACCTAAATGAAATCTTCCTATTGTATGTTTTATTTATCCCATATAACAGGTCCTTCACATCCAAAATGTGTAAATAACTCTTATCGTTACCTACAAGGAAGTAAAAAAAATTATGTTTGTTGATCACATATCAATTACAACCAATTGAAATAAAGAACATTTTAGTTTACAACTAACAGTTACCGATTGAGATTGTTGCTTGGATTACATCGCCTGTACAAGCTACTGGATCCGTTAATGTAAGAGCTATTTCAAATCAATAACCATCAATTCATAATCCATTTCTTCCTATTGAAAATGTGAGCATAATGTATTTGAAATAAACATTAATCAATTCATAATCAATTTCATGATGTAGCAAACTAAAATGGATAAACATAGTGGTTTTTATGGTGATATGGTAAGTACAATATCAATTATTCTCTATATTATAATTCAAATTTAGTAGTCATTAAGCTACACTTATATTCGTCAAACCACCCTTTGGCGAAGAATAATCCTCAGCTATTGATGAGGATTTGTGACTGATAGGCTATGCCATCATTGGTCAAACTACACTTAGCTAGAAAACTTGTAATGAGGCTAGCGGTAGTGAATCAGTGAAACATTATAGACAATATGGAGTTGTAAATCAACAAGATATTGATGAATGTAAGGTTTTTTAGTCAAACCATTTCTGTATTGAATGTGGATGCATAAAGTCCGATAAGCTCTATATAGTTCGTTTTAAATTGTTATCGTAGCTTACAAATGGATTTCCTTAAAAAATTTATTTGACCCTAAGCCAAACATATAAACTAATGTCTGTTAGTTATCATTTCATATCAATTTGTGGGCTTTATAAATAATTTTGTTGTAAAATAGGCGTGGTAATAAGCCTATCTTTTAATGTATCAAACGCCCTCTACTGCGCCTCTCCCCAATGGAAGGAACTTTTATGTCTAAGAAGTTCTTCTAACAACGCGGTGATCTTGGAATATCCCTTAATGAATGTTCTATAATAGCCTGCATGCCCAAGGAATCCATGCACTGCGCTCTGGCTAGTAGGCTCCCTTAACCCCATAATAACTGCAACCTTAGTGGGATCTACCAGCAAGCCCTCCTTACATATGATATGCCCCAATAAAGTCCCAAAGGGTGTAGCAAACACACATTTCTTAATGTTGAGGGATATCCTCAACTGCCTACATCTCTCAAACATTAACCTCAAATTGTCACAATGGTCTTTAACCAGACCATATACTATCCAGTAATCCAAATAGACCTAAAGAAATTTATGGATGAAGTCCTGAAATGCTTGCACCACTATGTGCGAAAAAACAGTTGGCACATTCTTCAACCCAAAGGGCATGACCATATATGCAAAACTTCCCCATTTGGTGGAAAAAGTTGTCTTTTCCTCATCTTCCTTTGTAATCCGGACTTGGTGGTACCCTAAAAATCCATCCGTAAAGGAATAGATTTCACGCCCAGTGACTCCTTCCAAAATTTCTTCAGTGAAGGGGGTTGGAAATGGATCAATGACACAAACTGCATTCAATTCCCTATAATCCACACAAATTCTAATCCGCCCATCCTTCTTGATGTTGATTACGATCAGAATTATCCACTCCGATTCTTTCATTGCCTCAATGATCCCAGAAGCTATCATTTTGTGGGAAACTCCACAGAAGGAAACGTGTCATGTTCTTATGCCAAGGTGGGATGGAAGGTGGGCGGGGAACTTAGGAAATTTTTTCCTTTTTAAAAAAAAAGGGAAAAGGTGTGGAAAATCCCGTGGGTCCACAATGGAGAAAGGGGTGGACACGTGGCGGGCATAGAAGGAAGTGCGGGCCGACGGGGGCAAAGGGAAAATTGTTCCCTTTTACAAAAAGACTTAGAGAAAAAAATTAAACCGTGGGTCTGAATGAAGCAGAGGAGGACACGTGGTGGGCAGAGCGGGTCGGCGGGCCGGTGGAGGTAAAAGGGAATTTTCTCCCTTTTGATAAAAAGACTTAGTACGGAAATTTGAAGTGCTAGCCCATGAACAAACCACATGGGACACGTGTCAAGGAAAAAATTGGAGGCGCGGGCCTGCGGAGGAAAAGTTGAAATTTTTCCCTTGGTGAAAAAAGGGTTAAAACATGAAATAAGCCCGTGGATTTTTAGCGATAGAGAGGATGACACGTGTCAAGGATAGAGGTGGAGGTGCGGGCCCGCAAGGAAAAAAGTAATTTTTTTCCAAATTCCAAAAAAGGTCAAAATGCGCAGAATTGAGTTGTGATCCCAATGGGACCCACCATATGCTACGTGTCATCACCAAAATTCAAGGGCGGAGGGGCATAGAAAAAATTCAATTTTTTCCATTTTTTCCAAAAATGTTAAAAAGTTAAAAAGTGAGCCCGAATTCATTCCCAATCATATTTTGACATGTGGAGCGCCCAGATTGAAGGAAAAGGGGCAAATCAAGGGTAACTGTACAGTTTCATTTTTGGCTACCATTTTTACTCCAGGAAGTGTGGAAATGTGAATTTTGCATCATTTTTCATCGAATTTTTGGTGAATTTATGTCCTTTGTGCCTGCAAAGATCAATGCAAGTGGTTTTAGGGATTAATTTACAGATTTGAGGTGTTTTTGAAATAAATTTTTACTCAGGCCCATGCAAAACATGAAATATCAAATTATAAAGTTGCATAATCAAATTTTGGAATGATAAGGATGAAATGATTAAATGAAAGGGGTCTGCATGCTTAGAGAATGAAAAACATGCCTCCACAATGGATAATGATGAAGGATTTGTAATGATTCACCATTTTAGAAACACCTGGCAACTCTTGTTGCAAATTTGTTAAATGTCCCTATCTGTGAATCATGTTGGAATTTTGTAACAAACTTGATGTTGTGCATATTATTTTCTTGGGAAAGAAGGATCAAATGTAATTAAAAGTTATATAATGCATGTTTTGTGACATTCAAAAGGTCAGAGAAACTTAGAAATTCACGAGAAAAATCTGGGAAGAAGCCCATTCTCTGAGAAACTACCTGAGAACCATTTCTAATTCCTTTTGCATCAGATTTGTATCATGTTGAGTTGGTTTCAGTTGTAAATCCATCAACAAGCTCTGAGATTGTTCTTATAACATTCCCCTGCTAATAAATTTGGTCATTCTAGATTATTTTGTGTTATCTCTTGGCAAATTTTGCATGCACTTATGTTTCATAATGTTTTCAATTTGTGTTTCTTGCTCCTATTGCAATCTTGTGTTTAAAATCTCTCTTGATCATACATGGTCTCATTTCTTGTTGATAGTTTAGTGGCATCTGTAGTCTCACATTCAGAAGAGCTTTCATCTGATAAAGAGATAAATAGATTTAAAATCACTTTACCTTCCTTGAATTCTGAGATTGTTTGTAAACCTTTGGGTGCACCTTAGGTCATGATAAAATAGAGATTTCTTAATACTTTGTTGGTTCATCTGCTTCAAGATTTTGTGTAGGTTGTCAAAGATTGTGTGGAAGAGTGCAGATCTAGGCCTCCATTTGGTGCACATATCCTGGTTGAAGGAGTACCTTAACCCCTTTGAAGCATTCTGTTGTTTAGGTGTTACAAATTTCTTGTAAAGGTCCTCAAAGAATCTGGCAATTTCTTGTTGGTATTTTCTAAAATCTCCACCAAAAATTTCATTTAGAATAACTAATCCTACCCCATACTACCCCTGCATTGCATTATGTGTCAACAATAGAATACAATCCATTTACAAAAATGCACAAATCAAATCAGGATCATACCATGTCTCTAGCAGCCTCAACCTTGTCTTGAAAGCATTTCCATCATTTAGTAGTGACAGCTCTGTTGAGTTTGAATAATGGAAAATTGATCATGTTTTCCCAAGGCCATCTCCATATAATATGCACAGTATAAGGATATCTCCACCTCCTTCACAAAACAAAGGCTGCAATATAGGTTCTTTTACCTTGGTTGAAAGGAACAACCTAAAATAGTGAGGATTAGATCAAAATCCTTTCAAGGTGATACCCACTTCTTTAAAGCCTGAGTGCTAACAAGTTAGATAAATTGCTTCCCCGGCTACAAAATGACATATAAATAATTTATTTGCCTTTGAGTGTCTTGTAAAATCCATGATGCTGCTCAAGTTGTGAAGGAGATTAAATTTGGGTACCAACACTAGGAAATGGTGCCATTACCAGTCCATCTCTATTTATCCCATCAACAACAGCTGGGGACTTGTTTTGAATTCCTGGGAAATAATTTGCATTACTGAGATTGATTTGCTGATTCATTTGCTAGTCCATATTTACTTTAGCCCATCAACAACACTTTATGACACCAGTTTCTGGGGACATTATTCAGTATTTTAGTATTTCAGATCCCTGGTAATACTTCTTCTATGATTTATGTGCAATTACAAATCTGAGTATCATTTTCTAATCAGATTTGTAAGGATTGAGTGAAGATATAAGTTTCTGCCTACAATTTTATCAGTTTCCAGCAGTAGTTGCACTTCATTTGCATTTGTGATTGATAAATTCAAAGAAAGGAAGGTTCTGATCTATAAAGTTTGGCAAGATTTTTAGTGCTGATAGATATTTGATAAAGTATTTTAGTGCATTTGCACAACTAGGGTGAAATTCCTTAGTGGCGACTCCATGTTGTTCTGATCTTGATAAGTACCAGTGTCTTAACCTTTCTGTCATTTACTTTGGTGTTGCTAATCTCTACAAAACTGGAAGGAAGAAGATATCTCTTCATTAGAGACTCTGCTAAGAAGTTGTTTATAGATTCAAGAAACTCAGAGTTGGAAGGGAGAATATTTTGGAAGGTTGTTAAAGGTCAGACATCAGGAAAAGATATATCCATTGGTGAGAGAGATCATCCTTTGGTAGAGGATTATCACTCTTCTTCAAGTGATTCTGATTCAAGCAATCCTCTCATAAACTTGTTTTCCTCAGCTAGTGAAGGTCCTTCTGCTGTACCAGGTAAGTTCCTTCTCTAATCTACACCTCTGTGTTTCAATTCAAATAGAAATTTCAAAGAAAATCAGCACTTAGAGAATACCATTCTTGTGAATCACATTCTTGAGCCCCAAAGACCTTGCATTCCTCATCAGCTTGTGTCACCCCCAAGATCACCTCCACCAAACAATATGGCTCAGCCTAGACCTCCATTTATTGTTAACACCTTTGGTCCTATAGACTTTAGAGGAATGGATGGTTACCCAAATGTTGTCCCACAAGATGTCAGAAATAGATTGCCAAAATTCCAAGGTAACAATGCAATAACTGGTGATCAGCATCTCAAACTTTTTGTTAACATGATGGAAGATTTTGAGATTGAGCATGAAGATGTGTATATTAAATTGTTCATTCATACACTAGAAGAGGATGCTAGGGATTTGTACAAGGCTCTTGCCTGATAATTCAATTGATTCTTGGACTAAGATGAAGAATGCATTTAGGTTGTAATATGGTGACAAGACTGATCCTAGATTTCTCTTGTCTGAGTTTGAGAATATCAAGAAGAACCCCAATGAATCAGTCCATGACTTTAACACAAGGTTTAACAAAACTTTGAGAAGGCTTCCTGTTAGTCTGAGGCCTTGTGATGAGTCTTGTTTAATCAAATATGTAGATGCATTTGATAAAAAGGCAGCCTATTACCTAAGAGACAAGAACCCTACCAATCTAAGACAAGCTTTCACCATGGCACTTCAAATTGAAAACAATATCAAAGAAATTGGGAAACCTCTCAAGAGAGATGGTGTAAAGTTGATAAACCTTGAAAAACCTCAAGCTAGCAAGGGTGCTGATTTAGAGGAGGTTGTGAAAACTTTGGTAGGGGTAGTCAAAGAAATCTCATATAAGTTGGCAAGAGCTAAGAAAGGAATTGGGAAAACTTCACAAGGTCAGCCAAGAGCACAAAACCATGACAGATTTTCCAATCATCCTAGAGGTGATCAAAGGGCAGATGATAGAGGAAAAGGACCCATGGGGTCTGCAAATAGACATCCTCAAGCACGTGAAGGAAGAGTGTTACCTGATCCCCTAACTGCTAGGGTTGCTGTTGTTGAGGAAGTTGCTGATATTGATTGGTGTGATAGGTGTTTTTTACCCCATCCTCCATGTGAAGTGGACCAGCAAGATGGTGAAGTTAATAATGATGATGGTACTGATGATGATATCTACATGATGGGTTGTTCTTCAAGTCCACAAGGAGGAGCAACATCTACTAAAGTGATAAGTGCAAGGATAACTACAACTTTTTGGGATTGCATCAAATGGGTACAAGTATTTCTTCCCCCTCATACTCTTGAAGTTGATGTAGTGCAAGCTTTTAAAATTCCTAACAATGACTTTGAATATTTAAGAGCTTTGATGATTAAGAAGTATGATGGTGGTATTCCTTCAGAGGAAGATAGACAATTATTGATGAATGTTGTTGTAGCTCAAGAGAAAGACTATAACACTAGAAGAAAATTTGTTAAGGGAGTTGGGCCTCAAGTCAAACCTAAAACACCCTTTCTCACAAGCATTCCCAAAGAAGCTCCTAGAAGAGAAGTACCTGCCAAAAGCTCTATTGTACCAAGAAAAAATTGCAGTCCTCCTCATGCCCAAGCTGCCAAGAATCCCATGCCATCTAATGAATCTTCTTGTCTCCCTTCCAATGTTGTTTTGCCAAAGAGTGTTCCCTATGACATAGCCCAAGTATTGAGTGAAATCAAAGTGATTGTTCCAATCATTGAGTTGCTTAGGATCCCTGAGCATAAGAAGAGAGCATTTGAGTACTTGGGATTAAAGGAGGAAAAGACTACTTTGAGTAGAAATATAAATATTATTGAAAATTCTCCTCAAATCATTGTAGACCTTGAAACACCACTAGCAGTAGAGGATCTTAGAGAGACACCTGAGGTATATTTGGGGACATCCTTGGTTGATTCCCAATTGAATGTTGATCCATTCTTCAAAACTTTGATCATAAAGGATAGGCTACTTCACAATTGTATGTTTGATTTCGGTGCATCATGTAATGTCATGCCTCTAGAAGTCATGAATGAGTTGGATATCAAAGTGAAAACAACCTATGGAAAATGTACTGCCATGGACTCAAGATAAGTGTTGGTTGTTGGTTGTGTAAAGGGTTTAGTAGTGCAACTTGCATCTTATCTCGAGAGGAATTTAAAATTAGATGTTGTGATTGGTGATTGCCCTGCCAAATGGGGTATGTTATTGTCAAGAAAGTGTTCTACAAGTGTTGGAGGGAGTGTCCAAATGGATATGTATTTTTACACCATTCCCATTGAAGGAAGCCTTTTCAAGCTCTATGGAGAAAAGAAAATGTTGCATCTAATTGAGGACCCAAACAATGCTTCTTATGAAGTATTATTTGCTGATGTTGATGTTGATAATTTTATTAGTTTTTATGATGGTAAAGAACACAAGATGGATCATTCAAAGTTCCTTGAACAGGTGAGTTCTCCTTGGACCTTGCTATTTGATGGAGCTTGCTCCAAATTTGGAAATGGTGCTAGTATAATTTTGATTTCTCTAGCTTGGAAGAGTTTATTTTTTCCTTCAAGCTTAATTTTGAATGTACTAATAACATTGCTGAGTATGAAGCCTGGTTGTTGGGTCTGAGAATTGCATGGAAGTATGGTGTCAAGGACATCATTGCAAAGGGAGATTCAGAGCTATTTGTAAAACAAATAAGAAAACTGTATGCTACAAAAAATCAATGGATGAAACAGTATAAGCATGTAGTTTGGGATCTAATTGAGATGTTTGATTCCTTCAATATTGTGCACCATGACAGAAGTTTGTAATGTTGCTACTAACAAGTTGGTAGTGATGGGGTCAAGATTTGGAGATTGCACCGTTTCACCTTATTGTGAGTACAATGTTGAAGTGTTAACTAGGCCAGCTATCCCTGACAACATCAAGCATTAGCAAGTGTTTAATGATGATGCTCAAGTACAAAGGTTCCTATAAAATCAAGGTGAGTTTGTAGATCAGCATATCAATTGGGAACCAATGGTGTGTGCGACTAAAGGAAGAGAGACTTTTTTTGGAAAATATATTATCCAATTGAAAACTAACACCATTCCTAGAGGTCTTGTTGCTCTTGAGTCAAATTTTAGCAATGTTGATTGCATCATCAATAGAAGCATATCTTCCTCAAGGTATTTGGAAGAGAATGACTTGGGAATAGAGGATAAACCAATAAAATTTTGGTTGGGCAGTAGTTTAAACAAGGAAGAAAAATAGTCCTATCTTCAATTGTTGAAACAATATCAAGACTGCCTTGCCTGGTCATATTCAGAGCTGAAAGCATATAGAGAGGACTTGTTTCAGCATGAGATCCCTCTTGAGAAAAATGCCAAACCATTTAGATAGAAGCAAAGGAAAATTAATCCACTCCTCTCCATGAAAATGCAAGATGAATTGAAGAAACTGAAGGAGGGAGGGATCATTCAGCCCATGAGGTATTCATCTTGGGTTGCAAACCTTGTGCCAGTCAGAAAGAAGAATGGAGATATCAAACTTTGTGTAGACTTCAAAAATTTGAATAGAGCTTCATTGAAAGACAATTATCATTTTCCAAACATGGAGAACATGCTGTAATTAGTGACTAGATTTGAATTGTTGTCCACCTTGGATGGTTTCTCTGGCTACAATCAGGTTGTTGTCAAAGAGTCAGAAATATTTAAAACTGCCTTTACCACTCTTTGGGGAACATATGTTTATGTGAGAATGCCTTTTGGTCTCATGAATGCTGGAGCTACCTTACAAAGAGCAATGGATGTTGCTTTTGCTGGTTATATAAATGACTTCATTGCAGTTTATCAGGATGATGTGACTATATTTTCAAGGAGAAGAAAAGATCACTTGCAACATTTGGAAAGAATGTTGATCAGATGTAGAGAATTTGGAATCTCTCTCAATCCAAAGAAGTGTCACTTTGGAATGCAAAAGGCCAAGTTTCTTGGTCATATTATTTCAAAGGATGCTGTCATGATTGACCCTGAGAGAGTAGAAGTAATCAGCAGGGTGCCAATTCCAAGAATGAAGAAGGGCATCTAATCTTTCTTTGGGTAAATCAATTTCATTAGAAGGTTTGTGTCCAATTTTGTTAAGTTGACTCTTCCTATCACATGCATGCTAAAGAAATATCAAGTTATCAAATGGGAGGAGGCTGCTATTTAGGATTTTGAAGGAATCAAGGAAGCACTTAAACATGCACCTGTCTTGGCAGCTTCGAATTACAAGAAGCCTTTCCAAATCTTCTCCTTTGCCTCTGAAAATACTATTGCATCTTTTTTAATCCAAAAGGATGAATATGGGGATGAGAGGCCTATTTCCTTCTTTAGAAAGGCTTTACAAGATGCTGAGTTAAAATATACAATCATGGAAAAACAAGCATTTTCCTTGGTGAAACAACAAAGGTTTTCAGGCCTTATATTTTAAGTTCAAAAGTTGTTGCTTATGTTCCCCACACCATGGTAAAAGAAATCTTATCAGAGATGGAGATCTCAAGTAAAAGATGTAGATGGGTGAAAAAACTGCAGGAGTATGATATGGACATCCAAACCACGAAGTTGGTAAGAGGTTTGGGTCTTGCTAAGCTCATGGCCGAGAGCAACTTGCAGACTGTGGAAGTGAATGAAGTAGAGGAAGAAAGGGTAGATGTTCTTAGAAAATTGCTAAGTTCTAAATAGTACAAAGATATAATATTTTACCTCATACACCTATGATGTCTTGATCATTTAAATAAAAATTGGAAAAGAGCCCTCAAGCTGGCTTCTCAAAAATACATCATCACTGACTTTGGGCTGGCTTGGAAGAACCCTGAAAGTGTCCTCTTGAAGTGTGTAACTGAAGATGAAGCTCCCAAAGTGATTGCTGATTTCCATGGGGGAGTTTGTGGAGGACACTTTGTTGGAAGGGTTACAACACACAAGGTTTTGAGAGCTGGTTATTAGTGGCCTACTCTCTTCAAATATGCAACCATGTTGATTAGAAAATGTGAAAGATGCCAACATTTCTCTGGAAGAATGAAAGATTTAGGATCCCTCCCTTTACAGCCTATGTCAATTGAAGCTTCTTTCAAACAGTGGGGGATGGACTTCATTGGTGATATTTTAGACCCTTCTAGTGCTAGACATAAATGGATCCTTGTACCCACAGATTACTTCACCAAGTGGGTAGAGGTAATCCCCACCAAGAAAGTAACACACCAAGTTGTTATGGAATTCTTGATGAATAATATCATATGCAGATTTGGTGTGCTAGTCAAGATTGTGGTTGATAATGCGATGTGTTTCAGAGCTAAACCTTTGATGGCAATGTGCAAGGAGTATGGAACTAATCTGACTTATTCTTCAAACTATAATCCCTAAGGAAATGGACAAGCTGAGTCCAACAATAAGAATTTGTTAAATATCATTAGGAGGACCTTGGAGTTGAACAAGAGAAAATGGGGTGAACAACTGAAATTTGTAGTTTGGGCTGATAGAATCACTGCCAAGAGAGCTACTAGTAAGAGCCCATTTGAATTGGTGTATGTAACTCACGCTCTTCTACCCTTACATCTGCATTTATCTTCATTTCAATTTGTTCAACAACTTGAGGATTAGGGGGTCAGTCCATATGAAGCAAGGATTAATCAGATTATGGAGCTAGATGAAAAGAGAAGAGCATCCCACCAGAGGCATATCATATTTAGAGAGAATTTGAAAAGATTGTTTGACAAGAAGGTCACTCATAGGGCCTTCAATATTGGAGATCTGGTTTTGTTATGGGACAGTAGAAATGAAGATAAGGGCAAACATGGAAATTTTGATGCATTATGGATGGGCCCTTACTCCATTGATATCAGAATTGGTGAGAATACCTTTTTTCTCAAAGATTTAGATGGGGAATTTCTTGAATTGCATGTTAATGGTAGGAATCTAAAGCATTTCTTGGATTAATCCCCAAATTTGAGGTATGCACAACTTGTACAGTGTATAGTGTTTGGCTTTTGCTCTATTTTTGGTGTTTTGTCAGTTTGTGGTTTGCCTTGTTGTGTGGTAACCATCTTTGTTAGGTTCTCAGCTAGTTTTTGGTGATTTTGGCTCATGACTCCTTTGCCCAATGGATTATTTTGGCACTTGGTCTACTTATTGTTCTTATGGCACTCACTGGGAGTGCCCATCCCCGAGCAGGAGCCAATGTTGGTGTCCATTTTGATCCTCTGTTATTTTCCCATCTTTCCCCTTTGTTTTATGTGCTCAAAAAACATTCTTCTTCAAGTTTGGTGGTCTACAAGTTTCCCCATCTAGATTGAATGCTTTAAATGGTTCATAAATTTATTATTTTGCCCCAACTTGAAAGAAAAATACATTCAGGCTCTGTTTTATGCCCTAAATTTCCAAATCCATGGGCCTCTGTCATTTTTTCCATTTTTCCTAGCCTGTGGAGCTCAAATTTGCTCATTTTTTACTTATTTTCCCTAAACAATCCTTCCCCATGGTCGAAAATTGCTTAAAACCACTTCCCATATGTTTTTTGACTAAAAAATCCTTTACCCACGATGAAAAATTTGAATTCAGGTGTCCTTAACAATTTCTACGTTTTTTGACAGTCATACAGGTGTCATTTGATCGTTAAAATTAAGCTCAAGTGATGTCTCCTACGTGGCCGCATCTGGTTGGACAAGGATTGGTGGGGTTTCTTTGAAAAAATTGGAGTTTTTGGCTTTGGGAAAAAATTTGACATCACCCCTGAAACTCTACAGAAGGACACGTGTCGTGTTCTTATGCCAAGGCAGGATGGAAGGCAGACGGGGAACTTAGGCAATTTTTGCCTTTTTGGTGAAAAGGGAAAAAGGTGTGGAAAAGCCTGCAAGTTCGTAATGGAGAAAGGAGTGGACACGTGGCGTGCATAGAAGGAAGTGCGGGTTGGCGGGGGTAAAGGGGAAATTGTTCCCTTTTACAAAAAGACTTAGAGAAAAAAATTAAGCCGCAAGTCCGAATGAAGCAGAGGAGGACATGTGGCGAGCAAAGCAGGTCGGCGGGCCAACAGAGGTAAAAGGGAATTTTCTCCCTTTTGACAAAAGGACTTAGTATGGAAATTTGAAGCATTGGCCTGTGAATGAACTAAAGGGGGACACATGTCAAGGACAAAATCGAAGGCATGGGCCCACACAGGTAAAGTTGAAAATTTTCCCTTGGCGAAAAAAGGGTTAAAACATGAAATAAGCCCATGGATTTTTAGCGATAGAGAGGATGACACATGTCAAGGACAGAGGCAGAGGTGCAGGCCCATGGGGAAAAAAGTAATTTTTTTCCAAATTCCAAAAAAAGGTCAAAATGCGCAAAATTGATCCGTGATCCCAATGGGATCCACCATATGCCACGTGTCATCACCAAAATTCAAGGGCGGAGGGGTGGAGAAAAAAGTCAAATTTTTCCAATTTTTCCAAAAATGTTAAAAAGTTAAAAAGTGAGCCTAAATTCATTCCCAATCATATTTTGACACATGGAGGGCCCAGATTGAAGGAAAAGGGGCAAATCAAGGGTAACTATACATTTTCATTTTTGGCTGCCATTTTTGCTCCAGGAAGTGTGGAAATGTGAATTTTGCATCATTTTTCATTGAATTTTTGGTGAATTTGTGTCCTTTGTGCCTATAAAGATCAATGCAAGTGGTTTTAGGGATTAATTTACATATTTGAGGTTTTTTTGAAATAAATTTTTACTCAGGCTCGTGCAAAACATGAAATATCAAATTATAAAGTTACAAAATCAAATTTTGGAATGGTAAGGATGAAATGATGAAATGAAAGGGGTCTGCATGCTTGGAGAATGAAAAACGTGCCTCCACAATGGATAATGATGAAGGATTTGTAATGATTCACCATTTTAGAAACACCTGGCAACTCTTGTTGCAAATTTGTTAAATTTGTTAACTTGGTGGAACTTGACATCATTACTACCTATGCTCGGATCTTGGTGGAACTTGACACGGGTAAAAACCTCCTTGCAACCATTGATCTTAGAGTGCAAAACAAAACTTGGTCACAACCTTTAGATTATGAAGGTCTTCCATTTCGATGTAGAAGGTGTTTCTGTTTAGGTCACACCTCTATTGATTGTGGGATGGCAAAGTGCCAACATGAGAAACACAGTTGGTGGAAAGATTCCCTCTCGGAACATTTGGTTTTTGATGCAAAAGAGGACCTAGAATTAAATTCAAATGTTGAGGTTGAATCTGAATTTTTCCTAGAAACCCCTTTATCGGAAAATCCTATTGCTGACAGCAAAGAAAATGTAACATATTTATCTCATTTAGTTGTTGACAGCAAGGAAATTTCAGTTGGAATTATTACAACTAAGGAAAATTCTCCTTTTTCTATCCCTCCATTGGTGGAGGCATCATCAGGCTGGGTAACGGTCCATAAAAAGAAAAAGTGTATTTTAAAGAATGTCACTTCTCCACCTAGATGATTTGATTCTCTTTTGCTGTTGGTTGTTCTTCATTGTTCCTTGTCTTTGCCAGGCAGTAGTTTTTGGCTCTGCAATGATGCTCCGGTGTTGTTGCAGACTAGTTGTTGTTCATCAGCTATTTTTCAGCGGGATTGTTGCTGGATGTTGGTAATTTTCTTAGCAGAATCTTTTCTGTTGTTGGGATTTCATGTTCTATCCTTGCTATTGAGCCTTTCTGTACAAGGGTATAGTCCCTTTTAAAAAAAAAACTATTTACCCATAATAAAAAAAAACATGGTTTGCATCACAGTTAGACCTCCTTGAGTTGTGTCTCCCTACATGTTCATTTTATAAACTTTATCTACTTACTTGAGGTGGATTTCCTTGTTATAAAACAATGATTACTGTAATCAATGTGATCTTGAATAGAATTTATATTGAATTATTTACCAACTTCCACCAGTACATGAAACACGAAAAACCACCTCTTATATGTACACTTCTACATCCAATAGTTTGTAAGGAATTGTTTTTTTGAAACACAAGATTCATTTCCTCCTACATTAATCTATCTTTTTTCATAATTAATTTTAAAAACTCTTATGAAAAATATGACTACACGTAGACTTCAAGTTGATGTTGGCTCCAACTCAGGTTCTCCTCTAGATATGTGTGTTATTTTTCACTTGTCGACACATCTTTCCCACAAAAACATGTATATTCCTCCTAATGGAACTTAATAGTGCATAATTTATCCTCGACATCATAGGGTTGTAACATAGACAATTTCACACCAAAAATAGGGTCGATTTTGCATGACTATGAATTTTTTATTTTTTTCTTGAATTAATTTATATCTCAAATATTCAATGCAATTATCATCTTTGTGCTGTAAGTTTTATGGGATTTTAGGATAAATCAATTTACCACTTGTATCTTCACTTATATTTTAGTTTTTTTTGTGCATATCTTCCAACCATGGAATTCACCATATTTTCTATTTAATATTATCCAAACAGTGGAAGAGTATTATTTTCCTTTGTAAACAACTACAAATAATATCATTTGCTTGAATTTTATTTATGATACTGATGTAGGGTATCCCTTTGAACCACTCCAGAAACAATGTTAGCCAATTTTACAAAAAACGTCCTTAGACTGACATATAGGCATTCTAGCCATGCTTTTACTTAGATTTTGAGATAAAAACTATTTCACTGGGTTTCAATTGGAAGTATTACGCTTTTTGTATACCCTTTTGGCCCAATAAAATGTTCATGAAGACTCTCAAAGAATTTCTCATGGAAAATTGCATAGTTTTCACTAGATCTGCCTCTAATTAGGTCTAAAATAGGCCCAAAACAAGACTGTTATCAATAACTTCATCCATACGACATGGAATGAGATGAAACAAATAAAATATATTTGAGGGGTCCTTACAGTCCTCGTCTACCAAATTTGGGATAGTTTCATGGAGAAACATGCAAGATACACCAATTTTTCTTCTTAAACCCTCGATCGGGTTTCTCTTAGCCCAAGAAGAAGAAAAATCAATAAATTGAACCAAAATTTGTTTCAAGGCAAAAAATCAATCTCTACAGCTCTTTCCTAACATTCCTCAACTTTTTCCTTTTTGCATTAAGGCTTGATTGTGTACGGTTTTTTCCCAGCTATAAGCTTTTCACGTATTCTAGTGTTTAGAACCTTGTTTTTGACTGTGTTTCTAATAAAACATAAAAAATAACATTAAAATCAATGAAATTAAGATTCAAAACATACAATCAAGATCATGACATATCAAAAAATCCATTACATTGCGGAAAATACAAGAAATCCTTATCTCTTTCATGCAACCCTACTACAACACATTCAGAAATTTTGTAGTGCCCACTTCCCTTTGACACTTTTGATATTGATCATGATATTGTTGACTATATTATGGACATTATTATAGTTTTGATTTAGTATGGTGTTAGATGTCAAATCATGGATTATTGTTGACTCTAATTCATATATGATGCATGATGATTGTTACAGACATTTTATATAGATGTTGACATGTTGTTGGACATGGTTATATATATATATAAGGATGTTGTTAGGACATGTTCAATATTTGGATATATTGAGTAGATCGATAAAATTGAATTTAAAATTGATGATAATATAGTTACTGATGAAATTGTAAGTGATATTGTTGATTGTCTGGATGTTGTTGTGATTCATATATATATTGATGATTTTGAAATTATATTATATTCATTTGGATGTTCTGATATGGCCATGAAGCCGAAGGGGTCTTTGTATTGTGCAGGTTAAAAATATCACAACAAACATCGGGGGATTGGAGACCAACCACATTGGAATTCTAGATGAATTCAACAAGGTCACCATGGCAACTTGTATTGTTCGTGTATGTGTGTTTGATTGTTAGGGATTCCAATGGGGGGGATCACCTTTAAATGTGACCAAGGGTTATGTGTATTTATTTATTTGGTTCCTTTTTATTGATGTTTGTATGTGTTTATTTAAGTGATTTGTTTACCCCTTTCATTATTTATTAATTGTGTTAAATTAATGTGAGTAAACATGTTGTTAAAATTAATTAATCAAATTGGGACATAAGAAAGTAATTATTAGAGTTGTTAGCCTAAAATTAAAATGTTGTAAGCAATGTGTAAGTGATGTGTAAATTAATTTTGGAGTATGAAACTCTCCACCTCCTTTTGAAATTCGAATTTGTCCTTGGAGGCTGATTTTGGAAGCTTATGAGACAAGTTAAACTTGTCTCATACCTCTTAAATTTGCATGTCAACCTTACCTATGGTTGGAGAGTTTAAATCTAGCCTTCATTATGCATTTTTGTAAGTCAAGTTGTATGCTTTAACTACACTTTCTTACATTTTTTCAATTTCAGTCCTTGTGAGGTGTGGGTTTGATTTGAGTGTGTAAGTAAAACTGTCATTTATTCACCTGCTTATTTATTGTGCCTTGGATATTGAAGTTGACTTATGAGTTGGAGTTGAGGATGTGTGATGTGGCATCCCACATGGATCCACCTCATCCTCTTCTCTTTCCTCTTCTATATATTTGAATTCCTTGGCTTGTTTTTGTGGTTTTTTTTGCTTCACTTTTATCACTTCATTTTTGGCGACTTGCTTTGGGTTTTTGGAGCTCTTGCAAATTGGGAGAAATTTGGAGATTGTTGCATACTTATTTATTATTGATCTCTTGGTTTGTGTATCATTGGAGAGCTTGTTGTTTTGAACTTGGAACAAACTCCATCATGGAGAGGTAAGAGCTTAGCTCTTGGAAATACTCTCTTTTTATTTGTATGCATATGTCAATGGTTGAATGTTTGAATGTGTTTTTTTATTTGTTGGTTGGTTGGGTAGATGGCCTAGGGATGGTGTAGGAGAAGACTATGGGGCATTTTGTGGGAGGCATAAGTGTTTTGGGGAGGTATAACTGTGGAGGGAGTTGGGATTTGGGTTCCATCTTAAAAATAAATTGCTTGTATTTATTTACTCGTTATGGGGTGCCATAAGAGGTTGGGGAGGTATAAGGAAATGTGTGTAATAAGGGGTACTTGGGGGAGGCATAAGGGCATGTTAGGGATTTGAAATGATATATATTTTGGCGGTATTTTCTCAAGTGGTGATACCCATTTTCCTTTTGGGAGGCATAAGCAGCACCCCCCATAGTTTCTTGAAGCTTTGGCTTGCATGATGAAGCCTGAGTGTTGTTTGTTGTTTTGTTCTGTGGTGGAAAACTATAGTTTTGTTTTGGACTATGTTTTGAATGTGAAATTTACATGTGTGTTTGTGGAAGCCTATTGTTTCCATGAGTTGAATCACATCTTCCATTGCTTTGTGGTTAGGGCTCGGGGGCCAATGAAGAAGGATGACTTCTCCTTTTCATTGGATGTCTTGGTTGGGTGGAGAGCATTGCCTTACCCCTACTCTTGTTGTGATCAGAATTGGAAGAATGATAAATCTACATGTTGTTGTTCCGAGAAAAGGAAAATGAAATAAAACAGTAGACAGACCCTTATAAAGATAAATCTTATTGTAACCTTCCCACTTGAAGTGGATGAACTTGTATATGTTTTGTAATGGAAATATGGTGTATTAAATACAAAAGTTGTAAGATTGAAATGTGAAAGAGATATACTCTGTTTTTGTTCTTTTGAAATAAATAATTGTATTCTGTATGATGAATTTGAAGAATGAAAGAAATAAGTTGTAAGTTGTCTTTTGGGAACCAATAAATGATTGTATTACCTTTCTCCAATTGCATTGTGGTATTGAATCTGATCATTTAAATGTATTTGAAATCTCTATTTGAAAAGAAGAAATACGTGTGAGGAAAACACAGACCTATGTCTTTTGAAATGTGTAAAACTAGAAATCAGAATTGCATTTTGGTTTTGAATAGTTTGATTTGAGTCAACTAAATGTATTAGATTAGAATTGGAACGTATCCTAATACTTGTAAGAAGAAAATGGAAAATAGATCCTTTCGAATTAGATCTCTGTTAGACATTTTCAAACTGGCAAATAATTATCAGAGAATGTACAGAACAATCCTGCAGCCTAGGAAAGACGTTTGAAACATTAATACAAGCTAAGAAAGATCAAAACGATCCCACACAAACTATAATACTTAAGAAATTTTCATGGAACCTTTCAAAATCGGGCTCAAACAATTTCTTAGTTGTTTTTGCTGTTAAATTGAGGAAATTTGAATTGATCTTCAATCAAAAATTTTAACCATTGAAATATATTCTAAAATATTCCAAATAAAATCCTCCATGCCTTTTTCGCAAGTGGAAAAAGAATTAATGAAAAATTTGAACAAAATTGATAAGTTAAAAATACTAGATCACTTTCTAAGTGATAGAAAGACGTTTTCTAAAAATTGACTCTTTAAACTTTATCAAAATCAAATTTCTAATGTCGCTGTGAAAAGAGGACGTTGAGAACTTTCCAGAAAGTCCTCGTTTTCCAAAAACTGAGTTCCCAATAAAAAGTTACGACTTTATGAAGTTTTTACCTCATTTCAGGCTCAAAATAATCTAATTGTCAAATTTTAAATGAATAAAATATTCTTGGGTGGACCCGTAGGCTAAAACTTTCCTTCTTTTTTTTTTCCCAAAATGTGCAAAGTCATGAAGTTTCCCACCACTCCACTAATCTGCAAGCCTTCATATTTTCTAAAGATGATCTTAGTCCAAAAAGTTAATTTGGCAATTTTATCTCCGCGGCCCTGCCGCCCAGTAGCCAATCATTAATCGACACGTGCCTTCGTTTGGTGCCAGTCGAGGCTTGGATCAATTTTAACCTTAAGGCACTTTCAAAAATAAATTTAAAATTCTGTAAGTTTTCTTCACAGCCCTGCCGACCTGTAGCCATTTTCAAGGGCTGCCACGTGGCTTCACGAGGCGTCAAGGGACTCGAGTGGATTTTTTTAAGCCCTTAATGCTTGAGGAAAACTTGAAAAATTTCCATAATGTCCCCCGCTAGCCTCCCAAAACGCAGCCAACAATTGGCTGACACATGGCATCATCTCGCATCGGCGGAGGTGCGGTTCCTTTCGACCTTTTTGCCTTTCCTTTTGAAAAGTCAAATTTTCCAAATGTTTCCAGCCGGCCCACTGACCCCACAACCAATAAGGAGCTGCCACGTGGCCTCCTTGGGCAATCGACGGGGGTGCAGGAGTAAAATTCTCTTTTTCTTCCAAATGGCAAAAAGTGCTAAAGGCCTTCCCCAGACCCGGAGAACCTGCTTAGGGAAACTTTTCCTCCCAGGCCAGCAAGCCTGCCCTTGGGAAAAGTTTCCACCCCAAGGTTCCGCTCGGTCCATAACTTGAGAAATATGAGGAGTTAGGAGGACTTCTTTATATCACCGGAAAGGTGAGGAAATTTCCTACCTAATGGGAAGTGTTTTTAGGAAGTTTTAATTGTGTTAATCATGGGAGAAATAAAATTGAATCTTTAACCAAGTTCTAGGAGTGGGTAAGTAAGAATTTACTCTGATGATTTTAAATATGTATTCTTTTCCCCACTGTAATTAAACCTTGCTCTTGTCTTAGATCTTGTGGAATTAAATACCTTTGGTATTTAATTTTTTTGGTCCCTTAACCCTAAAATTTTAATCAGGGAATATTTAACTAAAATGTCAATGTAATCAGTGATTAAATTAATCCCTAAGGAGATTTGAGCTAGGTGTGGACTTATTACACTTGTTGCTTTATAATGTGGAATTAGTAATTATTATAATGGGAAAAGTTATTAGTTGAATTTAATTTTCCTTGAGACTTTGGTCATTAACACTTTAAAAAAAATTATTCTATAATTTTCTAACTAAACCTAGGTTGTTCATGGGTCTCAAGTGGGTTGTTTTAGCGGGCGTTACACTTGGTATCAGAGCCGTGGGTTCAAAGCTTGGACCCTTGGGCACACTAGAAAACTTGAGACATGAACTGTAAACCTAGCACACTTTTGAATCTAAGAAAACAAACTTGTTTGAAAATTGAAAAAGAAATGCGTATGAAGAAATATTACATTACTTTGTTCATTTGAACTACCAAAATTAAAATAATAATAAAATAATAAGTTGTTTGAATTGTTGTACTCGCTCAGTGGTGTTTTATCTGAACCCGGGTAACTAAGAATGTCAAATTAAATTGATTTTTGTGAACTTCTAGTGTAGTGGAAACTTGGTTCCCCTTTGAAAATGTGTTGTTTTACAAGTCCTAAAACTTGATTTAATTGTATGATGCGTTAAGCCCTTTGTTGAGACCCTTCCTTATTGGAGTTGTTGGAATGATAAATTGTATGGTGTGAATCTTGTGGTTGGACAATAGTGGTTGTGTCCTAGGGTCAAGAAGAGTTAATTAGAAGCTGCTTAGAGCTTCCTTCCTTCAATAGTTAGGAAAGTTGGCGTGGTTGTCAGTTTTTCATTTTGTTACCCATATGGGAGAGTGGACATTAAGTCTGGGTGTAGTTTATGACCCAATCCTATGCATGTGTCCTTGGAACTGACCTCAAGGTAGAGTACCCCTATTGGCGGCCATGAAGGGCTGCGAAGTGAATGTGGTGTTAATGTTTTGTATTTTACATTCGTAAACTTGTGTCATTTTATCAAGGACCAACATCTTATTTTATGATTGGATTGAGAAGCTCTGAGGCTCTTCTAGTTATTTATATTTTTGCGAGAATTTTTAGACTTTGCAATGCAACTACTTAGCCACTTTCCTTGATTGGAGATATTTCTTGGACTTTATTTTGATTGGTGACTCGGAGCTCGTTATGTTGTTGGTTGCTTAGCTAAACGTTACATGGATTTCTTCTTCCATGATGATGAAATAGTTCTATGCTACTTGTATTCATACATTTTGTCATATGGGGGTACACCCTAGGTGTCTTGAATGTCCTCTTAGGTGCTTAAAGTTATGCCTTGGTTTTAGATGCACGGAACCTTGAGTGTATCTAGGATCTTAGAGTGACCTTTTCATTACTCGACCTTATTGGGAAGAGAGTTTGTTGTGTTGTGCGTTCTAGTTGGTAGCCTGTTAGCGGTGGTGGTGATTCTCTTACAATCTAATAAGAGCTTGAACCTCGTCGGAGTAGAGGTGTTTAATTGTGGGTTGATGAATTATGGTGGGATCGGTTTTCTTTTGGCTGGCTGTGGATGTTAGTGGAAAAGTGTTTGTTTGGTAGTGGCTTCTCTTCGATGGCATGCTAAGTTTTATCAAGAGTTCCTCATTTCATTATATTAAGTAGTGACTTGAGGATTGTATGCATCTTGGTAATTATGGTTAGATTTAATCCCATTTGAGTATTGTGTGTAAATTAAGTGTGTCTGTTTTCCCTCTTGACCTATAAATAAGTCTACCCTTTCCTTAACTTTTTTTTTAGTTACTATGAATAATACTCTATGACCTATTAATTTTGGATTATGTGGAGACACTTATGGATGCTTTGAGTCTTTTGGACCATGACGTTGGTGATGATAGTGTAATTAGACCTTGATAATTTAATCTCGGTGGTATTTTATAATGTGATTCTCTTGCAAAACTGTAACTCTTGGTCGTAAAGCCATGTTGAATAAGATGGCTGATTGTCTGCTTACATTTGACGCTTCTAATGAGTATGTGGTGTTCTTATAGTTAAAATATTTCCTTGTCATTTTGATTTCTTGGTTGGTGGTATCCTGTGGTAATATGGGTGTAGATTTGAAAACTTTCCTTGTCTTATCAGGTGATTAAAATATTTTTGCCAAAACAACAAACATTGTTAAACCCTAGTAGATCAGTAAAAGTAATTATGCTTCCTTAATGGGTCTTCCTCGTAACTTATTTTGAGAACTTGTAGAAACCCACTAGGAATGTTTTATGATACTTGTAATTAGTGGAAAAATCTTGAAATATTGTTGTGATCCATGTTGGTTGATTGTTTCCTAGTTCTTACCAAATTAATAATGTGCTTTCTATGTTGAACGTCCCTTGTTTCCTTAGAATTAAAAATGTGATGTGTTGAATTACCTCTCTCTCCCATAAAATTAATAGTGTGATATGTTTACTGTTCCTTCTCATTAATTTTTTTTAATTGACAAATTGACTCACCCAAACATCATAAAACTGTAATTGAGGAGATTTGGCCTTGAAGCTTAACAAATAAACTAGAACATAGAAAGAGAAAATGGTCCTTGCTTTAACCTTGGTAGATTAATAGAAGGAATAAAAACCATGTAGAAGAATAGAAAAGGAAAAAAATTTTCCATCTACCTCCCCTAGGAGTAGAATAAATATTTTGTTTGTTCCACCTATACAGAATGGCGAGATATCATGGCCACCTTAGTGGTGATCCTTATAACACAAACATGTGATATCAGAATAAAAAGGAATATTTTAATTAAGAAAACTCATAATGGAATGTGCTAGGAAAAATGAAACTAAAACTTTTGACTTAATTAGTTGAGTTATAAAATAAGTAAGATTTATGTGTATTGAGTGCAATGTATAGTTGAACCTGTAGTTCTGTCACCTACCTGAAATTGTGAAACACCTGGTGGATAGTAATGTGTTCTAGTTGCTTAGTACTTCTTGTTCATAGATGTATGTGCCTTTCTTGTGGGATTTTTGGGTCATCATACCCTTATCATCCCGTACCTCGACAAATGTGAGTTATGGTCCTTTTAGATTGAGATTTATCTTTTGTTTGAGAAGCAACCTCCTTGCGTGTTGTCTTGTCCTTGGAGACCTAAGTTATTGTAATTTTAAGGAAACATATGTTAATGATATAAAATAACTTTGGGAAGTATTCTTTTCTTCATATTTTCTTGGGTCACCTTGTTGTTGTTGCCCCTTTTCCATTAGGATGGAAAGTGCAAGATGATGTTATTCACTTTTGATACGATGCACCCTTGGATTGTAATTGGACCCCGTGTTACTTGTTCTTCTCCCTAGTGACCTTGAGTGGTCCTTGGTGTTTCTTGTGCTCTCTTTATGGTTATTCTGAGCTTGAGTAGGAAATAAGATAAATAAATCCCATTGTGCTATAATGTATGGTACTTGTATTGATATGTTAGTTGTTAGGGGAGATATATATACCATACATACATACATATATATATATATATATATATATATATATTGCTAAATGGTTGAATTCTTTAGATTTGGTTGGTATGGTGTGTTCGATTCTTAAAACAAAAGTGTAAAAATCAGACTATAGGAAAACTTGTGGTCTTGACTTCGCTTTTATTACCATGAAAAGTTAATTGTACCCTCTCAAGTTATAGAAGTGCTTTCCTTGAATAGTTCCTTGATTTTAAATGTTTTGTTGATTTAGGTGTCCTTGTTGATTAACCTCATCCTATGTGATCCTCAAATTGTGGGACCTTGAGTAGACTTGTTCCTCGTGCAAATTTGGTCATAGTTGATTTTTGTCTAGCCTTGTCTAGACAACGAACCTTGAAATCATGGCTTAAATGTGTAGAAACCTTAACTTTTATTAATTGTAGTATGTTGTATTCCTTGGGAAACTATGTGGTCATTCTCAAACTCATGGAATTCTCCTTATTATTCCTCTACTTGGTGGTTACTCTTAAGACTCTTTTGAACTCTTCATGTTATATTGTTATGTGTGGTATCTTGGTTGATAGCATAAATTTACTCTCTAGATTTAAGTGTTCGTAGCCTTGCATGTAGAAAGTTTAGAACTCATCCCTTGCAATCTCCCTTCTTCTTGCTGAATTGCATTGGACCAAACTTAGGTTTTGTAGACCCACACTTGTTTGAAGCAAGCAATCCCATAATGGAGTGATCCTTTTTCTATTGCATTTGTTCCTATCTCTCTTTCCAGTGACTTCCAGGAGGAAGTCGAGTCTAAGGGGAGGGGGATGTAGTGCCCACTTCCCTTCGACACTTTTGATATTGATCATGATACTGTTGACTATATTATGGATATTATTATAGTTTTGATTTAGTATGGTGTTAGATGTCAAATCATGGATTATTGTTGACTCTGATTCATATATGATGCATGATGATTGTTAGAGACATTTTATATAGATGTTGACATGTTGTTGGACATGGTTATATATATATATATATATATATATATATATATATATATATATATATATATATATATATATATTGTTAGGACATGTGATATTTGGATATATTGAGTAGACCAAGAAAATTGAATTTAAAATTGATGATTATATAGTTGCTGATGAAATTGTAAGTGATATTGTTGATTGTCTGGATGTTGTTGTGATTCATATATATATTGATGATTTTTAAATTATATTATATTCATTTGGATGTTCTGATATGGCCATGAGGCCGAAGGGGTATTTGTATTGTGCAGGTTAAAAATATCACAACAAACATCAGGGGATTGGAGACCAACCACATTGGAATTCTAGATGAATTCAACAAGGTCACCATGGCAACTTGTATTGTTTGTGTGTGTGTGTTTGATTGTTAGGGATTCCAATGGGGGGGATCACCTTTAAATGTGACCAAGGGTTATGTGTATTTATTTATTTGGTTCCTTTTTATTGATGTTTGTATGTGTTTATTAAGTGATGTGTTTACCCTTTCATTATTTATTAATTGTGGTAAATTAATGTGAGTAAACATGTTGTTAAAATTAATTAATCAAATTGGGACATAAGAAAGTAATTATTAGAGTTGTTGGCCTAAAATTAAAGTGTTGTAAGAAATGTGTAAGTGATGTGTAAATTAATTTTGGAGTATGAAACATTCCACCTCCTTTTGAAATTTGAATTTGTCCTTAGAGGCTGATTTTGGAAGCTTATGGGACAAGTTAAACTTGTCCCATACCTCTTAAATTTGCATGCCAACCTTACCTATGGTTGGAGGGTTTAAATCTAGCCTTCATTATGCATTTTTGTAAGTCAAGTTGTATGCTTTAATTGCACTTTCTTACATGCTTTCAATTTCAGTCCTTATGAGGTGTGGGTTTGATTTGAGTGTGTAAGTAAAACTGTCATTTATTCACCTACTTATTTATTATGCCTTGGAGATTGAAGTTGACTTATGAGTTGGAGTTGAGGATGTGTGATGTGGCATCCCACATGGATCCACCTCATCCTCTTCTCTTTCCTCTTCTATATATTTGAATTCCTTGGCTTGTTTTCGTGGTTTTTTTTTTTGCTTCACTTTTATCACTTCATTTTGGGTGACTTCTTTGGGTTTTTGGAGCTCTTGCAAATTGGGAGAAGTTTTTGGAGATTTTTGCATGCTTGTTTATTGGTTGATCTCTTGGTTTGTGTATGCATTGAGAGAGCTTGTTGTTTTGAACTTGGAACAAACTCCATCATGGAGAGGTAAGAGCTTAGCTCTTGGAAATACTCTCTTTTTATTTATATGCATATGTCAATGGTTGAATGTTTGAATGTGTTGTTTCTATTTTGTGGCTGGTTGGGTAGATGGCCTAGGGATGGTGTAGGAGAAGACTATGGGGCATATTTTTTGGGAGGCATAAGTGTTTTGGGGAGGTATAAGTGTGGAGGGAGTTGGGATTTGAGTTCCACCTTACAAAGAAATAGCTTGTATTTATTTACTCATTATGGGGTGCCATAAGAGGTTGGGGAGGCATAAGGAAATGTGAGGAATAAGGGGTACTTGGGGGAGGCATAAGGGCATGTTAGGGATTTGAAATGATATATATTTTGGCAGTTTGTTCTCAGGTGGTGATACCCATTTCCCCTTTGGGAGGCATAAGTAGCATCCCCCATAGTTTCTTGCTCCTTTGGCTTACATGATGAGGCCTGAATGTTGTTTGTTGATTTGTTCTATGGTGGCAAATTGTAGTTTTGTTTTGGACTGTGTTTTGCATGTGAAATTTACACATGTGTTTCTGGAAGCCTGTTGTTTCCATGAGTTGAATCACATCTTCCATTGCTTTTTGGTTGGGGCTCGGGAGCCAATGAAGAAGGATGCCTTCTCCTTGTCATTGGATGTCTTGGTTGGGTGGAGAGTGTTGCCTTTCCCTTGCTCTTGTTGTGATCAAAATTGGAAGAATGATAAATCTACATGTTGTTTTTCTGGAGCAAAGGAAAATGAATTAAAATAGCTGGCAATACCTTGTTGATATAAATCTTATTGTAACCTTCCCACTTGAAGTGGATGAACTTGTATATGTTTTGTAATGGAAATATGTTGTATTGAATACGAAATTTGTAAGATTGAAATGTGAAAGAGATATACTCCATTTCTGTTCTTTTGAAAGAAATAATTGTATTCTATATGATGAATTTACATAATGAAAGAAAGAAGTTGTAAGTTTTCTTTTGGGAACCAATAAATGATTGTATTACCTTTCTCAAATTGCATTTTCGTATTGAATCTAATCATTTAAATGTATTTGAAATCTCTATTTGAAAGGAAGAAATGCGTGTGACGAAAATACAGAGCTCTGTCTTTTGAAATGTGTAAAAGTAGAAATCAGAATTGCATTTTGGTTTTGAATAGTTTGATTTGAATTAACTAAATGTATTAGATTGAAATTAGAATGTATCCTAATACTTGGAAGAAGAAAATGGAAAATAGATCCTTTCGAATTAGATCTTTGTTAGACATTTTCAAAATGGCAAATAATTATCAAAAAATGTATAGAATGACCCTATAGACTAGGAAAGACATTTGAAACATTAATACAAGCTAATAAAGATCAAAATGATCCTAGACAAACTATAATACTTAAGATTTTTTCATAGAACCTTTCAAAATCGGGCTCAAACAATTTCTCAGTCAGTTTTGCTATCAAAATCAAATTCCTAAGATTTTTGTGAAAAGATGACATTGAGAGCTTTCCAGAAAGTCCTTGTTTTCCAAAAACTGAGTTCCCAATCAAAAGTTATGGCCTTCTAAAGTTTTTACCTCATTTCGGGCTCAAAATAATCTAACTGTCAAATTTTAAATGAATAAAATATTCTTGGGCGGACCCGCGTGCTAAAACTTTCCTTTTTTTTATTTTTGCGCAAAATGTGCAAATTCATGAATTTTCCCGCCACTCTGCTAATCCCCAAGCCTTCATTTTGTCTAAAAATGATCTAAGTCCAAAAAGTTAATTTGGCAATTTTGCCTCCACCGCCCTACAGCCAATCATTGATCGACACATGCCTTCATTGGGCGTTGGAAAAAAAAAAGGATAAAAACCTTAAAATTCTATGGTGGCTCGACTTTCCACCAGAATTTGGAAATGCCAACACATGTTCCCTTACGGACTCGCGGGAGCATGGAGGCCAATTGGGCCTTTTGTCTTAAAAGGGAAAAAGTGCTAAATGTCTTCCCCACTCCGTCAGCCCGTGTCTGGGAAAATTTTTCTTCCCTAATCCACTGGTTTGCTTTTCTCCTCTGGGAATATTTTCTCTCCAAATTCCATAGGCCCAAGTTGGGGAAGTTTTTCCTCTTAGGCCCGTAGGCCCGCTCTTGGGAAAATTTTCACCCCAAGTTTTGTCGTTCCATAACTTGAGAAATATGAATAGTTAGGAGGACTTCTTTATATTACCAGAAAGGTGAGGAAATTCCCTACCTAATGGGAATGTTTTCAAGAAGTTTTAATTACATTAATCATGGGATAAATCAAATTGAATTTTTAACCGAGTTCTAGGAGTGGGTAAGTAAGAATTTACTTTGATGATTTTAAATATGTATTATTTTCCCCACTGTAATTAAACCTTGCTCTTGTCTTAGATATTTTGGAATTAAATACCTTGGGTATTTAATTGTTTTGGTCCCTTAACACTAAAATTTTAATCAAGGAATATTTAGTTAACATGTCAATGTAATCAATGATTAAATTAATCCCTAAGGAGATTTGAGCTAGGTGTGGACTTATTACACTTGTTGCTTTATAATGTGGAATTAGTAATTATTATAATGGGAAAAGTTTTCAGTTGAATTTAATTGTCCTTGAGACTTTGGTCGTTAACACTTTAAAAAAAATTATTCCATAATTTTCTAACTAAACCTAGGTTGTTCATTGGTATCAAGTGGGTTGTTTTAGCGTGCGTTACAAATTTCATCCACCTTAGCTATCCATACATAATTCTCATTATTATAATCATTATTATGTATTTTAATTATCATATATTATTGGGTTGAGATCCTTAGGAGGTTAGGATAGCTTTCCAAGCTTGGTAAATGCCTAAAAATTCTCTAAATATCTTGCAACAGTCCTCAAAGGACTCAACAACATGTTTTTCTCATCCTTTTCACCATGGTAAAACCCACTAACAGTTTTTTACATGAAGAATGACACTAATATGATATTTTACACTCATATCAGACCTAAGTTACCTCCTACATGACCATTTACCTCTATAACTCAACTAACGACCTTAATTCCTCTAAAATCAATCCTATAAATTTAAATGTACCTTTTGGAGGGGAAACACCAAAAAGGCTACAAATGACTAAAATAAATTCTTAGTGATCCATCATGAGATTTTATTATTTTCTACACACTACCTAAAGATACCAATGACCAAAAACAATCATTACAATCTTTGAGTCATGATGCACCTGCATCAGACTACAGAAGAGAAAATATTTTTCATGGACTCATGTCCATGAGTTCGTCAATGTTATTTCCATACTTGGATATTACTAATGGTTTCAACCATGTAACATCTCCTATTTGATGGTCCTTCCACTTGACTAGATACTAAAAATATTATTTGTCTCTAGTCTTCATTACTACCTTCTTGTTTAGGATTTCCTCAATACACTTTAGTTGTGCTTTAGGTAGTTGTTACTCCCATTGAATGGTTCGATTCTCATCAGGTTCAAGTGTATTATTTGAGTTATCCTTTTCCTATAAATTATATAGGTATGTTATGTTGAATATAGGAGATATTCCAATACCACTTGGAAGCTCTATTTCATAAGCATTGGAAGAAAATTTTCTCAAGACCTTACAAGGTCCAATTTTCTTTTGCTTCAGCTTGTTATACTCCTTATTGGGGAATATTTACTTCCTCAAGTGTACAAGAAATAGGTCTCCCACTTAAAATATCATCTCTATCCTATTAAAATAGTATATTTTCTTGTACTTTCTTGCATTTGTTTCAAGATATTCTTGTACCTTTTCATGTAACTCTTACATGGTTGATGCAAACTCTTCTCCATATGAACTCCTCATCTCTTGATTTTCTAAGTTACTCATCTCATAAACACATCTAGGATGAATTCCATAAACAATTTGAAAAGGACTAAGACCTGTAATCTTGTTAGGAGTGTCATTATAAGAAAATTATTCTTGAGAAAGTACTTGATCCCACTATCTGGGATGTTCACTTACAATGATTCTAAAATATTCCCAAGGATTCTATTAACCACCTCAATTTGTCCGTCAACCTGAGGGTGGTAATTTGAACTGAAACTGAGACATGTTCCCAAATTTTTTCAAAGTGTTTTAAAATAATGACCAATGAATTTGGTGTTCCTGTCAGAAACAATGCTCCTTGGAAGCCCATGAAATATCACTACTTCTTTGTAAAATAGATTGGCAATGTTAGTTTCATCACTTGTGTTAGGACATGCTATAAAATGATCCATTTTGTAAAATACATCAACTAAAACAACAACTGAACCACTAACTTTATGAGTCTTAGGTATTCCAAGCACAAAATCCATACTTACTAAATCTCATGACCTAGTAGGAATATGAAAGGGCTGATATAATCATGTTTTTTGACTTCTTCCTTTGGTATACTAGAATTTCACGCATCTCTCTACAAATTTATTTACATCAGATTTCATACCTATCCAAAATTAGTATATAATAAATTGAGAAATTGTTTTATCTTTCCCAAAATGCCTTGTTAAACTACCACTACGTTTCTCCTTTACCAAGTTATTTCTCATAGAGAATTTTGGAATGCATAGTTGGCTGCCCTTAAACAACAATCCTTCTTGAAGCATGTAGTCTAACCAAGGAATCTTATCTCTACTTATGGTATCCTCACATGTTGCATAAGCCTCATTACAGTCTATATCTTCTTTATATATGTCCTTCAAGGCCTCAAATCCCAATATCTTCACTCGAGATCCCTGTATAATTAAGCTTCTCATGATTAAAGAATTTACAACCTTGTTAGATTGTTCACTCTTATTCTTAATTACAAAGGTAAAATTTTGAAAAAAATCAATCCATTTTACATTCCTTTGACTTAATTTGGGTTGACTATTGATAAATCGTAAGGCATGGTTATCAAAGTATAATACAAACTTTTTAGGCATTAAGTAATGCATCCATTTATTCAAATCTTGAAAAATGGCATAGAATTCCTGATCATATGATGAATACATTTTATTGTCCTCATTTAGATTTTCACTGAAATAAGAAATTTAATTACCTTCTTGGCTCATATAGCAGTTCCACTAGCATCACACTACACTTTGAAAAAATTGTTAAAATTAGGCAAAGCTAGAATAGGTTGTTCTGTAATATTTTTCTTAAGTAACTGAAATTTTTAATTAGCTTCCTTAGTCTATTGTAATAGATTCTTATTTCATTTAATGGTATCCACTATGGGAGCAAAAATTACACTAAAAAATCTTATAAACTTCATATAGAAGCTATCTAGGAAATTAAATCTTCTTACCTCAAAAACACTTTTTGGTGAGGCCACTCTACTTTGGCTTTGAATTTATCCTTTTCCATTTTCAATATTTCTTGTGATATGACAATTCCAAAATAAAATAAGTTTTTCTTCATGAAAATACACTTCTTGAGATTGATTAGTAACTTTTCCACTTGCAGCTTATTCAAAACCATCATATTCTCCTCTTTCGTTTGAATGAAAATTATAATATCATCTAAATAAAAAATGAAAAATTTACATGTGAAATCCTTGAGTACCTCATTCATAAGTCTCACGAAGGTGCTTAGAGAATTTTTCAACCCAAATGGCATTACTAGCCATTCATAAATCCCACCATTATATTTGAATGATATATTCCATTCATCACCCTCTCCAATTATTAGTTGATGGTAAACACTCTTCAAATCTATCTTAGAAAAGTACCTTTTTCCACTAAGAAAATACATCAAATCATCAATTCTAGGTAAGATAAATCTATACATGATTGTGATTTTGTTGATAGATCTCGAATCACTACAAATTCTCCATCCCATCCTTCTTAGGATTTAACACTGTCGCTACAAAAAAGGACTCAAAATATATCTTATTAGTCCTTTATTGATTAACTCTTGTACCTTTTTATTGATCTATACATTCTCCCTTGGAGTCATCTTATAGGCTACCTTATTTAGTAAGTTAGCTCCTGGAACGAGATCTATGTGATCATTGCTCCTTCTCAATGAAGGTAACTCATTAATTAAATCATCCACAATAATATAATCAAACTCATTCACCAAATCTTGGAATTCTATAGAATATTGGTCAACTTTGTACTAGTATTGATTGTCTCGGGATTACCAATTAAATCAAAACTTACCTCTACATTTCTAATATCATTTAAGAACTATTTTCCACTAATCATCAACACTTTAGGACTATCCTCGACAGTTGCATTCTCATCTTTCAAAGGTATGAGGGTGTGATTTCTTTCATCCTTATCAAAACTATAAGTATTTCTTCTTCCATCATGAATTTCCCTTATATCAAACTGTCAATGTCTACCTAGAGGAACATAACAAACATCCATAGGCATAACATCACATGTTACGTGATCTTTTTAGATTCCAATATGAAATTCCACTTGGCATTGCTCATTCACCAAAATCTAATGTCCCTTTTGTAGTCATGAAACCTTTTAAGGTGTTGGATGTGTTGTCTTTTTTAAGCCTAGTTTTTCAACCATTTTAGTAGACCCAAGATTTTTAGTACTTCCACTTTTAATAATAACTTTATAAATTTCCCTTTAGCCTTGCATGTGGTTTAAAATAATGTTAGGATTGAGAAACACTCTTTTCATAAGCAAAAAATCTCCTACTTTAGGTGTATCTTCATGAGAAAGTGAGTCCACACTCTCCTCCTCAACTTGGGAAACATGTGCACTTCCTTGACTTGTAGAAGGATTTTCAGGGCATTCATAATATCTATGTTATGCCCAAACTTGTAGAAGGATGTTTGTTATGTTCCTCTAGGTAGAAGTTTGAAGCATCTACCAATAAATCCTCTACCTCTTCCTTTATTGAAAGGCCTTCTACCTATAAAGAAATACCTACCTCTTGAATATTATTCTTGGCTCTGTGAACTATTGGTTTCTTCTTGGTGTGATTGAGTTGACTTATTCCACCTTATTGTCCTCTAACTCTGTAAATTTTTCCTCTACCTATTATTGTTAGTGCTTCTTCCTTGACACTTTTTCTTCTAATTTCAAATCAAACTGATATGCCTCTTTAACTAATCTAGGTGAAAGAAGATTGATTTCATCATGAATGTTAAATATCAACCCATTTATATACCTAGCCACCTTATGGTTAACCTATAAAATTCTTCAGTATAATCCTTAGTTGACATATATATTTGTTTAAAATTTTATAGTTTCTTTAAAATATTATAGGCATAAAATGACCTTTGAGTTTGGCCACCATCTTATCATATCTCTTAATCATAGGCTTTCTTTCTCTTCTTCTCTCCTCTTGTATACCATCCCACCATAAAGATGCATGACCTTTAAAAATTTTCATGGAAAATTTTACTCTTTTTTCTTCATCTACATTATCATAATTAAATTAATTTTCTAAAGCACTTAACCAATAAATCAAGTCCTCCACATTTAGAATCTCATCATGCATGGGCACTTCTATCTTGGGCTTAGCATTGATCCATATTATTTCTTTGACTAATATTTCCCCTGATCCTTCTTCCTTTATCTTTGCAATTAATTATTCTTCTTGAGGTCTCTCATCCTCTTTGTGTAATGCCATAAAAAATTTGCAGATTTAAAAGAATGCTTAGCTTATAAATTTCATATTTATATACATATGCCATCTCATAGATTATTTTTTTTATAATTTTTTAAAAAAGTAAACAGAACTAAATATTTCATATGTAATGTATGATGCATAACTATATTTTTGCATATTTATAAACAACCAAGACCTCCAAATGAAGACATTCAAAAAAAAGAGTTCATGTTTTCAATATGGTAATCCTTTCTTTCTTTTTTTGTTTACAAGATTCTTGCAATAATGAAGGGAAAACTTCCTTAGTAGTGACTAAAGTTTACAAGTAGCATCGAGTACAAAATAGGTGTTTTACAAGAAGATAAAAGCTTCACCAAGCCACATATGTAGAGATAAGATGAAAGTAATATCTTAAAAAACAAATGAAGATGACCAAGATGACAAGGAGGCTCCAACTATCTCCAAACTTGAGTGTTCTTCCAAGGATGCTGAAATAAGAGACAAGGCTTGTTTACCACCCAACCAATAGGCATCATCACATGCCTTTCCAAGGTTGGAAGTCATGCTAGCCTCCCCCAAGCCCATGGGAGAGAGTAACTAACTTCCACAATGTGCACAAGTATAAAGGGAATAAATACAACAAAAATACATAGCAACATTAAAACACTTAGACAAAATACACATGGTAAAACAACAACATAAGGAGAACAAGGTAAACCTCACAAAGGGGGAAGAGAAGAAATAGGATGCCCAAAACAAAGGTTTCCAACCATAGGATACACCAACAAAATCATGTTTACAAACTTCCTTATTCCTCTTAATCATCCATCCTCCTTATGACTCCTTTATGTTAAAGAAATCCTTCTTGGGAGGATTTTCAAATCCAAAAGGGTTTCCTCACCAAGAATGGGGAAAGGTTCAAGTCATATGAACCTTTCTCCCACCTCAAACCATAAGAGGGGATGAGAAGGGACCTTCATGGCTTGACCAAAAACCATGAGGTTTGAGAGGGAAATCCCTCTCTCTTCCCCTACATTCTCCAAAAACTATCAACCCAAATGATGGTGGACAGAAAACAAAAGAAAACAAAAAAGCAACAAAACAAACAAACTACATTCTCCATACAACTTTACAACACATCATTTCACACACATTATTTTATTGACCATTGCATAGTTAACAAGATAAGAAACAACAAGGAAGAAAAGGATTAAGAATCCTACCTCTACAATGCTTTCCAAGACTCTAAGCTCTTCCCCTCTGTCCAAGAAAAAATCCAAGCTCCCAAATTGTCCAAGTTCTCCCCAAAACAAAATGAGCAAAGAAGAACCCTTTCTCCCACATAAGGAAGAATAAGAAGAGGAACCCAAAAGTTTCCTCACCAATGGGAAAGGTGAAAAGTGTCACCCCCTCTCCTCCCATGAGTCAAAGATTCCAAAAACCAAATAAGTAAAAGTAAACTCACCTTTTATCCCTTATCACCCAAAATACTAAAAAAGAAAATAAAACAAAGTGGAGAAAATTTTAACAAATACACACTAACCAACCACCTTACATGGATGTGACAAAAGGAAGGCAAAATGGGAGGGAAAATCCCTCCAAACCTTGGAGATAAGCCCCCCTACCTATTATGTAGGATCCAAGGGCCCATTTTCATGCTAAGTGAACTCCCAAACTAAAAAGGGGTCACTAAAAATGCCCAAAATAACCTAATTTCGGGTTTGGCACACTTGGGCACAAGGGTAGAGGGTGTGGGGTCCACCCAAGGTTCACATGTGTCCCCAATCCCTTCTACCAACACACACACACTTACCCAAAACCATCACTAAAATTAAGATGAGATCATTAAACCCCTAAACTAGTTTACTTAAAAAAACACACCCTAAACATAATTAATTTTACAAGACATAAATACATTACAATTGAGGGTTCACCCATGATACCCAATTAATACACCTATTCTAAATCCTCAAACATTTTGCATGGTTAGGACTTAGCCCGCAGGCCACTTGTGCGCAATTGCGTAGCCACCCTGAAACCCATGCTCTCTTATACCTATCACCTGCACACTCATTGCACACATTAACCACATCTGTCCAATACAATAAACATCATATACTCATCACAAAATTTATCAAACTTATAATGTCTTAACATCATTATAAAATCGATAGTGCAATGCATACAATTATACACATAGTTCACCACGAATCATCCACAGATATAATTACAACGACATACACTTAGGATAGCATGAGATTACCATTATTAAATCCAGAAAACTATATCATTGATCAAATCGACCACAAGAAATCAACATCTGACCAATAAATCTTACTATCATGTAACCTTGTTAGTGTCATCAACATCATAATAAATATATCAATATATGAATCTAGTCCAATTAGTGCTACGCGCCCAAAATATCATAATGTCCATGAAGATAAATAACATAGAAAAATGTCCAAAATCTATCAGAGTCTCAGTCAAAACATGTTTATGCATAAAGGAACCAACAGATAACTGGAGCCATAAAAATGTGGGCACTACATCCCCCTCTCCTAGAATTAGACTTCCTCCTATAATTCATTTGAAGAGATAGGGATATCTAGCCCTCAGTGGTGTAACATCCTCCCAAGTAGTTGATGTCTCGTCATATCGGTCCCATTGCACTATAACCTGGTCCAAATCTCAACTCCGAAGGGCCAACCTCTGGTGCTCCAGTATGCATATGGGCTCCAGTCTCCACTACCCTCTTGTAGACACCAAATTTGTGTCTTACGACCCCTTGTGACCCGCATCTCATCTCGCAATATAACCTCATCACCTAAACCTTACACAATTATTTATTAATTACCTTGTAATTGATGAATCCACATCACCTTACCTACCACCTCATTTTGCCACTTCATCATGACCTAGCCCTAACCCTAAACTAACCTAATTAAGACCCATAACTTGGTCCACACCTACACCCATAACTAATAACCCCTTTCTCGCACCCAAAACCGACCTTCTAGTCATTTGACCAAGCCCGCAACTGATCTCTTGGGAGAAAAGCAGGGAAGGTGGGCTATTTTACTAAAAATAGCCTACTTTTTCCTTACCGATGCCGGTTCCTACTCGACCGCCATCGGTTACATAACCGCCATCGGCTCCCTGTAAATGGGCTCCCCGAACCAAAATCAAGCGTGGAAGGATTTTTGAATGAACGAAGATCTTTGGGAGCGAAAAACAGAGTCCAGATCTTCACTTGACGGAGCAGAGACGAGTGGAGATACCATAAGTGTTTATAGCAAAGGAGATCAGCTTACATCTTTGTCAAAACCAGTAAGTCACATCTTGCATGTCCTCTGCTATAACATTTCTTATGCTTCTTGAATCACAGTCCTCATAAATCCATTTCTGGACCCACTACCTAGCAATATATTACATCTAACTATCATTCATCTACCTCTCATCACCTTATTACGTAATATCACCCATATACAGCCTTACAAATAACACAGCTACCAAACAACACAAACACCCCACAAAAACAACCAACCTATAGAACCTAAACCCTACCGACATCGGTTACCAGCAACCGGTATCGGTTACCCAGACTACAAACCAGAAATCAGCCTTTCCCCTATCTGTTCCAAACGAAGTAATTTGATTGATATTTTACAGTCTTTTGTGTTAATTCATATTAGCAGGGAAACTGACCACCTTCGAAAGGAAGTTTTATATTTCCTGGGCCCAAGGCAGTTTCCTCATTTATTGTCTAATCAAAATCTTGTGGTCTTGTGTTCTTATTTGCAGGTAGTCCTTCCAAGACGAAAAGGAGTTCTTCGCATTCAACCTGATCTTCCTCTACGGAACGCGCACACCATCTCAACATTCCATAGGTATTCCTCCTAGCCCTAACCCTTATCTATTTCTAAAAGGAATGAAAGGATAGAAGCAAATCTATTCCCAGAAGTCGAAACATTCCGAGTGAAACATTTTGGCACGCCCAGTGGGACCCATTTTGGGTTTCTTTATTTCTTGCTTGCTTTCATATAGGGAGCATACTTGCTGTTTTCTTCTTCTAAAGATATTCACAAGGTATTTTATTATTTTGGTAAAAGAACTTGCTTTGTTTTTTGCATCTTGCATTAGTGAAAGTCATCTCTTTTGCTTCATCGAATATCATTTTCGATTTGGGTTTAAAACACGTGCATTGGCATCCTTGCTTGCTGTTTTCAATTCTAGTAAACATAGATTAAGTAACAGGTCGTACATGTGGGGGTGATATCCACGGTATTGACAAGAAATTAATCTTACATTCACTGCACAACACATACCGAATCACTTCACAATTAACACAACAGCTCAAACATCCCCCCTTTTTCCGCGGTATTCCTCCGCCCGATTGAGGTAACCTTATAAGCCAAAACAAACTTGACATTTCCCCTAAGTCTTTTGTTTAGGATTCTGACATCATTCTACGTCTAAAGGCATAAGCCCACAATAATTAAAATTAACCCTAGGGTTAATCTCTGGATTTACGTGTACATCTTGCTTGTTTTTAGTTCTGTTTTCTTTCTCATACTTTGTCTTCTGTGATCAATAATTGGACAAGTATACTAAACGTTGTTAAAAATCAAATTAGCAGCCTTTTTACACCTTGTTAGCCCAGACTTCTTGCACCGACATCGGTTACCTGACCGACGTTAGCTATAGTATAACCGACATCGGTTACTAGACCGATATCGGTTACTGTCTTTCCCAATTCCTGACAAACCAGCAACCTACCAATTTCACCAGTCTGAGTTTTGTTTCTATTCCTGACAGATTGAAACCCTACTGTGAACACCTGTCCATGGTTTTTATCACTTGAAAGCAATCCGCCACTATGGTTTCACATGCTTGCTCTGTTTCTTTACCTGAATCACCCCCTTCACATTCTGTGGGGAATCCTACGGATACCAGCGAGGTTCCTAAAATTCCTGTGGGAGATAAGGACTTTGCCAAGTTTCTAGATGCTAATCCTAGTGCTGTACAATACTATTTGTCTCATGCCCCTAACCGTAGGCTTGATGGTCAGCTCCTTGTTGGCATGCCTATTAGTATAGCTGCTTATTTAGCGCCCACTTTGCCTGATAACACCGCCTTGCTTCCTGCACCTTTAGCCCCATCTCCTAATCCGACAGCTTCAGAGATTCATACGACTTAGATTGGCTTTCCTTTGGCTAATCTTGGACCCCACATATCATTACCACTGACTGCCCCTACCTCATCTCTCTTGCAGACCACTCCATTCATGACTTGTTCTCTGCCACCTATCCACACGAGCTTTCCTTCTCAAGCTCCGCCTACCTTTTCATTCCCATACACGTATCCAGTGACCTCAACATCTTATATGGGACATCCCTATTTGGTCGCCTCAACATATTCATCCTCCATACCTTATCAACACTTAACCCCACCATTGTCCAGCGGAGGCCCTTGGCCCAATTTGCCTCCGTTTACCACAACCACACCATCATCTCATCCAACCACAGATTTCATCAAACAAATGATGGAAAAAATGCAAAATCTGGAGGCTTTTGTTTCGGGAAGTCGTAGTGCCTTGACATACGAGCAAGTTTGTCGGGAGCCTATTCACCCTTCTGTCCCCCTTCACTCATATCCTCCTCAATGGGAATTGCCGAAATTTACTCGTTTTAATAGTAAAGAGGATCCTCAACAACACTTACGATCATTTAGACATGCTTGTTATTTGATTGCCCATGATGATGCCTTGTTACTCCGCACATTTCCCATGTCCTTATCAGGACCCGCCTTGGAGTGGTACAGTGCTTTAACCCAGCACTCAATCTTCTCTTTTAACCAACTAGCCCAATCTTTCTTGGATCACTTCTCCATTAACATTGCTAAGAAAGTATCCATCACCGACCTTTATGCCATTCGACAATTCGAAGATGAATCTATCGCAGATTTCATCAGACGATGGCACGACCTTATCAACCAACTTACATATGCCTTGCCTCAGGCTGAACTTATCGAACTTTTCACGTGGGCATGTGCTAAGCAAATTTCTCCTACTCTTCAAATTCAAACTTTCTGCACATTTGATGAGGCCTTTACCATGGCTCGGAAACTAGAAATTCGAGCCTTAGAAGAAGAGAAATTGCGGTTGCGCAACAAAAACCCCAATTTTCGAACTCCTGATTCTACCAATAAACCAAATACCACCACTCCTCACACGTCCACTTCTTCTAAATCAAAAGGAGCTGTCCACGCGGTGATGGTTAAATCTCAAACACCATCTAATACCCCACCAAAAACCACCTATAAGTATAAAGCAGAGCCCATCAATTACACTACCTTGGGAGAAACCTATGGTGTCATCTTAGAAAAATTGCTCAAATCCGGAGCTCTCACCTTGCCTCCTGTTAAACCTCACTCCAGGTTTGACTCCACTCGCGCTATACCTTCCCGGTACAAAGAAAATGACTTCTGTAACTTTCACCGCGTAAAGGGACATAGTCATGAAAACTACAAGATGTTGAAAAACATAGTGCAGGAAATGGTTGACGCAGGGGATATAACCCTCGATAATCCTAATGCCCCTGCCAACCGAAATTTGAAAATCTTCAACAAACCATTCCCGAATCACTCTCCCAACAGTAACACAAACTAGGATATCTTAGCCGAGGAGAGTGTTCATGAGATCCATGCAGTCTTCGATACCCAGCCAAAAGCCTCTATCGAGAAAATTTTGAATCAAGCCTCTTCACTAACACAGGAGCCCGAACCTCCTTTACCACCATCAAGCCAAAGCGAAATCATTCCTTTACCCATAAAGGAGTTAACTGCCCAGACTTCTCTTCCCATTGATGAGTCTTCTTATACCACATCCCTACAAGACTGCAAACAGATGTTATCTAATCTATCTATTTCCCAAACTTCTCCTTCTACCACTCTTGCTGCACAAGAGGAAGGTACACCACTCCTTTCGACATCCTTAGACGAGAAATCTCTTGCACCGACATCACCAAATTCTTTAGCCATAACAGACCCTCTCAAACATGCCCTCCTGCCTATTAGTCCTTCATCACCTAAATCTTTTCAACAACCAGTCGACCTCTTAATATCTATTGATACAGTACCTCATCTACCCCCTGTATCACACCCACAGTGGACTGGAATCACAACCCGTCTTTCTTCCGTACCAAATTTACAATTCAAACCTGAAGACTATCATTCTCCAGAAGATAGACGAATCCTATGGGAACGTTTGAGTACCCCTTATTCTACTCAAATGTAGATGACCGATCCCGACACCTCTACCATATATCCTAAGTGTTTACAGAAACTCAAAATGCCTATGTCCTCATTCTCACCCCCTATATCTATATCAAGTATCCCATCCACCTCTATTAACCTAACCAAACCTTCCCCTACACTTGGGACCTCACCCATACCCAGTCTAACACACCCACCTAAGCGACTAGATTTATCCAAGAATAAAGCTGCCCGCCACCTAGAAGACAAGCTCAATCCATGCCTCTATCACAATCAAAACCATCATCATCACACCTACCTTCCATATTGGGACCTCATCCTTCCACCTTGCATCAATATATCATACCTCCTACGTTTTCTTCAAAACGACCTACGCCTTCTGCACCTATACAGAGATCTAAGGGTATATCAACATTATCACCCCGCGTATCCTGTCCACCCATCAACCCTAAACAAACTCCATCATCAAAGGATTTATTTTCTGTCACTCCCCTTTCTCCGTGGTTGTTTCCCGCTACCACGTCATCTATAGCCTCATCATCTAACCAGCCGAACGTAGCTCCTGCGCCAAAGAAACCACATTTGGTGAAAACCACGTGTCAACACCCCTTGGCTAAACCACCACCCGTACGAACCAACCACGCCCAAACATTACCAAAACCCGCACAACCAATGCCCTCATCCTCCTCCGATTTTGACCCACTCAAAGGATCTTACGCCAAAATCCTTGCTATGTTGGTGGAGAATGCGACCATTTCTCTACCCCCACTTAGACCTTATGACCCTTCTAAACCTTGCCCTATAGGTTACGATGAGTCTAAAATCTGCGCTTATCACCGCACACCGGGACATGATGTGGAGGGATGCAAAGCTTTAAAAACCATCCTTCGTCAGTCACCTCTCCCAGATAGAAAGGTTAAGAAAGACAACTTACGAAGGGAGAGACCTTTAGCTTCCATTCCCTCTCCTCTACCATCTGACCCCGCCTCACCAAGATCTATCATCATTACAGCCCCACCTCTCGAAGACCATGACCTATCCCTACCGTCTTCCTCCTCTCGTATTCATGAAATCAATATGATTAGTGTTGCTACTCGAGGGCAGAAAAACAATGAGAAAGCGAAAGAAAACACACCTGCGAAATCTCTTTCTCCTTCAACCATCTCGATTGCACCACTACCTAAAGTGGTTATTCACGGACCCACCTATCCCATCTCTAATGGCATTGCCCACCGAGCCATGATCAAACAGCTTCACCAATCACCCGTAAAAATGACACTATATGATCTCATTCAGACTTCTGAATCTCATCGACAAGCTCTCGTTGAAATTCTTCAGGGGATCGAGGTCTTACCTAATGAAACCCTTCCCATTGCCTCCATTCTAACACCCAATCACGTTGCCTCTCTCACCAAACAACCCACCGCCCCAACCACTTCCATCTCTGTACCACAAGCTACTACAGTCAGTTTCTCTGAAGATGAAATTGTTGACTTTGGTACAGAGGACCTTGACCCTGCCCTTTTCATCTCCGCTTACGTCTGGGACATTCGGGTACGTCATGTTATGATTAACGGGGGCGCTAGCCTAAACATCATCTCTTCAAAATCCTTCCAACAAATGAATATCCCCTCTAGCTACATGTGTGCCAATCCCATCATGTTGCGGTCATTCAATGACGCTATTACTTCTACCTTAGGCACCGTGATCCTCAACATTTGGGTAGGACCACGTACTTAACCTGAACTCTTCTATGTCCTTGAGGGAGAATTCCAATATAATATATTGTTGGGTCGTGGATCCGGGCCATGGGATGCGTTCCCTCAACATTACATAGATGCATAAAATTTGAGTACGAGGGGAAATCCTACACCGTAAAAGCTGATCCCCCCCCCCTTTAAAAACCTGCAATATGTTATACCGCCCAAACGATGTGCTTGTACCAATCAAGACACCCGTTCACTCAACCCAACCATCTTCTTCAACTGTGCCTCAAACATCCACCTCAACCACACCTATGCCTTCAACTGATGAAACCACCGTCGCAAAACCCACTTCCCTTCCCGCAGCTAACATCCCAACCGCGGACCCCTTAGTAGATGTTTTTCAATGCCTTATGCTGGGGGAGTATCGCATATATAACGTTAGTTCTTTCCATACCCCACAGGAGTACGGACAGGTACATGCACATCCTACTTATGACTGTCGTGTGGGAGAAGTAATCTCCTACGGACCACCGCACTACCGTACTAACCTGGTATATGGGGGTGTCGACGCATCTTAAGTTGCCCCTGAGCCTCCTCTTGGTGTGGTTCCTTTCCAATCCGATTTTCAATACCTGACAAATCGTCGCTTTGCCCTCACCTTCTTGACTCACTGTGCTTGGAAAGGCTTTGGTTTTGGCCTTTATGAACAAGGCCGACACACGCTCATCCCCATCACCACACGCAAACATAATGATCGTAGTGGTCTCAGATTTCTGGGAATACTTACATGGATGGAACCTCGTGTCAGTTGTCTTCTAGAAGACGATGACGTCACCCCTACCGAACCATCATCACCCATTTTACCTTCATCTCCCACCGAGTCGATAGATCCTGAATCAATCCCTCCTAACTTTTTTTTTCATAAATGCTATCTTCCTAGGTCCTCTCACTTATCAACGCGATAATGAGGACCCCTCTTCTATTCCCCTTCTATATCCAGACATGATTGAAGAGGACTCCCCTTCAATTAATGTTATTGAGTGCCAGGATGATGACTCCATCCTCACTTACCTTGGCGCGGATGACTCTTATATTCAACGAGCCTTACCATCTAAAACCCAAACCATGCTGAACGAATCTACTATAGAAATCAACATCCACACAGAGGAGGATCCTCACATTGTGAATATCGGACAATCCCTTAACGCATCAGAACAAGTCGCCTTTACTACTTTCCTCCGTGCTCGCAACCAAGCTTTCGCTTGGTCCTACGCTGACATGCCAGGAATTGATCCTGACATTGTTGTCCATAAACATTACCCTGAAACCCGATTCCAAGCCAATTAAACAGAAATTGAGAAAAATGCATCCGCCGCATTGCCCTCTTGGTCAAAGAGGAGCTCCAACGACTCCTTTCTGTTTCCTTCATTCTGCCTATTGACTATCCTCAATGGATTTCTAACATCGTACCTGTCACTAAAGCGACGGGGGGACTTCGGATATGCATGGATTTCCAAGATCTTAACCTCGCTTGCCCTAAGGATGACTTCCCCCTACCTAGTATTGACCAACTTGTAGATCTCACTGCAGGCCATGAGATGCTCTCTCTCATGGATGGCTTTTCAGGATACAACCAAATTTTGGTTGCCCCTGCCGATCAACACAAAACTGCCTTCATAACTCCTTGGGGAACCTTCTGTTACCGTGTAATACCATTTGGCCTTAAGAATGCTGGTGTGACCTATCAGTGGGCTATGACCTACATTTTTCATGACATTATGCACACTATCCTTGAAGATTACGTCGACGATCTTCTTGGCAAGTCTAAACATCGTAGTGAACATCTCGATGTTTTAACCATTATTTTTGATCGCCTGTTACAATATTCTGTCCGTCTTCAACCAAAAAAAATGTGTCTTTGGTGTCCTTTCGGGAAAACTTCTTGGCTTTATCGTCTCTTTGCGTGGCATTGAGGTCGACCCATCTAAAGTCAAAGCTATCCTAGAAATGCCCCCACCTACCAATCTCAAACAATTGCATAGTTTACAAGGTAAGCTCCAATCTATCCGACGTTTCATCTCCCAACTCTCGGATCGATGTCAACCTTTTCATCACCTTCTTAAAAAGGATGTTGATTTTCAATGGAGCGAAGAGTGCCACCAAGCCTTTGAAGCTCTCAAAACTTATCTCTTGTAGCCACCCGTGCTTATCCCACCTCAAGACGACCGCCCTTTCTACCTTTACCTTTCCACCACTGACCACGCTATAGGGGCCATTCTTGCACATCGCGACTCTGAAAATAGAGAACAAGCCGTTTATTATATAAGTCATACTTTGGTGGACTATGAGACTAGGTATACACATGTAGAAAGGTTGTGCCTAGCCCTATCATTCGTGGCTACCAAACTCCGACACTACCTTCTGAATCACAAAACTTTCGTCATCACCAACACGGACCCCATCCATTACATGTATGCCAAACCTCATCTAAACCAACGCATCGCCCCGATGGCTCATGCTCCTCGCCGACCTCGACCTTGAGTTTGTCCACCAGAAATCAATCAAAGGACAAACCATCGCAGACCAACTTGCGGAAGCCCCTTTACCTGGGGAACAATTTACCAATTTTACATTCCCCGACGAACTCATTGCCACTCTTTCACTCCAGGAGGAGTCGTATTCAATGACTCTCTTCTGCGATGGATCCAAATGCCAACGCAGTGGAGGAGCCGGCATTGTTCTTATTCCTCTCGACGCCGAGCCTATGCCTCTTTCATTCCGACTCGATTTCCCTTGCACTAATAATACAGTGGAATACGAGGCCCTTGTTCTGGGTCTCCAGGTTGCGCTGCACTTAGGTATCAAATCTATCAATATTTTTGGCGACTCTCAATTGGTAGTCAATCAAGTTATGGGCATCTACCAATGTAAAAATGAGGAACTTCAAAAGTACAAACACTACGTGGATTCACTTCTAGCCTTATTTACTCACTATTCTATCCAAACCATTCCCCGCTCCACTAACAAATTTGTGGATACTATGGCTTGCTTAGCCTCGCAAATTCTAGCCTCATCAACTAAATCTGACATTTTTGTCTTGGTCCAACAACTCTTTGCCCCATCTTATTCAGCCCCGGTTGTTTGTACAATAAATATTGTGTCTGCTAACTCGCAGGATACTTGGTATCACCAATTCCATGACTACCTTACAACCTCTGTTCTCCCTTCTGACCTTACTAGTACTGGTAAACGCACTTTTCTTAAACACATTTCTCGTTATGTAGATATGGGGGGACTCCTTTATAAACGTGGCTTTGATGGCATCCTCCTTCGATGTCTCACCGGCACGGAGGTCACCCATACCATCCAACAAGTCCATGACGGTATTTGTGGTGGACATTTTAGCGGCCTTGCCGTGGCCAAACGAATCCTTCGCCTTGGTTATTATTGGCCTACTCTCAATAACGACTGCTACGAATATGTTAAGCGTTGAGTTATGTGTCAGCAACATGCCAACCTTCAACATACTCCTAGCCACCCGCTCCAGGTCGCTCGAGATCTTTGGCCCTTCTCACAATGGGGTTTAGACCTTATTGGTGAGATTCATCCGTCCTCTTCGTAACGTCACCGATGGATTATCGCAGCAATCGAATATTACACAAAATGGGTGGAGGCTATTCCACTCATTTCAACTAAAAAATAAAAAATTGTAGAGTTCATTAACCACCACATTATCTGTCGTTTTGGTGTTCCTCATCGCCTGATTACAGATAATGGCAAATCTTTCAAAAATAGGTTTTTGCAAGACCTTTGTGAAAAATTTGGTATCAAACTCAGCTTCTCATCACCATCCTATCCACAAGCAAATGGACAAGCCGAATCCTCTAATAAAACCCTAACTAAAATCCTCATGAAAGTTGTCAATGAGTCCGGGTGAAATTGGCACGATCACATCCCCTTTGCCCTTTGGGCTTATCGTACTAGCATCCGTACCTCTACTAATGCCACACCTTTTTCTTTGGTATATGGTACCGAGGCTGTCTTACCTCTCGAAATACAAATACCCTCGCTCAGAATATCCCTTCAGGATATTCTCACCAACGATGACTTCCGCCAAGAGAGGTTAGCCCAATTGGAGCTTCTTGACGAACGTCGTCTTACAACTCTCGATCACCTTCAAATCTATCAAAAACGCATCAAGTGTGCTTATGATAAGTGACTTCATGAGCGTACCTTTAAGGTTGGTGATCTTGTCCTCAAAGAGAATCAACATGTAACCAAACTAGAAAAGAGCAAATGTGGAAAATTTTCTCCCAATTGGATTGGGCCTTATATAATCACTCACACTTATGGATCAGGCACTTATCATTTAGCTTCGCTTAATGGTAAACCTGAGCCTGAGCCCCTTAATGCCTTGCATCTTCGACCATTCTACTGTTGAATTTAGTGTTATATCACTTCTTATCTACCTACTGCTCGTCCCTTGAGCTCATTTACCACTACATACACTTTGTTTTCTACATCTCAAAATAAAATCAAGATCACTTCTCACCTCCACTTGACGATGCCTTCCCCTTTTTAGTCTAGTCCATGACTTCAAAGTAGTAAAATAAGTTGTATTCTTATGGGATTTTCTTGAGTCAAACTTCCTACTAAACTAGATGCTTCATGCCAAAAGAACATCTAGTCATCTAAATTAAATATAGACTGCTCCCTCGAAGGACAGCTATGTGCCGAACTATTGCTGCTATTATAAATAGACTGCTCCCCCGAAGGACAGCTATGCATTAAAATCATATCTGCTATTATAAATAGACTGCTCCCTTGAAGGACAGCTATACACAGTCAGCCTTTATCAGAAGCTTCTCGCATTGATCAGCTTCGTGAAGACCTCAAGAATAAAACAATCAAAATCTCTTGTAGACTTCCCGCATCGATCAGTCTATATTCAATAAAATAAAAGCCTCATTCAAAAGAACTTTTGAGTCATGGACTTGTCTATTTAGGGTAGGTTCTCTTTCGTCCGAACACTCACTTTGTAATAAGTTTTCCATACCTCAACTATACCATTCACCTCACCTCACCATTTGTTTCAACTCAAGGGACGTGACGTACACCTGATAGGATGTGATCATACAACTCTTTTCACCTATTGACTTCTCGTCTATGCACCGGTACCTAGGGCTTCACGTTCATTCTATGTTGTGTGGTTCGTTTTGCTCTTTTCACCTACGGAGCAATCTTTCCTTTTTGCCTCGCATCTAGGATTGTGTGTTGATCTTAAGCAGGACATGGTTCCCTACCACTTGGGTAGGCTAACTTTCACTTCTCTTATACCTTTTACAAACCTCACCAATTCGTTACCAACACCATCAACCTTACCTTACCAATAATACTCTCAATACCTTTACCAACCAACCAATCACCTAACCATACCTAAATTGCCTGAATTCACCTCTCCCTCGTCCTAAGGGAGAACTACATCGGTCTGAGGCCCCTCCTTGCTTTGTGCAATGGGCTATGTAGGCAGCACTTCGGAGACATGGGGTCTCCCAAGGTTAGCTCGAACATCCCCTACCATAACCTATCATGTGTGGTAAATATAAATATTTTTGTCTATTTCTATTTAATCACATTCCTCTTTATCCTTTTTCAAAACACCGACAGTCAAAACGAAAACATTCTTATTATTATCGTAACTCAAATCAACATACATATTCAGTTTTATTTTAGATGTTAAACAAATACATCTTCTCTATCATCAACACGCAGGTCGGCATCCTTATTAATTCTTATACCTTGCTAACATTTATTTAGACCCTTACGCCTCATCCCGAACTAGGTGAGGATCGTGATCGTCGACCCCTCTCGCCAGGCCTCTCTGTCCTCAAAGGTACCACGGCTATTGGTACTGCCCACTGATCTGCCAACCTCTCCTGTAACATATGAATACGCCCTCTCGCATGGAGGACTCCAGCCTCTAGTCTCTCCGCCCGTGACTCCGTAATCGCTAACAATCCTCTTGTCTCATTCACCTGCGTTTGGAGCTGCTGAACCAAATGCTGCAGACGATCCCTCTCTGCTGTAATCACCGCTATGTCAGGACGATCACGTACACCTTGCAGCTCTGCTACCCACCATAATCTATAGGTCTCTGTCGTTCCTGCGTCCATTACCCTGCGATCGGATGCTACTTCTTCAGGACCTTCTGGAGGTGTTGGCTGGGGAGGTGAGAATGCTGCCTCTGTGTCGATCCTCATATATGGTCTATAAGCCTGTGGTATGTCCTGCACAAATCCAAATTGTCACCGCACGCGATCTATAGGAATCCTCTCATATTCACCTGGCCTGTGCCCCGCGATCCACCTCAATCACTCTACACCCCTCAACTCCTCATCTATGTTCTCTATTACCATATAGTTCCCGTAAGGCCTCCAACAGATATCCGCAATCGTCGCCCTCTCCCATACCTGCCTATAATACACAATGTCACCCGTCACAACCTGGGATCTTGCCTCCTGTTCTGTCTGGACCCATCGTCTGAATCCCAACCTCTGTACTCTGGTCTCTCCTGCCTGGATGGGTCGGCCTATTGGTCGCACACAAACAATGTGCTCATAGGCCCAACAGTGTAATAAGTATGAAAAATCCAGTGTCGTTCTTTGATTTCACCTACAAGCCCATAAACCCCTGTATAGCTCCGCCAAATATGCAGGTGCCCATGCAAACGTCACATTCCTTTCTATCATCTCCCAAATAACACACATCAATGCCTTTGGAAATCTTCCCCCTTCCGCCCTCGGTAACGCATAATACCCTACCGCTATCATTAATATCACTGCTAACCTTGTCTCCTTAGGGTGTGCTACATACATTACCCCATATGTGAATGTCAAACCTCGCTGTGTCAGATCTCGTGCGTATGGACCAAATACTACTGTTATTTCTCCCCGCGCAGCACTAGGTAATGCCTGATATACTGGTTCTCCTGTAATAGGGAGCCTCAAAATACGGAACACATCTTCCAATGTTACTGTCATCTCCCCTGTTGGCAGATAGAAGGTATTTTTCTCAGGATTCCATCTCTCAATCAACGCCTGTAACATAGCATGGTTACGTGTGATTCGTGAATAATAGCGGATTCCACTTAACCCCAAATGATTTATCAATGTCCATTCAGCTGGCGTTACATCCGCTCGGATTCGTGACAACAGCGCTGGTACACTATCATTCATCCTCAACCCTGCCTCTGCCTGCATACATCAAAATAACAAACAACCATTGAATTCATCAAATCCCCACAGGTTTTACCTCACATTCTGGAAATTCCTACAGCAACCGGTATTGTTTATAGTCAATCGGTACCGGTTCAGTAACCGATACCGGTTGTCCCTAACCGATATCGGTCACTGTCACCTTCATATAGCCTACCTAAACACACTGCCTATGACAATAATTTGAGCGTTTATTCCTTCCTATACATACAAACATACCTGAAACCCCTGATTACCTACCCCGTAACACTTACCTCACCTATAACCCTTGCTATCATGTTTTCTTTTTCATATCTACCCACTTAATCTCCTATTCATAACACATGCAAAAATCAAATCACAACCAAAACGTTTACCTCTTGGGTTGCAGCAGCTTGCGGTGGCACTTGTCTTCCCTCTCGTCCCTGCCTGCTGGATGCTTCTCCTCGTTCTGTCATGATCACCACTCTTTTTCAAATTCGTCTTTCTATCGTCTAAATCTCAGATCGCATTCACTCCCCCTGTCTTTTTTCTTATCACCTAAATCTCTCATGCAATACCCTGTCTCTTTTCTCCTTATCACTCAAATCTCTCATGCAAATACCTGTCCCAGTCATCAAAAAGCGTCGCGTTCACGTATTTAACTTCTTGCATGGCTCTCAAAATTAGAACTTAAGTTGCCACCCTAGCTTTTTTATTTTTAGAAAAGCTCATCCCTAAATAACCGGTATCGGTTATATGACCGATACCGGTCTATCAGCTATCGACATCGGTTCCCTAACCGATATCGGTTACACACCTGCCTTTTTGAAACATGGTCTTTTCTTCATTTTTTACCTAATTTTTGTCACGCCCGCCTCTTTTCCTGCATCTCATCACCATTATCCATATTTTTCCATCCACCACACATATCATTACAATTTCATTAACATCATCTATTTTACAAAAACAAACCAGCCATCAGCTAAGGATACCAAAACAAAACAAAACAAAATAAAAAACTATCTATCTATACATCATTTGAATCCAACTCATCAGATACATATATAACAATGTCCCAAAACCAGCACCAAAACATGCAACATTTCATCATATAACACATCATCCATATATCAACATGTCAATTAAACTCATCATACATTCTATACCACAAACAATTGACGAAATACTTAAAAACATTTTAAACACTACATGTGGATCAAAACATCATCTATATATATATATACAAGTTTCAAATGTACAATGTGCCCTGCATCGGGGCCTCTGTGATCTCATAATACAACAACAAAGCCGGCACGCAGGCCATGATAAATATCAATCACCTCGACTCGGCTCCCAGGCCGGTCCCTCATATCAAAAATATACTCGACTCGCAGGCCGGTATCAACTGTACAACCCGTACTCGGCTCGCAGGCCGGTCTATAATAAATCAATAAATGAATAAATGTAGGCACGCAGGCCTCTATCAACATAACCGGTTCGCAGACCAGTGCCCATGTCCAATATACAAATGTGGGGATCCCTCAGCTCTCCCCACCACCCTCAGCACCTCTCCCTGCTGGTCCCTGTGGTGCCTCTCGCCTCCTACCTATAACGGACACGCCGGCTATGGCTGCGCCTCCCTGCGATCTATGACTATGCGAGGTCTCCGCTCGGTGTGCCGCATATGGCTGATACTCAGCTCCGGTACTATCAAGAACATCCTGATAGTACCAGGCCTCCACTCTCGCCTCCATATATCTATCCCGTGCCACCGTAGGTACTGGGGCTGGTCCCCAGACTCCTACTGCCAGTACTCCCTGTGCCTGGGGCTGTAGCTGTGCCACTGTTGGTGGTGGTATCTATACCTGTGCCTGGGGCTATGGCTATGCCGCTGCTGGTGGTGGTGCCTGTACCTGTGCCTGTACCTGCGCCTGGGCTAGCTACCCCTATAGGACACCTATCTGTGCCTGTGCAGCAGCCAACTGCCCCTATAATAACTGTACCTGGCCCCTGAGCTGATCTCGCTCTGCTATCACTGCAGCCAAGTCTGGCTGTTGCAGGTGGTGCTATCCTAGCTGCTCTCTAACCAACCCACCACACCATATATGCTCCCGTACAACCAGCATCATCTACACCATCATCTGCCAGCCTCTCAGCAGCCCAATCTAGATCCACGGGCTGTGGTGCAGGTAGTGGGGCCTCTTCTTTTTCCCTCCTGTACTGAGGGAAGGGAGGTGGCTCGTCCTGTCGTAGCCCCATCTGCCTACGTACCCTCTCTAGGGGTATCCTCTCGTACTCTCCTGGCCTCCGTCCTGCTATCCAGAAGGTGTACTGGATCCAGCGTAACTATAAGCGGGCTCCTCTGTGAGGGTGATGACCTCTGTAAGGTCTCCATACAATGTCTACCGCTGTCAGGCCCTCTAACAAATGTTTATAATACGCCGCATCCCGACCTGCAAGAACTGCTTGTGGCTGCCCCATGACTCCCAACCACCTCTAAAAGTCGTATTTGTATATGACCTGTGGCCCTGGTTGCTGAGGTAACCCTACTGGTCTGATGCATATGATGTGCTCATATGCCCAATAGTGAAGTAAAAAGGTAGAGCAAATCCCCCAAAAAATCGCCTCATCCGGCGATAGCCCCATAGCTCCCTGTATAACTGCACTAGGTATACTAGTGCCCAAGCGTAACAGGTGTGCTCCACCATCTCAAGTAGCACCCCCATCAATGCCCGTGGAAAGCGCCCTCCCTCTGAGTCCGGGAGGGCGAAGCAGGTGATCCCGATCATCATCAGCACGGCTAGCCGTGTCTCATGTCGGTGCGCATGGTACATGTCACCATACCCGATACTCGTGCTGTGATAGGTAAGTAGCGCGGCTGCATCTCCAAAAACCTGCAGGATGTTGTCCATCACCGTCTCCGAATCTACCCTGGAACACTGCTTCTCCCTCGATCGGCAGTCGAAGGATGCGATACACATCCTCCAATGTGATAGTCATCTCCCCAGTTGGGAGATGGAACACATTGGTCGCCGGATCCCATCTCTCGATGAGGGCAACCATCAGGTTGTGATCTCTATCAATAACTCTGTATCGCTGGACTCCGCTGAGTCCCACCTCGCGCATGATAGCCCAGTGTGCCGCGGATACGTGTGGCCGCATCTGCACTAACAGCGGGGGCATCCTATCCCACATCGTCAACTGCTGACATGCCTGCAAAACCAACCCACAACCTTAGACCTACTTGTTATCACATCATCCACTTTACCCTCTTATACCCCCTTTTATCCCCCCGACCACACCCCGACTCTCTAACCCCCCCCTCTAGTCACCTACCTTTTCCACTATCTCCCTCCCATACCCAACCCCAACCCCAAACCCATACAACCCCCCCCCCCACCCCAACCCAAACCCAAACCCACAAACCCCAAATGAACCCACCCAAACCCACAAAACCCAAATCAACCCACCCAAACCCACAAAACCCACCCAAACCCCCACAAACCCCAAATCAACCCACCCAAACCCACAAAACCCACCCAAACCCCCACAAACCCCAAATCGACCCACAAATCCCCAAAACCACCCCACCGACGCCGGCTGATATACGACTGGCACCGGTTAGCTACAAAACACCCTATCTATGAAATTTGCGACCGATGCCGGTCGCTTAGCAACCGACATCAGTCGCTGTAAAAATATGGAGCCGAACCCGACGCGGCCCCCCAAACCTATTTTTTGCCTATTACTACCCTTTTACCCATTGAAAAGCCCTACAAACCTACCCACCCTACCATTTTAGCCTAACTACCCTACCTACCCTCTCTATTTTCCAAACAACTTCCATTTACTCCTTCTTTTATCAAAAACTTGGATTCCTACCCAAAACCCCAAATTTCGCATAATGCAATAAAATGAACACAATGAGGGGTTTCGAACCTACCCGTATGATGACACGTCGTCGTGGTGGGGATGGGTGGTGGTGGTCCAGCTGGTCCAGCCCCTCCTGCTCCTCCTGGCTGGGCCATGGCTCCAAATATCCTCTTCTGGGTCCTCCACCAATCAACTACTGCCTCCTCCTCACTCGGGCCCGCTAACACCTCACTCCTCCGGTCAAATAACACCACCTCACGCAACAAATGCTCCAATCTCCACTCTCCACGTCAGACAATTCAAATTGGCTTCCAAATTAGAAATGTGACAATGACAGGCCGTATTTTTCTTTTTATAGGTTTTTAACATAAAACCGACACCGGTCACATCGTGCCCTAAGGAACCGGCATCGGTTATCTAACCGGTACCGGTCATAGCTAACCGATATCAGTTTTGTCTTTATCCACCCAACTTTCTGCCCCTATTTACTAATCGCCCTTTCTCCCAATATCGCCTATATCCACCTTTGCTAAACACCATTTGTTCACCTATCCGGCCCGACCCAAGGCCTCACCCTAACCATTTGGCCCGACCCAAGGCCGCACCCTAACCATCCAGCCCGACCCAAGGCCTCACCCTACCCATCCGGCCCGACCCAAGGCCTCACCCTACCCATTTGGCCTGACCCAAGGCCTCACCCTACCCATCCAGCCTGACCCAAGGCCGCACCCCAACCATCCGGCCCGACCCAAGGTCACAACCCTACCCATCCGGCCCGACCCAAGGCCTCACCCTAACCATCCGGCCCGACCCAAGGTCACAACTCTACCCTTCTGGCCCGACCCAAGGCTGCAATCCAACAACTCGGCCTGACCCACGGCCGTACCACTTCAATACTTTACCCAAAATCAACACCATACACTTTTATCCACCCATCCTGTAGTTTTTTTGTTCAATCGAGCTCACCTGTTCGTGTTTTAGCATGATTAGGGTTCTTGACTTGATCTGTCGACCAACTTTGCCCAGACCTAGACCGTGACGTTTATCTCAACCAAACCAACCATTTGGTGCTGCCGAACATGCCTAAACGTTCATGTACCTTACCTGTTATATACCCTAGAGCTACTTCCTATGCCTTGGATACCAGGATTATACCACCCTTGTTTGGATAAACTATCGACCTTTGCCTCTGCACTACTGGTTTGCTCATCAAATCATGTACCCTAGTCATACTATGGCATTTCAACATGTGTCTGCTTCCTTGGACCTACCCCACCATCTTACCATCCTCTCTACACCATTTACCCTTTATCAACCCTATCCCTGATTTCCCGTTCACTCAATCTGTGATAGATTTGAGGGGGATTACCTATACCCTTAATAGGGAAAACCACTTCATATTATTGTCCGTGCAGCTTTACAAAACAAGCTACACGACAATAAGGGGCTAATGTAGACACCAAATTTGTGTCTTACGACCCCTTGTGACCCACATCTCATCTCGCAATATAACCTCATCACCTAAACCTTACACAATTATTTATTAATTACATTATAATTGATGAATCCACATCACCTTACCTACCACCTCATTTTGCCACTTCATCATGACCTAGCCCTAACCCTAAACTAACCTAATTAAGACCCATAACTTGGTCCACACCTACACCCATAACTAATAACCCCTTTCTCGCACCCAAAACCGACCTTCTAGTCATTTGACCAAGCCCGCAACTGATCTCTCGGGAGAAAAGCAAGGAAGGTGGGATATTTTACTAAAAATAGCCTACTTTTTCCTTACCGATGCCGGTTCCTACTCGACCACCGTCGGTTACGTAACCACCATCAGCTCCCTATAAATGGGCTCCTCGAACCAAAATCAAGCGTGGAAGGGATTTTTTGAATGAACGAAGATCTTTGGGAGTGAAAAATAGAGTCCAGATCTTCACTTGACTGAGCAGAGTCGAGTGGAGATACCATAAGTGTTTACAGCAAAGGAGATCAGCTTGCATCTTCGTCAAAACCAGTAAGTCACATCTTGCATGTCCTCTGCTATAACATTTCTTATGCTTCTTGAATCACAGTCCTCATAAATCCATTTCTGGACCCACTACCTAGCAATATATTACATCTAACTATCATTCATCTACCTCTCATCACCTTATTACGTAATATCACCCATATACAGCCTTACAAATAACACAGCTACCAAACAACACAAACACCCCACAAAAACAACCAACCTACAGATCCTAAACCCCTACCGACCATCAGTTACCAGCAACCGGTATCGGTTACCCAGACTACAAACCAGAAATCAGCCTTTCCCCTATCTGTTCCAAATGAAGTAATTTGATTGATATTTTATAGTCTTTTGTGTTAATTCATATTAGCAGGGAAACTGACCACCTTCGAAAGGAAGTTTTATATTTCCTGGGCCCAAGGCAGTTTCCTCATTTATTGTCTAATCAAAATCTTGTGGTCTTGTGTTCTTATTTGCAGGTAGTCCTTCCAAGACAAAAAGGAGTTCTTCGCAGTCAGCCTGATCTTCCTCTACGGAACGCGCACACCATCTCAACATTCCACAGGTATTCCTCCTAGCCCTAACCCTTATCTGTTTCTAAAAGGAATGAAAGGATAGAAGCAACTCTATTCCCAGAAGTCGAAACATTCCGAGTGAAACACCTCTATCCTCTACCTTTAATGATGACCAATCCAAAACATGAGAAACATCTGGTACATATCTACTAAGTACAGAAACATGAAAAACATCATGGGCACCTGCAAGGCATGGTGGCAAAGCTAGACGATAGGTAACTAGACTGATGACCTCAAGAATATCAAAAGGCCCCACAAAATGGGGCGATATCTTAGAACCCTTTCCATAACGGATTGGAATCTTATGCGGATGAACTCTCAAGAAGACTTTGTCACCCATTGAGAATTGATGGTTAATCCTCTTGGTGTCTGCATACGCATTCTGGTGTGCTCTAGCCTACTCAAGATGTTGTCGAATCAGAACAACTTGCTACTCTAAATCCTGAAGATAAGTTGGCCCCAAAATAATCATGTCATCAAGTTTGTCCTAACTCAAATGTGTCATGTAAGGTTGTCCATACAAAGCCTGATAGGGAGCCATGCCAATGGAGCTATGATAACTATTGTTGTAGGAAAATTCAACTAAATGCAAATAATCTTCCCACTTCTTTTACTGGTCCATCACATACATCCTCAACATGTCCTCAAGAACCTGATTAACTCTCTCTATCTGCCCATCTGTCTCTGGAAGATATGCCGAACTGAAATTAATCTGTGTACCCAAGGCATCCTGAAAAGAAGTCCAGAAAACTGATGTGTAGATGGTGTCTCTGTCATTGATGATCATCTTCGGGATCTTATGTAATCTAACAGGGTCCTCCATAAACACTCTGGTAATGGCCTGTGCATTATAGGTGACCTTGGTTAGTGAGAAATGTGCAACCTTGGTCAACTTATCCACAATGACCATAATGACATCATGACGATAAGAGGACATAGGGAGTCTGTACGATGGAAAAGTGACTAGCGAGCATGGGAATCTACAAGTAACTCTTCCTCACACCCGACCTCTTGAGGCCGTGCTGAGACAGCCGGTGGGGATGGAATATACGTGGGATGCAGATAAACTAGTTAGGTAATCTTATGTCTTCAACACACAATAATGGGATTTACAAATCTAAGGCAAAGAAGACCCTCCTAACTTGAATTGGTGTGATAGATCATTTGGCGAGGATAGCTACTCGAAGGCTCCAATCAATATCGAGCTCTACCATGATCTGATCTATGGGTTGTGGGATACGTGGAAGATTACCTATGGGTGCTTCGTATATATCTCCCGACAAGGTCATGAAAATGGAATGGCTAAATGTGTAATGGATCTTTTGGTGCTTTATGGATGATTCTCTAGTCTAGTCCAGAAATCTTTAGCTTGATTAGCTGTTATGTTTAATAATGATAGTTGTGTGATAATGTCTGGTGGAAGTGGAGAGGACCTAAACACCAACATTCACAAGCTGGTGTCAATACTTGATTGATTTGTAGGCCCATTGGGTTGTGGGACCTGTGGATCACAATCGTAAGTTCATGGTTGCTGTGGACCTCCTATGGTCATATGAAGAGTCAATCCTTGATTCTGAGTATCCAGTAATTGTATGCTTTTTCGGCCTCTACGTTTAGAACTAGAAGTTGCACAATTTTCTCGGAGTACCTAACAGGTGTTATGGAATCTTGGATATGTAAGCTAGTGTCTATATCAACAAGGAGGTCTCCTGCATCTAGCTGTGGGACTAGCAGATCACAACAAAATGTTTGCTCTCTTTCAGGTCCTTCTACAGTCATACGGATATATATCAAGGCAGTCTATGACCAGAACATGTGTGCTTTGTTGTCTTCTATGTTTAATCCTCTTAGCTGTGTGTTGATTTTTTATAGGTATGTTGTTGTTCAGAAGACCTGAATTCTAATATTTTGGTCTATGTCAGTTAATGCTACAACAATATTTGGTTGAGGCATGATTGGCTCAAAAACGTATTCCCTGAGCTCCCTAGGTCCCATGATTGTCATACAAGATCAATATAAACCTAACTGAAATGAAATAAACTAATTATGCAAGATATATCTACAACATATATATATATATTCCTCTATTTTTTTGTATTTTTGATAGAATTTTCAATAGAATCAAAAGAGAAATTAATCTAATATATTCATAAAATTACAACTAATCTAATAACAAAATTAAAACAAGCAAGGTAGCGCGGTGTAGCTACTTGCTTATGCAATTGTGAGTTTATCCTAAATAACTAAAAAGCTGATTAACTTAATTAAAAGACTCTTGATCCTACCTCAGAAGTGAGGAATGAATCATAGTTTCTGAGAAACTATCAATCCCCATAGCTTCCCTAGAAATATCGAAAGTGAAATTTAACTGAAATGAAATAATTCACTACTCTATTCGATATGTTTTAACTAAAACTTTGACAAATAAAACCTAGAATTTGCTGAACAGTGGTGAATCTAGTAGTGTATGACTTTGTCCCCTCAGAATGATCTTCTCATTCCTTCGTGTTCACGTGAATCCAGAAGAGCGTGTATATGCTAGCATCAACAGAAGAAGGTATTTGAACAATGGCAGCTTTAGATATAGACTGAATATAATGCGAGTAGGAGAGGGACAGTGCAAGTGACAGAGCTTGGCATATGCAATACCTAGCGGGATTTATTGCGGGAATACAACACAAGTGTACTGAGAGATTCTGGAATCTACCTTCTGTGAAGAACACAATTTGCAACTCTAATGGATTCAATCTACAAATGACACTACTCTGCTCTAAACTAATTTGTATGAACAACAATGAACAAGACTGAAGCAAGAAGAATTAATGGCTTCTAATAGTAAAGGAGAAACTAGCATGGATGTAAACATGAAAAAAAAATGAGTTCTAAGCGAGAAATTGAAAGACTAAAAAATGGAAATGAGAAGTTGAGGGGCCATTTACTTGAAAACAAGATGGCTATTTATAGATTTCACATTCACCCAAAGGTGATTCCTATTAGAACTCTTTTACCATTAAACAATGAAGAAAAATTATTCCAGGGAACATAAAATATTAATACAAGTTAAGGAGGTTGAGAAAAGATGGTAAATGTTGAAAAGTTATGCAAGTCACGATCGAAAGAACATGCTGGAGAACACGTAAAGGACCACCACCCTGAGTAGGGCAGCAGTTATAGGACTACCACCCTGGCAGGGAAGTGGTTTCATCATTGAAGGTCAAAAAGCTAGAAAAAGAAAGGCAGAGGATAAAGCAAAGTACACAAAGCTTAGACAAGGTGCTTGGGATGCTAACATAAACTTGGTGAGCTTTCCTGGATTCTGAACACCTTGCGAGGTGACTTGTATCATCATTGGGGCTGTAACATCATTCTGGTGGTACAATACACTACAATTTTGGGTACGTACATATTGCCCCCTCGGAGAAGTGTTTTAGCCATGAAGAAGCGTAAAATGGTGGGTCTGAGTATGGAAGTCCCAAAATGGGAAGCCAGAAATTATACTTGACACGCCTGTGTGCCGAAGTGATGCCATCCAAATTCCCACTACCTGCAAAATGGAAAGAGGACTCAAGTGCAGATAGATAAAATAAATCGAAAAATAAATACTAAATTAGTATGAAATGAGGACTTACCATTTGCATGGGGATAAGAACTTACCAATGTCGGAACTCTAAACCTGCGAAAGGGGCATTCAAAATGAGTCAAAACACCATATATATATAAAATGGGTTTATTTTCCTATTCATTTGCATGTGTCGATTTGATATATTTTGAGCTCTGGGACCCACGGTGATGGTTTTCGATGAGAGTATAGTCGAAACGTTCGTATCGAGATAGTGATCATGCCTCCATGAGCAGAACCTCGACCCGCGAGATCTCAAGTTAGTTCTTATCGATTTAACGTTCTTGCACCGAAAATGTTAAAATGATAAAATCTTTGTTGTCGGGGGTTATTTTTAGAAATTTTAGTTTTAAATGTGTCTCTTAGGGGGGATGCCTAAAGGGTATGCTTTCATTTTAGCTAAAATGGTCAATTTTTTACGTTTTTGAGCATTTTTAGGGCATGCGACCCATTTGTATTCGCGGGACAGGACCACCGCCCTGAGCAGGGTGGCGGTTACGGGACCGCTGCCTTTCAAGGAGGCAGTCCTCTACAGAGTGTTAAAACAACACTATTTTGAATTTATTTTGGCATTTTTAGTGTTCCTACTTGCTTTAATGATTTTTCCAATGCAATCTTGACACTAACTTGATTCTTTTTGTGTGTTTTTGGGTGTTTTATAGAATAAGGAAGAGTACATTAGATGGAGCTGAGAGAGGGAGTATGACTGGCTTCCAGCAGTGTTAGATGCACTCTCTTAGGATGAGTAGGATACTCTCCAGAGGGCAGGTATATTGAGGATCGCACAGGTCCCCCACGTTACACCTGCGAGTCACATACTATGTGACTTCTTTTCTTACTGGGATGTAGATCAGAACATCTTCCAATTTCCAGGTGTTAGGGGTGAGTGGACCATCACCCTAGAGGATTTCTACCACATTTTGGGAGTCCCAATTATTGGGAAGAGACTTTCATTTGATATAGTAGTATCTAGAGCTCAGGTGACTCAGTGGGCCACCTATATGGGAGACGTAGTTGTCTCCACTAGTTCAAAGAAGGGGGTGAAGGTCCGTTCTATTCCTGTCTTGCCCATCCTGTTGATCTGCCAAGCCATTATGGGTATCCTTACTTTGAGATTGATTGGGGATAAGGGAGGGGATACCTTGCTCTATTGATGGCCCCCATCATCGCACAAGTTGAGGCACATGGTTGGATTTATGCCTGGGGAGCCGATATACTTGGGACCACCTATCACGACTTATATAGGGTGGTTTATTTACAGGGACAGTCACTGAGCCATCTGACCTTAGTTATGAGCTGGTTCTATGAGCGCATTATCCCTTATGGGAGGGGCATACAGGCAGTAGATCTCGGGGCCATCAGGGAAGCTAGATGGACAGAGATGACGGTGCTTAGGGCACCGCATTAGCCGGTGGCTTCATTGACCATTATGGATATGGAGGCCACACCTTATCAAGCCATGGCAGGGTTGTGGGGTGAGGAGGTACACTTTACCTTTTATTTCCTACTCTACTATAAGGTAGCTCGTGGATAGGACGGGGGGAAGGTAGAGACACACTCCTTCGATCGAGTGCCTTAGCAGTTTGGCCTTGCTTACATTTACATGCTTCCCCTAGTGGTGTCAGTGTTCAAATCAGTTTGGGAGGATAGGGGAGGGTCCTAAAGGCCAGGGTTGCACTGTTGTTACTCCTGGCGTCCCTATTACAGCCAGGAGGGTGGTACGCGCTTGAGAGAGAACTGGTGCTTCTCGAAAGCACCTTTACTTCGGAATTGTCGTACCAGGCCCTGCCCATAGTAGTGATGACCCCATTGATGTATACTACGAGTCTGGGGAGTTCACAGGGGGAGAGATGGAGGAGAAGACCGAGGACATAGAGATTAGTGAGTTCGGGTAAGGGAAGAGGATAGCGATCTCGAGTGGCATGACACTCAGGAGATCCTACAAGTCTGAGAGGGTAGAGAAGAGCGTGGAGAGGGTGAATCTAGTCTCAGAGGATTTTACTTTCTTAGAACCTAGGCAGAGAGGGATGAGTCCTTGGCAGGACGCTATGTTTCCCCATACGTAAGAGGGGGGACACAAGTCAGTAGTGGCGTCTGTGGCAGGCACGGTTCCCAGAGATCCTTCTTGGAGGCCTCGGAGATCTGAGTGAGTTGTCTTTCTTCTTTTGATATTTGTTTTAGCTAGAATTTCCTTAGTTGCTATCTCTCTTTTTGTTCATCCTTGGTTTCACCTTTTGATCATTCTATAATTTGTTTTCCTCCCTTTGCCTGTAGAGACTGTTGATGAGTGGCGAGACTTGATTCACTGGGTATGTACTGATACCCTGATGGTCCCCCATAGAGAAGACTCATGTTGAGCTATCCATGGATGCAGGGGAGCCTTCAGCATTCGGTACGCATACTGATATTTTTTTCCCTATGTCTGGCACGTGGCCAAGATCAGGTGACCTCCCTCCATACCGAGTTAGCTTGAGTATAGGACTATGCAGAGCGGCTGATGATCAGGAGCCACTCTCATAATGAGACTACAAATACCGTTTGGGACAACGAGCCCTCAGTGCACTCAAAGCATCCGGCGTAACCGGAGTCCCAGACGTGATACATGGCACCTTCTAAGGGATCCCATTGTGATTTTTAGGCCATCTCAAGATTTTTTGTGTAGTGACCTTGTTAGGTTGTTTATATGAGTACCCCCTGCACTTTCTAGGCTCATTCAGTGTTTTGACCATGCCTAGTGCAAGATGGCATGGGTATACGTCACCTGATTTGGATATAGATATCTTAGGATCTAGACTTAAGGATATCTTGAATCTTGTGACTCATTTTCCCAACCTCACATCACCATGTTTTAAGAGATGTGGGCTTATCATGTTTCTAGAAGGTATGCAATGGGGCAACAGAAGTGATAGTAAAATAAAATATTTTGTTTCGTTTGTGCTTTTTACAGTGTTCATATGAGATGATTTTGACATTTATGGTAGTACTGAAGTTTTGAACTCTTTGGGATATCCTTGTCATTCCTTCTTAGATTTTAAGAGGGATAGATGAATGCACAGTGATAAAGAGATGAATGCTTCTACTTGAGATAGACCCTAGGCAAGGACAAGCTTTACCTAGTAGAAAGAAAGAGCAAAGCCAAGTATGAAGGTCTTGGTATGGTTTCCGTCAATGTTTTTTTTTCAAAATTGATGAGAAGATTTGAAAATATTTGATGATGTTTGAAGAGATGTGATATGATTATTTTTACGCTAATATCTTCAGAAATTTGTCAGCAGATTGTTTTTAAGAGTAAGCTCCTAGACTATCATTTTTACGAAATGGACAGAATGAAGCAGCTAAAAGAATAATGCAATGTAGGTAGCTATAATGTACTAGCAATGACTTTGAAATTTTATGCGTAAAACCGCTTAAGGTGAAAGGAATTGATAGTTTCACCAAATTCCTCACCTTCCAGTGTGCACAAGAGATACACACCATTTCCGTAGTCCTTCATGACTCGGTATGGGCCCAACCATTTGGGCCAGAAATTTATTCCTTCTCCAGTTTTCTTATCGATTCGGATGTCTAGTCTTAGAACTAGATCTCCTTCATAGATTTCTCACTCATAGAATTTTTTGTTATACTACCAGCACATCCGGTCAGCATATGCTCTATGCCATTATTCGGCATTTATCCTGGCCTCGTCAAGGCTTTCTACTTGAGAGAGGAATGCCTCCCTGTAAGCTTCTTCGTCCAAAATCCCTTGTAATGAGATGCAGAGACTGGGTATTTTAACCTCAAGTGGGAGAACTACTTCTGCTCCGAATACCAGCGAGAAAAGAGTTGCTCCTGTTGGTGTTCTTATTGAGGTTCAATGGCCCCACAAGGCCAGATATAATTTTAAATGCCAATCTCATTTTTTTTCCTTTACTATTTTGAGGAGAATAGCTTTCAACATTTTGTTTGTCGCTTCAGCCTACCCATTGGCTTGAGGGTAGTAAAGAGAGGTTGTGTGATGGTTTATCTTGAACTTGTTACATAACTCACGAACCCCTTCATTCTTAAAGGACATGCCATTTTCTAAGATAATGACTTGTGGGACACCATACTTGTAGATAATTTGGTTCAAAATGAATTTGGAAATCATTGAACCTGGTACGGTGGTGAGAGGCATGGCCTCCACCCATTTGGTAAAATATTATGTGGTTATGATTATAAAATTATGGCCATCGGTTGATGAGGGAGAGAATTTCCCTATTAAGTCTAGACCCCAAGTGGAGAAGGGCCACGGAGTTGCTATTGGTTGCAAGGATTGTGCTGGCATGTGAATCTCATGAGAGAATTCTTGACATTTTTGGCACTTACGTACAAATTCTACCGCGTCATGTTCGAGAGTGGGCCAAAAATAGCCCATCCGATGTATTTTACAAGCGGTGGTGTGACCACCGAAGTGGCCCCCACATATCCCACTATGGGATTCATGAAGAATCCTATTGGATTCTTCTATGTTGACGCATCTTAGAAGCATGTTGTCAAAAGCTCTACGATGGAGTACTTGGTCTAAAACAACATATTTAATGGTAATAATGCGTAACCGCCTTCTTTTTTGTGACATGGCACTTTCTGGGTATGCATGGTCCATGATAAAATTGATGATATCAGTATACCAGGGACATGTAGAAATGGGGGGTCTGGTTTCGACAAAGTATAAACATTCATTGGGAAAGTCTAGATCTACCATCTCGCCTCCATCTAGTGGATTGTCAGCTAACCAGTCTGCAATGATTTTTCCTTTAATGGATTTTTGGTTTACGAATGTTAACTCAAATTCTCCCATTAAGGTTATGAAATGGCCAACCTTTTTAGATAAAGATCCTTGTGTGAGAAATGTTTGTAAATGGTCTGTCTTTACAATGACCCTTGTTTCCTAGTTTAACATGTAATGTCTCAAACATTTTGTTGCAAAAATTATGGCCAGGCATTCTCTCTCTGCCTGTGTGTAATGTGTTTCATAATCGAGAAACATTCAGCTAATGAAATAGATCGCATGTTCTCGTTTGTTATCATCTTCTTTAGCCAGCATGCAAGCTAGTGACACATGAGTGGCTCGTGAGTATAGGATTAAAGGGTGGTCTGGCTTGGGAGGAATTAGCATGGGTGGTGACAAAAAGAAGCGCTTAACGGCTTCAAAGGCCTTGTTGCAATCTTCAGTTCAATCAATGCTATAATCTTTCTTGAGTAGATTGTTGATTGGATGAATGGAAAAGCTTAAATATGGGATGAACCTTCGGATTGGACCGAGTTTCCCAAGAAATGACCTGATTCTAGACTCGTCTAAAGGTGGGATAATTTCGAGAATAACCCGTATTTTGGCCAGATCAACATCAATCCCTCATGAAGATATAATGTATCTTAGAAGTTTGCCTCTTGTTACACCGAACACAAACTTCTCTGTGTTTAATGTGACACCATACTCAATTAGTCATGAGAGGATGAGACGGAGCACTTCCAGATGATCACAGCATTTCTTGGCCTTGGCCAACAAGTCATCCACATATGATTCCAAAATTTTATGGATAAGATCATGGAATATATAAGTCATTGCCCGCTGATACGTAGCGCTGACGTTCTTAAGACCAAATGGCATGAAAACATAACAATAAGTTCTCCAGGGAGTTATAAATGTGGTTTTGGCCTAATCTTGTTCAGATATTTTAATCTAATTGTACCCTAAGAACCCATCCATGAGGGACAACAGTTCAAATCCAGTTGTTGCATCAACGATAACGTCAATGGATAGTAATGGGAAATCATCCTTGAGACAAGCTTTGTTAATATCCTGAAAATCTATACAAATGTGTATCTTCCCATTCTTTTTTAGGATGAGAATGATATTAGACACCCATTATGAATAGTAAATGGGCTTGATGAATCCTACTTGGAGAATTTTTACTACTTCCTCTTTTACCATGAGAGCCATTTTTGGCTTCATCGGTCTTGACTTCTGTTTAATTGGCTTCACATCTGGTTTAGTGACAAGATTATGTACCGTAACTTGTGGTGTGATACCCATCATTTCTTTATAATTAAATGCAAAAGCCTTTTGATGTTTTTTGAGGATTTGGGTGTGTATTTCTATTTCTTCCAAATTTAATGAGGATCCCAACTTCAAAATTCTTGGTTCTTCCTCCGTTCCAATGTTTATGTCAATGGTTTCTTCTATTCTAAGAAGCATTACCTTCTTCAAATTCAGGTGGGGCTGGAGGTAGTTCCAAGCTTTCTCCATTTTCTATCTCATAGATATCGATATCCTTCTATGGAGGAGACTCTACCGTGGGATTTCCAAAGTAGGAATAGGAGTGTGGTTTTAGGGAAAGATCAACTATACGGTGAGCAAGGTGTAGCTCTGCATTGGCGTTTAAATATTTGAGAGTGAATTTATCACTGTCAACATGTTATAAGATAGAAGACTCATTCTCAGCTGCATGTGTTTGAAGAGGGTTCGTTGATATTTTCTTCACCAATGGTTCAGTATGAAGTGATACCTTGAAATTTGTATCTTCCAACTCATTACTTGGGGTAAAACGTGAAGTTAAGGTTACTATTGAATCTGCGAGAAGGTTCTGTTCTCGTGGGATTGCCTCAATGGATATGAAGTTGAATCCTTTACTTAGATCTAATACCGCTATTTTATAGAGTTGTAAGTGCTTAGCTCTAGTCTCATATACTTCAGAGACTTGGTTTGCAACTAATTTCGAGTCTCCTAACACTCTGATGTTATTAACACTGATCCTTTTGGCTATGATGAGGCGAAGGAGGAGGGCTTCGTACTCAGCACCGTTATTTGTACATTCAAAGTTTAACTTAAAAGCAAAAGGTAGGATCTTTCCCTCAGGGGAAGTAAAGATCACACCTGCCCCGGCTCCATAGTGACATCTAGCTCCATTGAAGTGGAGAGTCCAATATTTACTAGGAAAAATGGATGTTGGGACATTCTTTGTGTTTGTTTCTTCTGTTTCAGTTACTTCTACCATGCAAAGTTCCTCTGCTGGAAGAGAACCAACTCCTAGGGTACATCCCATACCTGTGGAATCAAATGGTAGGAAAATTGGTAGATCTTGTTCCAGTAATTCGATAATTTTTGCAGTAGTTCCTAATGACACTATTTCTACAATGTTAGCTTCATCCTTGAGGGCTGGGATGCCCTTGACTAGGTTCGTAATTTCTAGTTCTATTGTAGGTATTAATTTTTCTTCTTGTTTTGAGTCGATTGGTTTGTTAAGTTGGTTTGTTGGGAGTTCAAACTTAGAGTGAATGCCTGGTCTTTTCTTCAGGTCTGCTAGGTGTATGTTGAATGGTTTTGGGTCACCTTTTGCTACGAATATCTTTCCTAGGTGTAAGAATCTTATTTCTTGGAATAACGTAGAAGGGATTGCTTTCATGCGATGTATCCATGGTCGACCAAGGATCATATTATAGTTGGTTTCCCGATCTATGATATAAAACTTGGTGAGGATTGTCTTGGGTCCTAAGGTGACTGGTAATATTATAGTCCCAATTGAAGTAGCCTTAAGGCTATCATAACCTCTTAGCGTATTTCTTGTTGTGGAACAGTTTGTTTCTCCATATCCTAGCTTTTGAAGGAAAGAGAAGGGGACAATGTTAACTACTGCCCCATCATCAACCATTACATGTTTAATGTAATTATTGTAAACCCACACCTGTAAATGCAAGGCCAGATCACCTCTACATGTAATTTCAGCATCTATTGGCATTTTTTTTATGTCGAATATAAACTCGGTATCCCTATCTGGCTGCCCTGGAGGATGTATATCGAAGTCTATATGGCTTACTTGTGTTTCAGAAGGTAGAGTGATGTTAATTAAATGACCTAGACCTAGTGCTTCTAAAAGAGCAGCCCTATGGGCAGGAGAGTTTTTCAATAAGTCCAAAAAGGAGATGTGAGAGAAGTTATTTGTTAAGTCATTAATTAAATCATAAGCACCTATGGGTTTTACCAACATTTGTTGAATGTTATCTGGCTCTAGTGGATAGATTGGATTTGGTTGAGAAGAATATTCTCATGTTCTTGTTATGGCTTCTACGTGCAGCTCAGTATCTAACTCCACTAGACCAACTATCTTGGTTCGTGGCTGATTTCCTAATTGTGGTGCGACAAGTGGATTTAGTGAAGTTGAGGCTTCATGATCATTATTTCCTGTCATTACACCTTTGTTCATCCCATTTGGATTTAATTTATTATTGTTATTGTGATTTGGAAGTGGATCATTAAATATTTTAAGAGGTGTGTTTTGAGGGGTAACTACCCCTGTGAAAGTATTTGGCATAGGTGTCACAGAATCTGTTAAGAACATATCTATGAAGAGTTGTCTTTGTTCTTCTGGAAAACGTTGCATGAACTTATTGTAATCGTGGCAAGTCCTAGTGTCATGGCCTCAAATTTTGTGGAAACCACAATACGAGTTGGGATTATAACTCCTAGGTTGTTGGTTTGGCACGTGTTGTGGTCCAAAACTCTGATTAAACTACTGACTATTAGGATTGAAGTTTTGCATTTGTTGCCTTTGGTTTTGGTTTTGATATCTAGTTGAGTTTTGACTTGGACCCTGTCTCTGGATCTTCCGTCGTTGTTGTTGTTTTTGTTGTTGTTGTGGATGATTAAAATCCACCGTGTTGATTGTTGGGGTAAAATTGTTGTTTTGTTGATTGTTAACTGGTGGTGGAACATTTACAACGTTTTCTCTTTTAGTTTGGTCAGTCACTCCATCTGTTGTCACTCCGTAGTTTTTGTTAAGGATTTTAGGTCCTTGATTGGCATTTGTGGTAGTAGGATAGGTCGTAGTGTTTTGGTTGGGGATGATTAACCTCCCATTTGTTCCATATGTCTTGTGACTGCTATCTATTATAGCTTGATCTATTCAGAGAGTGCTCTCGAGCACTTCATCATAAGTTCTTAGTGGGAACTTCTGGACTTCTTCCTTTATCTCTCTACTAAGAGAATGAAGGAATAAATCACATAGTTCCATCTGATCCATGTTTGGAGTGCTTGCTGAAGAATAGAGGACTGTACGCCATCTTTGGATGAAATGAGAAATAGATTCATTGTGTTCTTGTTTAATATGCAAGAATTCCCTGATTCCTGTTCTCAACAATTTGTTCATGTTGAACACCTTGATGAACTCTGAAACGAGTTGTTTAAATGAATGTATTGAGGCTTCAGGTATTCTGTAATACCAATCGAGGGTGATACCCTCTAAAGTTTTTGGGAATATTTTAGCAACAACTCCATCCCAAGGGAGCAGTTCTCGAATGGCTGTGGCATAGGCCTTAATATGTGCATTCGGGTCTCCCTCCCCTTTGTACTTGGGTAGATCGGGGAGAGGTCTTGGAAGCATGATGCTTCGTATAGTGAAGTCTAAAGGTTCTTTCAAATATTCTGAATAAGTCCCTATCGCATAGGTTTTGACCATTGATGGTGCTTGCTGAGGGGGTGGAGGTGGAATGGGTTGTTGATATGGCGTAGCATATATATTTATAGGGGCATAAGGAAATCCCTGTGTTTGAGTGAACATGCCAGGAGAAGATAACATATCTCCATGTGGTGATTTGGAATACATGTTTAAGTATGGAGGAGCATTGCTCAAGAATGGGTTGTTTTATACTAAGCCAGGAGGTATTATATTCTCAACTGGAGCAGCGTTAGAAAATGCAGTTCTAGTTGGCGTTTGTTGTAAATACTGAGGAGGCATGCCCAACGTGCATGTTCCTGTGAGGAGGTCTACTTGGCTGGGATGATGTGGAGGATTGGAAGTTCCTAATTGCATGAACTATGAATTTTTATTTGCTTGAGCAAGTTCCAACCCTCTAACCTTCTCAACTAAGGATGAGATGACCTCGTTTGGTGAAGACACGGTATTTTTCCTTAGTGACGGTTGTTGTATATCTTGAGGTTGTATAGGCATGTGGTACCCTGCTATGAATTGATCGGTGCCCTGCTAAGTTTCACCAGGGGCATTTCCTATAAGTGGAGGAATGGGGTGTTTTCTTGGAATGAGACCTCGGGTTGTGTTTACAAACCTCCTATAGGTGGGTACATATTTTGAGAGTGTTGCTCATTCCTAGCATAACGTGCTAAGTATTCATCATCTAAAAATAGATATGGATCTGTCTGTCTACTAATTTGTGGTCTAAGCAACATCCTAGGAGATGAACCAAATTCTCCAGTGAGTGTCATGTTGTTTGAGCCTGAAGGCTCTGGTTGTTGCGTTTGAGTGAGCTGATCCAACTCCTCTATTTGGAAAGAAGAACTATATCTAGTCCTTTGAGGTAGAGTTTGTGTTGAAAATTGGTTAGTTGAATAGTTATCACCCCATGCTGAGAGCGAGGGTGATGGTTGTCTATTTAATTGATCGTAGTATGCTTCAAGACCTAGGAGAGGTCTTCCATATGCATCATATCCTGACATATTTTTGGGGGTATATAAATACCCGTAGAATAATGGGAAGAAGCGAAGGTGGATAAAACTAAAAAGAAGAGTGCAAGAGTGAAGAAATTATTCCTTTCATGTTAGGTTCACCAATTTTGTTGGTGAAGCTGATGTGAAGGCTAGCAAGGTGGAAAAGATGAAAAGCGTATTAATTGGAAGAACAAGTAGAAATCTGACTTTGAATCAGAAGGTAGAGTTTCACGTTGGGTTCACCAATTTTGTACGATGGAAAAGTGACTAGCAAGCATGGGAATCTACAAGTAACTCTTCCTCACACCCGACCTCTCGAGGTCGTGCTGAGACAGCCAGTGGGGATGGAATATACGTGGGATGTAGATAAACTAGTTAGGTAATCTTATGTCTTCAACACGCAATAATGGGATCTATGAATCTAAGGCAAAGAAGGCCCTCCTAACCTAAATCAGTGTGATAGATCATTCGGAAAGGATAGCTGCTCAAAGGCTCCAATCAATATCAAGCTCTTTCATGATCCGATCTATGGGTTGTGGGATATGTGGAAGATGACCTATGGGTGCTTCGTATATATCTCCCAACAAGGTCATGAAAATGGAATGGCTAAATGTGTAGTGGATCTTTTGGTGCTTTATGGATGATTCTCTAGTCTAGTCCAGAAATATTTAGCTTGATTAGCTGCTACGTTTAATAATGATAGTTGTGTGATAATGTCTGGTGGAAGTGGAGAGGACCTAAACACCAGCATTTGCAAGCTGGTGTCAATACTTGATTGATTTGTAGGCCCGTTGGGTTGTGGGACCTATGGATCACAACCGTAAGTTCATGGTTGCTGTGGACCTCCTATGGTCATATGAAGAGTCAATCCCTGATTCCGAGTATCTAGTAATCGTATGCCTTTTCAGCCTTTACATTTAGAACTAGAAGTTACACGATTTTCTCAGAGTACCTAACAGGTGTTCTGGAAACTTGGATATGTAAGCTAGTGTCTATATCAATGAGGAGGTCTCCTGCATCTGGCTGTGGGACTAGTGGATCACAACCAAATGTTTTCTCTCTTTCAGGTCCTTCTACATTCATATGGATATCTATCAATGTAGTCTATAATTTGGCTGATTTTACCAGAACATGTGTGCTTTTTCGTCTTCTATGTTGAATCCTCTTAGTTGTGTGATGATTTCTTGTAGGTCTGTTGTTGTTCAGAAGACCTGAATTCTGAGATTTTGGTCTATGTCAGTTAATGCTACAACAAGATTTGGTTGAGGCATGATTGGCTCAAAAACGTATTCCCTAGGCTCCCTAGGTCCCGTGATTTTCATACAAGATCAATATAAACCTAACTGAAACAAAATAAACTAATTATGCAAGATATATCTACAATATATATATATTCCTCTATTTTTTTGTATTTTTGATAGAATTTTTAATAGAATCAAAAGAGAAATTAATCTAATATATTCAAAAAATGACAACTAATCTAATAACAAAATTAAAACAAGCAAGGTAGCGCGTGTAGCTACTTGCCTGTGCAGTTGTGAGTTTATCCTAAATAACTAAATAGCTGATTAACTTAATTAAAAGACTCTCGATCCTACCTCAGAAGTGAGGAATGAATCATAGTTTCTGAGAAACTATCAATCCCCACAGCTTCCCTGGCAATATCGAAAGTGAAATTTAACTGAAATGAAATAATTCACTACTCTATTTGATATGTTTTAACTAGAACTTTGACCAATAAAACCTAGAATTTGCATAACAGTGGCGAATCCAGTAGTGTATGACTTTGTCCCCTCATAATGATCTTCTCATTCCTTCGTGTTCACGTGAATCTAGAAGAGCGTGTATATGCTAGCATCAATAGAAGAAGGTATTTGAACAATGGCAGCTTTGGATATAGACCGAATATAATGCGAGTAGGAGAGGGACAACGCAAGTGACAGAGCTTGGCGTATGCAATTCCTAGCAAGATTTATTGCAAGAATACAACACAAGTGTACTGAGAGATTCTAGAATCTACCTTCTGTGAAGAACACAACCTGCAACTCTAATGGATTCAATCTACAAATGACACTACTCTGATCTAAACTATTTTTTATGAACAACAATGAACAAGACTGAAGCAAGAAGATCGAATGGCTTCTAATAGCAAAGGAAAAACTAGCATGGATGCAAAACATGAAAACAAAATGAATTCTAAGAAAGAAATTGAAAGACTAAACAATGGAAATGAGAAGTTGAGGGGCCATTTGCTTGAAAACAAGTTGGATATTTATAGATTTCACATTCACCCAAAGGTGATTCCTATTAGAACTCTTTTACCATTAAACAATGAAGAAACACTATTCTAGGGAACATAAAACATTAATACGATCTAAGGCGGTTGAGAAAAGCTAGTAAATGTTGAAAAATTACGCAAGTCACGATCAAAAGAATGTGCTGGAGAATGCGTAAAGGACCGCCGCCCTGAGCAGGGTGGTGGTTATAGGACCGCCGCCCTGGCAGGGCGGTGGTTTCATCGTTGAAGGTCAAAAAGCTAGAAAAAGAAAGGTAGAGGATAAAGTGAAGTACACAAAGCTTAGACAAGGTGCTTGGGATGCTAACATACAATTGATGAGCTTTCCTAGATTCTGAACACCTTGCGAGGTAACCTGTATCATCATTAGGGCATGTGTAACATCACTATGGCGGTACAGTACCCTACAATTTTGGGTACGTACAGATTCCTAATATGAAATCCATGGAGATCACATCCCATTTCCAATCAGGAATGTCATGAGGGTATAAGAGTCCTGCGGGATGAGAATACAGATTCCTAATATGAGAATGCGCCGCCTTGACCCTCTGACACTCAAGGCAACGTGTAACAAAATCTGTTATGTCACGATGAAGACCGGGCCAATAATATAACTCTCTCAAATCAACATGCATCTTCTTCACTCTTGGATGTGTTGTGTATGGGGCTCAATGAGCCTCAGTAAGGATGAAACTACACAGATCGTCTGCCTTAGGCACATAAATGTGCCTATGGAACCAAAGTAAACCATCTGACTCTAACAAGCATCTAGAATATCTGCCCTCAAAATAACCCTGAGAATCCAACATCTTCCTAGCACCCTCATAAAACCTATCCTCAAGAAGATGCTAAATAATCATACCTCTCAAATCTGACTACAGTGTCAATGAAGCAAGCACATGTCGTTGTCTACTAAGTGCATCTGCAACAACATTTTCCTTTCCTTTGATATATTGTACCTCCATGTCATACTCACAAAGGAACTCCATCTAACACTGTTGACAAGTGTTGAGGTTTGGCTGAGAGAAGATATGATGTAAGCTACAATGATATGTCCTCAAGATGAAAGGTCTACCCAAAATTAAATGTCACCAATGCACAAGTGCCTGAACAACTACTACAAGCTCCAAGTTGTGAGTAGGATAGTTAAGCTCGTAGTCTTTGAGCTTACGTGACTCAAAGGCAATCACCCGATGCTCCTGCATAAGAACTACTCCCAAACCCTCTAGTGATGCATCAGTGAAAACCAAAAAATCCTCTGTCGGGTCTAGAACTGCTATGATAGGTGCCATGGTTTACCTTTCCTTAAGCAATTGGAAGGCCTGCTCACACTTGTCTGACCAGTCAAACTTCTTCCCTTTCCTCTGAAGGGAGGTAATAGGGTGAGAAATCCTAGAAAATTCCTACACAAACCTTTGGTAATACCCTGCTAAACCCATGAATCTCCTCACCTCAGTCACTGATGTGGGCACTGGTTAATCCATGATGGCCTGAATCTTAGAGGGATTTACAGAGATACCCTTTCCTGAAATGATGTGCCCCAAGTACTGAATCTTTATCTGAAAGAAGCTACACTTTTCCAAGTTCCCAAACAACTTTTGCTCTCTCAAAACCTGAAGTACCTGTCTCAAATGCTCCTCGTGTTCCTCCTCGGAACGAGAATATATCAAAATATCATCAAGGAACACTATGAAAAAGTGATCTAGGAAGGTCCTGAACACTCCATTTATGAGGCTCATGAAGAAAGTTGGGGCATTGGTCAAACCAAAGGGGACAACAGTGAACTCATAATGCCCATAACATGTGCGAAAAGATGTCTTATGAATATCTGCATCTGATATGTGCAACTGATGATATCCTGACTTGAGATAGATTTTGGAGAACACTCTAGCTCCCTGCATCTGATCAAACAAGTCATCAATCTTGGGGAGTGGGTAACGGTTCTTTATTGTGACTTTGTTGAGCTGTCTGAAGTCTACAAAAAGCCTGAGAGAACCATCCTTCTTCTTCAAAAATATGACTGGCGCTCCCCAAGGAGATACACTAGGTCGAATGAGACCCTTCTCTAAAAACTCCTCTAACTCTTGAGCTCGTGAAGGTCTGAAGTCATCATCTGATAGGGTGCCCTAGAAATTGGTGTAGAGCTAGGCACTAAGTCAATGGTGAAATCCACCTCCCTACTAGTTGGTAAACCTAGAAGCTCTCCTAGAAACACATCTACGTACTCCCTCAAAACTACGTGATCATCAAGGGGTGAATGCTCTGGAGTACTATCTAAACGATCACTAATGGTGATAGCAAACAACTGGCAACCCTTACGCATGCTCTGCTTGAGTTGCTTAGCTAAGATCATACATAAGGAAATAGGGCTTTGCATCCATGAAATCACAACTGCACTACCAAGATCATCCTAACACTCAATGACCTTCTTTCTGTAATCCACCTTGGCTCGATGAGCCTCGAGCCAATCCATTCCCAACACTACCTGATAGGATCCTAAAGGAATAAATCATAGGTCAAGTGTAGTGGAGAAGACTCCCAAATCAAGTACACAACTCTCCACATATGAGTCCACGGTGATTTTAGTCCCAGACGCCAACTCAACCTGCCAACAATCTAGTTACCTAGCCACCACTAACCCACACTGGTCCACTACAGAAGGAGATACAAAAGAATTTGAAGCACCTGAATCAAAAAGTACTAAGACAGAAATACCTCTAATAGTACCTGTCATCTCAATGACTATGGCCTAATGCTCAGCCTGGCAGTTTTCAACTGTTACATATACAAGATGGGTGCATCCCACATCACCCATCGTCTGATCGAATCTAGGAGCTCTCTACATATCCATAGTAGTGGGCTTGTGTGGACACATACACACATAATGGTCTGGAGCTCCACAAATAAAACATCCTCCTGTACCCTTCTGAGATGGGGTCCCTCCTGTACTCTGGCAAACTGAACCTACCGGTCCAACCCTAGTAGACTACTGCGAGCGGGCTAGCTGTGAGTGATGAGTACCCAGCCTCCTGTCCCTAGATCCACCAAAACCACCTCTAGATCCACCTCGCTGAAAACTCTGAGTCTATCTACCACTCTGATGTTGGTGTCCTTGATGTTGTGTCTGTTGTGGTGGGTGCGGTGGAGCTCTCGATGCTACTGGAGAAGACCAGAATCCTCCTCTAGGGGGTGGTGCTGCACCCTGTGTCCTCTGACTCTGAAAGGCCTATATCCTATCCTATAACTTGCTCTTGTTCCTATCTCGGTGTTCATGTGCCTTGGTCCTATTCTCCTTAGCCAAGTAGGCCTTCTCAACGGCCTTCTCAAGCATGGGAGGAGATAGCATCCTAACAGCTCCTGCTATATCTGCATTCAGGCCTTGAATAAACCTATTTACCTGTAATTTCTCATCTTGCAGGTAGTCTACATATTGTAAGAGATCCAAGAACCTGCTCTCATACTGCGCCACTATGCCAGAGCCCTGTCGTAAGTCATGAAACTCATCGATCCTCTTTTGTAAAAAATGCTCTGACATATACCAGGCCCTGAACCGCTCCTCAAACAACTCCCATGTCACTGTATCTCGAGTCAAATGGAGCTTCCACTCCTCATTCCTCCACCAAATTGCTGCATCTCGAAGGAGGTGTATGGTGAACCTGGCTTTGACATTACTCTCATGAGAGTGCAAGCCAAAGCAGCTATCCAGGCTAAGGAGCCAGGACTCTGCCCTAAAGCCATCTGTCAAACCAGTAAAAGTAGGTGGTTGAAGGTGAAGAAGGTCTCAAATCACACTGCATGTGTCTTGATCCTAGCGATGTGGTCTAACAGGTGAAAGGGGTCGCCTATCTCCAAATGGTCCCTCGAAGTTGTGTGAACGGTTGCGACGGAACAAGGCCATCCTCTCGCCAAGGATGGAAGGGCTACGTGACTTCTCTCATCTCGGGGTATTGTGCTCAAGCGGCTCTGAATGTTCATCCTCGCCAATCAACTCCTCATCTCTCAACTGAATGTTCTCCTCTCTCAGCTCCTGTAATGGTGGAAGGCGCTCCTACACGATGCCTATCAGCTGCTACAGGGTCTCTAATATCTGAGGCCCAAAATCGGGTGCCGACGGCTCCCATGTAGGTGCACTACGTCCCGATCCTCTCGCTGATCGTCCCCTCTGGGGTGCCATCTTGAACCCGAGGTAAAACAAAATAACATAAATAAACAAAAAAGTTTATAAACCTGTTTTTTTCTTTTTTTCTTTTTTTTTAAGATTTGCGGAAAACGTTTTTAATTATTATTATTATTATATAATGTAACACCATATGTAATGCCCCTTCTCGTTAATAATTAATTTATATTAATTATTAATTTTCCTGAAATAAATTAACACTATCCCAACAATAATTCAATTACTTTACTCTATTAAGCTCTCCAGGGTCATAATTAGAAAATCTACACCCCTAGAAAATAAATAGTCTTCCCCCTTTTAATTAATTTTCCTACACCCCCTTTAAATCTAATTTGTTTCCCCCCCTTTAATTTAGTTTACCCACACCCCCCCCCTCAAGTTTATTTTCCATTCCCATTATATTTCCCATGACTTAAAGTGTGTAGGGTTTATTGTGAGCCCTAGGATTAAACAAATTTAGGCCCTAGATCTGAGTCTTACCCTAAAGTTGCCCTAAATTTGTCTATGGTATTTTATTTTCTTTTCCATTCATTTTCTCATTCATTTTGTTTCTTCTTCCTTTCTATTTTTCTTATTTTGTTTTCTTTGTTTCATCTTGTGCAGGTGGAGGAGCTATGGAAGCTTGGCTTCATGGAGTTCCTTTTTTGAAGAAGAAGAGTCTCCACTTTCTATTACATATTTTATTTTATTTTTTTTGGTGGGAGGAGATAAAATAAATAAATTTGTGAACAGGCGGGGTGACGGACTGTATTTGTTGGCCGCATTTTTTTTTTGTTATATTTCTTATTGTTTTATTTTGGAGAGGGCAACATGGAGGTGGGGAGAGGGACAGACGGCGTGGGGAACAGGCGGTGTGGGCAGGGTAATGGCGGACAGGCCGCGGACAGGGTGTGTGGGAGGGGTAGCATGGGGATAGCGTGGGAGTGGGGCGGCAGGGTGGAGCAGGGGGAGGCGCATAGGGAGGTCGGCAAGGAGGGGGCAGGGGGTTCGCGTGGGTGAGGGGGTGTGCAGGATGGGGATGACAGACCTATGCGCGGGGGGTTGGGCCCCCCCAAACAAAATTTGTTTTTATTTTATTTTATTTTATTTTATTTATTTACTTTTTAATATAAAAACAACTATATATATATATATATATATATATTCAAATCTATATATATTATTTAGTGTGTGTGTGTGTGTGTATATATATATAATATTTGCTTGTTTTAATACTGTAACTAAATCAGTATTATAACTATACCTTAAAGGATACTAGTTATTATTTTATTTTTATTATATATATATATATATATATATATATATATATATATATATATATATATATATATAATCTGATTTCATTTCTTTGTTTAATACTACCAAACTGCAAGATAAACTATTATAAATCAGCTAATATAATCATTTCAATAAATCTTACAACTCCATGAACACTATTTTCCTTCAATGAAATAGCTAAATAATTAATGCAAATTTCTACAAGAGGGAGATCCAATAACAAGAAAAACAAAAGATTTTCTTATAGTACTAAAGCATCCTTCCAATATACAAACCTTCCTTTCAAATAAGTTACAATTTTTTTTAAACAAAGCAATAAGATAAATAAAACAGAAATTACCCAAAGAGTTCGTGTGTTTGAACCACGGCTCTAATGCCAAAATGTAATGCCATACAAAAATTGCAGATTTAAAAGAATGCTTAGCTTATAAATTTTAGATTTATATACATATGTCATCTCATAGATTTTATCTTTTTAATAAAACTTTTAAAAAGTAAACACAACTAAATATTTCAGATGTAATGTATGATGCATAACTATATTTTTGCAGATTTATAAACAACCAAGACCTCCAAATGAATACATTAAAATAAAAGAGTTCATGTTTTCAATATGGTAATCCTTCCTTTCTTTTTTTTTTACAAGATTCTTGCAATAATGAAGGGAAAACTTCCTTAGTAGTGACTAAAGTTTGCAAGTAGCATCAAGTACAAAATAGGTGGTTTGCAAGAAGATAAAAGCTTCACCAAGACACATTTGTAGAGATAAGATGAAAGTAATATCTTCAAAAACAAATGAAGATGACCAAGAGGACCAAGATGACAAGGAGGCTCCAACTATCTCCAAACTTGAGTGTTCTTCCAAGGATGTTGAAATAAGAGAAAAGAATTATTTACCACCCAACCAATAGGCATCATCACATGCCTTTCCATGGTTGGAAGTCATGCTAGCCTCCCCCAAGCCCATAGGAGATAGGAACTAACTTCCACAATGTGCACAAGTATAAAGGAAATAAATACAACAAAAATACATAGCAACATTAAAACACTTAGACAAACTACACATGGTAAAACAACAACATGAGGAAAACAAGATCAACCTCACAAAGGGGGAAGAGAAGAAATAGGATGCCCAAAACAAAGATGTCCAACCATAGGATACACCAACAAAAACATGTTTACATACCTCCTTATTCCTCCTAATCATTCATCCTCCTTATTCCTCCTTTATGTCAAAGAAATCCTTCTTGGGAGGATTTTCAAACCCAAAAGGGTGTTTCCTCACCAAGAATGGGGAAAGGTTCAAGTCATATGAACCTTTATCCCACCTCAAACCATATGAGGGGATGAGAAGGGACCTTCATGGATTGACCAAAAACCATGAGGTTTGAGAGGGAAATCCCTCTCTCTTCCCCTACATTCTCCAGAAACCATCAATCCAAATGATGGTGGACAGAAAACAAAAGAAAACAACAAAGCGACAAAACAAACAAACTACATTCTCCATACAACTTTACAACACATCATTTCACACACATTATTTTAATGACCATTGCATAGTTAATAAGATAAGCAACAACAAGGAAGAAAAGGATTAATAATCCTACCTCTACAATTCTTTCCAAGACTCTAAGCTCTTCCCCTTCATCCAAGCAAACTTCCAAGCTCCCAAATTCTCAAAGTTATCCCCAAAAATAAATGAGCAAAGAAGACCCCTTCCTCCCGCATGAGGAAGAATAAGAAGAGGAATCCAATAGTTTCCTCACCAATGGGAAGGTGATAAGTGTCACCCCCTCTCCTCCCACGAGTCAAAGATTCCAAAAACCAAATAAGTAAAAGTAAACTCACCTTTTATCCCTTATCACCCAAAATACTAAAAAATAAAATAAAACGAAGTGGAGCAGCTTTTAACAAATACACACCAACCAACCACCTTACATGGATGTGACCAAAGAAAGGAAAAATGGGAGGGAAACTCTCTCCAAACCTTGGAAATAATCCCCCTACCTATTAGGTAGGGTCCAAGGGCCCATTTTCATGCTAAGTAAACTCTCAAACTAAAAAGGGGTCACTAAAAATGCCCAAAATAACCCAATTTCGGGTTTGGCACACTTGGGCACAGGGGTAGAGGGTGTGGGGTCCACCCAAGGTTCACATGTGTCCCCAATCCCTTCTACCAACACACACACACTTACCCAAAACCATCACTAAAGTTAAGATGAGATCATTAAACCCCTAAACTAGTTTACTTAAAAAAACACAGCTTAAACATAATTAATTTTACAAGACATAAATACATTACAATTGATGGTTCACCCATGGTGCCCAATTAATACACCTATTATAAAGCCTCGAACATTTAGCATGGTTAAGAATCATCCCGTAGGCCACTTGTGCACAATTCTGTAGCTTCCCTAAAACCCATGCTCTCCTATACCTGTCACCTGCACACTCATTGCACACATTAACTGCATCTATCCAATACAATAAACATCATCTACTCATCACAAAATTTATAAAACTTATAATGTCCTAACATCATTATACAATTGATAGTGCAATGCATACAATTATACACATAGTTCACCACGAATCATCCACAGATCTAATTACAATGACATACACTTAGGCTAGCATGAGATTACCATTATTAAATCCAGAAAACTATATCATTGATCAAATCGACCACAAGAAATCAACATCTGACTAATAAATCTTACTATCATGTAACCTTGTTAGTGTCATCAACATCATAAGATATATATCAATATACAAATCTAGTCCAATTGGCGCTATGCGCCCAAAATATCATAATGTCCATGAAGATAAATAACATAACAAAATGTCCAAAATCTATCAGAGTCTCAGTCAAAACATGTCTATGCATAAAAGAACCAACATATAATTGGAGCCATAAAAATGTGGGCACTACACTTTGTCACTGATGTTACCCATGTCATCTCCTCTTATTTGTGACAATTCCATAGCTTGTAATCTAGCATTGAGATTTCTAATCTCTCTAAGCAATATTACTTGTGTAGGTTGTCTCCTCTGGATACCTTTTTCTCTTGTTTCCATCTATGAAATTTCATGATTTTAATTGAGATCTCATTATTAAAATATGTTCTTTGATACCAATAAAATGATGTAGGGTATTCCTTTGAACCACTCAAACAACAATGGTAGTCAATTTTATACAAAATGTCTTTAGATTTTCATATAGGCCTTATAGCCCTAATTTTTCTTAGATTTTGAGATTAAAAAAATTTCACATGGTTTCAATTAAAAATATTATGTTTTTTGGATACTCATTTGGCCCAATAAAATGTTCATGAAGAGTCTCAGAGAGGTTTTTGTGGAAAATTGCACAGGTTTCACTAGATCTGCCTCCAATTAGGTCTAAAACAAGATTTCCATCAATAACTTTGTCCGCACAACATAGAATGAAATGAAACCAATAAAATTATTTTTATGGGTCCTTATAATCCTTGTCTACAAAATTTGAGACAATTTCATGGAGAAACATGCAAAATATGCCAATTTTTCTTCTTAAACCCTAGATTAGGGTTTCTCCTAGCCTAAGAAGAATGTTTTTTAATATAGTGAACAAAAATTAGTTTCAAGGCCTAAACTCAATCTCTATTTATATTTCCTAACATTCCTCAACTTTTTTATTTTGACACTAATGCTTGATTATGTACGGGTTTCTCCCAACTATAAGATTTTCACATAATCTAATGTCTAGAACCTTGTTTTGGACTGTGTTTCTACTAAAACATGCAAATTAACATTTGATTTGATGAAATTAGTATTAAAAACTTAAAATCAAGATCAATACATATCAATTAATTCATTACACAAAGGAAAATACAAGAAATCCTTATCTCATTCATGCAACCCTGCTACAACATGTTAAGAACCTTCATCTACCTTAGCTATCCATACACAATTCTCATTATTATAGTCCTTATTATGGATTGTAATGTTCCTATACTATTGGGTAAATATCCTTAGAAGGTTAGGATATATTTCCAAGATTTCTAAATTCCTAAAAAATTTCCAAATATCTTGGATCTGTAACACCCACAAAATCTGGCACATAAATACAACAGTAAAAATACCAGAATAATTTTTTTTACTTGCATTTTTGTATACATGACACCACGTGGGAACGATTTGGGTAATCCAATATCACACAAGACATTTATACTAACATGGACTCACACGTATCACAAGGTGAGAAGTGACTGGCTTCACATGGGAAGATTAAACACATAACCAAGCCTACCTAAGAGGCTTACATAGGGGAGAGGTCATCATTGCAACTACCCCTTATCCCTCAAATAAGGGATCCTAGATAGCCTTTGGTTCCTCAAAAGTGCACACACTACATAAACTTTGATAGACCCCATTTTCCCTAAAGCATAACACGCTATTATACCTCTACCAAGACTAGCCATAAATCCCCTTGTTTCCTCCAATAAAACACACACTTCTCCCTTATTCCTCCCTTCACTAGCTACACCTTATTCCTCCAATAAACAATGATGAAACCTCATCCCAACAAGAAGACAAAATAACCACATGATACATATAATGGGAATCATAACTACATTTCCCAATGATAAGGAACAAACAATGATCACATATCCCAAAATGAAAAAGCGCAAAAACAATCCAACCACATTACAAACTTATAGATAGGATCTTCCCATGACACAACATTTTTATGATTATGCATTTATTAAAATCATGTTTCAAACTTAACTTAAGGTCTAGAATGGCTCATAATATGTAAATCACATTCCTTTTCTTGTCTAGACTAAAACTCCTTTACATCATTTAACATTAAGCTTAAGGCATTTTTAATTTAATATGGATCATGTAAATTGTTGCAATTACTTTTTTTAACTCAATTGTTAATAGGTGTATTTATATACATACATGGCTACCAGGCCTTATCCCTAGGATTTTTTCTTAAAGGCATGCATCTTATTTTTATATCAAACCTTAGTTACACAATAGGGACGACTATAAGACCAAGAGAGGGGAATTTCATAGTTTTAAGGATTAAGAGTCGTGATTATTTCTTTCATTTATACTTTAATAATTGATTTGGTCCACATTAACTATTATACAAGATGGGTTTCTTTATTCATGACATAAGAAGGTTTAATCATGTTACAAGGAAGGCTAAGTTTCACTATTCCCAAGGAACAACATATCATGATTACACTTCCGAAGGCCAAACGTTAATTACAATTTTATTACAGTTATGTTTTAATAATTAGTTTAAGGAACTCGAAGGCAACTAATGTGACAACATTCTCTCTCTTTTTGTTTCTCATGACAAGATGGTTTAAACATGTTACATGAAAGATATAAAGTTCACATTTCTCCTAGCACATCATCTCATGGTTACATTTTCAAAATCTAATCATAAATAAAAATTTATTAAGTTCCACAATTAACTCTTAGTATTGTATTATAGAATCTAAACGATAATTGAAATTGGGTATGGAGTTAATTTATAACCCCAACTCATCAAGACAAATTTCAAAGGGTAGTTCATGATCTTTTCCACCAAAAGACCTTCACTCTAAACATGTGTTGGTCCAAGAGGGTTTTTCATTGGGTTTTAAATTGAATCCTCAAGAGGTTTCAAAAGTCTTTCTGGGAGAATGTTGCCTTTGCTGCTGCTGATTCTCAAGGAGCTTCTTGAGGATTAGCGGTCTTCTGGGACACTAAAATTGTTCATGGTAATGTGCTTTCATCCTACCATAATCATTTAGCTATAATTTTTAAAATCCTTGAGAATAATTCTAGCTGGATTCTTTCTAATATTTATGCCCCTAATACTGCTGCTGGTAGAAGAAATCTGTAAAAAGAGTTACTCTCATTTTGAAATAACTTTGAGGATACGAACTGATTGATAATGGGGGACTTTAACACTCCTTTAAATCCAGGGGAAAATTTGGAGGGAACTCTGATTTCTCTACCAGCATGGAAGATTTTGCAGGCTTCATATCGACTCTTAACCTTATGGACATGGAAATTCATGGTAATCAATACACCTGGTCTAACAGAACAATTGGGGAAAATCTGATTCAGGTTAGATTGGATAGAGCTCTCATTTCTGCTAACTGGATCTTAGATCAGAATTTTTATCTCTCCTCTCTTCCCAGAATGGGTTCAGACCACAATCCTATTGCTCTTAATTTCTTCAATTGGTCAAAACCTTTCCACTGCAATTTTAAATTTGAAAAGATGTGGCTTGAACATGAGGACATTCTTGACAGAATTAAAGAGTGGTGGACTTGGGAAGGGACTGAAACTACCCAATTCAGACTTCTTCAGAAGTTAAAAAATGTGAAACAAAAGGTTAGAATCTGGAATAAAGAGGTTTTTGGTAGTATTTTTGAAAAAAAGAAAGACCGTAAACAACAATTGGAAGAGTTTGAGCTTAAATTCTTAATGAAAGCTATGACCTTTGAGGATCATAAAAAGGAAAATAAGCTTCTCTCTTACCTGCATAATATCAATAGTTGTGAGGAAACCTTTTGGAGAATGAAATCTAGAGCTCTCTGGCTAAAGGCAGGAGACAAAAATACAAAATACTTTCATATGACAACCCTCAAGCATAGGGCTTGTAACAGAATTACTGAAGTCTCCAAGGGAAATGGTACCATTACTATGGATTCTGAGGACATCAAAGTTGAAGCCCTCAAATTCTACAAGAATCTACTCATAAATAAAAATTCCTACAATGAGCAAGCAACCTCCTTTCTCTTAGACTCCGTTCCTAATAATTTGTTGCCTGAAGAGAGATTTAAGAGCCTTTCCAAAATAGTCACCATTGAGGAGTTGAAAAAAGTTGTTTTTTCTCTGGAAGGGGATAAGGCTCCCGGCCCTGATGGTTTCTCTACAAACTTCTTCCAAAGATGTTGGGAAATTTTCTCCGAAGATCTGCTGAAAGCTGTAAATGAGTTCTACAGAACTGGAAATCTAATAAAAGAGTTAAATAATACACATATTGTGCTTGCACCTAAGAAGCTGGATGCAAAGGATTTCAAGGATTTTAGGCCAATCAGTCTGGTTAATGTAGTCTATAGGATCTTCACAAATATTTTAACCACTAGACTGCAACCTCTTCTAATGGAAATTATTTCCCAACAATAGAGCGGATTCATACAAGGTAGAATTATCCAGGATGGAGTTATTATGGTTCATGAAACAATTCATTCAATGGATAAAAATAAAAAAGATGAGATGGCTATCAAGTTAGACATGCATAAGGCATTTGACAGAGTCTCCTAGAAATTCATGGATGAGGTTTTGTCCAAGTTTGGGTTTCAAAATAAATTCAGGAAAATTATCCAATCTTGCATATCCTCTTCTAGATTCTCAGTGGTTGTCAATGGTGAACCAGTTGGTTTTTTTGCTAGCACTAGAGGAATTCGCCAAGGGGACCCCATATCCCCTTTGTTGTTCATCATAATGGCTGACAGTTTAAGCCGATCTATTTCAAAAGCTATTCATATTGGTATGATAAAGGGTTTTCAACCTACTTCTGGCAATCAGGTTTCCTCTCACCAGTAGTTTGTTGATGACACTATCCTGCTTCTGATGGCCTCAATCATTGAAGCTAAGGCTATCAAAACTATTCTAAGATTTTATGAGGAAGCCTCGGGACAGAAAGTAAACTTTGACAAAAGCTCAGTCTATTTTTTCAATACTCCTATTGAAAGGCAAAGAAATATTGCTCTCATTCTTGGCTGTACAATTAACTCCCTTCCAGCTACTTATCTAGGGCTCCCTATGAGTACTAGTAAGGTTTCTAATGAGGTTTGGAATGATCTACTTAAGATATTTTAGAAAAAACTTGCTGGTTGGAAAGGTGCTTTACTTTCAAGTGCTGGCAAATGTTTATTGATAAAAAGTACTCTTTAAAACTTACCTATTTATATCATGTCAATGTTCAGCATTCTAGAAGCAGTGGTGAATAGAATTGAAAAAATCCAAAAGCACTTTTTATGGCATGGCACAGAAGACAGGTTTAGGTACCATTTAGTAGTTTGGGAGTAGATCTGTAAACCAAAGCGAATTGGGGGTTTAGGCATCAAAGATATTCGAAATATGAATGCTGCTCTAATTACAAAGCTGGGTTGGAGGCTTATAAAAGAGCAGAAGCCATGGACCGAGTTGATAAAAATCAAATACCTTTCCAATCAGAACATGAATTCCTTTCTTTTTGATCAGCTACTTCCGAATGGATTAATTTTCTGGAATAATCTTCTCCACATCAGGCATATTCTCTCTCAGGGATGCAGCTGGAAGCTCAGAGATGGACAAGACATTGATTTCTAGAATGACAAATGGTCAGACATTAACTGGATTTCCTCTTATGGACACATTAAAGACAACCTAATTAGAAATTATGGGAAGAAAGTCCAGGACTATATTGAGGTGGTTGACAACAAAAGGAAATGGAAACAGATCAAAGTAGATGAGGATAATATGCAGTCTGTTGTTTCATCCATGCAGAGTCATCTCTCCCTAATACATATCAGTCCTCAAAATCATAAGGATGAACTTATTTGGAAAGATTCCTTTGATGGAGAGTACTCAGTTAAATCTGGCTACAATTCTTTCTTTTCCTCTATTGAAAGTGAAATTGAATGGCATAAGTTGTGGATGCCCGAGCTAACCCCTAGAGTAAATTTATTCTGGTGGCTTATCATTAAAGGCAAGATCCTCACTAATGAAAATCTCATTAGGAAAGGATTTATCATGCCTAACAGATGTTGCATGTGTCAGGAGGAAGCAGAAGACATCAAACACCTCTTTCTTCATTGTAAGTATACTTCCAAAATCTGGCATCTTATTTTTGAAAACTTCAATCAGGAATGGATCTTTCCCCATACTTGTCTACAGGCCTGGGAACAATGGAACTCTCCTTACAAGCACTATGTGGTGAGGAGATTATGGCAACTGGTTCTCCCTCACACCATGTGGCGAGTCTGGAAAGCTAGAAATGATGTCATTTTTAGGAATACCAGAAAGATATGCAAAAAAGTTTACAAAGAAATTATCATTGCAGTAAAAGACAACATTGAAAGATTTAAACCCCCTAAAAATAGACTTTACCCTGAGGAAGAAGAGCACATTCTGGCTACTTGGAACATTGGCACTGTTAGGAACAAGAATAACAGTAGCATTGATAGATCCACTGTCTGATGGATTCAGCCTCCCAGTACATGGCACAAGTTGAATTTTGATGGGGCCTCAAAAGGAAATCCTGGGGATTCAGGAGGAGGTGGAGTGATTAGAGATCACAGAGGTTGTTTTGTTGCTGATTTTTCTGGAAAAATGGGTAGGCAAACCAATCACTACTCGGAAGCTTTAGCAGCACTTTGGGGAATAAGGTTAGCTAGAGATTGTAATATTTCCAATATTATAATTGAGGGTGATTCACTGAACATTATCAATTTGTTAAACCAAAAACAACCTCCAAGCTGGTCAATCAGGGACTTTATAACTGAAGCTATTGATATTTACAAGAGTTTTGATAATTTTAAAATCAAACATACCTACCGGGAAGGCAATAGTGTAGCAGATGGTTTGGAAAATATTAAGGTAAACAATACATTGCAAACTTGGCTAAGGGGCGACACTCTTCCTACTAAAGTACATGATGACATCTTTAAAGATATGCATGACTTGGAGTGTAATCATTAATAGATGTAGGGAAGATGCTAAGGAGCGGTTTATTAATTGCAAAGTGAGGATTAATGATTACAATTTTCTGCACATTTTGGAGGTCTTCAAAAGTAGAGCAGAGGATGAATCATATAGATTTCAAATTTTTACCATTGTGAGAAGTAGAAGCATCACAGGAAAAATGGGGGGAATTCCTTGCAAGACTGAGCCCACCCATAATCCAGCATGGAAAAACGATATAGTTCTCTGGAACTATTTGCAAAAAGGGGGTCTTACAAATTTTATTGAAAAGATTCAAGGTTTCGATCAGGATATTTCAATAAAATTCGTGAATGGCTGGAGGAATCACGCTGTTGAGTATAGTAATATCAAGGTTGAGATTTTTGAGGAGCTAATTGCCCAGGTCACTGGGCTCAATCTAGATGGAACCAAATTCTTCAACAAGCGCGTGGACAGAGAGGTGGAGGCTAAGAAGTTTCTCGATGAGGGGGAGAATCTAGAGTTTGTGATGGCTGGCATCAAAATAGCATCTATTCCTGAGCCCTTCACTGAGATTGCAAGGATGGTGGTAAGGTACGTTACTCTGGAGGGGAGATTTGTCACTATCCCCCAGAAGCACTTAATTTTCCTTAATCACTTTCACAGGAACCTTACCATAAATTTTCCTCATTATTTGCTGAATTCATTGGAGAAATTTGTTCTTGAGGTGTAAAATCACACAAGGGTTGTTCCCCTTCACCAAGGGTTGATCCTACTCATCCACCACCATTGCTTAGCCTGCTCCCGCCCCCAACCTACTCCCCCCTGCCTCCATTCCTCCCCTTGCCGATAGAAAACTTGACATTGCTACCCCCAGCAGGAAGAGGAAAGAAATGAAAGCTAAGGTCCCTCTGCCATCTTCACAGAGGGTTTTAAGAAGCCATAAAGATCTGGAACTTGCAGAGAATTTACTTCACATAAGTAAACCAGTGAAGGAATCTAAGGAAGTGGACCTGTTGGTCAGGGTTGAAAAGATGGAAAAGGAGATTCATGACCTAAAGAGTGCTATTAGGGATATGGATAAAACAAAGGGCAAACGGAAGCTGCAAAACTCTGAAGAAGATGATACCACTGCTGAAATATTCAAGAAGCTTCTCTCTCTGGATGCCAGGCTTGGCAATGCAAAAGGGCGTAATGACTGTATCCTCTCAGCTCTTAAAAGTATCTATAATTTTATAGAGCAACATGTGTAAAGTATATGCAGTCTCAACAGCATTACCGAGGATATATGGGGATCAAAGGAGAACAAATATCTTGCAATTGCCCAGGTGGATTTGAAAGATCCATCCCAGGCCACGGCCATTGCGTTCTTCATCTCACTCCAAATGATTAAGGCCAAGATTGACCAAGCTGTCAAGTGATGTGGTGCCCTGTTGCTGTTTACTGGCAGTGAAGTTGTTGTTGTTTGGTGATTTTGATGTTGTTTTTTGACTGGGATGACTAGTGGTGGTTCCCTCTTGTTCGTTTTTTGTCTCTTTTGCTCTTATTTGGATCACTGTCTGTCTTGATCCTATTTTGCTACCTATATTGTATTATCTGGTTGTTGAGCCTCCTAGTCTATGGTGTTTGGCATATCTAGGTTTGGTTTCTCTTCTTTTGATATCTAGCTTTTGAGCCTTTTTGTACACAGGGTATAGTCCCTTCAAAACTATTTACCCATAATAAAAACAATTAACATAATTATCCAACCTTTTTACAATTCAGAATACTAAATCAAAATAATACCCTTGATTAAATATACATTTCCCCAACACCCTAAAATAATGACAACTCATACTCATTACAAAATTCAACAACAAACATTTTGATATATAATAATATTTTTGATATATCCTATACGATTACATTTTCCAAATAACAGGTTACTAAAAAACACTAGTACACTTTTCTTTCTTTGCACCTCAGTACCTGTAACCATCGTTAGCAAAAATACTAACATGGCTTCCACCTAAATCTAAAATAACTAACGTTATTAGTTTTTCATTTACATAATCAAAATAATTCACACATAAATAGACAGGGTTAAAGATAAATAAACATTTCATTGCACTTCATTTCTTAACTAAGGGAAGGAAGAGAAAGAGACGTGGAAGAGAGAGGAGAGAGAAATGCTATTTTTCCAAAATTCAAATTTCACACAAGCCACAAGATAGAGTTTCATACATTTATTCATAAGTGTCAATAAGTTTTCTTGTCATTTTGTTGACTTGACTAGGGTCCTACGACCTTCTTTTATATTTTCCTACTAGTTGTGAAAACATCCCATTTTGGCTTAGAGGCTAAGAAACCATGTTCAAAAACTAGCTTTCGATGGGAAAATTCACAATGGATAGATTCCTTCGTGCTCTTCTATATACCAATAATTTTCCAAATTTGACAGAACTAAGAACTAGAAAATGGGTTACAAACAACGACTAGTTTTTCGGAGCCACCGGTCGTAATCGAACTAGTTTGACCTGATCAAAAAACATCCAGGGGCTTACAAATCCCCTTTGAAAAACTAGATACTAATGTGTTTTTACTTAAATTGAAGGTTACATGCAATTGTCTAGTAAAAATACTAGAGGTTTGTGAAGGTGGATAAGTATTTCTTTGCTCAAGGTCAAAACGGTGAGCCGAAATGAAATCCAACTTTTCACTTTTAACAGCTTCCTAAAACTGAAAAACGGGGTAATAGGGCTCCTAGAGGGGCATTGAAAGAGCACAAATGGTCAATCAAGGTTGATTTGAGGCTTGATGTGACTCCCCACATAACAAGGAACATATAAGAGACTTGACATCTCTTTTACGGGGTTTAAAAGGTTGTTATGTGAGTCTCTAAAAATCATGATTTACTAACTTTTATCAAGGGACGTTGGCTAGGTTTAAAGGCAACTTAAACTCAACTAGTCAACTAGAGGGGTTGCAATTATCCAGTTCGGTTATGAAGTTTCCAAAGCATCTTAAAAAGAGGGTTACAAATTATTGTTGGCAACAAAGGTTAGTTTGGATTTGCATAAGGCACGAGGTGAAGTTTTATTGTTTTGCACTTCAAGTTCATTTAAAAAAACCAATGGTATAATAATTTATGGGTTCATAATTTTATTTCATTGTAAATGAAGAACCAAAATATGAAAATTATGAAAGATGAAGGTAAGGGAGACCATGCCTGGAAATACTAGCATCTGCAACGCATGAGATTTTCTAGGTGGGTTCACCCACATTCCATAAGGCATTTTGTTGAACGGTTTGTGCATCTAGAGCACTCCTCCATTAGCCTTTTCTTGAAAGTCTCAAAAGGTGCTTCAACAAGACCATTTTTGCACATCCAAAAATTGAAGCATTCCATGAGGCTAAATTTGTCTGAGACATTTTTCCAAATATTCTGTGAGCCTATTCTCATCTCCCCTCCATTCGATGGTCCAACATAAGATAATAAACAAATCTCGTGCCTTTCGCTTCCAATTACATATGCAATAACCATTTGTCTAACAACTTACACACATGAAGAATGCTTCCACATTTAGCATACAACTCTATCAGTATTTGCAGCTAAAACATATAACATAAAATTGTTCTCCATAATGCACTAATTCATAGCTCCCATGCTTTGGATACCTAATTACCAGCACAACCACATCCACATCTAAAAAATTTCCCCATCCTTTCTACTTGATGGGAGTCCATACCCTATTTTGAAGCTCCCAATTTGCACAAGTAGGTATGAGGATCACAAAGGTTTCAAATTTCATCTATAAATCTACCAATGGTATTACCAACTAACAATCACACTAGTGTAATGGGGACGTCGAAAGGGATAAAGTGGGGAAAACTAGTGTAAGGGAGGGAAACATAACAGGATAATGGGAGATAGTTGCACAAGTGTGACATATGGTAGTTTATGAAGGGGGGAGATACAAAAAGGTATGTATCCAATCCGCAATGCAAAGATGTGCATCTTGAATGTTTAGCAAGAGTTCATGAATGATGAAACTATAAATATGTTTTATTGGAACCTTATTTGGTATTTCATGCAGCCCTGTTGACCTTATTGAAAGAATGACCAATCTCTTGTAAATAATGTAAAACATCATTTTCCACCCAATCATACTGAATGTTGAATTTCCAATGACCTAGCATATCAAGGCTATCAAGGGAGATATCGTTTATAGGATGGATAAAATATAATAGCTCTCATCCAAATGGGTAAGAAAACATGTGGTCTCTTCGTTGTTAGATGACTCTTTAATTGAAAAATATTCAACAAACAAGGCAGTAAGAGAAACATAGCAAGGATGATAATTGTTTTCAAGTATTGTTCAATTAAAAAATGATTTGTCAAGGCACAATTTCAATTCCAAAGTAAATGTTGCAAAATGGCCTATATAGGAGTTCAATCCAACAATGACAAATACCCTAACAACTTTGAGAAGAGATCGATCCAATAATGACAATTACCATAGAAAATTTCATATAATTGAGGCTTAAAAATCAATTAGGAATTATTCACAGGGCATGATGATGAGAAGTAAAGACTAATAGCAAGGGAGAAATTTAAAAATTAACGCTGGATTTTATGAGTTTTGAAAAATGAGGCTTAAAATCAATTAATAACTATATACATGGCAGAATGATGAAAAAAAATTTAATAGCCAGAGAGAACTTCTAAAATTAACATTATATTTCACTATCAAGAACAATAATTATTTACAATAAATATCACAACATTAGCATGAATTATAGTTGACTAATTTTTGTAATATGTATTTATCACACTCAAAAGATGGTAATATCTCTATCCATTGTTTAACAGAAGTTGATAATGATAATGAAGAATTGTTGCTATAAATTTCATATAAACTAACCCATACAAATCCTTCAAAAAGAAAATTAGAAATTCAACAAAAAAAACAACCTACACAAATATAACCCTTGAAAAACATCACAAATATAGCAAAAAAACATAACATTGTGTACAAAAAATATGTATAAATCAAACAAAATAATATCACACATTCTCAAATCTTACATAAATAATTCAATGGAAGAAGAAACCCCTAATAAAATGAACTTTGTAAATACAATTTTGTACAAATCCTTTAAATAACTTCATGAAATCTTCTTAATTCTAAGAAATCTATCAAATCCTTGTCAAAACAAGATCTAAACAATGTTGAATGGTGTGATATTGAATGGTAATGAACCACAACAAACAAGACTAGGTGTAAGTTCCAAAAGAATTTGACAGAAAAGATGCCACTTTGGTATGGTATCTAATTCAAAGGTTGTTAGACTAGGGGTAAAATCAATAAAAATAACAAATAATTCCAAACATATCATCAAAACAAACTCTACATTAAAAAACCAATAAAAAATATAAATTGCTTTAAGAAGATACTTTTCATTCAAAACAGAATAAACCCTGCAAAATCAATCTAAACATGTCCTATGATAAATCTTTTGGATAGTGACCAAATCATAGTTAAAAAAAAACTTAACAAAAGAAACTAACAAAATTTAAAAAATATCCCTAATTCAATAGCAGAACAAACACACATTAAATGGAATGGGATCAAGTAGTAAAAGAATAATTCCTATAGCAAATACCCTAGTTCAAAAGCCTGGAGACATGATAATGAGTTGAAATTGATTAAAATATGACATGACATATCCAAATAGAAAAGGTCATATCCAGATATGAGGTTGACTTCACAGAAAATATATCAAAACCCCAGCCATGGCAACAAAGCCAAAGGTTATCCCCAAAAACAGGGAATTAACTAAATTAAAAACAAAAATACAAATTCTATCCAATTCAACAAACTCTTACCAAAATGACATGGTGAAATGAACAAAGCATCAACAAAACAAATGCTACATATACAAATCTAAGAAAATCCTCTCAATAGTTATTGTAAAGTTTTCCTAGTTTTATACAATATACACACAACAAAATTGACATCATATGCTTCTTCTCCCTAATGATTGGTTCAATAGCGGTACTTAAAACATCATAACTAAAACTATCATGCATAGATATCCAGAAACTATTCTACAATATTCAAAACAAACACTACAAATAGAAATACAAGCATAACCTCAAACAATTCTTGCAAGGCATGATTTGACTTGTGGCAATCATAATCACAGTGCCCTTAAATGCAAGTTGTTTAAGGAATAGGGGATGTGAATTTAATTGGTGAACTTCAAGTATATGCTGGAAAAGTCATATAACCTAAGAATGCATAAATAAAGGCATGATGTTGCATGTTGCATTCATAATCATGTATTGCATTCAAAAAGCATGGGAAAATGGTATCATATTTCCCTTAAATATGAAATATGTCAAATTAACTCAGCAGATGAGTGGAATTGGTGAACTTTATGTATGTCTTTAAGGATTTCAGATTAACTCGAGAAAACATAAAACAATGCATGCTTCACAAAGATCACCCTTTAAGACATGGTAAATACCAAGGTAGTAACTTATGTTTTATATAGTGGACCTATTGAAACAATTCAGAAGGTGATTGGAATGGATGGATTCTTAAGTGTGGCTTTGAGGAATTGCAATTGATTTGAGAAAGTAGAAATTAAAGCATGGCTCGCCTTTGTCATTCATAATCATGGTACGCATTCAACGAACAAAGAAAAATAGTATCAGAAGGTATTTGAGGTGTTAACACAACTCATTAGGTGGTTGGATTTGGTGAAATTTATGTATAATTTTGGGGAATAAGAAATTACCTGAAAAAGCACAAAACGATGCATGAATCACCCACGGAATTCATAATATTTATATGCAAGGTTGAAGCATTTTATACGCTAGACCTCAAACATAGAAAAAAGGGTTTAGGAAACCCAAAAAAAATACATAAATTCAGAGCCACTAGAAAAAATATTTACACACTTTCACCAAAGAAATCACAGTTTCCGGTTTTTATAGGGTAGCTTGAAATTTTTTTATAATACAATAAATCTCTAAAACCACCTTCTTTGGTAACATTGATGTTATGCATTTAGAAAAGATGGAATTATGAAGTGAATGGAACTAGTGAATCTCAAGCATGGTTTAGGAAAATTGAAGGTAAAAAGGAAAAAAACAAATGAAGGCATGAATTCACCAATGGCATTGATAAGTAAAAACTAAAAAGCATGGCATGCATTCATAAAACAAAGGAAATCATTACTAGAATATCCAAAAACAAATGTTTGTAAAACAACTTAGGTGTTGATTGGAGTTGATAAATTTGATATATTGTTTTGAGGAATGGAGGATATATACCCACATTTTAGTTATATCCTAAGAAGATACAAAAAAACTCAATTTTAATATAAAGCTCTATTATCTTCAAGGCAACATGCTAATAACACCAACCTGGAAACAAAGCCTAGAATTAAGGCCTCTAGGTTGTGGAATTGAAACCTTTGAGAAAGCCCTAAAATTCTACAGACATGAAAAATTCCAATTCATAAGCACTCAACTCGAATCTTACATACATAGAAACACCATAATCCCCTACAAAACAGAGATATGCCTTGTAAACACGCAATGTCTAATAAATCCCTTCAAAAGGGTTTGAAAACATAAAGTTGACTCCTCATTTTATTGTTGATTTTAGGATGGATTTGGCAAGAGATCTGTTTAGCCATTCACGCCTACAGTTGGTGTGCTCTCCTATTTCATGTTAGACAAGGCCGGAGTACTTCAAGTTAGTTTGTTTCAGCACAATTAATGGAACATGTTATGGTCTCTTCCCATGGATCAATGCAGCGTATATGACCTCTACGGTGCCTTTGAAACATGCAACCTGAGCAACCTTCATTTTTGTAGCTGTGTGGAAGGATTCAAGCCCATAGACAATCGCTCATGGGATTTGCAAGAGTGGTGGTCTAGTGGTTGTGTTCCACAAACCCCGTTTAACTGCGATGCTGTGAATGGTAGTAGTGACAGATTCAAGGGAAAAATGCAAAGATCTTGAAATGAGGATCTTGGGGCTGCAACGCCATCCCCAAAAACCTTCATGGAGGAAGCCAAGTGGGCACTCCATACGGATCTGCGGACACATTCAGGTTTTGTGGTTTTTGAACAATGGAGCTAAGACACCTACGACTAATAGTGCCTCCACCGTTGGATTTCAACGCAAATAGAAGCAACAATCACATTCGTTTATTCACTAACATCTATTAAATTCAACAAAGAGGCATCCAATTGGGGTACGCATGTCGGCGTAATCACTTCCACGAAGGGAATTCTAATGAAACCTATTATAATATAGTGCAAACACGGGAAACTTGGGATAATTATTTGAGACGCAAGAGCTTAAAAATATCATAGATTATTACTTCCGGAAGATCTAGGAAACTAGAATTGGGTTTAATTAAATTTGTGTATTCAGATTCCATGGACATTTGGAAATACGTGATGTGTACTTATTTTAAGAATTTCTTGACACCGACTTAAATACAAAATTCCCAACAATTTTGGTAAGAGTTGAGAACAATTCGTGACATACAGGGTTTGTGGTGCCCGTGGATGTTGTGCAGTACTCATCACTAGCATCTCTTGTTGACTGTACCTGAAGCAGGGTTTTTGTTTTGTTCACGGGGAGAGACGACACTATCTAAACATGCACCAACATTTGATTGAGTAGTTTGGAAAGCGAGGTCTCATCTCTTTGGAACCTATACCCATTGAAGCTTGCTGGGAGGTCCTCGGGCACCTTCACAACTCCACTTTGGTGCAGGGAGGAGTGAAAGAGAAAAATCTTGCAGAGACATACGTGGGATAGTATGAAATGGCGCTTTCAATGTCTTAACAATACAATAGCTACTCATAATAAAATATAAAGAGCAAGAAAAGTGAAGTGGTATCCGCTTGAGGGTACAGTGCATGTAACACAGGTACTCAGAGGCAGAAGAAGAAAATTCAATACGGCTTGACATTACACCCTAAAGAACCACCTCCTAATCCTAAATCTTCTTCTTCTCCATACAATAAACAAAAGGCGGTAGGCAGTAGTTCCTTCCTCTCAGAGACATTGAACCCACTTCAGATACAGATATTGATCCAGACCAATCAATTTGTATACAGTTTAGTGAGGATATATTTGGGTTTAGATTTATCCCTGCGTGCAGGACTGATTTAACACATAGTGAACTAATTTTAGGATGGCTATGCGAGAGCTCCATTTAGCACAGTTTCTTGTCATGTTCTATTTATTTAACTGTGAGAGTACAAAAGTGTGTAATCACTGCAACTATCCAATTACTGCTAATTCTACAACGTTAGCGTGGTTATGCCTCTGGACCTCAAAAAAAGTGCTTACATTATTATGTAAGTAAAATGAAAGGTCTGAAAGGCCGTTTAGGATGTGACATCAAATGGGTGGATTTACCTTGGCATCCCGGCTGCCTGCCACACGCAACTCCTCCCATACGCCACTCTTCCATTCATCTCTCCAACTCCGCCTTAATTTCCCACCTGACCCTCCTCTTACACACAAGAGGATTATTTTAATTATTATTTACTTTGTTAAACTTAAAACTCTAGATATTACCTTATATTTTTTGTTCTATAATATGTTTTATGTTGTCTTTGAGAATTATAAGGGGTACTCTAGAGGTAAGTATTCACTTACTAGAAATGTTCATTTCCTTTCTGTTTTGCAAAAAAAAAGAATTTATTCAATGTACACATATACACTACTAAATGTAGTTTAATTTATTTAATTCAAAAGGAAGGAGAAATAAATATAAGATAATGAGGATATAAAGAAAATTTAATTATTATTTTATTACATTTATGATAGGAATGTGGTTGTATAAAGACAAGTGTGGGATTGGGTTCACAACTGTCTCTTGCTGAAACCTTAGTTCCTAAAATTTAATCCTCTTCCCTTGAGCGGAACTTAGCAAGTATGGATGTCCCAGTGGAGAATAATGATGATATTTAAGCCTTGAAGGATTATGTTGAGATTCAAGCCTTCAAGAACCTAGAATTTGTTATCCCTTTAGGTCCAAATTCTATAATTTGAAATAAAAGGGAAGATTTTACAGCTGTCACCACGAATCAAAAGGACATTATCCATTATAAGTTATTTTATGGGTTAATGTTCACATTCTTTTGCATACACATGATAGGGCACTACAACATCCATCCTTAAGGGACTCAACAACATGATTTTCTCACCCTTTTTCACCATGGTAAAATCCACTAACAACTTTTTGCATGAAGAATGACACTAAGATGATATTTTACAATCATATCAAACCTAATAAACTTCCTACACATGATTATTGATCTCTATAACTAAGCTAATGACCTTGATTCCTCCACAACTAGTCCTATAAATTTAAATTTGCTTTTTGGAGGGAAAACATCAAAAAGGCTATAAATGAATAAAATAAATTCTTAAAGCTCCATCATGAGATTTTATTATCTTCTACACACTACCTAAACATACCAATGACCAAAAACAATCATTACAATCTTTGAGTCGTGATGCACTTACATCACCTACCCTAAACCAGGTAAAATTTTAAGGAACCCACCTGAAAAACTTATAGAAATCATAGTGAATATGGATGGAACCAAATTCTCTAGGTTGGAGAATTATATAAAATCAATGTTCGTGGCATTGGCAAAATATAATATATTTTCTGAAGGAAATTATAGATGGAGTGGAAAACGAAGGATAATTCATTGGTATAAAGGATATTTCTTACACAAAATGCATTTTAAGTCTAAATGGAGGTATTCAAATTAGAACTATTTAGGAAACCATTTTGACATGGTTATTTTGTATTTTAGAATGTCCATCCTTACAAATGAGCACCATTTGACAATATATATCCAATGGTTGAGAAAGGAGAGGGAAATAAAGAAGGCACAACTTTCTTGTTGCAATCACCAACATTATGTATTAAATCTATGAAAATAATGATGGCCACCCTATTAAACCCATTCCCACGTCCTTTTGCTTGTAGGAGAATGCATGGAATCCATAATTCATCAAATGCGGGTGGCTGAGCTATTTGTAACTACGTTTTAATGCCAGATTGTTTCTAGCACCCTTTTCCCACCTAACCTCATTAATTTCAGAATCCGATGATGTAAAATTGAAGGGCTTGAGGATACCTCTCCAATGAGACCAATTTTTCAAGATTTGGAGTAGCTGAATGAAATTTATGGTCATTTGAAATTTTACAGCTCATGAGGAACATGAGAATGACATGTGGAAACTTTTTATTGGTTGCTAAGATTTCCTTTAACACATGTGTGCATGACTACCATTCTACCTTGCCTCACTGTGGATTCCAAACTTTATTGAATTAGTTCATTATGTGGGCTTGGAGTCCGTGGAATGCCTTTACCTTGAGGAAGCCCGGAATCTCACCACATTTCCACCCAATATTCAATTCTAGACATCAGGGCTCTTTTTGCATACCTTTCTGCGTAGCTTCCCAGAATGGGTGCCACTTGGCCACTCCTCATTCGTTTTGGCTTATCAATATGTTTAGCGACTTCCTAGGCAGTTAGTGGAGTCTTTTAAATTTGGCAGGTCTTCTAAAGGTTTAGTGGCTTCTAAATATTTTAACCTTTGTTCCGCAGGATTTTAAACAAGATCAACTTAAGTCCATTATAAATAAGTTATCCAAATTAATATGATGGTTACTTTAGGATAACAATGTCCTTGAATCTTTTGCAACGTCGAAATGCTTCCACATGTGACGTTAGCATGTATAGATATGTATGGATACATGATGCAAAGTATGTTTTTATTAAATTATTTTATATATTATGCATCATTCGATATATTAAGATCAACTGTGTAGTCTCTATTCTGGGAAAAATACCTAACAAACCCACATTTCAAATGGAAGTTACTGGAACATGCCTAGCAAAGTGACAACTGTCATCCACTTAATGGAATTTGAAAACAAACTCAATTTGACATCTACAATGAAATACGTAATAATTTATAATGATGTGTTACTCCTTGCGAGGTGATATTTAACTTCCATTAAATTATGGAAGGCATACTGCAACCAAATGATGAATAGATTCATAAAAATTTTGGATTGTGTAAGACTCAAAATATTCATTTTTTTGAGTAAGCGTCATCCTACATTTGATTCTTTAAATATTTTTATAAGTCGCATTGTATAAGCCTTCACTTTAAAATATTTCACTATAAGGGTTTACAAATTAGGGTTGAGAGTTTCCAAAAGCCAAAATTCTAAGCATGTCTAACTCTACTTCCATAAGATCCCAAAATAAAACCCCATTCCCATATGCCAAAATGTTTAAAACCCTTAGTTATACTAATGAATATCATGATATTTATGATCCTGTAATTGGCATGAGAACCTCATAGCTTATATACTTGTCTAAGAATAAGGAAAATAATCCTTCAAATCCATTAGGTTGGAAAACATGGGGGGTTGGGTTGGGATGCATGATGCTGCAAGTGGTTTTATCCTACCATAAATTTATCATGCTCTATGCCCAGAATGACGATGGGAGAAAAAATAACTTTTGCAAATGATACCAGAGAAGAAATGTTGTCCATTATGGAGGAAAATATTGGCCATGTGTTGGGGTTTGAAAGTAAATAATTAGGAACCTTCAGCATAAACCTAGAAACGATTGCCAATGATTATCGTGCCACCACTCAAAATGCCAAAGATGATTTTTTGTAAAAAATAACACTTCATGGAACAGTACCAAAAGGGAGGCCTCCTTATAAAATTTTGAACTTTAAACTGTGGGTGAGGGATACCATTTCTATGCTAGCATTTTCTCCTTGGATTCGATAGCAATGAGCAAGTGGATGTAACCCTCATCAAAATGGTATACAATATCCGTTTCATTACTCCACCTTGTGTATACAAATTTGTTGAGTACATTTCGGAATCTAAGCATAAACAATTCTTAATAATCAAATAAGATTCCATCACTAAGACATTTAGTTTCACTACCTACATGTGATATTTATTTATATGGTAGTTTTCTAAATGGTTTACGAGAAACAAGCTTAAAATTTAAGCCTACAATGATGTTGAGGGGCATCCAAAAGTGTTGCTTACATTAACTGAGTGGACCCCTAAGATAAGGATGTTTGATAATCTAATGGACTACAATCAATTTATGGACTACTTTTCGACTCCAATTTATCAAGAAATTTCAAAATTTGTAATGCCTATATCGCCTATGACCTATAAAGATTGCATTTAAATGGGATCAGAAATACAATTGGTTAACTGATACTTCATAGAGGAATATCTTATGCTATTTTTTTTATGGATTAGGAGTACAACATTACAAATTTCCAATACATGATACAAAGAGGGTTTTTATCTTGGAATATATATGACAAATGGAAAGCATAGATAAACTATATTTTGTTACTCATCAAAAGAGGAGCATATTTCCTTCCTTTCCATTTTCATGCTAAGGGTTAACATTTGAGAGAAAATCATTCAATGTGGCACATAAAATTTTACAATTTATTAAGTTTGACGTTGAATATCACTGGTTGTATGACCCATGTAAGGTGAATAAACAAAGGGTAAAGGAGAACAAGAACTCTGCCACAAAAATTCAACATGAAAGTAAACCCCTGCTAGAAAAGTTGAAAAAGAAGAACTCTTGGGATGAGGTAAAAAAGTAATGGATGACATTGCTATTGAGAAAGGAATTAATTTTCACAAGTTTCCAACACAAATTTTGGGATTGCATCCACAGAAACAGGAAGATAAAGTTGAATATCACAATTTTTATGCAAAAATGATAAAAATTCCTCTTCTAATAATATGCCAAAGCATATAGATTTTGATTTGTGAGAAAAAAATTAGGCAAGGTCAAAAATAACTACCTTTTGTTATATGAGGCGGGATCTAGGTGATCCAAAATTTGTTCCAAAGTATGATTCTATTCCATAAGATGTAGTTTTAAATAGATTGTGGAATGAAGTAATCCCACAAAGGCCAGTTGTGATGATCAGTCTAACTCTAAGAAGGAATTACACACTCCCCCTTATGGGGGAGATAAATCATATAAAAGAAGTCCGAATGAGAGCATGAAACAAACATATACTACAAGGGAAGTTATAGCCGAAAAGATGGGTTTTAGTGGTGGTGGTTTGGGTTTACAAGGATAAGGAATTTTTCTACCACCAGAAGTACATATTAGATGAGGTTCCGATAGGTTAGGCCTTGTATCATCGAAGAGGAAAACTACATACAACAAATCGGACTCCAATGCATTTTTCTCTAGATTCAAATCCTTAATATACATTTCAGCCACAGGTTGACAATTCAAGAGGAGTTAGTAGCAAATCTATTAGTGTTGCTATTGTTGGTAGTTGTAGTGATGGTAGTAGTAGTGGTCAGGAAGTGCCACTCCAATAAATTATTCTAAAGAGGAAAATACAAACAGTTCGTACTGGCCAATAAGGACCTGAGAAGAGGTAAAAGACAGGGACAAATACAATTACTCTTACGCTAGGTAGCATTTCCTCAAGGTAATTAATTACAGAAGGTGGTACGAACCCTCAAAAAATTTCTTATCAACAAGGAAAATCCCCCAAAACTTCAATTACCCCTCCATTCAAGCAGTTGATTCCTCCAAAATCCTCAGGTTTTGATTACCAAGCTGAGTTTTCCCATAAATCAGAAAGAGATATATAAATTAGAAGAAAATTCTACATGCTACTATAACTTCAAATGCTTCCATAATTATGGTATTGCCTACATATAACCCAGACAAAGATTCCATGGAATACATGTGTGTTGTGCCAAAAGCTGAAAACCCAGAGGATTAAATGGTTTGCAGTGACTACAAAGTAACACCCTTCAAATGGATTTTACTGAAATGAAACCTTCTGACAAAATTTTATAAAATTGGAACAATTATGTGGTATAAAAAACATTTATAAAGTTAGACAGAGAGATAAATAGGTTGAATAACAAAATTCAAAAGTTAAAGGAAGACCTAGAAAATGAGAAAGTAAATAGAAAAGTGATAGTTAATAAAACCAGTCAGTTGGAGAAGAGGATACAATCATTTGTTGTATGACTACAATTATTGTGAATAAATAGGAACATGTGGAACTAGAAGAAGTGAAGAAACAATTATAAGAAACGACAAGTATAACATATTAGAACAAATGCTGGGAGAATTGCAAGATGTTTTGAAGACAGAGAAAGAAAAGTCCAAAAATGGGAAAATTGCCTAGAGGAAGAGAGAAAACTCAAGGACATATTGCCGAAGGAAGAGAGAAAACAAAATTAAATATTGCTAAAGAAGTTGGTGAAAGCACAAAAGGAAATACAGTCTTCCAATACCAAACTATCCTAATTTTATAAAAAGGACGTGATTAATATGATGGATAACATTTGGGGGGAAATAAACCAAAAAATTGATGATTTGATTAGATTGTTTGAATACCTAGATGATCTGTGGAGAATCTCTTATAAGCTTGGAAAATATGTAGCTGATAGCAAATAATTGATGGATTCAAGAGAGGATACAATAAGGAAAATTTTGGAAGCTATCTAAAAATTTAGTGACACAGAACTGACATCCAGAGGAATTCAAAACCAGATTGATGCCTCAATAAAGGAATCATATATCATTCGTAAGTGTGTGATACTAGGCGAATCATATGAATTATTGAATAAGTGTCAAAAAATGTTACAAGAGTTGCATGGAAAGGTACATGATTTCACAAAGCTTTGTTTGCCAATGTATTTTGACAAAACAAACCAATCCATTAAAAAAGATGCATTCTAAAAGAACATGAAGGAAAAATGATGCAAGAGAAGAACCAAATTCTTGAGAATGCAGATGAGACAATTTTTTTTGGCTTCGTTAAACCATTGATCACCTTGTTAATAAGTTTTCATACAAAAATAAAGGAAAGCTCCTCTCTAGTTATGAATTGCTAACAAAGTTACATGTTAGTCACTTTGATTTACAACAAATTGTAATTCCAATAGATAAGAGTGGAACATGTTACAGAGGATGGGAATATTAAGAGTAATTTAATTTTGAAAATTGTTACATTTGTTGCACTTTTAAAAAAATTTCAAACAAGGCATGTCTCAAGAAAGTTGAATGAGGAATAGCATTATTTTTCATTTCAATATATAACAGTTCGCAAATCTGACAAACCTTTAATGTTAATGCTTTGTAGGTGTATGAGAAACATAAGTGTTTTTTAAACAACGTATTTCTATTGTGAAGACTACAAATAAATGCAATGTATTTCAATTTTCATTCCGAAGACTACAAATCGACATAGTAATTTTAAAAAAGTACAAATAAGGAAAAATATATTATTAAAACAATCTACTGAATATTTGAGTATATTATATAAACATCTATATCGCATATCCACAAATGGAATCTTCCAATGTATTGATGTTGGATCCTCTCTATCATTTTCTTGACCAATTTTGTGACTCTTACTTCATTGACAGTCAACTGGTGCTATAGGTTCATTTTTCATATTTGTGGCATTGTTATCATCCCTTCTCCTTTCATTAATTGACTTCCATACTGCCAAAGCCCTATCATATGGAAATTTATTCACTTCGTACTGTGATGTGTAAATTCTCAAACATTTTTCTAAATTTTGGTCAATCTTGTTTCATAATTTTGATTTTATAAAGTTCATGGCACTAATAAATTCTCTCATCTTCAACTGAACCCAAAACCATTGTTTGACATAGCTCAGCCAGTGAGAAAAATTCAGACACAATTTCCTATAAAATAGTAATTAACCAATTTTTTTCCATAGTTGGGTTATTGATTCATACCCTAAGGGATTATACAAACATTTGAATTACTCAATCATTGTAGAGGAAAATTCATGGGATTTATCAATCAAACTATCATTTCTTAAAATACGGGGAATATTCTTTCCATTTATATTAACATGCTTACAAAAATGTTGAATCAATGTAGTCAATGTCTTGTGGTAGTCTTCCTATAAATATATTTTGTTTTAGACACTGTTCCAATAGGTGGGATTTACTAAATCCATTTCTTCAAGTAAAGCTCCCTACTAAAATTTTACCTTATTTCTTATAGTAGGGAAAATGCAATTTCTCTTAATCTTACCCTTGTTGATGATACAATGTTATTAAAGAGCATCCCTATGGAATTTACCTTCTCAACCTTACCGACTACTATTTGAAACAAGTGCATTGGTATCTCATATCCATGTATAGAAGAACATAATTCTCCAAACAAGTTGAACCTCAAAAAGCTACTTTTATTTCTAATATTTATCAAATTATTTCAACCATCAAAATTTAGACCTGAAAAAATAGTCTCATTAATAAATAAATATTCTATTTCTAGACAAACATGTTTTCTCAAACTAGAAAAATCATAAATATATATAGTTCTTTCTTGGTATTGTTTAATTAAATGATGCATTTCATCCAACATGGGAAGGATACCAAACAACATCAGCAATGTCTTTAAATCATTCAAATGATGTATTGAATCCTAAGCCTTGTCTACTTCCATGTGATTTAAACACATTACTCCCAATAAGGATTGATACTCATCATAGACCCTACAAATCGGTTGATACAATGAGATCCACCTAGTGTCAAAATTTTTTAATAGTTTATTCCCATTTTTCAGTACTTCTACAAATATTTGTAATTCCTTGGACCTTTTAGGAGTATGATAGAAATAAACATGCACCTCTCGAATAAGTTCTTCAACTTTTGCAACAAGTTTAAATTCGCTAACTCTTTTGTATACTAGATTCATTTTATGTGATATATAATGAATGGAAATCATATAATGGTAATGATATGTTTGGATTCTTACACAAATACCATTACAATGACCTTTCATTATAGATTCCCCATCTTCCCCAACACATACTTGATGCAATTAGAGAATCATCCATGCCACCGATCTCCGTCAAACTTCTTATCACCAATTCACAAAGGTTTTCAACATTGGATTTCTCTCTCATATTTTTAATAATGAGTTAGTGAGGATATATCACATTATTCTCAACAGTATAAATATGCATATAGACCTGAGAAGTATTATATATTGTTGTAACCTCATCAATAGATCGTATAGACTTAAGTTTCTCTTTCATGTATTCTCTCTCAACCATAACTATGCATTTTTTCCAATCCCAACCACTACTTTAAGACCAATGAGAATGAGGAAAGTGTGGGAAACCAATAAAATACAATATCTTCTTTTGCTCATGAAAATATGCTATATGATGAACTCTTTTTAGAATGTGAAAAAAAGTAGCTAGTTGAACTAGTTTACCTAAAAGACATTTTGAATGAGTTTGTTAAATTAAGATGTAATTATCCCTTCATTATCTGTAATTATTCTTTCATTTCTCTTGTGATCCTCAAATTATTTTTAATACCTAATATGTAAATAATCATTTTTCAGTTTTCCATCTAGCAAAATTCTTCACAACTTTGTCTATAGTTTTGTTTTCATATATCTTTCCTATGTGTTTATCAATTGTATCTAATTTAAGTTGCATTGTCTTGTCCATGCCCAATTTCCAACTATAGATTGTACATTTTCATTCTTTGGTAGGTTCAACTTTATTTTCATTGTCGACATGTTCAATAAAAGGAAACTTAGAAACCCAATCTAACCTGAAACTCCTTCCCAAGTCCCATTTTCTTACCTTTCTCTTTCTTCCAGAAATAGGTTTCCCTTGAGTATTTTCCATGGTGGAATTTAAATTTTGTTTACTGTCATAATTTTCACCTCCAAAATTCAATTGGGTAGGTAAGGATGACCTAACACTAGAGTGGAAATGTAAATCATCTAGTGATGTAGTTTTAACTTCATTCAATGGTATGTCTTCAATGGGAGGCATTTCATTGTCATCGTCATTTTCATTTACGTCAGTCATCAAATCATCAATGAAATCATTATGAGTTCAATTTTTAATGCAATCATTATCCCTTGTTTTTTCTATTCCTCCTAGAGAAGGATGGGATTTCGTAGATGGTTTCTTAAAATAAGAGGAAATTTTTCATATGACAGTACTAGGAGGTGTTGCAATTGTTTTTTTCCTGAGGTTCCCTTTTTAGTTTCCATTTTCCTAAATCTATAAGGACAATTTTTGGGTTGGTTACGATGGGATGAAAATTTACTAAGGAATTGCAGTGTTGCGTGACATGGAAAAAAAGGACACTCATGATACCATAAAATAAAAAAAGACATATTTTAATATATTATAGCATTGCTAAAATCCTAACTTACAAAAGCAGATAAAGTAATGTGACATGATAGAAAATAGGTTTTAAATAGACTTACCTGCAGTAAGTGTTTGTAAGATGTAAACTAAAACGTAACCTACAAGACCATGATTTATTTGATTTTTGTAAGAAAATTGCAATATGTTGAATTCTTTTCTACTACTTCATAAATTCGCAAAATTGGAAAATCACAAAATATTAAAAAAAACCGTTTTCTATATGGTGAATTTAATCAAATTTCAAAAAAAAATCCCAAACATGTCGGTGAATAAGACCAAATGACCAGGATGGTTCCATATTTCTTGGCAATCCAAGAATGTTTTAAAATTCTACCCCGTCGATCATGCGGCAATTCACTAAAAAATATACGTTGGGATTGGAGATCCGTTGGCTATTCACATGGGACAAATTATTGTTTGTGGAATTTTTGGACAAAACGTGGTCACTGCCATGGTCATAAAAATAACCAAATTCATATTCCATAATTTTTACTATTCTCCTAATTACGTATGTTCGCCGCTAGAATTTTCCCTTCCCTAAACAATCTTATTGAACTTTATTTTCATTTCATTTATGTTTTCTTTAGCAACCCCCATGAACTTTGGTTGGCTACTAGGTCGATCTACAAATTTCTAAGAGAATATTCTTTTTAAGTAGATAATTGGATTGAATTATCACACATTTTCTTTAGTATAGAATAATAAAAAACTATTGAATTAATAGTAATTTTGGGGCAACATAAAACATGAAAGATTCAACTTTAAGTTTGTATAACCAAAAGCCATAACACTTAAATAATAATGTGTGAGGGCCAAAAATCTCTTACAATTTTATTTATTGGATCAAAATGATGGAGAGAGGAGAGAAATATAGGGTGGAAACATAAATGAAGGAAGAAAAGGAGATGGGGGGAGGAACAAACTACTATAGGTTAGAGAGAAGATACATATATTAGGAGCTTCCGAATGTGAGGTATGTGTTAATTTGTTTCCACTATATTTAATTAAAAAATATGTGAAACCCAAAAAACTGTAGGAAATGTGTGTGTGTGTGTGTGTGTGTGTGTGTGTGTGTGTGTGTGTGTGTGTGTGTGTGTGTGTGTGTGTGTGTGTGTGTGTGTGTGTGTGTGTGTGTGTGTGTGTGTGTGTGTAGTTCTATAGAAAAAACCACCAGATAAATCCTAGGAAAATAACTTTATAAAAAATGGATAAAAATAAATGTTAGGCTGTAAAATCTAAGAAAGGCATAAAAAACTCAAGCAAACTTGGATAGAGACAAATAACAAAAAAAAAAACATAATGACAAAAACACAAGCAAAATCTAATAAAACTCATCTAAAAAAACTTAAGACAATTTGTAGGAAACAAACCCTATGAAAAATTGAAAAACATTATAGTAAAATTTAGATTTGGATTTTTTTATTTTTGTCTTGAAAGTTTTGACTAATAGTTAGGGTTTTAATTTTTGGATCCACTGAACTAGACATGTCTACTTTGGTATGGGTTTTTGGAAACATATTATTGAGGTTTTTTATGGAGATTCTCATCACTCTCAAGCAACTCACAATGTTAATATTGATTCAAAACTCAAACTAAGCCTTTTAGGCCTTCAAATGAGCTCTTTTTCTTCAATTTCACTCATCTCTAGACAATACAATTCTTGATATATCACCTTATTTCACTAAACCAATCACTTCATCATGTTCTTAAGCCCTTAACTATGTCAATTCATCCATTAAAATGAAACAAATCAACCCAAAAAACTAAATGAATTACCTCTTGGAAAAATCACCTTTTTAGGATTCTTAAGCAATTGCCCTTGCTAGGTTCATGGTTAGAGAGATCTCTATATTCCCAACACAAACTCAAAAAAAATGTAGTACCCTTTTAGCCCTATAAACTGTATTCTAAGTTTGGTTCTCCCTCTATCACTTAATATCCACTTTCTATCACCCACTCTTCTCCTTCGATTTTGGCTTCTGGTAGCCTTACTAGACACTTATCTTGAAGTAAATTTTTATTAGAGGCTTAATCCACACAAAAAAACACATTTAAAAACACCCATTAATCCATTTCATCTACATTTAATATTTCAAGGTAATTTTCTTCACTAAACGTGGTAAATTTTCACACTTGAAATCTCCTATTAGGTCTCTAATGTAAACCCCGAGGCTAGGGAGCAGACTGTTAAGGATTTTGAATAAATATTGCACCATTTAACTCCTGAAACCCATTTAATAACCTTATCCACTTTATTTATGTGTAATGTAAATATTTTCAAGACTCAATCATCAATTTAACTCTCTCAACTACCAAACCCTTCCTTTCTCACCTTGTCTAAATTGCATCCTACAGACTACATTGTACACTGTCATAGAGAACTAAGTTTTAATAATTTATTTTGGTCTAAAAATTCTAGGAAAATAGATTCAGATCAAAATACATTTCATCATTTATTCAATTAGTTAGGAGGAATCAACAACAACCTTACACCAAGATATGTAAAATGAAGATCTTTCTAAGAAGCCTAAATGGCTAAAACTGACGAATATCACCTTTTACCAGTTTAGAAGTATTTGAAAAAAAAATTACCCTATTTAAAAACCTCATATAATGTCATTTCAACAACCAATATTATCCCATTTCATGCAACTTCAATTTCACTTTCCCTTCACCAACTTGTCTTTCTCCTTTCTTCATTAACTCTTAGCAACAACAAATAATTTTTATTTGTAGTCTTCTATGGCACTTCCAAATTCTTATACCATGTTTCTCACATCAAACAAGTATTATTACAACTATAAATTTGCTTCAAAGGATAAAAACATCATTTCCACCTAACTTTCTCAAGATTACCCTTCTAATGTTCTTAAGACCTTGCTTCTGGCATGTTCATGGTTGGGAGGATTGGTAGACACCCACAACAAACTATAAACATCTTCAAATACACTTTAAGGCCAACATGGTGAGATCTAAATTTTATAGGATAACTTTCAATACTTTCTTCTCTTTTTCACTTTTCCTCTCTTGGCTCCATTAGTTCTTTCTAACCCTGTTTCAGTCCATTTTCCTACATAAATTTCACTTGAAAGAATTTCTTGACAAACTAAAACCATATATGACTACCCATTTGGAAATTTTCTTTGCCTACAAATTTTCAAGGTTGGAATCCACCATTTATACCCACTTCTTTAGTAATTTGACCCCCTTAACTAGGTCTCCAATTGTGTTCTCTAACCCTTCCTTAGACTATCATGAATATATTCAAGTTTAACCCTTGTTTTTCTAAATTATGTCAAAATATGTTAAATAACTCTTTCAAGATGTTGGCTTCAAAATTTCAAGTCAATCTTCAATGTTTAAAGGCTCTAATGTTAAGTTTGAGATCAACCCTCTGTATAAGCCCAAGAGGCTAAAGTTTGTTATACATTTCTTCAAATGTAATTTCAAGAAACCAAATCTTGTCCCTAGGTCTATTCCAACACCTTGCATATGAATCCCTTAATAGTGGAGATGGATTGACTTGTTTAAAAATTGAAGACACATTGAATCACATGTTCCTAGACTGTGCATAGCTAGGTTACACACTTTCTCTTGGTTTAAGACCTTCAATCAAGAAACATGCCTTTCTTTCTTAATTCAAATTCCTAATAGAGGTCCTTCTTCTCTATTTGTGTACATTCCATATTAAATATTCCATGTACGTTCATTAAATCCACTTATGAACCCAAATCTTCAACATGGTCATAGACCTCAACACAAAACATGGTTTTTTTATAAGTTTACCTACTACTATACCAAAGGTAGGGTTAAATTCATTTGATACAATCCTTACATCCTTTTTCTGACTAGAAAATCCTTCATGCAATAATGTTTACATCAAAATTTCATAAGATCTAACCAAGCTAACAATCACCATGTAATTAGATTCTAGATTTCACTGGTTATAGATAAAAGAAAGTGTACCTTGGTCATACTTGATCTATAGGGATCTAGAAAAACAAACCAATTTATTAGTTCCATCAACACTAAGAAGGAGAAAAAAGAAAAGTGAATAAAATGAGGTAAACAAAGGTTCTGGAAGGAACCGCCACTTTGTGTAGAGTGATGGTTTCATAACCGCCACCCTATATGGGCGGCGGTCCTGAAACCGCCGCCCAGCCAGGGCGGCAGTCCTAAAAATTTCGAACATAAAAGAAGAATGGAATGTGAATGGACATGAATTTTAAGCGCCTAGCTATGTCTCTTCCCCTTCCATGCCCTTTCACATCCTCCAATGCACGGGAGGACATGGGAAGGACTATAAATGCATGAAAGGAGGAAGAGAATGAGCATTCGAAGATCTAGAGAGATCAAGAAGTAGAGTTTAATGAGAGAAGTGAGCAAGGTCTTCAGTGTTGGAATGGAATTGTAGGAGCAAGGTGTAGAAACAGAGAAAGCAATTAATTGGAGAGAAGGTTTACATTGTTTCTTCTTTTCATACTTATTGTAATATGTAATTGTCTATATTAGGCCAATAAAAGTGTGAAGAAAGAGCATTTTCCCTTCTTAACTGGTTTTCCTTCATTGGGGGTTTTTACGATAATTTTTTTGGTGTCAAAGTTTTGACTTCTTTCCTTCTCTATAATTTCCTTTCTATAGCACTAGATAATCAGTCACGAAGCTCTAATTTTCAAGTAAATCTGTCATTTTCCAAAGTTGAAAGTACATCAGCATAATTGTGTGATTCGTACAGTTCCAAAGTAGAAGTTTACGGATCATTTTGGTATCAGAGATGATTATATATCCAGGACTGTGGTATTCAAATATTTCTTTTGATTTTATATGACAGTGACAAGGTCCAAAGGTGAATAATTTTTACCTTGAGAGCCAGATATTTCTATGAAGAAGTGGAAACAGATAATTAGAGCTCAAATGGAGAAAGAGAACTTGGTTCGTAGAGTCAAGATGCTAGAGACCATGATGGATAGATTGCATAGAAAAAAAGAAGAGATTTCATATCTACAAAATATGGCTTCGGTTAATCAAGATTCCATGGACTCGGTGGTTCGAGAACTAGCTAAAAAAATCAATATCAGAAAGAGCAACGAAGAGGAAGAATGAGAAGAGCGTGAAGAGACGCCAATTGTAAGCAAGGTAAAATCTACACATACACATTTTAAAGTTGAAACGAAATTGGAAATAAAGAATTTTGAAGGACAAGTAGATGCATAATTACTAGATAAATGGCTAAAAAATTTAGAATTCTACTTTAGTGTGGATAATGTCACTGAGGCACAAATGATCACCTTTGCACATCTCAAAATGGAAGGTCATGCTCTGGTTTGGTGGGAAACCCATCTAGCCACTTGTGAGAAGAAGAAACATCCTATTGTCAGTACTTGGAAAGGTTTAAAAGAATTGATTAGAGATAACTTCTAGCCTATTGACCATAAGACTGGCATGATGATTTAGTGGCAATACTTTAGATAGGGAAGCGGTCAAAGCGTGCAAAACTACACTATGGAATTTTGGAGACAAGCCATGTTTCTTATTATGGACTTGGAGGATGAGGACATTATGACCAAGTATTTGGGAGGACTTCACACTCACCTTTGGAGGAAGGTAATTTCCAAAAATCCAAAGGATCTCAATGAAGCTTTTATACAAGCATACTACATTGATGATGAGAAGAAGCAAGGAGAAATAGAGACAAAGGGAGACCATTCAACTAAACAACAAGAAAAAGAACAAGGGAAGATAAGTAGCAGAGGTAAATGGAAAGGTAAACATGCCACTACTGCTTTGCATACTTGTAAAGATCCTAAGAATTTTTGTAAGAATTGTGATGTAAATGGACATACTGATGCCACATGTTGGAAGTTGTATCCAGAATTGCACCCAAAGCACCAAACAAAGGATTCTAAGAAATCCATGGCCACTATGAAGACAAAAAGAGAGGTGGATATTGAGGATTATTTAGATGTAGATGAGAGGTTAGGATGTATGGCCACTAACATGTATGGGGCAGCAGCAGAAGAAGAGATGAGTAAGCTATTTTAAATTAGAATCCAAATCAAGAAGACTAAGGTAAACACTTTAGTAGATTATGGTTCTCAGTCAAATTTGATTTCTGATGTGGTTGTAGAACATCTTTTTCTAGAAAATCACATGCATCCACATCCATACCCACTGTGATGGGTGAAGAAGGGTGTAGAAATACAATTTACAAGGAAGTTTAAGTTTTAATTTAGGATAAATACCCAATACATAGATGTATTAGAGGTTGATATTATTCCACTTGATGCATTTGACGTTGTCTTCGAAAGTCCTTACTTATATGCCAGGGATGTCATGTTCATAAGGAGGGAGAACTGATACAGATGGGTCAAGGATGAATTCAGTTTTAACATCTGGGCACACCAAATAAAATCAAAGAAGGCTATGGTAAGTGACAACTAGGCACCAAGAATTATTCAGGATAATAATCATTTTTGTTTTCTTTCATTGGAAGAAAAGAAAAATGGACGTGAGAGAACAGATATTTCTGACCAAAGGATGGAGAATTTGGATAGCACTTGTCAATTTTTATAGAAGAAGTGACCACAAGAACTGCTCATTCAAGGAGAAAAACAAAATTCTACTATGCAATCACCATATCTACCTACGGATTCACTGGACCTGACCGTGGGGCAGAAATAAGAAGAGGAGATACAAGGAATGGTGGTGACTATAGCAGCAGCGTAATTGGAGAGGATTCATCCAATCCCTCTCAAGAGACAAAGATAGGAAAGGAATAAACCACTATAGTATGGGACCTTCATCATACTTGAGTAGGTTGGAGAAGAAACCTTTTGGCCATACTTCATGTAGATGCACACGATAGCAAGTTGCAAGAGCTCGCATTCACTAACGCCATCTATGCATGACAAAGAAGGAAAGATACAAAAGTTACCTTCCAAAGAGGATTGTAATCGAGGAAACTTGGAGGAGGATGTATCACTAGAGCAACAAACCAGAGATTCATAGGAGTCTTGGCATGTTGGACGAGAGAAGACACCAAGGAAAACCCAGTGGTACTCGAATGAGCATGAGAGAGAGTTGATTCCTCTACCACTCCCCCACTAAGCTTTTGTGGGACCAAAATCCTCCTAAGTATGGGAGGTATGATCCATAGGGATCTAGAAAAACACACCAATTCATCAGTTCCATCATCACCAAGAAGGAGAGACAAGGAAAGTGAATAAAATGAGGTAAATAGAGGTTCTGGAAGGAACCACCACCCTATAGGGGCTGCGGTCCTGAAACCACCGCCCAACCAGGTTAGCGGTCCTAAGACATTGAAATCTCTTTACAAATCCTCTAATATGGATTCTCCCTCACAATTCATAACTCTTCCTTGGTAAATTCATACAATTATGAAATATGAAATATGCACACACAATCCTTTACATGTAGAAATACAATATTTCTTATTTATCTGAGTATTTCATACAAAAATTTCTCGTTTCTTTCTTCACTCTATCCTTCCTTCCTCAAGTAGTACTCTCTCTCAAATCCTCTCACCTTCCTCATAAGGTCTCCTCCTCCTCTCTCTCTTTGCTATTTGATTTTCTCTCTTTAATGTAACTACTTTTTACAAAACCTGACTAACTCATGGAAGCATACATACTCTTCATATGCCTATTAACACATTATGAGGCATTTTAAATCTTTGTTAGCATTTGATAACCTTTACTTCACCCTAGGATATCTTATACATTCATATACATCTAACCCCCCTTGACAAGTCCATTTGACCCTTTTACATGCCTTTAATATTTGAATTACAATTTTGGAGGGAAAGAAAACAATTGAATTTTCACACTTTTTAGCCACTTAGATCTCTCTCTCATGCCTGCAACATACTCCAATACACTTGTCTTGACCTCATAAAAATTATGAGATTGAGAAATTAGAAATTTTGGTGTTCTTTGAATATGCCCCTGCATCAATAAGTTGGAAATTATGTTTAGGTCTCCACTTTCAAACCACATACCTTAATTCATTTATGAATGCATTCAAACAAAAGATATTCACCATACATATGATTCCCTTACCTTGCTTGCATACCTGTAGGTGTACTATCATGAAAATATTGCAAATGGTGACTTTTCAAGGATCAATATTATGAGAATATCATTAGGAACATTCTCTAGATAATATCTTGCAATTTTGAGACCTTATCTCTTTATGGAATCCAAGAACCAATAATATTTCATCAAACCCTAATAAGGGTTTTTATGTTATCCTGGGAGTCTTAAATTATTCCTCAATCAATATCCTTTAGTGTCCAACCTTGTCACTATTACTATAGGTTTTTTTTTCACTCATTTATCCTTCTAGACTCATTAGTATCTCTTGATTATAGCAAAAATCTTTAAATCCAATGACTGTCCTCACTTTTGTTTGATAGAATAGGACTCTAATTATATTGAGACTACACATAGAGTTTTCATGTTAAAAACCTCTTAATATTATTGAACGACCTATTTATCACTTATCCTAGACTCCCCAATTGACCATTTCCTTCCTACTTGAACTTTCATGAGTAAAACTCCAAACTTATACATTTATCTTCATGCACTGACTGTAGTAGGGTGTTGAAAGAAAAAATCTACCAAAATAAACTTATTTACAACCAAGACCTTCAATTATCAAAGAAAACCATGAAGCAACAAGGAATTTCATTCACTTATCTAATAATTCAAGCACTTTTTATTCATATAACATACATACAACGTTCATATGTCTCACAATAAAGACTTACAACCACGATGCATAATTTTTCTAAACAAAATACATTGTTTATTCTTCCTTTCTTTTCTTCAAACCTTGGATCTCCAATTCTTATTTTTGTTGATCATTTGAATGATGGTGAGTTAGTTAAAAAAAATGCCTTAAATACCTCTATATATACATGCTTAACCGAATTGATCCCCTTAATACCCTTAACACACACTTATTTAACCTTTAATGTTTCATTACAAGCCTCATCTAGACTAAAAATTGAAGTTCTTATGACCAATAGTATGATTATGATGTCTATATCCACTAAGACTTATTTAAAACCCATAAAATCTCTTGAATTATCCAATAATTACATTAAAACACCAATTACAAGCCCAAAATCACCTTCAAGATTCGAATTTGCAATTTGGAGGGAAATTGTGAAATTCAAATTTGGGAAGGACTTATATAAAAAAAACTCACCTCGAAGAACCTAGATGACCCCTAGGACCTGTGAACACACTTAGAAAGCAAAAATTGATGATATCATCTATATGTACAAGCTAGGAGTGATGCACCTACATCATACTCCCAAGGGGAACCTACATCATACTCCCAAGGGGAAAGAAAATATCCCCCATACTTTGTGATATCTATCCTTCTTCTTCTTTCTTTCTCTTCTTTCAATTGAAGATGATCCTCTAAAAGTAGCTCTTGACTAATTACCAAATCTACTTCATCTTTATCAGTTGTCCTTGGTCTTCTATCAACTGGTTTTCCTTTGAAATACTCAAATTTTTTATCAAGATTATGCTTCTAGGACTATATGCTCCATTTTCCATCTGATACTTGAGTAGGTATGCTTGATTCATGGTTATACATGATGTATTCTCACCCTTAATAGCTGTTAAACTGGAATTTTCGTCTTCTTGCTATTATTTTTGAATCATTTCCTTTGCAAGATCATGGAATACTAGATTTTATTGGCAAGGATCGCCTTCCTTTGACTTGTCTTCTTTCATCTTAGTTGTTGCACTTGAATATTCATTACTCAAAAAGAGATTAAAATGATAGAATTTATCTTCAATTATCTTCTTAACCATTCTTTTCAAACCTTGTTTGTCTCTCCCAACTGATTTGTCTTGGATTTATACTAGAATATGTAGATCTTTTTATTTTAGAACTATTTTAGCACACTTATCATTACTAATTTCCCTCTTCTCAATATCTGATATTCATATGCCTCTATTACTCTTTGAATTTAGTTATTGTTCATTCATCTCATGTGCCCCCATAAGTTCTTCTTGATTTTCATCTCCATTGATATCTGCATAGTTTTTTTCCTTTCATTTTATTTTTCCACTTTCTCATGCAAGTTATCTTCATTTTTCCATGTCCTCTCTAACTTCTTCATTCTTATTTTCATATGGTCCTCATCTTCATTCATTGCACCTGTACCTACAAAACTAATACTCAAAGAAATATTAGTTTCAAAAATAAGAGGCTTGCATGCTTGATCTTTCTTCTTCTTGACTTGATTTTCCTCATCTTCTCTCTTGAATTTCTTACACAACCTTTTCACTCTAATTTCCTTCATCTTGATTTTCTAATCACCTCTATCCACTTTATCAACTAATTATTCTTCCAATAGAGCTCTCTGTTAGTCTATAAGCACTTTAACATGCGCTTCTCTTCTCTCGCTATCATATTTTTCTTGTCTCCCATCCTCATCTTCATCTTTCACCTCCTCTTGTCTTGAAATCATCTCTATATCTCTAGATATTTGAGATTCACCATCATCAAAACCATTATCCAAATCAATATTACGAGGATTAGCAACCCTGAATAGTTTCTTTTTACATGCTTCTCTAGTCTTTATCAAGAATCTCTTGGTTTTCATCATCATCACTTGTCCTGCTTGTGGTTCTTTCTCACCTTTAATAAGTAAAAGTGTATGGCTGAATCCATTTACCACAAGAGTGTAGGTATTATTTTTTCCATCATGCATTGCTTTCCTATCATATTTTCATGGTCTAACTAACAACACATGACAAACATACATAGGAACCAAATCACACAAGATCTTATCCCTATATATTCCAATTTGAAACTCTACCTGACATTGCTCCCTAACCAAGATATGATGTCCTTTCTGCATCCATGATACTTGATATGGGTTAGGGTCCATTTTATTTTTCAGTCCTAGCTTCTCTACCATCTCAATTGAAATAATATTCTCAATGCTTCTAATATCAATGATCACATTACAACATTTACCCTTAGTTTTACACACATTTCTAAACAAACACCTTCTTTGAGTTACATCATTCACCACTTTACTTGGTTTAAAAATAACTCTTCTACAGAAAAGTGACTTACCTTTGTCTTGAAGAATATGATTAGCAACTCTTTCATCCTATTTCATCCTTGCATTCATCTATATGCACTCATATGCCTTGTGTCCTACATATCTCTGACACTTGTAGTATTTTCCTACAAACTGCACTCTGCCACTTGTCCCGTATCTTTTTAAGAGACTTGTCTATTTTATCATCCTTATATATGTTTTTCCCATGCCTTCCAACCTTCTCAACACAACCTCCATCATATTTTCCATATTTTCTTCCCAAGCTGACCTTCTCACTTCTCTAACTTACACCATTTTGTTTCTCTTTCCTGCAATCACTTCTCAAAACAATAACATATTCTTTTCAAGAATCAAATGCACGCTCTGATACCAAATGATACATATCATTATCACTCTCAAGCATATCACAATGTTAGTATTGATTCAAAACTCAAACTAAGCCTTTTTAGGCCTTCAAATTAGCTCTTTTGCTTCAATTTCACTCATCTCTAGACCATGAAATTATTGATATATCACCTTATTGCACTAAATAAATCACTTCATCATGGTCTTAAGTCCTTAACTATGTCAATTTAACCATTGAAATGAAACAAATCAACCCAAAAGACTAAATGACTTTCCTCTTGGAAAAACTACCTTTCAAGGCTTCGTAAGCAATCGCCATTGACAAATTCATGGTTAGATAGATCTGTAGATGCCCAACAAAAAATAAAAACACTTTCTAGTACCCTTTTATCCCTATAAGGTTTATGCCAAGTTTGGTTTTCCCTCTCTCAATTTATATCCACTTTCTATCACCCACTCTTCTCCTTCAATTTTAGCTTCTAGTAGCCCTACCTAGACATTTATCTTGAAGTAACTTTTGATTCAGAGGCTCAATTCACAAAAAAACACATATACAAACACCCATTAAGTAATTTCCTCTGCATTTAATTTTTCAAGGTAGATTTCTATAGTAAACCTCGTAAATTTTCACACTTGAAATATCAAATTAGGTCTCATATGTAAACCCCCAGGTTAAGGAGCAAATTGTTAAAGATTTTGAATAAATATTGCACCTTTTCTATTGAAACCCATTGAATACCCTTCTCCATTTTATTTATGTGTAATGCAAATAGTTTCAAGAATCAATAATCAATTTAACTCTCTCAACTACTAAACCCTTCCTTTCTCACCTTGTCTAAATTACATCCTATAGACTACAACGTACACTGTCATAGAGAAGTAAATTTTTATAATTGATTATTGTCTAAAATGTATAGGAAAATTCATAAATTATGTTTATATATAAAATTTCAAACCACATACCTTAATTCATTTATGGATACCTTCAAACATAAGATCTTCACCATAAAATGATTCCCTTACCTTGTTTGCATACATGTAGGTGTATTGTCACAAAAATATTACAAATGGTGACTTGTCAAGGATCATTATTATGAGAATCTCTTTAATAACGTTCCCTAGATACTATCTTACAATTTTGAGACCTTATCTCGTTATGGAAGTCAGGAAACAATATTTTTTCATCAAACCCTAGTAAGGGTTTCTGTGTTAGCCCAAGAGTCTTAAATTCTTCCTCAATCAATATATTTTAATGCCCAACCTTGTCATTGTTACTGTAGGGTTGTTTTCACTTATTTATCCTTATAGAATCATTAGTATCTCTTGATTATAGCAAGATTCCTTAAATCCAATTACTTTCCTCACTTCTACCTGGTAGAACAAGGTTCTAATTATATCGAGATTACACACAGAGTTTTCATGTTAAGAACCTGTTAATCTTATCGAACGACCTATTTATCACTTAACCCAGACTCCCCAACCAAAAATTTCCTTCATAATTAAAATTTCATGAGTAAAACCCCAAACTTATACCTTTATCTTCGTGCCTTGAATGTAGCAGGGTGTTGAAAGAAAAAATCTACTAAAACAAATTTATTTACAACCAAGACCTTCAGTTCCCAAAGAAAATCATGAAGAAATAAGGAATTTCATTCACTCATCTAATAATACAATCACTAAGTATTAATATAACATACATGCAACATTCATTAGTTTCACAATCAAGACTTACCACCATGCACAAATTTTCCAAGCAAATGCAATGTTTATTATTCTTTTCTTATCTTCAAACCTTGGAGTTCCACTTATTATTTCCCTTGATCATTCAAATGATGGAAAGTTAGTTACAAGAAGTACTTAAATACCTATAGAGATCCATGCTCAACCAAATTAAACCCCTTAAGACCCTTAACAAACACTTATTTAACCTTTAATGTTTCATTACAAGCCTCATCTAGACAAAAAATTGAAGTTCTTATGACTTATATCATGATTATGATGTCTAGATCCAATAATACTTGTTTCAAACCCATAAAACCTCTTTAATGCTCTAATAATTACATTAAAACACCAGTGATAAGCCCAAAATCGCCTCCAAGATTCAAATTTACAATTTGGAGGGAAATTGTCAAATTCAAACTTGGGAAGGACTTATACAAAATAAACTCACCTAGAAGACCCTAAATGACCCCTAGGAAATATGAAAACACTTAGAAATCCAAAATTGATGATATCATCCATATGTACAAGTTAGGAGTGATTATCCTACATCAATTTTTTTTCTCTTTCACTAACTACGACAATTTGTTTCTTCTTGCTAATGGATTTTACAGTCATGCCCCTATTGTTTAAGAAAAGTAAACTCCAAATTATGAATTTCAAGATGAAGTTATAAATGAAAACCCACTATAATTAGAGATATATATCACGAGGAAGTGTGGAAGAAATGATGGAATGTATCACTGTACAAGAGCAGACTATGAACTAAAGAGAGAATTCTATAAAGTGAAATTCACAGCAAAAATATATTTTTAGCAAAAGGACACCCTAGGAATGTGTTTGGAAAACATATATACAAGAAAAAATGTTTCCTAACATGCAATATTGGCTAACTTAGTAGATATTTTTAATTAGTGCCTAAAACACAAAGATATGTTATCCATCCACTCACCTTACATTAACATTAAAAATATAGACATAAAAGCAAAATAAGGGAATAAGAAATATAAAAAACATACTACATAATGAATTTGATAAACCTCATGGCATGGTCATTATTATAAAAACATGTGCAGATGCTTTATTATTCTAGAATTCAATGTAACATACCTTTAGTTGTGTACCATTCATTTTCAAATACACATTATACCACACCTAATTTGAATATTTGAGCTCTAACTGCATAAAATGATTCTCTAATTTTCCATAGCTAAATAAATTTTCAAACCACACATTATTTAATTGAGTTGTAGGGTATAAATACTTTGAAAACTCTACATCTTAATTAATTTAATTAAGATCTTATGTATACACATTTTTTCTTCTTGTTGTTAGCATTATTTTTTTTTATCATATCTTATGTATACAATCTATATGCCTCAATGTGCATTAGGCTTGTGATAACATTAAATGACTCATATTTTGGGATTGTTATTCATTTTTTCATGTTGTAATACATATGATTATTTTTAGAGTGTTATTTTTCATCTAGGATTGTTATGATGAATTTTTAGTTAGATAATCCAAAGAAATATTGTCTTAGACAACATAGGCTAAACACATACACAACTAGACCATGCACACAATAAAGGTCCAATATGCAGTAAGATAACATCAAATTTCAAGGTGATAAGATTTTACGAGAATCTAAAACACCTCATCACTAATTTTAGTTACTAAATCACGCACTTAATATATAGCCTCTAAATACATCATTTATATGCATGATTCCTAAGTAAGAGAACTAGTCATTAACAACACTTGTTTTTCTTTGAAATTGATTTTATCTTTCTTATCATTATTTCTTGTTACTTAGGAACTTACAACTTATAGTTTTGCATACTATCCGACATCTTTCTCAACTCTAATTTCATTTTTTTACCTTTTGAGTACCCTGTACAAAACCTCCCATTAGGGACTAGAGTGCCCGAGTGATGATGTCCCCTTTGGGTGCTTTTGTCCACTTTTTTAATTTTTCTATTTTTTCATATGTTATTTATTTCTTGTATTTTTTATCACCATAGGTCGGAATTTCACTTGTTAATGAAAAAAATTAAACAAAGAATGCATATATATATATATATATATATATATATATATATATATATATATATATATATATATATATATATACATGACTTATTTAACTCCATTAGGGGAAGCATTAAAGAGGCATATATATCTACAAGGATATGGTATTTTATATCTATTATATTAAGGAATCCATTTTGGGGAGGGTCTATTCTCAATTTTATACCACACACTTTGCATTGGGACAAAGTAGTTGTAGCCTGCTATTCTTTGGGCCACTAGCACTAGGGAAACCTAGCTCAAGGGAAACTATTCCAATCACACAAAAACACACACACACAAGAGATACAGTGAGTTTGAAATTTAGTGTAGTACTTGGTGATAATCACATTGGGGTGACCATCGAGGTCATTTAGACTCAAGTCAAATGCATTCTTTATTCATCCAATGTGTGCTTGAGTATTGTGCAGGTAGTTATGGTTTTTTTTACACATACATGTATTATTGAGTAGATTTATAGTGAACTTGACACGACCTACAATGAATTAGAAGTGACAAGAAGTGTCACAGAAAGAATCATGATTGAGTAAATTTCACAAACACCAACACCCTGAATAGACACTAGAACCTAGACGGCCATGTCCTCTCCCAGGTGCTTCTATCTATGAGATCGTCATAGTCCAATTTCTGAAAAAAATCTCAAAAATTCCATAATTAGCCTTTTTAGATCATCCACCATCCCATAAGGTTCAAGCATAAGGAGGTAAGTTGATTCATTCTACAAACCTTACTTATTACTCTTGAGTGCATTTCTTTCACTTGATATTGCACATTCACTGTTATATTTATCTTATCAATAGTGTCCTTACATTAGATTTAAATTTTATTAAATAATTTGGTGAACCCACTCCTTACATGCCCACTATCGGATCTCTCCTTCACGGCCCATACCACAGTATCCTTGTTTCATTTGCTTTAATGACACCCATCATGTAGAGACACTCTTACATAATTTTTGAAGCACTTATAGCTCCAAGATCATATGAAACACTTCCAAGTGAATGCCATTTTGGGTCGTATTTCATCTCCTTCTAATAGTAATAATGACACCTCCCATAAGGCTATCTTAGACTCTATTTAAGTTTTACACCATGCCTTTCAAGATCAACTTCAATCCATGAATGCTACAATTACATCTCTCAAGGATGAAATCCAAGACCTCAAAGATACTTCCGATGCACATCTTAGTTATCTTTATGTGCATCATGATGTTCCTAAAGCCAAGCCTATTTCATATGATCTATGTGCTACATGTGCTCATATAAGCAAGGTTAAATTCCTCCAACGTAAAACATCTCTTTAATTTGATGAGCATGTTAAACAACATGATATCTTATTTGAGCTCCTGAATCATCCATTAATTAATTTGTTTCCTAATCATTACTATCCTCACTATTGGATTACCAAAGATAAATTCCAACCTTTCTGGAATTATCATGGCATTAATAGACATCATGATAATGGTTGCTATGCTTTACAGTGAAAAATTCAACATCTTGTGCATAAACAATTTCTTCATTCTCTAAGAAACATTTTATTACACATCTATTTCCGATTTCCACATCTCAATGGGTTCCTAAATATAATTCATTTAATACTCAAGAGAATAATTCCATATCAAATGCCTCAATTTCTTCCATATTAACAGCATTATCACTTGCACCTGAGCCATTTCCTACTGCCACACTAGAAATATCAGTTAAGCAACTACAAGCTTCATCTAAAGCCAACACAACAAAGGAATATACACACATCTTTACTCTTTCAATACACATTGAGCTAGATTACACAAACACAAGTATCAAGGATTTACCACATGATCTATGGATCTCTATAGGCATGGGAACCTATAAGATAAATCTTAAGTATACTTTTATAAAATATTTTGAGAGAAATATGGATAACACTAACTCAACCCTATTACTCTATTATGATGATAGAGATGATTTGATCCTACCGACTATTGTGATGCCTATCAAAATATTGATGACTGATTGCCAAAAAATAATCCTATTGATGAGGAAGATGACACTATTTCACCAGAAGCATTGCAAATTTATCAAAACCTAGTTAGAGAGTACAAAGCAAGACAAAAGGCCAAGTATATCATACCAATGTCATCACCTATGTCTTATTTAGCACCACCCATGCCACTTACGCATAGCCATTAACATTATCTCACTTAGATCACATTGGCATTCACATTTGGGTGTATCCTAATTCCTCCAAACCACCCAATAATGCACTCTTGTTTCTGGTTCATACATGGCTGTTTATGGAATCCTTACCTACACGAACCTCACTTTACAAAAATACACCGGGGTATCCTTATTCCTCCCTTATAGATGTTCTCTTTCACATATTTTCAATTAAACATCCAAAAACATGTTTTCTTATATCTTTTTTGAATGTACTCTTGCCTCCTTATACTAATATATGTTGTGCGTTTTCTTATCATGTTAGTACGGTTCATAGTATTATTTATCATTTTTCATACACACATCCATGTTAATATGGTATCTTGAGGTGAATTCAGGTCACTTACAGGTTATTACATGATGTATGATGTTTGGCCATGTCCATTACTAGTCCCATTGAGGCTCCCGGGGGCATATACCCTTTTCCCACTTACTATCAGGTTCTATCATGGAAATATTTCACATTTTCATTCTCATATTCATATTTTACATTGTGGCATACTAATTTTATTTCCTTACATGGTAATGAATGCTTCATGTGTCACATTTTCCTTGCTAGAATCCTTCCAATCATCGTTATCTAATTTTCTTATATCTTGTTTGTTATTTTTTGCGAGCTATGACCTATGTTTTCTTGTTACCTTATTTACACAAGCCTTAACAGATTTGATTATCTTGTGATATATTGAGTGGTGTACCATGTATGCAACCAAATCCTCATTGTGTCCTTGTTTGTTTTCTTCATATATGATTTTATTAGTTGTTATTTATGTGTGCATAACTTGTTTAATACTAACACTTGTATGCTATCATGTTCCTATTGTTTTACTTGTGCCATGTCAAATACCATGTGTAATACCTATTACACCTACATGAATCCCTATATCATATATGCATATCAATTTCATCCTTCCTCATTTCGGCTCTGTTCGATTTTTTTATTCTCATGCACCCCAATCGAGTGAGGGAAAAAATTGGGTAAACTTTTTCATCCTCCCAACAATTACATAATCATATTCAGTATGATCAAATTAGTAATTAGTCATAGAACAAGGACGAAAATAGACTTGGCCAAAATTCACAACATGGAAAAAATCACACAATACATACAAGAATGGTGGGTGCTCCTGTCCTAGAGGAACAAAACATATACAAAGTAGTTACAAAAATTACAGTATCAACAATTACAAAATCATCTTTAGATCATAATAAGTTAATAATATGGAATAAATAAGGAGCTAACTGCTTACCAAGGAGCCAACATGAACCAAAGTGGGAACCAAATAAGGAAGTGACACCTAGGGAATATGTAGGAAAATGATATGCCTGAAAAAATGTGTCACCTGAGGTAAGATACAAATCAGATTTGTGATCATCTGCTATAGCACTTATCCATGGGGAAGTGTTAACAGTTGGACGGAAAATCCTATGATCTCTCCCAATATACTTTCCCTTAGTGGCAATATGATACCTAAATATGATGTTTAGCGTTGTGATACTCAAATCCCTAATGAATGTAGTCACCAAATCACACACTTACTATGTACATCTAGCCTTTAAATACTTCATCTATATACATGATTCCTAAGTGAGAGAACTAGTAATTAATACCCCTTTCACGTTGCATTAACATTACTTTTATCCTTTTCATCTTTATTGCTTTTTGTTTCTAATTGACAACTTATAGTTTTTCATACCACCCAACACCCTATTCAGCTATGATTTCACTATCTAACCTTTTGAGCACCCTGTACATGACCATTCATTAGGGATAACAATGCCCATATTCTATTGTCCCCTATAGGAACCTTTTTCCTCTTTACCTCTTTTTCTTATTTTTTGAATGTTACTTCTTTCTTGTCTTATTTTATCACTCTTAGTTATCTTTTCACTTGTTAATGATGAAACTTAAGAAAAGGAATCATATATATACATGTTTTATTTAACCTCATTAAGAGGGGAAAGAATTCAAGAGGCACATACTATTACAAGAATCTAATATTTTCTATCTACTACACCAAGGACTAGATTCTAATACTTCATACTTCACTACATATGAGGGTCTATTATGAACTCCATACTACACATTTTACATTGGGACAAAGTAGTTGTAGTCTGATATTATATTTTCCACTAACACTAGGGAATCCTAGCTCAATGGACACTGGTTTAATCACACACACACAAGAACTACATGGAGTCTAAAATATACATATTTGTATTCATCTAATATACACTTGAATATTGTGTAGGTAGATAGGGTTTAATTTGTAGGTACAAGTACAATAGAGTATGGGTATAGCAAACCTAATGTGACCTGCACTAAACAATAAGTGATAAGAAGTGACACAGAAAGAATCATAACCTGAGTGTTTCCACATACACCAGTGCCCAGATCAGATGCTAGCACCCAAGTGACTGTGTCCTAGTCTATGCACTCTTGTCCCTGATATTTTTATAGTCTAGTATCTAATACAGAGCTTACACAGTCCAAGATCTACCCTTTTAGATCATTATCTAGTCCAAAATCACTTCATACCTACATTTACAAATTGATTCCTTCTCTAAACCCTATATACCACTTTTTTTGCATTTCCTTTTTCTTGATTTTTCTTAATTACTATTTTATTTATCTGATCAATAGTGTACTTACAATAGATTTAATTTTATTAAATCATTTGGTGAACCCGATGTCCATTCACACCTATCTTATCAGATTCCTTATCATTATGGCTAGTACATCTCATGAATTCTCTATTGAGGATCTCAATGAACTCAATTTTTATCTTGGTGAGCATCTTGAAAACCTAGACCTGTTACTTTTTTCTTCCCATGAGTAAGCCCAAAGTATTGCTACCGCTACTCCCTTAGCACCACTATTTATATTACTACCACATATTTTATCCCTCTTTCCTCCCCTTCTACCAATGTGTGAGCTTCTACTAGCCATATTCCTACTTCTACACCCAATCCTAATCTTTCTTCCCATATTATTTCCCACATTCATCCTAGATCCTCTTCATGAACCCATGTTTTAGATTCTCTTTATCATGATTTGAAAGCATAATTTTTTCATTTGCAGCAAGCTACTTCATTTTCCTCTCCATCCCTTAATTCCTCCCTTCTTATTCACAGTCCTCTTGCACCCAAAATGTCTTCTTATTCACTCCTTGCCAAAAAAATTTCACCAAAGTTTCCTCTATTCGATGGCCATGTAGATCCTCAATATCACCTTAGTTCCTTTCATGTTTCTTTCCTAGACTATACGTGTGATGACATCCTCTTGATCAGGTTGTTTTCTAGGAGCTTACAATATTATACTTTGTGATAGTTCTACAACTTTCTTTTACATTCTATCAAATCATTTAATACTCTTTTTGATCTATTTCTATCTCATTTTTGTATGAATATCATAATGAAAATATCTTATGCACAAACGGCTAAAATTAAACAAGGATCTAATGAATATATTAGTGGTTATGTATTGTGTTATAATAACAATATTTCTAAAATGAATAATGTATTAGTTGAATATGAATTGGAAGACCTATTTATTCAAATTATTTTTCCTCTTTTGTAAGAATGTGCACTTTTTTATTCATATCATTCATTTGACCACCTATGCCATACCTTGAAGACTCGTGAGACTAAGCTACTTTCTTTGGGAAAAATCAAATATGGTTCTAATACTCCCACTAATTCCTCTTCTAAATTTCCAAGAAAGGTTCGTTTTAGACCCAAGTCTAATGATGTTAAGCCTACAGTTAATGTTATTTCTCAACCTTATAAGATTCAGATCCAATCCCCTAGGCGTATATTTACTTGATTTCCTTATCCTCAACATATGTTGTTGCCCCAAATCATTGAAAGAAATATGATTTCTCTTACACCTCCTTAAAACTATGATCCTAATAAGCCCCATGGAAGGAATTTTGATGAGCACATAAATTTTGATTACCATGGATTCAATGGCCATTCTACTAACACATGTTTCAAGCTTCATCATTTGATTCAAGATCTCATTAACAATAATGATATCCGGTTTCCTAAATCCACTACTTCCATTTCTAAATCTACAAATGACAATTTCAAGTTAAAAATATTTAACGTACCATTACCTAAGCATGATAAGTCACACCCTGAGTTATCTTCTAATCATACCTACCACACAATACCTCCTCCTTATTCTTTAGATCATCCCCTTGTATTCCTTTTCATCACTATTCATCTACCATCACTTGCTATCATTTTCATTAATACTTATTTTTATGCCTCATTTTCCTCCCATAGATTACATATCAATGATTCTATTGGGCCCCATGCCATCAACAATGTTATGGTACATCCTACATTCGAGTGCAATGCATACTCATTAGCTTTCTTACAATCAATTTGGTTTCCTCCATCTCAGATGACACACAAGTCTCCCACTTATCATGGCCATGTTATTATACCAATTACTATTGGGCCTCTTACTACTTATATGCCATTTACTATTGGATATATTATTACACATTATGACATGCTCTTATGACTCCCTTGGATTGGGTATGCTAGATCCAAGACTTTTATTATTCATTTGTACCTTAAGTTTATCCGTGAGTGATATCTCATCACTATTCAAGGTATTCCACCATGGACACCTTTTTCCTTGGCTGCTCCGTTCATCCCATATTCAATTGCATATTCTCATATTAATTATGAATCCTTATCTTTGACACCCCCTATGGTATATGGACCCCTTTCTCCTCTTGCGACACCTTTTGAACATCCATCTCAGTTTACTTCACATATGGCTACTACTCATATGCCTTGTTGCATCTATAGATCCCATATTCCACCTCATAGGAGTAGCTCATATTCTTCACATGATCCATGTAGACATATTTCCCACTTTATTTATCCAAATTATTAGTCTAGAACTATCTCATATACTTGGCCTCGTGCACTCTCCCATGACAAATTTTTTATGCTTTTTATTTTCATACTTGTTACTACCAATTCTCTTTTCAAGTTAGAGGTAGTTGATGCATCTATCTCTAGAATGGGTTCCTTAAGGGGCTCATTCTGGGATAGGGGTATGGTTATTCATGTAACCATTGGGTTAGGGATCATACATGGAGAGAGAGCATATTTCAGTCCCATTTATGTATTTCTTTTTCTCATATTCATCTTATTTTTCCTCTTATCTTCTTGTTTTCCTCCTTATTCTTCCGACATCTTGCTAAATCATGACCCCACTTCTTTCATTTTTACATGTAATCCTTCCACATCTCCTTGCATTTTCCTCCTTGTTGACGCCATCACCCACATGGGTGATTGTGTCGGTGAAAATTTCAAATTCCCTGTCAAATGCCTTTGCCCATAGGTGATGGCATTGGTATAAATACCCCAATGATCTCATTTTCAGCATTAGGACATCACATATTTTCAATAAGGAACTCACCATTAGCTTTTCTCTTATGTGCCAACTTGCACCTGCTCACTTAGCTTCTATGGATTTCTTTCATCTTGACTCTTGGATTGGAGATTCTTCTTTTATTGGATTGGTTTTCTTACACTTTTGGGTCATCTATAGTGAGTTAGGACTGGATTTTTTCCCCTTCTCCACCTGAAAGATACTCTCTCTTGGTGTATGGTCCTTTGGGAGATAGATGCATCAGTGACCACCCCCAATAGGTAAGTTCTCTAACTCACTTTGTCATTTTGTATAGATTATTTCCTACATTCGATACATGATTTATGCTAAGTATTTTATGGATGTGATAGTTTAGCATATTGAATTTTAGTTCATTACTTCATGTTACATGCTTTCCTTAGGTTAGCATAATATTTGCATGTTTATTTCATCTATCATTCCCCATATAGTGTCTGATACCTCCATAGGGTTCCTTCCTCTTCTTCAACCTAAGGCCTTGGAAACCTTAGTTTTTCCTAGTGTAAGGGTTACTTCCCTTGGGGTATGCAATCATAGCTGGTCCCTTGTACCCCCTTTAATTCTATTTGTTTATGTGTCAGGATTGGTATGTCCCTTGCTCATTTCCTCGAATACCCTAGTTGAATAGATGATTAGAGTGCATGAGTGTCTAGACACATTTTTACCCACCCTACATCCTTGGTGAACCAAACGTAAACCCTTATTTTTTCTCTTTTGATTGAGTACAACTCATTAAAAGAACCCTTTTTTATTTTTGTCTTGTTTTAGTCTTTTAAATTACAAAAAACCCTAAAAATCAATCTTCCTAGATGCCTTTGGCCCCTGTGTCATTTCTGTATAGGGTCGATCCTATCTATGTTTTCTAAATTTTTCTTTCCAGATTCCATCAACCCCTGTGTCATTTTGTGTACAGGGTTTGATCCTATCTATTTCATTTTAGTCTCATCTCAGATGTCATTGACCCCTATGCAAGACATGTGCATGACTGATGTTGTCTGTTTCATTTTATTTTCCTTTTCCAATGCCATCAAAACCTTTGAAAAATTTGTGTATGGCGATTGACGTGTAAATCTTATTTTTCCAGAGTTTTGTTTTCAATTTCCAACTTATTTCAATGTCTCCTCTTAGGCTCTTCTTGGCTTCAATGAATCCTTTGAACTTCTCTATTGGCTATTCATTTATGCCCACATTCCCTCTTCATGCTCCAAAATTCTACAGTTTACTTCCTATAAAATATAATCTTTGCATATCTATCCTAATGATGCCCATGAAGCTCTGGATTGTCCTCACCCTATCCTTCTGATACCACTCAGAATAGGGTCACTCAACTGAGTGTAATGTGGTTGAAACTGAGAATATGGATATACAAAAAGTCATTAAAAACTCAATAAATAATGAATATCTTATGCCTGATAAATATGGGAGTCTCCATAAGATCTCAATGGAGATGACCATGCCCCATCTTAACTACAAAGGGGTCATCAATAATTAGACACCTCTCTACAGGACTGATCAAGAGGAGTTCCCTCAGACTCCTACTAATGAATGCGATGAACACATAGAGCATGACGAATATCAAGAAACACCAATAAACAAGGTTCAATTTTTTCCCATTGATCATAATGTATTGATGGATAAAATTTTAGACCAATTGGCCTTGTATTAGTCTACTACTACTGCTAGTATGACTCAAATGTAAAATCAAATGTTGTAAATAGCTTCCCAAAATGTGATATCCAATGTACCTTCTTTCACACCTCCCCCATTGGTGGATGCACATGGAAATCCCATCCCTCCTCCACCAATCTGAAAGAAGATGTTACAAATATTCCAAAATGAACCTTTTGCTCCTTATATTGCTGCCATGGATTTAGGAGAGACCATCTCTACCATCTCTTACGATGGTTCCGGGGACCCAGCTGGCTTCCTTAAAAAATTTTGTAAATCACTATAAGGAGTGGATCCAAACGAACACCTATGCAAAAACCAAAATTATAGAAAAGGTCTTGGTGGGAGAGGCTCTTAGAATGGTATAATCATCTCCCTCCCCATTTTATAGTTGATCTATAAGGTTTAATTAAATCTTTGATTTCTAAATTTCAACAACAAGAGCACCCTAAAAATTCTTTACATAAATTCATAAATATTAAACAAGGTATGAATGAATCGACTCATGAATTTATTAAAAGATGGAAGGCCTTATCTGTGCAAGCCAACCATAACATTGATAATAGAATCTTATCCCAAATATTTATTAAGGCCCTTATGTCAATCCTTCAATATAAGGCCATATCTTTTTCTCCTAATACATTAGAGGAATCCCTCAAATAGGAAACGAGAAAAGATCACCTTATGCACAAGTTCGGAAGTACTTCTAAATCGTCACCTAAACTTAAAGACTCCTCTCATGTCATTAGTTACTTAAAATTCCCGAGGGATAAAATAATGGAGACACTAGAGAATCCTTTCACTCTATCCCCCATACTCCTTTATCTTGTGTTGAAATCCTTCAAATGCTTCATTCACCATGAATTGTTCCCCCTTCAAAGAAAGCTCTTCCTACATTTCAAAGGTGACTTTTTTTCTGGTGGCATGCAAACTATAGGCCACTTGCATAGTGATTGTAAGGATCTAAGGAAGGAAGCACTTGACTTATTCCTTGGATCCTCTTTCGATTATTCTTTAATTATATAAGAGCGCTATGAGAAGTATCAATCTTTAGAAAGATCCCATTCTAGTCATCAAAATCAGCAACACAAAAACCCCATGAAAAATGTCATAAGTATTATAGAGCCTTCATATGATCAAAGTATCCTAGACTCCCAATATATAGATATTGATAAGATTAAATATAGGTGTAAGTTAGCCCATAAGGAACCAGTTATCAAACAAAAGCAACATGTTGATAACCCATATTTTCTTAAACCTTATCAAGACCCACAAATGGTGGAGCCTACTCCTACAGTTAAGCCTCCACCAAAACATCAGCAGTGTTAAGCAAGGACCCTATTTTCCTCTAACGTAAATTAGTTTCATCTAATGTAAAATCATTGTTGGATTTGATACATCCCCATCGTACCATTACCATGATATCATTATGGGAATTATTCCAAATCATCATGGAACTTTTTAGATGAGCTAAACTCCCTCACATGCAAGATTCCTTTCATGGAGCTCATGTGTACATCAGCTTCACATCGAAGGTTCCTCCTCCAACAGTTGCAAAGATTTGATGATCCTTCTTGTGTAGCTCTCGAATCTCCTTCCATGACTACAAACCTAGAATTCTACCACATAGAGACTATGGGGAAACCTCCGCGACTTTCATGCTTTGATTATTTAGCCTTAGAATTTGTGGAAGATGACATGATTATAGACAAATTCTTATTTCATGTTGATGAACCACCACTACTCATTAGTGTTGTTATTCACAATGCACAAGTATGTAGAGTCCTTCGTGGATGAAGGGTCTGGCATTAAACTTACTTCTTATTCCATAATCAAAAATATCATATTCTCTTTTGAAAATATCAAAACTCATCTAACTTGTCAAGGATTTGACAAAACTAAGCAAAAACCCATAGGATACATATGGTTACCTATTATAGTTAGACCCAAGATAGTTTGTACTAATCTTATGGTCCTAGATCATCCTCTTTCTTACAACCTCTTACTGGGACACCCTTGGACACATTGCATGTGTGCAGTCACATCGTCCAGGTACTAGTGTATTAAATTATAGTCACAACAACCAATGTCTTTAGGAATGATGTTGATCCTAATCCTTGGGATGTGCCAATACTACTCCCTAATGAACCTTTCCTCATGCCTACTTCTCCTGAGATTCAAGGAATTTCATATCTAGAGTTCTTCAATATTAAGCTTGAAATTCAAATCACATTAAGATTTGGATGAAGATGAACCTAATGAGATCCAAAATAGAGTTAAAAAAACTAGATTACTTGATGAAATTATATAATGGTTACCAATAGTCCTCCTACCACGGGATTGGTACCCACCACAATATGAACCATAAGAACCTGTTTATCATGCCTCAACTTCTAATCACTTAGAATGTAATGACTTAAGGCATTTTGAAACTCTTTTATGATCACCCTCCCCTCTTGTCCCAATATTTTAGCAATATTGGTTTCACGGCCAAAGAGGAGGAGCCTCGAGAAGAAGAGGTTGTCTTTTCTCCCCTAATGATGAAGACTACATCATCTTGCAAGCTGATTCCAGGAACTTGGAAGTACTACACTACCAATGTGCCTTAGCCCAAATGTAATCCTTATGAACCCAATCTAACACCATTGACACATCCTATACAAGCCTCATATTTATGAAACTAGAGACAATGAGGAAGAAGAGGAAATACTTCCCTATGTGCCCTCCTCACTAATCCTCCTCTTTTGGACACCCCTTGGTATTAGAGAAGCTCCATGATTATTCGTTTTGTCATTTTTCTAAAGAATCTTCAGATCTGGCAATAACTCCACCACCCGAACCTACTTATTTGCTACCTCAACATTTGATGATGGTCCCTGTGCTACTAGCATGACCGTCATGGATCTTGCACCCAAAGAGGTCACCTTGGATACTAGGGTGTTGGACGTCTGACAAAATAGTTCTAGACAACATTGAGATGGTAAGTGGTATGTAGGCTTGGAGATTGATGTAGAATATCATGGTCCTCTTCCTAGCTTAGACAATGATGAAGTTATCCTAGAACTCTTATATGTGCGAAAGGATAGGCTTCCTTGAAACCATCACAAACTTGGACATTTACCCAAAACTCCTATGCGCTTCGATGACTATTTCACTACTATTGATCCTTGTTAGGATGAAGTGACAAAATTACCTGAGGCTTGATATCATTTCCTAGATAAAAATGATATGTTAGCTGAATCCACTACTAATGTGTAATTATATGATGACCCCTTGCATGTCATCATGCTTGAATATTGTTCTCCCCATATGCATGAGCATCACATCAAAATTTTATGAAAACATAAAGAAGTCTTTGCATAGGGATATGCCAAAAATTTTAGAATCAATCTCGAAATTGTATCCCATAGTATTATCACCTACCTTGATGTTGCGCATGTGCGGAAAAAGATAATAAAATTTCCTCCAAAAATCAATGACCTTTTCCATAAGGAAATTTTCAAATGCTTAAATGTTAAATTCATATGCATTGTAGACTATTTTTAATGGGTCTCTAACATTGTCCCAACTAGAAAGAAGGATACTCTCACCATCCAAATTTGCATCGATTTCAGAAACCTTAACCTCACTTGTTCTAAATATAATTTTCCCTTACCCTCCATTGATGTCATCATCAATTACACTGTAGGATATGAAATGTTATCTCTTATAGATGGATTTTTGGTGTATATCCAAATTAAAATTTCTCCTGAAGATCAACATAAGACCAATTTCACGAGAGAATGGGGAACTTATTGTTATGTAAAAATCCCCTTTGGACTCAAGAATGATGGCACACCATATTAACGTCCCATGAATCACATATTTCATGACCTTGTACACATTTTTTTTGAATTTTATTATCTTCTCATCAAATATTGATGCACAAATGATCATGCTCATGATTTGGACATTATCCTAGGGCATCTTCATAAATACAAGGTCCGTCTCAATCCTAGTAAATGCATATTTGTGGTGACTTGAAGCAATTTTTTAGGATTCTTAGTATCCAAGCGTGGCATCAATGTGGATCCAGTGAAAATTAATGCTATCCTTGATATGCCACATCCTAATTCTATATCTGACATTCAAAATTTTCTCGGTAAACTTGGGGTGATTAGATGATTTTTTCCTAAGTTAACCTATCACATACAAGTAATAAACAACCTAATCTAAAAGTACACTAAGCTTGAATGGACCAAGAAGTGTCAACAAGATTTTGACAACATGAATAAATCTATCCCCATTACCAACATTACAACCTCCTTCTCTTGATCGACCTTTGCTGCTATATACTTCTTCTAATCTGATGTCTTTTGGGGTAGTTCTAGCTCAGGAAGATAAAAAGGGAAAATAACATGTTGTTTACTACATTAGTTTAGCCCTATTAGATTATGATATGTGATATACTTCCATCAAGTGGTCTTTTCTAGCCATTTACTATGCAGCTACAAAACTACACTATTATATGCTTTATCAAACTACTTATGGCATTGTCCATACAAACATTTTATGATATAATGTTGTCTTAATGGAGAAAATTGGGAAAGGGATGACCCTTCTTATGTAGTTTGACCTCTGCATCATCACCTAGCAAGCATTAAAATTCCAAGTTATTACAGACCAATTAGTCGTTGCTCCCATTCTCTTCATCTCAGCCCATTCATAATGCATTGCCTGACGAAGACATCCTCCTCATTGAGTGTATTGACAGTGTTATCTCTATTAAATACTAATTATTTAGCTTCATGGTTGGTCCTGATGCCTAGTCCTCTTAAGCCAATAATTAAGTGCCTCTCTCAAATAAATCTAAACCAAACCATAAGATCATTGAAGAAGAAATTACATTTGATTTACACGAGGAAAAATGGCTATTGTACTTTGATGGGGAAAAATGTCTTCAAGGAGTTGGTGCGGGCTATGTACTCTCCAATCCTTTTGACAAAACTTTCCCCCTATCCTATTGATTAGAATTTTAGGTTACCAACAACATGGATGAATATGAAGCTCTAATCCTTGGCCTGTAATCTACCCTTGATAAGAATATATCTCAGGGAAAATTTTAGTGGTGAATATTCATAATATGGCAAATATTCCATTTTTGAAAATTTTGAAAAGGCAAATTTTCTGGCGCGGGTCAGTGACCTGTTCGCCTAAAAATTACACTTTAATTTTTTTTAGGGGTCAACTTCACCTACCCTTGAAAAATATCCCCTATATAATCCTATATTATTCACCAGGTAGAACACTTCTACTTCACATTTTGTCAACAATATGATATATCTCGTATTGCAGATGCGCGACAAGGGGGTAAGTTATTGACGTGTGATAAGGAGGGTTTGCAGACGCGTGACAATAGGGTTATTTGTTGACGCACGACACTGATGGATAGTTGATGTGTGACACTGATGGATAGTTAACACATGAAAAGGAGGTACTACAGATATTGATGCATAGCAGACGCATGAAAAAGAGTTTTTTGACATGCGACACGGAGGATTTTTTGATGCGCAAGTAGAGGGCAGAGGCTGCAGACGTGCGATAGCATCCTCATTGACGCGTGTCAACACACCTCTTTGACGCGCGTCAACAAGGTTGTTGACACGTGTCAATGAGGTCTGTTGATGCGCGTTAATGCATTTTTTTTACGCATGACAACAAATATCCCATCGCGTGTCTGCAGCCTTCTATCACACCACTTGAAAATTAGGAAAAACATTTTCATACAACCCCCAAAAAATTCACCTTCCCGCGAAACCGGTTCTGGGGATATTCGCCAAGTATTTTCCACCTCCGATTTCCAAGAGGTCTCTTAAAATGAACCTTGATATATCTTATCTCCATGCCATAAGATATTCTCAATTATTGTGTTGGCAGGTTATTAGTGCATATTAATGACATAGTGAAAATCTTAAAGATTACTATGGTCTTGTTCAAGAACTAAAACCATGCTTCACATCCTTTACCATTGAATCAATCCCTCATGAGAAAAATGCTTTGGTTGATTCTTTGGCCACATCTACCACACAATCTTAGTCGTATTTTGATTCTCATGAAGTTATTCCTTTTATACAAATTTTCCATGCTCCCACTACCTTGCATCGTGAAATTATATAGGACGTCTTCCAAATTGAATTGAACACCCCTATTACTGATCCTTGGTAGGAAAACATTCATCAATTCATCCAACATCAAACCTACCATGATGGCACAGACTCATGAGCATGATTACACATATGTAAAAAGGATCTCAAGTACATGCTTAAAGATGATGTCTTATATTACCGAAACTTTAAAGGTACCCTACTTTGATGTGTCAATAAAGATGAGGTTCCCTTTGTCTTAGAAGAGGTGTATAGGGGCACTTGCAGTGGCCATTGTAGTGGTCACATTACCACCCGTAAATTATTACATAGGGGTTATTTTTTTCCTACCTTAGAATATGACGCTCATGTTTTTACTAAGAAATGAAAACCCTTCCATGATGATTTAATTCATTCCCATCTGGATGATCTGTAGTTCATTATTGCTCCCTGGACCTTCAACATGTGGAGATTGGATTACATCAGAAAGCTACCTCGATATTAAGATGGCCATGTCTTCATCATTAGTGCCATAGAATATTTTACCAAGTGGGTTGAAGCCATTCCCCTCACCAACATTCCTGGTCTTACCACCTCCAAATTTTTCCTCAACCAAATAATTTTCTGCTTTGGAATTCCCCACACCATTATATCTGACAATAACAAGAGTTTCAAATATAAATAAATGAGGAATTTTTTTGCTAAATTAAAAATTACGCATTTATTCTCAATGCCCTACCATCCCCAATGCAATGGCCAAGATGAATCTACCAATAAAATCATTAATAATATCCTTCTAAAAACAATTCATGAATCCCATACAGACTAGCATACCAAACTATATCCCATGTTTTAGGAATATTGCACTAGTTTATGTATGACCACTGGGACAAAACCTTTATCACTTACTTACAGAGCCAAGGTTGTCCTTCCACTCAAAGGGGAACTTCATTTTCCTTGTATATCTCTATTTGACATAATTTTAGATGAATAAATTCGTGAGGTGTTTCTTCATAAATTTGACATTCTTTAAGAATGATGTGATTGCGCTTATACTCGTAATAAAAAAAAGTAGTGATTTGTTATGAAACACAACAAGCTTATTCATCCACGTATTTTTGATGTGGGTGACCTTGTCCTCAAACTTGAATATACTCGTTACAAAGAAGGAAAATATGCTAAAAAATGGTGGGGTCCTTACCTCATCAAGGATATTATCAGCCCTAACACATATCACCTTTAAACCAATGAAGGCATTATCTTCAAAGAACCAATAAACGCCCAATTTATTAAGAAGTGTCATGCCTGAAGGAGTTTGATAATTTTGGTACTCAGATACCCTCTCTTCCTTCTCCATCTCAAATTCACTACTTCATCAACCTTTCTTTTCTCTATGAAAATACACATTTTGGTTTTATTTCATTATGACCCTTCCTATAGAATCATCGTTTTCTTGTGTATCCTCACTTATGCTCATAGTCTTGCTTGGATATATTTACCTCTCTTAAATATTCTACCTCATGGTTTTTTTTATTTTTAATGTTGTTATTCACCCTTTTGGATAATCATGCATGTTCCATTTATGTACACCTTCAGGTTTATTTCAGTTCCTCTTTATAGCTTCTACCATATTTTTTTTTACACTTTTTAGTGTTGCTACCTGTTGCTTGGATTTTACCTCCATGAAATTATGACATTCATGACATCCATCCCATGGGATCCTATCTTGGTGATTTATTTATTATTATAATGATGTTCCTCTAGTGTTTCCTTTCAATTTTTCTTCTCTAGGGTTCTAGTAGCATGACTCATGCCCATACATAGCAGGATGACTGACACTATCAGGTACGCATTGGTAAGTATATTTCATTTTAGCTAGTCCTTTATTTCAATTTTAACATTATTTTCAGTTTCGGTGTTATGTATTATTGTTTTCGCTGACCACCCCATGTTTTTTATTGTGACATGTGGTAATCAATGGTTGGGGCATATGTATACACCTAAATTTTTACGCTTTCTATTTTCATACATGTTACTAACAATTCTCCTTTCAGGTTAGAGTTCGTTGATTCATCTATCTCTGGAACGATTTCCTTACGAGGATCGTTCCAGGATAGGGGTATGGTTATTCACATAACCATTGGGTTAGGTATCATACATGGAGAGAGAGAAACTTTCAGTCCCATTTATGTATCTCTTTTTCTCATATTCCTCTTATTTTGACTCGTATATTCTTGTTTTCCTCCTTATTATTCTAACATCTTGCTAAATCATGACCACACTTATTTTGTTTTGCAATTTATTCAATTTTTATATCTCCTTGCACATATCCCCTTGCATTTTACTCCTTTTGCAATGCCATCTCCTGTGGATGATTGCGTTAGTGAAATTTCAAATTCCCTGTCGATGCCTTCGCCCATGGGCAAGAGCATCAGTATAAATACCCCAACCCTCATTTACACATAAATACATCACATAAATACAAAAAGGAACTCGACATTAGCTTTTCTCTTCTGCACCAACTTGTACATGATCAATTAACTTCTATATTTATTGTATCTATACTCTTGGCTTAGAGCTTCTTCTTGTTTGTATTGGTTTTCTTGCACTTTTGGGTCAACTATAGTGATCTAGGTCTGGATTGGTTCCCCTTCTCCATTTGAAATTTTTTGACTCTTGGTATATGGTCCTTTGGGAGATATATGCATCAATGACCGCCCTCCAACATGTAAGTTCTCTAACTCACTTTTTTATTTTGTATAAAGTAGTTCCTAATTCGATGCATGCTTTACATTAGATTACTATTTTATGTACATGTTAGGTTAGTGTATTGCATTTTAGTTCATTTCATGTTACATGCTTTACTCAAGTTAGCATAATATTTTCATGCTTATCTTATTTATAATTCCCCCTCATAGTGTTGATACCTCCATAGGGTTCCTTCCTCTTCTTCAACCTAAGGCCTTAGAAACATTTATTTGTCCTAGTGTAGGGGTTACTTCCCTTGGGGTATGCGATCATATTGGTCCATGTACCCCCTTTAATTATATTTTTTTATGTGTTGGTCTTGGTGTGTCCCCCACTCATTTCCTTAAATACCTTGGTTGAATGGATTATTAGAGTGCATGGTGCCTAGACACAATTTTTCGTGCTATATAGTGAGAAGGGGGTTTTCTCAATAAATATCAAGTTGAGTTTATTTACATAAAACTGAAATATTTCCAAGTTAACAATGAGAAGAAAATGTGTCAAGAAAAGAGGAACAAAACACAAGTAAATCCAAGTGTATTTGCATAATATTGCATAAGTAGCCATGCTCGTGGAGAAAATTTGAAATGGAGAGGAAAACATAAGACAAAGAGATAAAATAATTGGATTTTATTTCTTTTAGTAAGACAATGGGGGATATCAACCAAGAAAAACCAAGCATTTAACATGGAGAATCCATTCCAATTTATAGCTATATAATCCATCTCTTCATCTACCCCCACACGACCTTTCATTGTTTCACCACTTGTGACCTTTCAAATTCCTCTAGGAAAGAAAAATAAGCCCATTTCTTATTAATGAAAAAGAGGCTTTTACAATGAAAAATTACAATTTCCACTTAAGTGAATATGATGAAAGAGCCATAAAGTATAATTTACAATGGAGAATTATAAAGTAGAGAGAGACAAAGAGAGAATGGCGAGAGAAGAGATAAAAAAATGAAGAATGATAAAGAAGCTCTGAGTTACTTTGTAGAGATTCACTCCAGTGAAATCCTCATCCTTTGACCACTTCTTGAAATTGATGAATCCTCCTAGTGTACTTAGTTTTTGACAAACTTCCTCTTTGCGGACTCCATTGAATGATCAACTTTTGTATCCCAATCAGGTACCATGAGAGAAGTGAGAATATCATTATCAGTAAACAACTCAAACCAAGATAAAATCCTTATTCCATTTGAACTAACCTTCCAATATTTGAAACACTACCATGTCAATCCAATATTTATTCTATTTGATGTACCTAGTGTGCACAATGAGACAACTTGGTCGCACAGGGTGATCTTGGTGATCATGTCACCAAATTATCACGGTGACCTGCGAGACATGATGAATGACAAGACCAAATCCTCTTATCTGAGATGGATGAAGGAGAGAGACTGAATAATAATTCTTTGAACTGTGTATCAATCCATCTAATGAGATGAGAATCACTCTAAGATAAATTTTAGGGAACTAAGAGGGATTCGCTTCCTCCTGAGCCATAATTCAAATGTCAATCCTTTGCAAGTATGGAATTTTCCATGTCCATTCATACGAGGCAATCTCCTAAGATGTGATCACAACATTGTTACAGATGGGGATTTTTGATTTATTCTAAATTATACTAAACCTTATTTTAGAGTAACTATTGTAGCTAATGATATATAAGTGATAAACTGTAACAAGACACAAGCAATAACCATGAAATGATATGAAACCCTAAGAAGTAGAGAAGGAGAAGGTAAAGGTGACTTATCTTATTTTCAAGTGATCTGAGATGAGAAACTACTGGAACATGCTAGAAATAGTGTCGTTAAGGCTCACCAAGGGTTATAGGACTCATAAATGCATATGATCGAAGAACCCATGGGTGGACATGAGTTTTTTAGTGCTAGTGACCGATCTGGGTGCTAGTGTCTACTTAGATACTCAGGTTCTTATCTTTTCTAGGTTGGAAGAAATTCATTGTTGATCCTCTTTTTTCTCTAGTTTCACTCCAATGTCATTAGATGTACCTGTAACCTGGAAAATAGATAACTAGATGCACATTCCCACAAATCACATCAAACCTAATAAAAAATATGTAGAATGGGGATTCAAGATTACCCCAAAATTCACCCAAAGAGTGATCTTATGACTGAGCACTACACTACATCTCAGACTCCATGTAGTTTTGTGTAATGATGCCCTAGGTTTCCCTTGTGAAAGTTACACTATGATAGTGGACTAGATCTAGATTGCTCCAAGCATGCAAATGTGTGAGACAAAATAAAATGGAATTCCCCTCCTATGTTGTGTATGAAGAGTGATGCATTTTTCTCCCTTGTAAAGATGTGTTATATGTATGCATTTGAAATTATCTTGTGCATTTATGCAAGCTTAGGCGATTCTAGATCATGCTTATAGTGCATTTCCTCCTTATTTGAGAGCAATAACTAAGTATATATATGATTCCCTTATTTAAATTTCATAATTGACAACTGAAAAGGCCGGCCCAAAGTTTTAAAAGGTGACCAAGAAGTAAAACAGACCCAAAAGAGTAAGAAGAAGATAAAGAATGACAAGAGTGGCCATGAGGTATAGGAGCATCGGGGAAATTATGTCTTAGTTGGGCGCTAGTGTCCAATGTCATTAAAAGATAAATCAATTAAGTGCCAACATAGCTGTAAGATGTGAAAATCCAAAAGGATGCTTAGAAATAGTAAAGTGCTAAAGCTAAAGCAACCAAAAGGCCAAAAGGAGTTGTCAACCACTAGTTTTCTTGTTTAGGAATTATGTATACATTAGTATGCTTTAGGACCTAAAATGCACCTAAGTGCATTGATTTTGTATCTACAATTTGCAAGCATTGAGAAATACTATTTGAAATGAGGATTTCCAAAATTAGACTATCATTCACCAAAGATGCTTTTGAAACTATTTCAAACTTATCTTGGTGCTCTTTCTTCAGCATGAGATGCTCAACATCCTTATTTCTTAACCAATATCCTGACATTTACCATTTTTACTAATCCTTATTTTGGGAATTCCATTTTAGTTATCATTTGCTTAATTTGGAACTTTTAAATTTTCCTGATGTTCAAATGGAAATGGAAACTTTGAAAATGAATTGTTTGTAGTACTTACTATTTATAGATAATGAGGCTTATGAAGGCTTACTATTTTTAGAAGTGGTTCTTCCCAGTATTAGAATGGAATGAAATTGGTTTCAAAAAAATTTATTATTTCAAAAAGAGGCTATGCTCTAATTTTTGGAGTGTTTCAATCTCTAGGTTTCCATAGATTTGAGAAAACATATTTTTAGGATGAATATCTCAAATATATGTAGAAAATGATATATGGAATCAATGGAGGAATGTAAATACTCTTCTTAAATTAATTTTTTCAAGGAAGCTACAACTAAAATCTCATGGCAAATGAACATGAGGTTTAAGAGATACGAGTAAAAAGGATTTTGGCATGGAGGATGTGTGAAGAAATTTTAGCAGCATAACAAAACTACATAAGAAATGGGGGTAGAGAAAATCAAAATTAAATGCAAAAAATGGAAAATTATTAAGTTATACCCCTTTCAAATTCATTTTCCCTCTCACCAGTTCTATTAAACTCACCTTAAACCCAAAATAGCTAACCCAAGTATGGTGGATGTTAGAGGTGTTGTTACACCATAAAAATAGAGGAAAAGGGGACAAGGGAAACAAACCACATAAAATGGAAAAATACAATTGAAATGGAATCATAACCTAATTCACATATGGTACATGCGGGTGATATCCTACTTTCACTGTATTACTTTTTCTTTTATAGATGTTACCCATTTATGGGTAGCACCAAATGGATTTTTTCTGTCAACCCATTTATTGGTTCAATGAAGTATGACCCTTTTCTCAAATTATTGATAAAGATAAGTGTTGTAGGAGATCTCAAAGTATCTAAAAATAAGAATATTGCATTTCTCCTCTTGAGAAAATCAACATGACTCCTATGCTAACCAAATATAAATATGCATAGCTCACTTTTCTCACCGCCCTGAAATTCAATTTCAGGTTACCAATCCATTGTTATATTCACTTGTTCTTTTGATATAACATTCTTCATTTTAACATTACGACAAGATTGATTCCCAATCATACTAGATTCACCATGTTCGCAGCTAGCCTTGTGCTCTCTGACAAGCAATTTATCCTCACATGTCATGTTCCTCATGACCGTTATTTATGTAGAACTGTTCTTGGTATATATTTTGAAATTTTCAACATCATCATATACCTCTTGTTGATTTATGTTCAATATTCATTCTAGATGTTTATCTTTCCCACACATTGACTTATATTGAACTTGATATCACTCTCTGTGATGGAGGCACTATCCTCATGAATGAAGACATCCACATGAGATTCAAGCATTTCCTTTTCATTCCATTCAACATGAATACAATATTATTCACAAATGGGAAATAGAAGGACACATATTCACATTCAAACTCATCAAAAAATGTTTCAAGAGGGATATTGAGATCTTTCATTTATTATATTTCAGTATTGAACATGTGTGCATTAAATGAAGAATCAAAATCAAAATCATACTTATCTTGCTTATTCATAACATAGGCTAGGATTATGAGACTGAGTTGAGGGTATTCAATTCCTTCTGCAGCCTTTTAAATCTCTTGCACATATTCCTTCTTCAAAGTTACCCCATACTCACCTTCACATTCATTTTAAAAACCTTCACATTGGGTCTTGGGGAGATGATTAGAAACCTAGAAATCATATGGCCATAACTCATTTGAAACATTCTCTTTCTCATGATCCACATTTCATATCATTTGGGGGTTACCTTCTTAAAATTCAAGGCATACATTATCTTCATCATTTTCAAATAAAGAAACAATATCCATTTTTAATGGGGAGGGTACATCTTCCAGTTCTAGATCTACCAAATCATCCTCGTGTTCCTTAATTGTTTCCATCACCTTCGGGAACTCTTCTATAAAGATAAGAAGTTTAACATTTTCTTATAAAGTTATTAAATATTTAAAAAATCTTGAATCTTGATACACAATGTCTTCCCTTGGGTCATTTTCTCTCTCAATGGTATATTTCATCTTATTTATTAGGATTAACTTCTTCATTATACCTTTTATTGGTATGTTGGCATATGACCAATCCATCTTTATATCTCCACCAATGTCTCTACATAATCTTTGGATCTATAACATCCTGTATGTATTGGGAATGTATACCACTAGTATTTTGACATTGATCTTCTTATTAGGAAATTCCACAAGTGCTACATGAGAATTATTAACTTAACCAATGCTAGGTACTTATTTGATCTCCATGGAATAGTAGTGAATGATAGTAGGGAGAAGCGTCATACCAAGAGCATGTCAAAAATTTGCAAGCATGATGTTATCTGAGGCACTAGAGTCAACGATACAGTTATTCAATTTGTATCTATTGACTAGTAAGGAGAGGTAGAAGGGTTCAATTTTTTTATAAGAGGAAGATGTGGAGGAAATAAGGTTATGAGATGCATCATTTCTAAGAGTGGAAAGTTGATATTTTGTGTCAAATATGTGGGAAATGAATTTTAATTACTTCATTTGATAAACTGGAAAAAATTATCAAATTTCTTGGGATGAGTTCTAAAATACTCAAATTTGTAAATTTAGACCTTGGACTTCTTAACATCTTCAATTATGTCAAAATGAAACTTAAAGGAGGGTGAAGGTGTAGATGTAGTAGAGAGAGGATGACTACTTATTGGAATGGAATTGATATTATTTTTCTTCATATCATTAAATTTGAATGTAGAAATAGGGGGAAGACTCTAACAATGAGAGGTAGACTCACCCACATTAGAAAATGGAGAGGAAATTATGAATACTTTGGGATTCTTCTTCATTGATTGCATGGGAGAGGGAAGAACTAGTCCTCCTTTTTTAATTTTTTTTTGTAGAGTCACCACTTGAGGATCTTTGAATTTGTAAGACTTATCCCTCTATTGAGTCTTCAAATGGGTGAACACTGCATAAGAATAAATATTCATATAAACAACGGTTTGATCATCTTAATTATCTAAAGAAGGGTTATATTCATAAAAACCAATGTTTCTAGCAAATTCAATCTCATCAATGGCCAAAATTCCCTCATCATTTTCATATTCAATTTAAGTTTCATCAGACTCTACTTCATGCCTTACTTCACATGTGGCATTAAATGGAGGTGCTTTAAGAGATAATATTCTTAATAGGAGGTGCTTCAAGAGCTAATATTATCTCTCCTCCACCTATTTTGTTTCTATTATGATTCTAATTTATATTTTCTCCCCTCAGAAAGGTCACTTGTGCAAGTTTCTTTTTCAACCAAATCACATAATTAGCCAATTTTTTAATAAGAGAATCAATGGAACCTTCTTTGGAGGTTCGACCCTTTTATTTACCATTTGGATTCTTCACTTTCTGAGAAAAATTATATCATCTTCTACTTTGATGGTATATTCTTGGGCATTTTCAAGAGTTTTAGGTTGTGCTCTCTGTAGGATAAATCCAACCTCGGGTAATTGTGCATTTATAAGGAATATTTTTTTTATTGTCGGATGGTGAAGCTTGTTGGATGACTGTTTTGACTAAGTACATGCCGTGCGTGAGGGTCTATAGTGCACTTGAAGCATGCGCAAAGGGGTGTGCATAGGGCAGAATGGATAGTGTGTGAAGGCTCATGCCTAAGAAGGAAACCTTCGGGACTTAGCTAATTTTGTGGACCACAAGCTAAAAATAGAAAAAGGCAAGTTAGAGTGTTGATCAAGAAAATGGTTCAGATCTAGAGAAAAATGAGGAGACTTGATGGCTAAGGAATGTCTATTTTGGGATAAAGCACATGTGGAGAAAAGATTAGATTCCATGCAAGGATCGATCTAATAAAAGGATTAAAAAATATTTTATTTATAGGGTTAATTTATTTTTAAGATTGATGGAAAAGCATGCCGGATTTATGACTATTTTTGGATGTATGCATGGATATTTTGAGAATGCACAGGAGGTGAAGGGAAATCCCCCACCCCTATATATATTTATTATATGTTATTATTTTGGGTACCTTGTAGATGAGGAATTATTGATGTTATGTTGCTCTGATGTACTTGCGCGCATGACTCTGTATTCACTGGTATTGATTATTATGGGATCAACTTCTATTATGTAACAATTTTTTATGATGGAATATAGAGGATGGATTATGGTAATTGATGTGTCTGAATATGAGGATTACATGGTGCATATGCTATTAGTTGTTATCTGATTTGTGTGTTTACTTATTGCATGTGTTTCCATGTGAGGGTATGCAATAAGTTAGTATGATTTAATGAACACTTGATTATATATTATCATGTATCTTCATGTTGACATCTTGACAAGAAATGCAAAGGATGGACCTAGTAGCTTCATGTACTTCGAGTGAGCATTCAAATCTATCTGAATGAGATGTCAGCGTGTATAGCAGTTAAGTGGAAATAAGAGACTACATTTTGGTTCCATTGTTGGGACCTATTTTCAAATTGTATGCGAGGATGTTGCTTGCAGATGGCGTACCAATTAAATTTGGAGAGTATTAAAATATGGGTAGAGAATGTTCAGGATCAGTTTGCATAGAGATATAACACTAGACCTGATTTCAATGCACATCGTTGAGTAGAAGATAATATTTATCATTAGCTCTATGTGACATTCTTCAGCTTCTTTATAGTATAATTGTATGATTAGTTGGTAGCATATGCAGTAGGAAAGTTTTGGGGATATAGGCTGAGACTTTGGATATAAAATGATTACCATATGCTTGTTGATGTTTATGTGGAGTGGAATAGAGTTGTAGATCATTTGTGGGTTGGAGTATTGCACAATTATACATTGGAGTATGTTATTTCAACTTTTTTTTCTAGAGTAAGTTGAGTTTAAGATTTTGCGCGAGCCCAGAGGATCATACCTATGCGCTATCCCGTTATCGATCAAGATTTTGGTATTATAACTACATTTAGAGTTCCTAACCATTGTTAACTAAAATCCCATTGCACACAGGGGTAGGAGCAAGTGTGGAGAAATATGGCATACCTGGCAGAAGCAATTCAGAGAGAGGAAAGATGGCTTAGGTTTAATGAAGCGAGAGAGAGGGAAATGGTGAAATAAATAGAGATTTAGGAGTAAATGGATTTAAGGAGCGAGATGGCTCACAAAGGATTTTAAGCTCTCGTAGAAGATGAGGATCCCCAACATTTGATTCTCCCGACATTTGGTAAGCATAGTAGAGAATCCCCTTTGTCTTTGTATGAGAATGTTTCAGAGAAAAGAATGAGGACCACAGGCACGCATCAGAATACACCTATCCACCTTAACCTTGCACATGGTGTTCCAAATCTAGAAGAATTCATTAAGTAGGCTAGTGTAAATAAGTAAGAAGAGATGAGTAGATATCTCTTTGTGTTAAATTTAGGAGATAAAGTTAGTTGTGCACCCATGACATCATAGTCAGCACCGTTGTTTAGGAGTTCGATTATAGGATTATTTTTAGGTGCATCATCAGGACATAATATTTGTGTGAAGACCATTAAAATTACTACAATAGCAACTCCGACCACGTAGACTATTGGTTTCTAGTCTAGCACCACCACTAGGACATAAGGAATTACGTCAACTGGTTCACAACCCATATGAGGATCAGGAAGATTAGGAAGAAATACTGGTGGATATTTTGGTTCTGGATCTGGAAGACAAGGCCCATATCTTGAGTAACACCCACATAAGTCTTAGCAACCATTCTAGAAAAAAACTTAAGTTTACTATTAGATGTCTCTTTCTTTACCATAGTATAGAGGGATTCATGATGTAGCTGATCATGTGCATAAGTGCGAACTCCTATGGCGCGTTAAGGGAATTAAAACTTCATAAAGGAAGGCTAGTCATTTTTATACTACACTATAAGGGCATGCACATAGCTAGTATTAGAAGTATGATCCACATCAAAATATGGTGGATTACAATTATTTACACTCTATATTTATAGAAAAGTTTCACATTCCATAATTTGAGCAACATAGCATTAGTACACTCAAGAATATCAAGCATGATTTAACTGAAAACGTGAGGGAGTATGACACACATTTTAAGACTTTGTTGTCTAAGTTGTCTTATGATATTCATCATAGTCATCATGCATAATGGTTTATTGGAGGATTACTGGCTCTATTCTGAAGAGCACTCTCTCATAAGATGTATGTCGATCCATGTGATGCATTGGAAGTTTCTCTACATGTTGAGGCTATTGGAAGTGTTGATACTATAGTGAGCCCATTCTTAGAGGAATAGATTGCAGCTATGGAAAAATGGTTAGAGAAGGTTTCTACCAGCTCATCTCATGAGATGCGCAGTGGAGTTTGGTGCACAAATTTTTAAGTAGAGGGGAAAACTATGGATAATTGTCTACGTAAGTTAGTGTGCATGTTATTACTAGATTGTGAAGTCTTTCACCTGAACCATGATGTTTGAGATTACCCTCTTTTATGGAGTGTAATCCAAAATAAGGTGTTCCTATACATTAATATTTGCAAGTCCCACACTCATGACACCACTGAATGCATGTTGATTGATCACATCCGTGAAGCCGTTGAGACCAAAGTGTACTAGACTAGTGTGGCAAGTGGATCGAAGGAATAAGAAGGCCATAATCATGAAGGGCGCAACCTTGGAGACAATAAGAATGGAGGATTCTAAGGATGATATAGAGTTCGAGGTCACGGTGGTGGTAGAGGTTGATTCACGCAAGGAACTTGTTATACTTGTTGATCCCCTTATCATTATTAGTGTGATTACTCTTAGAATGTAGCTTTCTCATGGTGTGGAAAACCACACATGTTATAAGATTTTACGGAGCTGTATGAACACATGTGCAAGACTTAGAATAAGGAAAAGGGCATGAGAATGATTAAGGTATAGCGCATTGTTGTTGATCAGTGACCACCTAAGAAGATACTTGATCCTGCTTTACAAATAGTAAAAGTTACCACATCTGCTAAGGCTACACGTACATGCAAGATTCTGAAGGCTAAACCACTCATCAAATGGGAGAAAGTAATACATGCTAAGTGTCCAAATGTTGCACACTAGAAGGAAGTCTACCAAAAAACCATGGGAGTCATCAGAGACTTTTAGGAATAAATGCAGTGCTTGAAGGAACATGTACATGTAAAGGAACAAGAAAATAATGTTGAACTCCCATAGAAGGATGTGGATGAATTGAAATAGGTGTGTAGGATGTTGCGCCAGGAGAACATCATTCCTTTATTAGGAGAATGGTTACACAAAATAGTACCATGAGAAGGGGTTGAGCATGAAAGGTAAATACTTCACACAAATCTACAATCTCAAGACCATGAATTTGAAAACGAAATTACAATTAATGCAGTATTTGATGGATGGTTATTACATAATATTCTCATCAACATAGGCATAGAGGTAAATGTGTTAACTTTGGATGCTTGGAATCAGATGGGTAGACCAACCTTGCAACCATCTTCAAATTTATTGTATATGGAAAACAAAACAAGGGATATGCCTATTATGGTACTAAAGGATGCATCCATTACCATTCAGGGAGCCAAGTTTACTGCATAATTTGAGGGATTGGAAATTTCTGAAGAAAAAAACTTCCCATCATTACTTGGGTGGCCCTGGTGTTATGCAAACAATGTAGATCTATGCTTTAATAAAAGGCACATCAATTTTGAGAGTGACGAGGAGCGCGTAATTATACCTCTTTTTGAAAAGAAGGCAAAGCCTTATGTTGAAACCTTGAGTAAAGAAGAGCTCAATAGAATATATGTATAGGCGATGCATGATCGATAAAATATAGAACCATCAAAGGAAGGTGTTCTTTAGTGGGAGGATGCATAGTCGGTAAGTGACACACTAGTGTTTCTTGTGATAACTAGGCCCATGGAACGTATGAGGTGGTTGGGTGTGAAGTTAAAGGGAGAGTCACTAGGATGATTAGGCCACACACGGTGAGGTGATTGAGATTGTCTTAGGTACCAAGGTATACTAGTCAAGGGAATCTCGATACATTATTTTATGTAATGGATACTCAGTGGTAGGATGAAGTAGATATGTTGGTCTATCCTTGCATGAGATAATAATGCAGTGGTGGGAAACACAATGAGGTAGCCTTTTGGAATGGCAAGAAGTGATAATAGTTTCTTCTACTAGGTTTACTCAGAGCAACGTACCAACACAAACATGTGAATTTCATGGGAAGTGTCCTACCGCTCACCACGTCCATGAGTGTGAGAGATCATGGGCACAAAGTAAGGATCACTTACCACCATCACTTTGGTTACACAAGTTCTACTCCACATTTTGTGGATGCACGCGTGCTTTATATGTACATGCTGAGTTAAAAAGGGAAACCAAAAATTGGTAAGAGATGACTGTAGGTATGATCCAAAATTTTGATTATTTTTCTACTAATCCTTAAGGCCATGAAGCATTTTAGATAATGAATTCCATCACTTTGGGGGATATCACAAAGGCAGAAGAGCTCTTTCTAGAGCTTTTTGGAGAATATGATCTTGAGGTGCACCTTGATCTTGATGAGATAGAAGAAGTACATTTGGGTCACACTTGGAAATAAAAATAAAGGGTAAATTGTTCTATATGATTGATGATGAGGAAGTTTACAATTTGGATGTTATCCGTACTAAAGTTGCACACAAAGTAATGGATCTTGTAGATGAGAAGGCACACACATACCACGTTCCTATGAAGATGTAGAAGGTTAACGTTGGTACTAAGGATGAGACTAAGGAGGCCATTATTGGGGATTATTGGTTAGAGAAAGAAGTAGAAAATATTATTGATCTCTTGCATGACTTCCAAGACTTATTCCCATGGGGCTATCATGAGTTAAAAGGTGTGCACCCTTCTTTAGGTGAGATGAAGATCAAGCTAAAATTGTTGGTGTGTGTGTTATTTTCCACATCATCAGGTGAGTCATCTCACTTAGGTGTGATCGTAGCTCCACGTGTCATTTAGGGGTCATTATGAGATTCCCTTACGCGTCAGTGCGTCAGTGCATTAGTGTGTCAATGTGTCATATGCATCATTGGGAGTTACACTTCTATTCTGGGAATGTAACTCCCCCTCTCTACTTGTGTTTTCATGATTGCAGCACTGGGGATTACTCAGCACCTCCTATATGTACACCCCAATTGATATATGAGATAGAGGAGAGTTTTATGGATTAACCAGGTTCTACCCATGTTTCAAATCTTTACATGCACATCCGGTTGATGCTCTCTCCTCCCAAGATCTCTTCATGTTATCGTTCACACATCCATTGATGTGCACGTCATCCCTCGTGATCCTCACTTACAGGTTTTAAACCCTATTTCATGGTATCAGATCGGATCTTGTGGATCTGTGCGTGTTTTCTGGCTTCTGGCGTGATATTCAGATTTCAGCATGTGTCGCAATGGATATTCCAGTTGTGTGCTTCTTGCATCGATTTGGGAATCATACCTCTCCTTGGGTTGTTCATGTGTTTGAGGTGGTTCATTTTTTTGGTGTTTTTTGGGTTTGGTGTCTTTGACCACTCAGTTCTCCAGGTTTTCATGAGATTTTGGAGGTGTATTACATTTCAAGGTGCAAACTTGAGTTGTGTGTGCTGGTGTTTTGAGTCGTTGCCCTTCAGGGCCAGCTCGGCCCCAGCGTGTTGACTAACTCACGTTGCACCCCTTCTTGGCTTGGTCTACGTTCTTTGCATTGCCTTGGGTTCAACATTTGCTTTGGATTCTTTGCACCATTTCACCTTGAACTTGGACTACTCGTGCTCCTTGTCCTTCACTGTGAGACTTCCACTTGGCCTTATCCACGTACTGCACTCCTTTATGCATCGTATGTTCAAACTTCTGGCTATGGATCAGCATTGAACGGTTTTTTATTGGAGCAGCATTGAACGTATTATGTATTGTTTGTGAAGTGATTGATCCCTGCTTCAGTCATTCCTGTCTTCTCCAGCAGGTTATTCAAACTCTTCACCCTCCCACACGTTTCATCCTCTATAGCTTCAGCACCTCCTAGGTTCATATGCATCTTCTCCACCTGCAGCACCTCCCAGGTTCATACACATGATGGATAGTTGAACAGTTTCTCCACTTGCTCCAATGCTTGCATAGTAACCTCAGCTCAAACATCGGCCTTTACCAGCATGTGGCTCCAGCCCTACCCGCTCGATCAACCACACTCGGCATTGGGCGTTTCAACCTTGTGCAGACCTACACACTGTAGCAGCTCCTTGGCATATTTTTCCTTCCTCTGGCACCTGCAGCATCTCCAACACATCACCAACATGTGGGAGGGTGTAACGGTTGAGGCAGGTCTGTTACTTCTTGCTAGCATTGGTTACAAGCACATGGGCCACCTCTCCTCCTCCTTTGATAGCCAACTCCATCAACATGAGCCCCAACACACTCCTTATCACATTCTTTTTTAATGTTTTAGGGTGATTAAAAAAACAAAACATTTCATTCATGACATGTAATAAGTTTTAGACTGCTGTTTTTGGCTTGTATTAAATCCCCTCCTATGCTTGTCGAAGACGGAGGGTGAGGTCCGAGGTTGGCAGGAGGCTAATCCCCCCTCATATTCAAAACAAACTCCTACTAAAATTCCATGCCATTTCCAATGGGTACCCACACAATACCCTTTGCACCCATTTAGTGCACTTTTTTAATGCGTTTGCAGCGTCTAGTGACATTTTCCATTAGTTGCAAGAATTGTTTTAATGCTATAACTTTTGACTCACTGCTCTTTTTTGAGCGCTTCTTTAGTCAAAGTTACATTATTTCTCACACACTACATGATGACATTGTCAATTTTGTAAATGTACTACTTTATAATGTGCCACATTCTGGGGGGGTTGACTGTACTCTTGGGCTTTCACACGCAAACAAATTATCGACCGAGTCCGATGTTTTGCTTTTTTGCATCTTGAATTTTTCATCATGGAGAGTGATCTTTCTAGACTTGAGTATTATAGGATAGCCTTACAGCCTCCACCACTTCTCATCGAGAGAGGTAACTATTCAGCTTGGCATGCTTCCATGGAACGTTACTTTGCCTATGAGGGTCTTTCACCTTTCTTGCTTGGGCTAGTTCCTGCACCCACTGATCATCGTCATTTGGAGGACTTCCTTGACACTTGTGACCATGTCTTTGGTCACATGATGATGCATGTCTCTCGATCTCTCTAGTTTCATGTGGTAGATCACCGTGTCTGGAGCATTCTTCAGTCCCTCTATGGATACTCTTCACATACTGCCACCACTATTGCTGCTGTTGATTCAATTGTCTCCTATTCTTCATGTGATGACAGTACCACTAATACAGACTCGCTTGGTTCTACTTCTGATGATGAGGATTGTGCACCTAGTTCTGATGTCGAGAGCACTACAAAGGACTCTTCTCCTCTTTCTCTCACTATTCCAAAGAGTGTTGACACATCCCACATCTCATCAAATATCGAGCAGTCTCCTACTCAGCCTCATATAGTCATTACACTAGCCTCCTTTCCACTTCCAGTGTTCGAGGCCCCTTTCACTCCTCTACCTTCATTGGATGACTCATACCTATCTGACATCGCTCTTCTATTTATTGAGCCCCCTCATTGGGATGAGTATCTACCTGACCTTAGTTGTCTTTTCGCAGAGTCTACTTGTGATGCACTATAGGTCCCTCATCCATCTACAGGTGTTTCAGAGGAGTTCATCATCTTTGTTGTTGGGAGTGCCCCTTCCGAGAATCATGTCACTTCCACATTTCCAAAGACCTTCATTGATCCACCCTCAACTATGGATCCCTTTTCTGTTGTGGAGGATGTTCTGTTCCCTTCACATCACTTTGCCATCCTTTCTGCAGGTGTTCCTCTTTTTCACTCTGATAGTTCTACGCATGTGGCATTACCTTTGGTTCTTTGGAACTCACTCGCTAGACCTATGTCACACTTTCGTGCACCAGACTCAGAGTTCTTCGTGTTCCTACCTTCATTTTCCTTTATGGAGTGGGCAGACTTCCAGCACGTCATTTCTGTCCTTCCTAAGGGCAGGCACAAAGTTCATTGTGGGTGGCTCTTCTTCAGTCTAGAGGTAGAGGATCTCGTCATTGACATTCTTCTGGGAGACTTCTTCGAGCTGTAGAGTTTAGATCCATCCATGGCATCTTCTGCATTCCTCTCATCTCCCTCTTCTTCTTTCTTCTTCTTCCTTCCGAGAGATTGCATCTTTGTACATGGGTACCTTTTTAGGCTCGTCTAGAGCTGTGACCCATATTTGGCATCTTTTTTAGATTAGAGAGTGTGTTGTTCTCTTATGGTGGATGTTTTTCCCACAGGGTTTTCCTTCACTGCTTGGGACTTCTTTCTTGTACATGGGTACCTCATCAAGCTTTGTGTCGGGACCCATTTCTTATTTTTGACTTTCCGCCTCATCCTAAGTTACGATGAAGGGGGGTGTTGGTGTGTGTTATTTTCCACATCATCAAGTGAGTCATCTCGCTTAGGTGAGATCATAGGTCCACGTGTCATTTAGGGGTCATTATGAGATTCCCTTACGTTTCATTACATCAGCGCATCAATGCATCAGTGTGTCAGTGCGTCATATGTGTCATTAGGAGTTACACTTCTATTCTAGGAATGTAAATCCCCTTCTCTACTTGAGTTGTCATGATTGCAGCACTGGGGGTTACTCAACACCTCCTATATGTACACCCCATTTGATCTATGAGATAGAGGAGAGTTTTATGGCTTAACCAGGTTCTGCCCGTGTTTCAAATCTTTGCATACACATTCGGTTGATGCTCACTCCTCCCGAGATCTCTTTATGTTGTCGTTCACATGTCCGTTGATGTGCACGTTATCCCTCGTGATCCTTGCTTGTGGGTTTTAAACCCTCTTTCGAAAAGAAGGCATGTGCCTAATTAGGAAGAGGCCTTATAGTATGAATCCTAACCTATGCGTGAAAGTGAAGGAGGAGATTGATAAGATGCTCGAGTCTAAAACTATTATTCCTATTGAAGATTCTAAGTGGGTCAGCCCTATGGTCATAAGCATTAAGAAGGATGGTAAGATAAGGATATGTGTGGACTACAGAGAGTTGAATGCTTCTTATGTTATAGATTCCCTTTCCACCCCTTTCATAGAAGAAATCCTTGAAGGAGTTGCTAGACATGAGATATATTCTTTCACGGATGGTTTTTTAGGTTATCACCAGTTACGCATCGCGAAGGAAGATCAGGAGAAGAAAAATTTCATCACCGAATGGGGAAGTTTTTCCTACAAAGTTATGCCCTTTGGACTTAAAAATGTGCCAGTAGTGTTCTCGTGCATTATTATGCACACCTTTCAAGAATTTATTCATAAATTCTTACAAGTATACCTGGATGATTGGAAGGTGTATGGCTTAGTCAAGGATCATTGTGCTAATATGAGGCTTATGTTTGATAGATATAGGCAGTTCAACATCTCTCTCAACATTAAAAAGTGCATCCTTGCTACACCCTTTGGAACCTTTGTGGGGCATATCATTTTCAAGGAAGCATTTTTGGTAGACCCAGCCAAGATAGTTGTAATCATGGGCTTGGAAGAACCTACCAATCAGAGTGAGGTGTGTGGATTTCTTGGATACACAAGATACTATAGGAAATTTATAAAATTCTATACAAATATTGTCGTGCCCTTGGAAGAATTGTTGAAATCTAAAGGGAAATTTTATTGAGGTGATGCGTAACAATAGTCATTTGGGACATTGAAGGAGAGGTTAAATACTAAACCTATTATACTCTTTCCTGCATGGGATAATCCTTTTCATGTTCACATCAATGCCTATGGCATGCAAATTGGTGCAATATTGGCACAACCAGGAGAAGAATTGTGGATCATCCCATTTTATTTGCAAGAAAGAAGTTGACACCCACAGAGCAGAATCACACAACCACTAAGCATGAGGATTTTTTTATGATCTACGAGTTGTATAAGTTGAGACAGTACTTTTTGGTTACCCCATTTATTTTCTATATAGATCATATGGTGCTCAATTACTTGGTCAACAAGCTTATTTTTCAAGGGCACATTTGTAGGTGGATACTTCTATTTCAAGAGTTTGATTTCACTGTTGTTGTGAAACCAGGAAAAATAATGTATGTCCTGATCATTTATCAAGGATCAATTCTAGTGAGGATGTGCATAGTATTGAGAACATGATTCTCGATGCACATTTATTTATATTAAACTATGTTCCCATAGAATTGGAGGATAGTGTAATGTTTTTGTGCACTTTCATGGCACCAAAAGGAATGAATATGTTGAAGAAGAAGAAACTTGTAATACATGCAACACCTTATCAGTTAATTGGTGGATATTTCTACAAGCTAGGTCGTGATGAAGTTTTGCGTCGTTTTGTTCTATAGCATAAGTGCAACACTATTATTGAGGAGGCTCATAATGGAATGACAAGAGGGAATTATGTAGGTTATTCTCCCACACACAAGATTCTTATGGCACAAAATAGGTGGGACACTTTGTACAAGGATACCAAGGAGTATGTGAAGGCATGTGATCATTGTCAACACCTTGGAAAACTTGGACACAAAGATGAAATGTCGGTGTGACCTATTGCAAGCACAGAGCCTTTTGAAAAGTTGGATATTGAATTTGTAGGAAATATTTCACCACCCACGTGTAGGATTGACACACACTACAATATTAATTTTAGAGACTATATTACAAGGTGGGTAGTGGTGGCACCTATAAAGGATTGTATAGAAACCACAACAACAAGGTTCTTATGGGAGAATATAATTAACAGATATGGTTGTCTATTAAGCTTGACAAGGGATAAAGGAACTCATTTCTTAAATGAAACAATCAAAATTATATTGGTAGAATTTATGGTGGCACACCATAAAACTACTCCTTATCACCCTCAAGCCAATCACATGGTAAAATATTTCAACAAGATTTTGGGACAAACCTTCAAAAAAATCTGTGATGTTGGAAGAAAAGATTGGGATGATAAAGTTTCAATTGTACTTTGGGCATACGACACCACCTATAAAAGGTTTATTAAGGCTACACATTTTCAATTTTTTTTGGCATGGAGGTTATGCTACCATTTGAATTTATGTTACCCTCCCTGGGTATTGCGTGTGTAGGAGGAATTGATGATGAACAGGATGCGTTGAAGCCATAATAATGATAAGGAAAGATAGAAGTCATGGCATGATAGACACATTAAGAATAAGGCATTTGAGGTTGGAAATATTTTCCTTCTTTATGACTCCAAGTTTGCACGCCACCCAGAGAAATTGAAATTGCATTGGTTAGGATCTTTTGTAGCAACCAAGATACTTGAATCAAGCGCATGTTAGTTATAGGCACTAGATGGAATTATGTTTCTCGATTACTTCAATGGGAGTAGGTGAAAGCCCTACTATAAATAAATCTTTTGAGTGTTTGTAATAAGGTAGTATTGCAATTTAGATTAGATTTCCATGTCATGTGTTTCCTTTCATCATTGTTATGTTTTTTTACTTTTATTTTCCTTATTTTTTAGTAATAAGCACACTTTTATGCAAGAAGTTGATTACTATCTATTGATTTCATGTGCATAGGACCACACATACTTTTAGTACAGGGTGGATCAAGTACAATAAATCCATTGGTGTCGTGATTTATATACATGTTGGCACAGTTGAGGGTACTCTGTGAAATATCGATGCAAAAGAAGAAGGTGCCATATGTACTAAGAATGAAGGTTTTCTTAAATAAATTTCTCAGACTGGGGATCACGCGAGGATAAGGATTGCACATTGTAATGTGAGGTAGGTAGTGACATGATGAACTACTTGGTGTATGATACTGAGGATTATGTACTTTAGCGTAGGAAGGGGTGTGTATGGAATTTTGTGGCTTGGGAAGTAGTAAGGCATGCCAAAAGGTTATGAATACAACGTGTGAAAGGAGGTTAAGTGATAAAATAAAAAGTCAAAAAGTTACTTTGTTATAAAATAACCTAAAATTATAAAAGCGAGAGAAAGCGTGTTGAAACCAGAAAAAGTAAGTCGGTAGAGTATGGAAAAGCTATAAAAGGGGGTAAATCAAGTTATTTTTTACCTTCCATTCGAGATAATTTGAGAAATTAAGCTACTAATAGACTTGGTGTAACTGATTAAGAGAAGGGAAAAGAAAACCATATCAGTGTGTTGTGAATTTGTGTACAATTCTTGGTGAAGAGATAAGTTTGATCCAATGGTGGAATGCAACATTAGGGCATGTGCATGAGGGTTTTTGGGAATGATTTAAATAGCTAGGGTTTGCATCGCTCGGATAGTGAAGGAAGACAATGTTGTGAAGAAAATTACCCAGGGAAATTTTTTTAAGGATTTAATGGCACCAAAGACTGGAAGAAGGCATCACACGAAGAGGGTTGAAGTTGAAGTTTAGGAACCCTTGGAAGACATATATTCATAAATGCAGTACCCACCTAGAGATTTTAGGGTTCAAACTTGGAAATCACAACTCACCAAGTGAAAGATCAGTGAGTACAACCATAGGGCTCTAAGGCACAAAGGAATGTTGAAGGCAGATATGTTACAAGATATTCCTGAGAAAAACAAAGAAGGGAAAGTGTTGGTTAATGATTTAGTGTGAAGGAATTTGGAGAAGGTAGGGGTTCTCAAGTTGTTCAAGCTACCCTTTTTCGTAAATCTCGCACATTTATTCCAGTGGCTCATGTATAGTGTGGATGATGACTTTTTCTATTTATCTGGCCATAGAATGAGACTTACAGTGCAACTCATTGAACAAGTCATAGGTTTGAGAAGTAAAGGGGAGGATATGGAGCTAGACCTTTGTGCTGACACTAAAATTGATGAATTGGTCATTCAATTACAATATGAAAAAGGAGGTACAAACATGACCATTGATAAGTTCACAGATCCTGCAGCTAGGGTTGCATCCAGGATGGTAAGTTGCAATTTGGGTACCTCAGAGAGGTGGATAGATGTTAACAAGAAATTTTTGTATATTGCGCATAAGATGGCTAACATGACCCATTACAAAATTGTGCAGTAAATTGCGAATGGAATCCTTGAGGAGGCTAAGGCACAGAACAAAGCAATAGCTAAGATAACTTGGGGCTTGATCCTCCTACTCATTGTTTTCTGGGAGATAGGAGTACTAGATGGTCTAGACAATGATGTGTGGGTTTACCCACCAGTAAACAAGTCACCTGCAATGCAGTTCTTGGGTTATACTTTTAATGGAACAATTAAAAATATATACAAGGCAAGGATTGAAAAATGATACAATAGATTATGCAAAGCCTTTGAGAATGAGTGGCGCATTCCACACAAGTTACTGACAAGGTTTGAGAAAAGACAAAGTTTGTAGTGATGTAACACTACATTCTTGCGGACTTTAGAATGTAAGATGGAGAAATGGGCCCTTGGTGCAAGCTGTTGTTTGCATTCACTACACAATATTTCAAGTGTGTTGTGAATAGAATAAAATAATTGCAAAAGTTGATCTTTGATGCTGATAAGGTTGAATCTGATGCTCATATCTTTTGGGTGACCTATAAGTATGACTCTAGGCCTGCACACACACACACACACACACACACACACACACACACACACACACACACACACACACACACACACACATATATATATCTGTGTGTGTGTGTTAGATTTAGATACCTTAGAATTATACCCTCAGATGAATGTCACAATAAGGGGGATGATATGAAGATTCTTTATAGTTCTAAGGCCAAAGACTTAGGGAGGATTAGAAATTGCGATAACTGATACTCACCTTCCATGGCCTAACAGGACTATTGTACCATTATTGAAGATAGTGTATGAAGCTACTCCTGAGGAAGAAGAAGAAGAGGAAGGTGGGATTGACCACTCATGAAGAAATAAAATGTGTTATATAAGAAGGAAGATTGGTGATGGAACAATGAATTCTCAACCACCCAAGGATAACACAGAGAAAGAGAAGGTCAAGCACGAAGGAGCTAAAGTTAGCTCTAGCGAAGAATCCAACCAGGAGGAGAAAGGATAAACGTTACGAGAGGAGCTTGACCATGAGTGGGAGGAACAATTGAAGTTGAATAATGTAGAGGATACGAAACATTCTAGTGCCACCAAAGGAAAAAATATCCATATCCCAACCATAGATAAAATACCTGTGCTATAGGATGTACACAAGGAAAAGGATACTGATGATACTTATGTCATCATGGAAGATAAGGGCACAGGAACTGGGACTAGCGTAGTTGCCTCTACTATGAAGAAACCAAGAATAAAGGCAAAGGAAATAAGAAAGTGATGGACACTAAGGTCGCCACATATGGTTTTTGTAGATGACCCTAAAAAGGTCCTAAGGGTGCGATTCTAGAGCATGACTCCCACAGAGAAAATTTATGGTTGGTATCTTATGGACAAGTATGGTGGGGTCTCATGCATAAGAAAGATGATATCTTAGAGCTTGTATAACCACATAGAGGAACCTGAGCTAGAGTTCAGCAATAACTCCCTTAGTGTGATAGAATTGAAGAGTGAGCTAGGAAATAGGTAGAAAACAGTGGACCCAATATACTTGACAGATGATTAGGCACGCAATGACTTTAATAAGATGAACATGGATGTCATGTGTAGAAATTTGGATTGAGGGGCTACAATGAGGGTTATTGTGGAAGATAAGAATAAGAAGTAAAAATAAATTGATATCCTAAAGAAAGATATTCAAGGGGAGAAAAAGAGGACCAAGGAGGCCTATGAAAGTGCAGGTGCACTGGTAAATCAGATTTTAGGTCAATGCCTAACCTTGGTGAGCCAAGCCAAAAGAGACTATAATGATGAGATGGAGTACATGGAATACCTATTTGGCATGTTCCTGGTGAACATTAAGAGTGGCACATGGATAACTGCTAAATAAATAGATAAGGAGAAGAAAAAAAAGTAGTTGTAGTAAAGTCGACTTAGCTTTCAATTAGTTCTAGAAGTGTAACCCGATTCTTAGCCTGCACATCAGTAATGAAGAAGAAGTGATGAGGGATATACAATAAAATATGCCTACTAATAAAATAGAGCACACTAGGGTTATAGTTGAGATAACAACACAAAAGGATTTGACTAAGGAAAAAATAGATAAATTGGATATGAAGATTGGCCAATTTTAGAATATGGTGCTTGAGCACATGGACACAATTGAAGGAGTAGTTGAAAATTTGGTTATGGTGATCCAAGATCTCAAGAGTAGAGATGAAGGTTTGGCACTCGACCAAGTACCAGGAATTGTAGAGGCGTCACCCGGGAAGGCATTGATAGAACTTGAAGAATGGAAGAATGCAGAGAGTGAAATAAATTTTGAGTTCCCTGAACTATTTCAACACCCTGAGGCTTGAGTTAATTTTTAAAGGTGCGATGATTATTTTTGGGCATTGCATTCTTCCCTTTTTGGTGATTACTTATGTTTTTTGGTGACCAATATATTTCAAAGGATGAAAATTCAATCTAGTGTGGGGTAATTTTGGATGACTTTTATGACTAAGTACATGCCGCGCGTGAGGTTCTATGGTGCGCATGAAGCAGGTGCAAAGGAACGTGCACAAGGTAGAATGGATAGTGTTAAAAGGATCATACCTAAGTAATAAAACTATGGGGATTAGCCAATTTTTTGGACCACAAGCTAAAAATAGAAAAATACGAGTTAGAGTGTCGATCAAGCAAATGATTTAGATCCAGAGAAAAGTGAGGAGACTTGAAAGACAAAGAATGTCTATTTTGGGATAAATCACATGCAAAGAAAATATGAAATGTTATGCAAGGATCAATCTAATAATAATATAAAATTAGAGTTTATTTATAGGGTTAATCTATTATTAGGATTGATAGAAAAATATGCACGCTTATGACTTTTTTTAGATGTACGCATGGCTATTTTGAGCATGTAGTCTATTTTAAGAATGCATAGGTAGTGAAGGGAAAGTCCCCACACCTATACATATTTTTTTAATTTTATTATTTTGGGTACCACGTAGATGAGGAATTATTGCTGTTATGTTGCTCTAGTGTACTTGCGCACATGACTCTGTATTCACTAGTATTGATTGTTATGGGATCAACTTATTTTATGTAACAATTTTTTATGATGGAATATGGAGGAGGGATTTAGGTAATTTATATGTCTAAATATGGTGATTACATGGTGCAAATGATATTATTTTTTATTTGATTTGCGTGTTTCCAATTTAAGGTATGTAATCAGTTAGTATGATTGAATGAACACTTGGTTATATATTATCATATAGCTACATGTTAACATCTTGATAAGCAACGCAAAGGAGGGACCCAATAAATTTGCATGATTTGTGTGAGTGTTCAAATCTATCTGAATAATGTGCCAATGTGTATAAAAATTAAGTGGAAATAACATACTACAAAGCTTCCATAGGTATTATTTTCAACAATATGTTGAATTAGGCCACAATGTCTCTCATGAGTTCATTTGATTCTTTCTTAATTTACACCAATTGAACAAGAAGATATTGAGATTTTTTAGATGATTTAAATCTTGCTTCGAATATGGTTCTGATATCATTTCAATTTGTGATGGATTGAGAGGCTAAGAGGTATAACCATTCAATTATTTCCTCTTGAAGTGAATTGACGAACAACCTTACTAAAACATCTTCATGTTCATCTCTAAGAACTCCACATGCAGTGATGAAAGTTTTAATATGTTCTTCAGAAATTTGGGCTCCATCACCTTTGAATTTGGGAAAATTCTTGTGGGATCCCTTCAGGAATTCATGGAAAGGTGGTGTAAGAGAAAGTGGACCAATATTCCTTCCCATAGATCATGTGGTTGAGGTTATTCCATTTATTATTTAAATTTTTCTTATGTTTCTTCTTCTGGGGGAAGAATAGCTAGTGGTGGTGCAACTAGAGATTCAAAAGGAATCTCAATTGGATTTCCTATTGTATCACTCGATGTACCAAATGGAGATGATGTTTGAGAGAAGTAATATGGATTGTCTCGGATATGATATTATTGTCTTTGAAGAGCATCGAACTTTGGATCAACAATACCTCTCAATCTATCTAATCCAGTGTATCTCTTTTTAGCCAACTTGTGAGAAAACCTACAAAAATAAATTAAAAGAACATAACTAAAAAACAACAGTGGCTTTCAAGCATCAAGTTTCATGTTTTTTTTTTTAAATATTATTTTTATTATTATGGATTTTTGGTGCATCTTATTTTTAATATTTTTTGGATCATTATAGGGTGCAAGAATAAAAAATCTACCCCATGGTGGGTGCCAAAAACTCTTGGAAAAATAATTTTTCACAATGGAAAATTAGGGGTTTTCACCAATGCTTATGGACTAACTCCCTCTACTTATGAATGGGATAAATCAATTTATTAAAAAAATAAATATATACAATAATCTAACCATCATGGGTGGCCTTTTGACTAGGGATCACACTACAATACTTAAATAAACCTATGTGAAAAAAGGATGTGGAGGAAAGGTGCGTGTATGGAGAGAGGGGAGAAAGTGAGAAGGGGGTTTACTTAATAAATATCAAGCTGATTTTATTGACATGAAACTAAAATATTTCCAAGTTAACAATGAGAAGACACAATGTCAAGGAAATAGGAACAAAACACAAGTAAATCGAAGTTTATTTTCATAATATTACACAAGTAACCATGCTCATGGAGTAAATTTGAGATGTAGATGAAAAGATAAGAAAAGGATATAGAAGAATTGTAGTTTCTTTCTTGTAGTAAAACAAGGAGAGCTATCAACCAAGAAAACCCAACCCTTTGGAATGGAAAATCCATTCTAATTTATAGCTTTACAATCCATCTCTTCATCTACCCCTCATAAGACGTTCATATTCCCACCACTTGTGACCTTTCACATTCCTGTAAGAAATAAAAATAAGCCCCTTTATTATTAATGAAAAGGGGACTTTTATAGTGAAAAATTACAATGGGCACTTAAGATAATAAGATGAAAGATCCATAAACCACAATTTACAATAGATAATTAGAGAGACAGAACAAAGAGAGAAGAGATGCGGAATGAAGAAGGATGAATAATATCTGAGTTAATTTATATAGATGCACTCCAATGAACTCTTGACCTTTGACCACTTCCTAAACTTGATGAATCCCCCTAGTGCTCTCAGTCTTTCACAAAATTCCTCTTTGGGAACTCCTATGAATGATCAACTTCCATAGCCCGATCAGGTACCATAAGAGAAAGATTGAGAAGCCCATAATTAGTAGACCACTAAAACCAAGATAAAATGCTTATTTCACTTGAACCAACCTTCCAATCTCTAAAACACTACCAGTTATATCTGATCTTTCTTGCATTTGATGCACCTGGTGTTCACAATGAGACAATTTACTCACACAGGGTGATGTTGGCTATCTTGTCACCAAATGATCATAGTGACTGGTGAGACATAATGAAGTATAAGACTAAATCCTCTTATCTGATATGGGTGAAGGAGAGATATTGAATGAATAATGCTTCCAATTTTTTATCAATCCATCTGATGAGATGGGAATCACTCTGAAGAACAGTTTTAGGGAAGCAAGAGGCCTTCCCTTCCATTTGAGCCAAAATTCAACTATCGATCCTTTTCAAGACTAAAATTTTCCATTTCCAATCCTGTGATGTAATATCTTGAGAGGTGATCACCGTATTGTTACAGGTGTGGATTTGGAAGCATTGAGAAAGACCATTTGGAAAGAGGATTGCTAGAATTATATTGTCATTCATCAGAGATTTTTTTGAAATTGTTTTAAACCTATCCAAGTGGTCTTTATTTAACATACGAGGCTTATCATCCGTATTTCTTAAACCATATCCCAAAACTTAGTATTTTTAGTAAGCTTTATTTTGAGAACTCTATTTTAGTTATCAATTGCTTAATTTGGCACTTTTGAATTTCCCTGATGTTCAAAGGGAAATGACAACTCTAAAAATGAACTATTTGTAACACTTACTATTTATAGGTAGTGATGTTTATGAAGGCTTGCTATTTTTAGAATTGGGTATTCCTAGTGTTGGAATGGAATGAAAGTGGTCTAAAGTTTTTTTTATTTTAGAAGGAAACTTTGCTCCATTTTTGGAGGATTTTAATTTCCAGGTTTTTGTAGATCTGAGAAAACATTTTTTGGGCTGAATATCTCAAATGGGTGTAGAAAATGATACGTTTAATCAATTAATGCATGCAAATAATCTTCTTAAATGGGTTTTTGGAAGGAAGCTACACACAAAATCTCATGGAAAATGAACATGGGGTTTGAGAGATATGAGCAAAAAGGGTTTTAGCATAGAGGATGTTTGAAGAATTTTTGGCAGCATAGAAAAACTAAAACAATAATTGGGGGAGAGAAAAGAACAATGAAATGTAAAAAATGGCTAAGTATGAAGTTATACTTCTTTAAAATTCATTTTCCCTCTCACTAGCTCCACTTAACTCACCTTAAACCCAAACTAGATAACCCATGTCTAGTGGAGGTTAGAGATGCGGTTATAGCCTAAAAAATAGGGGGGAAAGGGACAAGGAGACATTAAAATCTATAAAATGCACCATGGGTGAGGCTCTCATGAGAAAGGGGCTAGATTTTGTAAAGATGGTGAGTCGTTAACACTTGCCTAACAACTAAGTTGTCACTTTCAAGTGACGAAAAGTTACATCCACGGGGGGAGTGCACTTTTGTGTCCCCCAAGTACCCTTAGTTATTGGGACAAATGGAAAAATGGAAATAAAGCCTCCAAAAGGTTGTTGTGGGTCTAGATGTCATGAATAAGTGGCCAAACATCAAGTTAGGTAAGTTTATAACACCCTCTAACCACTTACATTGTCACTTTAAGTGACGCAACAAGATCCTACATAAGCGGAGAATATTTTTGTGTACCTCATGTCCCCTTACTCTAAGGGAAAAAGGGAGAAGTGACATCTAGATCCAAAACTATGCTCAAAGAGGATTGGTTGTACTAATGTCATCAACTCAACATGAAAATAGACAAAGGAGTGGATTTTTACGTCCAGGAGAAAAATGTGGAGCTCATACGGCCAAAATTATATGATTTTGACTCTAAAGAACCCATTAAGTCCAAAACTACCAATTTCAAGACTTGATTTAGCTTGAAATTTTCCTTTTTAGTCCACTTTCAAATTTTTCCTACATGTGTGCACTAGTAAGTGGAGTTACTACTGGAGTCCATAATGAGTATGAATAAATTCAACACATATACCATAAGGAGGGTTGAATGTAATTCAATTTTAAATATTATTAGGCTCCTAACTCTTCCAAATTTTTACGAAACCTTTTGAGAAATTTCCACCTTATAGAAAGACTCTTATGGTGCACTGATAGACAGGTTTCCACATTCTTATAAAACCAAAATTCTATATTGATTATTACACCATAAAATATACTCTGCTAGATTTATAATACCTTTTCTCTGGCTTCCCAATACCTCCTGAGGCTTTTGAAACCTTTCAAATAAGTTGACTAGATCCTTTGAAACATGTTTTTCCCAGTGCATTGCCCAAAAAGACCTAGTTTCACTTGAAAGTTGCCTGACCTCTCATGGAGCCATAAAAATTCTTTAAAAACATTGGGTCAAATTATTACTCTCTTACAAAACCTCCATATTGGTTTTTCCCTTTCATTTAGCTTCTGTGGGATGTCCTCCTATGACAAGAAGAACAAAAATAACCCCTTTGAATCCTTCTAGAGCATTTTTCTTTCTTAGATCTCAGTACCCTAATGCATCAAGATAGGTAAAGTTATCTACACATGAAACATGCTTGAAAATAATTTTAACACGTTCCTCTTAGCCAAAATGAGGATGAAATAGTTGAAATGCTATCCAAATGAAAGGATTAAATTGAATAGGAAAGGGCATTTCAAGTGTGGGTTTGGTTGTCATGACCAAAATTTTAAATTTTACATGCTAGACATTTAGCATGAAAACACCTCCACAACACCCAATGATGTACTCTTGTTCTTGTTTCATACTTGACTATGGAGGGAATTCTTCACATGGACCTGACTTTGCACGCACCCACCTGGGGGCATCTTTATTCCTCCCTTCTATCCAATTGTATTTTATATATTTACAATCAAAAACATAAAAAAATTATCTTAGATCTTGATTAGATGCATTCTTCATTGTTTGTATTACTCTATGTTGCTCTTTTGTTTATCATATTAGTATGGATCATAGTATGCGCTATCATTTCTTTCATACACACATGTGTGTTCACATGTTATCTTGAGGTGAATGCAGGCCACTTACAGGTTGTTCCATGATGTATGATGCTTGGTTCTATCCATTACCCATCCCACCGAGGCTCCTGGGGCATCTAATTTTTCTCACTTACTATCAGGTTCTATCATTAAAATATTACACATTTTTCATTCCTATATTCATATATTACATTGTCACATACTATGTATCTTTCCTAAGATGCTAATGGGTTCTTTATGTGTATCATTTACCTTGTATGACTCATTCCAATCATGGTTATCTGATTTACTTGTACTTTATTTTTCATTGTTTGCGGGTTATCCCCTATGCTTGATTAATACCTTGTTTATACAATCATTGACGGCTTTAATTATCTTGTGACATCCTGAGTGATGTCCCATGTATGCAACTAGTTCCTCCCCATGTCCTTATTTTCTATTTTCCTAAATGTTATTTCATAGTTTTTATTTCTGTGTGCATTGCATGTTTGTCACTAATACTTATATGTTAGAATTTTTCCAATTTTTTCTTGTGATATGGTAACTACCATGTGTAATCCCTATTCCTCCTATAGGATTCCTATATCATATGTGCACATCAGTTTCAACCTTCCTCATTTGGGTTGTGTTCATATTTGTTTATTTCACTCACCCCAAATGAGTGGGGGGAAACATCATGTTAACCTTTTCACCCTTCAAACTATAATAGAAAATAGCTATAGAAACAAAGAAAATAGGAGCAAAATAAAAATCAATTACAAAATAGGGGGAAAAATAGACTTTGCCACAAAACTCAACATGGACAGAAGCAACTAAATCAAATAGGAACACCTATGTGCTATTTTCCCACATAGGGGCTCTTGTCCTAGGGTAAAAATAATTACAAATAAGTTTCAATAGTTACACAGTCACAATTTTCTCTAGTTTCAGCAGTTACAAAATGAGTTTGAGATTTCAATCAGTTACTAACAAGAACTAACTACTGACTCATGAACTAAAAAAGGAAATAAATAAGGGAATAAAACCTAGGGCATATCTAGGATAGTGATATGCTTAGAGAAATATGTCACCTGAGGCAAGTTACAAATCAGGTTTGTGATCATATCTAGTGGAAATTTTCCATAGGGAAGCGTTAACCATTGGAGGAAAATAGACCATTATCCTAATACACTTTCCCTTAGTGATGATAAGATGCCAAAATCTGAATATTAGCATCAGGATGCTAAAATCCCTAGTTTAGTGAAAGGACAACAAAATACTTCGTGTTATTCCAACCATCTCCTAAGCATCGATTCTACAAGTAGGAAAAAATTTATATCCCTTTCTCTTTTAACACTCCAAGTGTAATCTAACTAGTTGGTTTAGATTTTCCAATACACATTTCCATTTTTACATATTTTCCATGTTAAATTTCAATTTTATTTACCTAGAGTATTAACTACACTTGTTTTCTATTGTAGGTCATATCTTATCCCAACAAAGGCAAAACACATAAACAACCATGAAGTAAATATTAATCACACTCCAACAAGGTGAAATTCTAAGGAACTTCATGCACACATCAGTATCACTCCATGCATCCAAATATCACCCCTAGGATCATTATCCTTCCCTTCCCTTATAAATTTAAGGTACACATCTTGAACTATTCCATTCAGCACACTACAACACTACACACTATTAGGTACAATCTTCATTTGACTCTCCAAGGTACAATTTTCTTTTCTTAACCATCATAAAGTGGGGGAAAATATATTCACTAAATCAAGTAATTACTATGTACATCTAGCCTCTACATACTTCATCTATATGCATGATTATTAAGCAATAGAACTATTCATTAACACCACTTTCACTTTTCTTTGACATTGATTTTATCCTTTTCATATTTATTATTTTTTTGTTTCTAATTGAAAACTTATTTTTTTGCATGCCAACTTACATCTTATTCATCTCTAATTTCACTCCTTTTGAGCACTTTGTATAGGACCGCCCATTAGGGACATGTTGGTGAATTATTTTGTCACGGTGAAAATTATTGGTTTCCACCAACGGTCACGGGGCTAAGCCCCTACTTTAATATGGAGAGGATACCATTATTAAATTTAAACTAACTAAAGTTATGGTGTGGATGTTAAGCCAAGGATCGCATAGGAGTACTCCACTAAACATGTGGAAAAGTGCTTGTACAATGTACAAGGGAGGAATTTGTAGTGAAGGGGGCTAAAGTGGAGTTAGAGAAATAAGGAGAGAGGATTAATGTTGTGAGAATGATTATAAAATTCACACACATCAACCATAGTAGGTTCAAATTCCATTAGAAGAACACAAAAATATAAGTAATCATCAATACTAAAAAACTAGAGACACACAATTTTGCATATTCATCAATCAAGGATACATAGTTCCTTCTTGGTTATGCAAGAGCACCATGCTTACAAGGTTAGAAAGTAAAGAGAGGGAGTAAAAGAACATAAGAAAATAAATAGAAGAAATGTAACTTTTATTACTTGATGTAGAAGTGGTAAATCTCAACAACATAAAATCAATCAACAATTTCCAACCCCTTGGAATGGATAAGACATTCCAATTTATACCATTAAAAATTGTCCTTTTATCTCCCCTACATGAATTTTAACCTTTCCTCATCACTTGTGACTTTCCACATTCCTAGGAGGTAAGTCTTGTTCTTATTAATGAAAAAGGACTCTTATAATGTTATATTGAGGGTCACTTAAGTGAATAGGACAAAATAGGGAAAGAGTACATTCTTGGTGAAGAATTAGAATGTGGAGAGAGAAGGAAGTGAGAGAGAGAGAGAGAAGGGTTGACCAATCTGATTATGATGAAGCCTTTATTGATGAAGATCTTGTTTATTTGAAGAAAGGCGATCACAATATCCTTCTTATGTGAGATGCAGGAACATTTTTGAGCATCGAATAAGTATTCAAAAACATTGTCTTTAGATATGCATTGAAATTGGAACATGATTATCTCTTATGATTACAAGGCAGGAGTGAGGATCACTTCCATACTTTTCTAGGCCTTCAAAATTCACCCTAGTGACCACAAATAAACTCCATGATGCTCAAACCCCTTTTATGCTTGTCTTTCACTCATTGAAACGGTGTTAGGAATAATATTGTTTTGGTTGTCGAAATAGTCTGCCTAAATTAAGTTTGACTTGTTCATGGAGGTTTCATAGGAATCCTTATTTTAAGGAGATTCTCTCCCTATAAATTTTTATTGTGCTAGAGATTAATTAAGATAGAACATTTTTATTATTTTTTTGTGCAAAACTTAGACCAAATTATTATTTGGTGTCAGAGCGAGATAATCATCTAATGGATCTGTGATTTGGGGGCTGGAGTGTTTGTCATTGCCCCCAACCGATATCATTTCTCTCTTTTTAATTATGTCTAATGTAGTTTGAAGGACTGCATTTTTATTAGGCTTTTCCTATTAATACAACAAGTGAATTGAATTTTGCGTATTGTCGCTTGTGTATATTTTCCTAATTGAATGTTCAGTTCTAATATTCACACACAAAGGTTTCATGCATACCATTTCATACACCAGTGTCTAAGTTATGTTTCTCGACAGTCATCGGCCAGTATAGAAGCACAAGAATTTGTTCAACAATCACTTAAAGCTTGGACATTTGCAAATATACCCTGACAAATCACGTAGACTACAAGAAAACATATCAACTCATGAAGGGCATTAAAAGTTTGAATCTTTCTCATATAGATCTGGCAACATTTTCAGATGAATCCCTATATGCATTAGCCTCAAGGTGCATTAGTTATGTTACTCCATCATTAGTAAATGAATTCATAAAAAAAATACTCCATTATTGCAAGTTATATCTTTTGCGTACTTGGTTGAACAATTATTTCCATAGATCTAATTTGTATTGGCATGATAATCTAACTACGGGTCAGACAAATCCAAATATCCATCTCTTCCACTCGCTACCTTCCCTCTCTCTCCACATTCAACATTATTTGACATTGACATGCATGAATCTTCTCATGTTGTGTATGTGTCTCCGAACTCTAGTTTGTTGCATTCCACTCAAACTAATAGTTTGTTATCTCTGTGTCTTTTATTCCGTCATTTTTTATTTATCTTATGTTTTATAGTTTGTATTTTTTTAACAATCTTACCCACTATGATGTTCATTGAGTCAAGTGGTCATCTTGTCAATTAATGACTCAAGTTTTTTATTCATATTCTTTAAAATATTTTATTTTTATTGTAAAAAAATCCATTACTGAACTCAATATTGTAAGTTATCTATTTTTTTTCTTTCATGTGTAGTTTAAATTGTCAAATCAAATTTTAAGTATCAATTTTTTTTGTCATTAGTCTATTGTCAAGTTCATGTTATAATTTGTTATCAAAAACCTTTTTAAGGGTTCTATAGATTATTGTGCTATTGTCAAATTTTGTAGTCATTGTTCAAAGTATAGTTGTCTTGTGGAGTTAAAAATTGTAAGAAAGAAAAATTGCCTCACGGACACCTTTTTCGTGTTACCTGACATCCAAAAAATAAATTATTTCACATTGTGGGGGAAGTAATACAAATAAACCCAATGTGGAAACTATTGAACTTCATATTCCAATCAAGTTGAGTTATCAGCAAACTTATTAGAGGATGGAAGCAATAGAGGCAAGAGGACAATCAACATCCTTGAGTTCGTCACTACCTCAGAGGTCGCATACTGATTTAGTGACATTTTTTTCTTTATGTGTGATGAATAAGAATAGATAAGAATCCATCTTCCTATGTGATGTATAGTGTTTTTGTTTTCCTTATGATGATGGTAATGTGGAGATTTGTACCATTCATACTATAGCAAGAAGTGTTCTTGATTAGATTAACTTGATGGTTGATGTGAATTGGTTGATGGGTCCCAATTCATGTATTCACCTAGATAGGTTGATGGGCCCCTATTCATAGATGATGTAGTTCCCACAATCAGTGCTGAGGATCAAGATCATGTACAGGCTATGGAGCGACATACTGATTGGTTGAAGATGGTGTTTTTCCCCATGTTCAAACTAACAGAGGGAATGTTAGGAATAATATATTAGTTAGTGCATACATGTAAGACTAATATTGTTTTGGTTGTTGAAATAGTCTGCCTAAATTAAATTTCATTTGTTAGTGGAGGTTTCATAGGACTTATTATTTTAAGGATATCCTCTCCCTATAAATTTGTACTGTGATAGATATTAATTAAGATAGATCATTTTTATTATTTCATTGTGTAAAACTTAGACCAAATTATTAAATGGATCCTCACTTTGTAGATAAAGGATTTCTCCTTAAATGATATTCTTGTCCTATGTTCATCCATTCAACTGAAATGAGATGATCGCACATGCTTATTCCTTTGTGGTGTGATCACACTACCAGAGGGTGAATGAGTGTTTAGGAACACTACTAAGGGAGTTGCAATAGGTGAAACTAATATGGTTTCTAGTTCTTGAAAACATGGCACTCCAAATTGGGATCATACTCTTACCCTTTTTGGTTTAATAATCCTCACCTTTTTGTTCATATGCCTCTCAAGGGAATATACAACTCTTTGATTCTTCACATATGATGGTCATGAGTATTTCAATGGCTTAATTAGCTCATGTTGACTCATTCCTTAGAGAGATTTGGACACAATGGTAGAGTCAAGATATGATGATCCTTAACTTATCACATGAGGTTCATGTATGCACCCAAAATTACATAGGTGTTACATCAGTGATATGGTAAAGTCTACAGTGATGAAATATTTATTTTATGGAACAATGATGATATCTAGATCCTTTCCCCTTTCCTTTAACATGTTTATCTGACTTGTTTATCCTTTCTTCTAAGTCTTTTATGTTTTTGTTCCTTTACAATGTGATTTTCAATCCTTTTTTGCATTGTTTTGACTTAGGTTACATAAAATTCGTGGAGGTTATGTAACCACTAGTCTGTGCAAACTATTGGTTCCATGCATTATTAGTTGAGAATTTAGACTTCATGTTTTGAAGGTGTGTCTCAAACTTGTGAGTGTTTTTCTTTCCCATTTCTTGACTGTTTCGCTTTCTTTTTAACTTGTTGGATAAATTTTGGAATCCTATTCTTAGTTTACTATTATTTTAAGTTTGACTCCCCCTTTCTTGGATGATTTTTCACTTCTTAATTTCCATCTCTGTTAGACTTCTTCTCTTCCATTTTTATATAAAAACAAAAAAATTACCCATATCATGGGTTGGAGATTTTTTATTTCAATTACACTCTTACTCTGCCAAAATCATGTTGATAAGTACATAGACAACATAGTACATTCCTTTGTTTCTTCCCACTTGTGTTTGTGATTAGTTTTCCTGCAACCAATCTACCCCATCATCTTCTTGATTTCTTCTTACAACCAACATTGCACCCTGGATCATTTGGATTTTCATCTCTAGAAAGGAATCTGAGAGACAATAGAATCGTCACCACATTTGGGAAGTTGTCACATTACTACACTAACCATGTCGAGGATGTATTTCATTTATTTGAAGCTTTTATTTTGAATATTGTCATTAAAATTAAAATAAGCAATACACTTGTTTTTAAGAGGTAGAATTTATAATTTCTTCATTACCAGTTCAAATCTTCCGTTGATATCTTCTTCCTAGCTTATCCCTGTGGATATGTGTGGGAAATAATTTGGAGGAAGGTTATGTTCCTAAATTTCTCCATTTCTTTGTTTTACAACATTTGTACATTTCGATTTCTTCATTCCTATATTTTTATGTGTACGAACAAAATTTTATTTATATCTTCTTCCCTGCTTATCCCTGTGGATCTACAAGGGAATGAAGCTTGAAGAAGTTTTTATATCTACATTGTTCATTTTATTTCTCCATTATTAGTTTATCCATACAATTTATTCATTCTACCGAGGAAGTCTCAGGGGAAAGAGGAAATTGCTTCTGAGAATATTTTTTTCTTTATGTGATTCTGAGGTGAAGTAATTAGAGGAAGTTAGATTTCCAAAATTATAAGTTAGAAAACATCTTTCTTTAAATTAGATTTAATTTCACATCGTACAACAGAGGAATATCCACATCCTGTTATTCCATGTTTGTTTTATTTTAGTGTAAAAGTAGGTTATTTCTTTTAGAATAAATTCTTTTCATGTGTCTGTATATTTTGTTTTATTTAATTTCAAATAATCAGAAAAGAAAAAAATTATAAGTTAAGTAGACTCATTTTTTTTCTTTTAAAAGCTTCATTGAAAATACAAAAATAATTATATATTTTTCTTTACTTCGCTTCGATTAAATATATACAAATCAAACTTTGTTAAGTTAAAATGATAAAATCAATCATATTTTATTTAATTTAAGTTTATTTGTTTTGTTTATTTAAAGGTAGGAACTAAAGAAAATTTAGATTTGGAAAGAACAGAACTTCTATTTCCCTAGTGGCCTAGGCTACCTAAACTTATCTCTCAGCCCCTTTGGATTCTAGCTTGTTGGTTTGTTTCCATTTCTCTTGACTTGGTGCCCACATGACCATCCCAGGTCCACCAAAATAATGTATTAGAATATTTGATCTACTTATAAGACAACCAAACATTAAAAGAAACCAAATATACATTGATTATAGCTTGCACCAATTAGTTTTCAGAGCCAGACCTGTGCCTCCTAAAATCATTGGCCAACTCATTTCCCTTAACGAAAAAATTAGATATTTATAAAGAGTATTGGGATAACCAAGTAAACAAGATTAGACCCCGCAACCATTGATTTTTCCTTTCCACACATCTTCTCTAAAACCTTCATGACCCTCTTTGGAGAGGAATACACATAAGATGAAGGAAAATTCCCATTTGTTCCTCAATCAAGTTGAGTTTTATTTGGTTCCAATGACACTGACCGAGATCTACGTATTTTGATCATCCTTGATCTTAGTATCACCCCCACATAGGTTAGGAAAGCATTCATCACTCTTAATGACCAAATCCCCATTTTTCCAGTTGAGAACCTTCAATTTCCTTGACCTCTTATCATCATTCCCACCTATCCCACCTACACTCTATTTATCCATCACATTACCATATCATCCATCACATTCTAAGTGTCCCGACATGACCTCGGGAGGTTATGTGCGTCTGAAATCATGTATTGATTCTCAAGCATACAAAATTGGTGAACCCAACGTGAAGGACTAGTTCCTTTTCATATCCTCTTTCTTTTCTTTTCTTTCATCCAAATTTCCCCTCTCCCATTATTCTATGGGTGTTTATACAACCCCCAAATATGTCATGGTAGGAGTATGGAATACCTATTTTAGGTCTTGAAGCCTATTATAACTAAGTGAGTATGCAACAGTCACCCTCATTATCTAGGTGGGATGAAAACTACTCACAAACTTTACTATCTCCTTATACAACCCCTCATTAGGGATTGAAAACCAATTCAACAGTAAGGATTGAGGAGATTGATCAACGTAACTATAGTACATGGCCAAAGCTCTTTAATTCCAAAAACATGAAATTTACAAGAGAACATGATTTAAATCCACGGTTCTTGTCTAGACCTCATATTAACATGCAATCTAATTTCTTTTCTTCCTAATTTCCACAAAACAATGAGATCCTAACGCGTCTCACGCAAATCAATGATTGTATTAGTGCTCTAGAGGGATCCCTGGATAGGATAGATAGACATCCTTCTACAGAACAATGCTACCTCACCCCTACCTAAATGGAAAACACGTCTCAAAAGGGGGGTCCTACAAATGACCAATTCATAACAGGGTATCACATACCCTTGCAATCAAATAATGTTCAACATACACCTAAAAAAAATTCACAAACCTTTCTTGGTAATGTAATTTCAACACTAGTGGGTAGAATCAAAGAGGTAGAAATTTCTCAAGTTTCACAACCTACACAATTCATAGGGCAAGGCAACTCTACCCATCATGTTCAAAATTATAACTATACCCCTTCCACAAACTTCTATAAAAGACCACCATCATATCTCTACTTTTTTGTTCCTATCCCTGGTGACCTCCTTTCATAATCAAACACACTAGGAATGGCCCCTCATCCTTCTTATGTGTATCATACACAAAGGTTGGCGGAAATTACATTCTCGAATGTCATTCCTTCAGGAAATACAACTTTCCCTAGTTTCGCACCCACTAGCCCATATCCTAGTGCTCCCCCCTTATATTCACATGTACTCAAAATATCCTCATATGGATATGTACTCTTTCCCTGGTCCTTACATGTAGTAACAAGGGTTTCTTTATGCCTCAACCAATGCTTATATAGTACCCTATCAAACTCATGTTCCACCTCCTCCTTCCCATCAAGTATCTTCAATGTTTGAATCTTATGTACTGGGTAATTACTATGAATATCTAAAAGAAACTCTAGAATTTACAATACGAGGTGTCATGCTCCCATGACCTTTTCCAGATCTTCCCAAGTTTAAGGGATAAGGAGATCCCAATTCCCATATCAATGCATACACTACTACCATTAGAGAGGTTACTCCCTTAGAATGTAGTTGTTTCAAATATATTTCCAAAAAATCTCGAAGGGATTTCCCTCTATTTGTATTATAGAATACTAGAATCCTATATACATTCTTTCAAGAAGTTTGTATCTGATTTTATCAAGGATTTTGATATGAACAAGCTATTGAGGATAGGGATCATAGAATTATTACAAATCAAGCAAGAATAGAATGATTCCACTACCCACTTCATTCATAGGTGGCAGAAAGTCCTTTATTCTTTCACAAGAACTCCAAACACAGATTAGATGGAACTCTGTGACTTATTCCTCCAATCACTTAATCGAGAGACTAAGGAAGAATTCCATAAGTTTTCTCTTCATATTTATGAGGAAGTTTTAGAGGGTATGTTTCACATTGACCAAGAAGAAATTGATAAAGGATGTAAGACATATGGCCCTAATGGGGTGTTGATCACCGCCACCCAAAACAACTCAAACTTTCAAAATGGTTCAATCAACAACTAAGGACCCAAGGTTCTGAATCATAATCTTTGTGTCACAACAAATGGTGTGACTGACCAACCTAAGAAGCCAAATTTTGTGAACACTAATGATGTGTATGATAATAACGTAAATGTAAATAATCAAAGGAAAAAAATATTACTCCCGCCATTAGCACAGTTTATCTTGGTTTCCCTCCCTCTCAGCGGGTTTAGGCCCAAGCCCCAAATCAATACCAAAATCAAGGTTAAAGACCTCCTGACTTATAATCTTAACAATCAGTATCATAATAACAAGAAAAATTATGGACCACAAAAAAACCAAAACTAGAGACCATAGGGATAATGACCCTAATTTATATTTTGAATTCCATAGAGTGATCGGTCATGGTGCTTGCTCTTTTTTATACTAGAACAAGTTTATACAAAGGCTCCTAGAATATCAAAGGTAAATCTTTATTGATGTGTTCTTAGCCAATCTTGTACGAACTTCACAACGTACCCATACGAGACATGTCACTCCACAAAACTCTAGCCTTGGTATTTATAGAGATCCTTTTCCCAAAACGCCTTGAAAATGAGAAATCCAATCCTCATGGTGCCAAAAAATGTATTCTTATAGGGACACGTGATCAAGAAGCCTCTATGTCTTATTGATCCTTGAGTAGATCCTAACTTGGATCAAAGGAATCAGACTAAAATTGCAAGCTTAGTTGAGTTGGAGGCATAATTAGAAGTGCATGTGACTACCTGTACTAGTGAGTACATGTTCACAGCCTCCCCATGTATCCCTTAATGGGACGATTAACCTATATTTCCCAAGCCAGTATGGGATTGCAATTTAATCACAGATCTCACCAAGACCTTTTCTCACATTTCCTTCTTAGAGTTATCACTTGACTTTTGAAGAACTCCCTAGGTCACTGATCCTCTTTTCTAGAAGCTTTAGTTCTTGGTCATTTAGTACACGTCACACCTCCTCCAGGGGCCTAAATTAACCACACATAATTTTATTTTTATCCTCCAGGACAATATGGGAGACATTATGGATTGATTTTTTACATTAATAATATGCCTATGGATGCCAAATTAGCACTGAGAGGTGATCCAATGTTGAATATGCAAGTATGGATCTATAATAACTATGTTAAGAGAGCGGTGATTGATGATGGAGGTGCAGTTAAATTTATTAATTTTTCCTTCTTACAGAAGCTAAGGTATGGAGAAACAAATTTTTCTTCCACTAGAAATAAGCTAAGAGGTTACGATAGCTATAAGGCCATATCCATTAGGACTATAGTTCTCCTAGTCACCCTTGGGCCTCAAACCATTCTAACTATTTTTTTATACTATAGACAAGGAAACCAACTATAATATGATCCTTAAGAGACTTTGGATTCATAGGAATGAAGACCATTCCATATACATTTTTTTAAGAAGTGAGATTACTTAATTTAGGAAAATTCTTTGTATGAAAAGGATATCCAAAACCTTTTGATATTCACCTAGTGAATCTTTAGAAGAAACCTAGGGTCCATTCTAAGTTTGAACTCCTAGATAACCAGTTGAACAATCCTCTTCCTTATAAGGGATTAGTTCCCACATCGAAGCTAGTTCCAACAAGTGAATTAGAGTGACTGTTATCCAATTCTACCCCTCAGGTGAAATTGAACAAACACGACCTTGCATAGGAGAAAATGGGGTTGATTCAGTCATGGGAGCTTGCATTTTGGATTTGGGCGAATAGGTTGAAGCAGGCTGAGCAAGTTGCAGAGAATTTTAGGAAAAGAAAAATCTCCAAAGTCCAAAATTTAGACTTTAGAGGTGAAGCCTTTCGGAAAAGGGAGAAGTAGGTAAAAATAAGAAAAGACCTAAAATCCCAAAATTCAAAGTCCAGGGATTCGGCATTTCGGAGACAAAGCGAGGCGAAAAGGAAAATTTTCAAAACCTCGAAGTCTGAATTTTGGAATTTGGGATTTTGGAGTTTTGGAGATCTCAGTGAGCACGGGGAGGTGAACAGTGCCTCAAGCCCAGAAAGGAAAAGGTCTAAAATCCCAAAAGCCCAAAATTCAAACTTTCGGGTTTTGACGTTTCAAAGATAGGAAATGATGGAAGTTGTTGGAAGTTAGATGAAAAAAATTAAAATCCTGAAAGTTCGAAGTCTAAAAGGGTTCAGATTTTGGAGGTCAAACTTGGTTTTGGGGTCAATGCGGTGACAATTTCAGACTTTCGAAGGTTCTAAATTTGGAATTCCAAAGTTTGGGGTTTTGGATGTTCAGCGTTTTAGATTTTGGAGTTTTGGAGTCTTCACCAAGAAAAATGGAAAAAGTGAGCAAAAATCCCAAAATTCTGAAAGTATGAAGTCCGAAAGGGTTTAGATTTTGGAGGTCAACACTTCCTTTTAGGGTCAACGCGGCAGCAATTTCAAACTTTCAAAAGTCCCAACTTTAAGAGTTTTGGAGGTTCAAGTTTTAGAGTTTCAGAACTCTCAAGGTGATTTGGATGATGAACAATGTCACAGGTCCAAAAGGTAAAATGTCTAAAACCCGAAGTCTGAATTTAAGACTTCACGGTTTTATATTTTTGGGGTTCGGAGTTTAGGAAGTTTGGAGCCCCGAAACACAAAAATCACAACTAAAATTCTGAAGTTCTGAAATTCGAACGTCCAAAATTTCAGACTCTCAGAATTTCAGGGTTTTGGATTTTTCACACACCCAAGAAGATGAACATTAACCCAACTTCTGAAGCCAAAAGTTCCAAATTTCTAGATTTCAGAGGTTACATGCATTTTAGACTTCATACTTTCAGGGTTTTAGAGTTTTCGCATGCCGAAGCAGATGAACGTTAACTCGACTTCCAAAGTCAAAATGTTTGAAAGTTCAAATTTTAGGATTTTGGAGGTTGCATGCGTTTTAGACTCTGAAAAAGGAGAAGATAACCACTCACCATTTTTGTAGAATGAAACCCCGACCTTCAGATCACCAGAAATTTTGATTGGGAGCTTGGATTTACACAAGAAAGGACTTTTTGGAAATCTCACAGGGTCCTCTACACAACTACAATTGTTTATCTTAATTTTAAGGGGACTTAAGTTCTTCAAAATGAAAAAATACAGTCCTCCATTAAATGAAGCAGTTGAAGGTGAAATCTGAGTCAACATCCAGGGAAAAACATGCATATCTTCCAATGTACTTATCCATTTTTTGCAAGCCTACAATCATTAGAAAGATGATTTTAGGGGCCATAGTATGGGATCACCAGATTTTAGATTTTAGGGGTTATGGACCTCCAAAAATGGTAGAAATGATGTGGTAGGTGAGAAGTATGGGGCATCATGAGTCTACATGGTCTAGACTAGACAAGAGGTGCAATCACAGACAATTTCTTCAAGTAAAAGGAAACCATTAATGAAGAGGGATATTTTGAAAATCACAAGGCACTCATTACAAGATTAAACAATGATTTTTTAGAGTATTTTGGAGCATTTCGAGTTTCTTTTTTCTCTCTCCTCTCCTTCAAATCTTCTTCTATAAATTTTAATGAGGGGCATATTTATTCAAGTTGTAATGTATTTGTTTTCCTCTTGGCCATTATAATGTACTGTATCAAATCTGTGGAGTAATAATATAAGTTTTTGGATGATTTCAACCCTTTCTTGTGTTCATTACATTCCTCTGATCTCTCATCGCAATATTGGTTATCTGATGCATGGTGGTTGTATTGTAGCTTGTAATGGTTTGTGTTTAATTGTTAGTGGATTCTTATCAGTAGATTGATCTGTTATGTATTTTTACCCTTCTCAATATTATTTTAGTTTCCATCTCCATGCAAAGCAGGTGTTCAAAATTATTTTTGGTGCATCACCTTTGTAGTTTAGGTTTAATTTATTGTAATCTTCTTAACCCTGTCTCTTTGGAAAATTAGATTAGATTTTAGAGTAGATCCTCTAAAATTTCGATGTGTGCATCAAAACAAAGGAATATGAACTGACCTTCATCTGGAGAGCTTTCCTTATTGCAAAGTCCCACATTTTGGAAAAATCTCCATTTAATGTAATCACATTGACTATTTCAACCTATCAAGTTGCACACATTCAGGGGTGTTGTGATTACACATCAACAGTGACCCAAATCAGTTGAAGGGGTGGAAATTAATGAGAATAAGACTGATGTGGTAGACACTATTTCAACTACAACAATAGTAAAGATAGTGAAACTCTTGGAAAATCATTTACCAATCACTCTCTCACCCCATTATTTAGGGATTGAGAATGTTATTGGTTTGGCCTCTCTTCTAGCCAATGGCTTCGAAGAGGTATGTATGATTGATGTTTCTGAGGTGCAGGAAGAGGATTCAAAGGATAATCAAAAATCTATTTTTTTAGACAATAGTTGGACCCTCAATTATAATGGAGAAAAATGTTGATATGGTGCAAGGGAAAGGGTAATTCTCACTTCTCCAGGAGGGAGATTCATGCCCTTTTCCTTCAAATTAAACTTTTAGTGTACTAATAATGGAGAAGATTACAAAGCTCTACTTATATGTCTTATTTTAGCGAAGAGGATGGGAAAGCATAATGTTAGAGTTTTATCTGACTCACAACTCTAGCATTACAAGTTCATGGTATGTGAGATATGTAAAGGTTTTGATTTCATTTCTATAGAGATTATTCCTAGGGTACATATTCAGCTTACTAATTATATGTCTATCTCTTCTTCTTTTGTTGTCCTAGCAAGGATTTGAAGGAAATAGAGTTCACAGTTTCAATATGAGTTGAACCCTTGGTTTGCAAAATGCCTAATAATACAATTTTGGCATACATAGAGACTGAAAATGAGCCTATCACATTAGATTTATGAATAATGATGAGGAAATCTTAGGATTCCTCCACACGTATATTAACCTCCATCCCACACATCATAAGAAATTATTCCGCTTTCCCCTTTCCCCTAACACTTTTTCATGAATCCTTCCTTGTCAAAATTCTTTGAAATTTATGAAGTTGAGGAAGAGCCTCTGGAGTTTCCTCCAGCTCCTCCTTATTTTGCATAAGGTAATGCTTCCTTAATAGAAGGAACCATAAACATTAACATTGGGACAGAAGAGGAGCCCATAATTTTGAATCTTGGTTATTCATTATCACCTGAGGAAATAATAGATCATACTAAGGTAGCTAAGCACTTCCTTATGTCTCCACCAATGCTCATGCCATCTAAAGTAGATCATCCTCTGATTATGTATTCTCGAGCCATGGATGTATCGATAGCATGCATGTTAGCACAGGAGGACGATGATGGTAATGAATGCACCATTTATTTCATTAGCCGCAAACTCCTTGATTATGAAATATGGTATACTCAAGCAGAGAAAGAGTGATTAGAAATTGTCTGTGTAACTAAGAAATGAGGGTGATCCTCAAGTTAGAAAATTTATGACATTCTTGACCCAAACAGCCTTATCTAAGAAGGTCAATCGATTTATCACGTTAATGGGTGACTTCGAGCTCACCTTCATCAATCAAAATTTTTTAAAGGGACAAATCATTTCTAATTAGTTAGCGGATAATCCTATAGATTGTGGACAAATATTTGACTTGAACTTCCCTGATGAATGTGTTTTCTATATAGAAGTAAAACCTCTCATTACTTCATGCTCATAGTATATAGATATAATAAACTGCATCATATATTGGACATATCCCAAAGGATATAACTTGCAACAAAGGAAATTTCTACGTGTCATAGCCACTAAGTATGTAATTGTATAGGAAGTGATTTATAGCAGATATTTCGATGAGATGTTACTAAGATGCATAGATGAAGAAGAAGTGTAAAAGGTTCTCTTTAAAGCTTACATTGGAGTCTGTGGTAGCCACTTTTGAGGGCATTCAATCACTTTCAAGATCCATCGATTGGGATATTAATTTCCCACATTATAAGATGATGTTGTAGAGTACGTACGAAAGTGCCAAAAATGTCAAGGTTCTCGCAAGCTATACACATCACTACCCAATATTTAGAGCCAATAGTGACATCCTGGCCCTTATCTACTTGTGGTCTTGATTTAATAGGGAAATTATCTCCCTTGTCATCAAATGGCCACAACTTTATAATCATGGAAACAAAATACTTCACACACCCGGTTGAGGTCATGCCTCTGACTATGGTACCTAGATCGGTCATATCCAAGTTCATCTTAAACCAATTTATATAAAGTTACTGTGCCCCACGGGTCATTATTTTGGATAATGTAACTACCTTTAAGAGTGAAGAGGTGTGTGAGCTATTTTCTCAGTTTAAAATACCTCACCACACATCCTCTTTATACTACCCTCAAGCCAATACAAAGACTGAGGCTACAAAAAAAGACTCTGAAGTATATTCTTTTTAATATTGTTGAGGAGAACAAGAGAGACCGAAACTTAAATTTATTTCCTTCCTTATGGGCCTATAAGCCTTTACTATGAACACCCACATGGGAAACCCATTTATATTTAGTTTTTAGTGGCAAAGCAGTCTTAGCGTTGGAGGTATAATTTCCTATTATTTGTGTGTCTTTACAAGGAATTCTCGATGAAGATGTGTACCAAGATGTACATCTAGTTGAGTTAGAAAGCCTAGATGAAATATGGATTATAGCCAAAAAAACATCACCGGGTATATGTAGATAGAATGTGTCATTAGTATAATAAATATTTCTATGAATGAGAAATCTTAGTAGGATACCTTGTGTTAATATTTGACAACCAAATTGAATTTGTTATTGGTGAAGGTAGAAAATTCAAGCAGAAATGGTTAGGGCCTTATCAAGTAATGGAAGACTAAAAAATGGTGTGTACCTTAGAGGGTGACGATTTTGGTGAATTTTTCAACTCACTTCACCTTAAACATTTCTACATATAGTCATTCATATTTCCACACTATTGTCTAATGCATTCATATTGTATTATCACTTACATTATCACTTTGTTGAAATTGTAAAATGGAAACTTACTATTCAAATAATTTTTTAGCTTTCAAACATTGGAAAATATATTAATCATAAATGTTCTAAATTCTTCTCATACATTCAAAATACATACTCTTTATCATCATTGTTATTCGAAAGAAAAAAATTGACATTGCTTTATGAGGACTTACATGCCTTATCTTCTTCACAGTTTCTTCTGATTTAGATGTTCCTTACCCATAGTTTTCTACAGAAGCTTCTTGATGATGAATCTTTCCCTAAAACATCTCTCTATGACAAAAACATTCTAAACATTTCACCTCGAGCTTTTGTTCACCTATATGAACCTTCAGTGCTGAGCCCTCACATCCTACTAGCTACGTAGGGTTGATATTAGCGGAAATTTTTTCTTCCCAACAAGCACAATTAAAATTCAAATAAAATGAAATATATATAAAAACAATAAACACAAATTCTTTTATTTACAAATAACTACACTTTTCATCCCTATTAACCTTCAATGATGAACTCATGCTTCTCACTAGAAGCATGAGATTAGGAAATGAAGGAAGTGCCCTTACTCACCTATGTCTTGTCCTAAGTGATGAGACCATGCTTCTTACTAGTATCATGGGGAAAGACATAGGGGGTCGCATCAATAAATCAAAAAATTTCAAATAAATAAGGAAATAAAAGTTCTTGAAAATATAAAAAAAACTCGCAATAAAATGACTTAGATGCATATGTTAGGAGAGAAAACCATTCTTTGAACCAGATCTTATCAATCAATAGGCCATCCATGAATCTAACTATAGTTATTACTTGCAAGAAAAAACCATTTTCAAATTGGATGAGTTAATCTTGGTATTAGGGTAGGGGTGTAGGTTTCTTAGTAAATCCTTGTCAAAATTCTTATCTCTTGATCATCATCTTCAGTCACATTCTTCAAAACATATATCTCATGTTTTTCTTGAATTTTGGTGGTGAATCTTTGCATTTTACTGGTTGCATGGAGCTGACAATGAAGTGAGGTTATCTTATCATCATACTATATTCAAAACAATCTGCTAATTGAATGGAAGTGCTAAACATTACTTGAAAAATAAAGTTTCCTAATTATATTTTGTTACCATATGCATAATCATATATATATATCACATTTTATCATCATCCATACCATATATTTAAAAACATAAAAAAAACATCACAAATTCTTAACCATCTAAGAGTACACAAATGAGATAAACCATGATGCAAAGGATTACCAAACCAAAAAGATGTCAATATGTATATATAATTTGTCAAGTGTCTCATATACAATTTCATCACACCATATAGTAAGTGTGGTCAAAATTCTCGTTACGAGCCAAAAATATTTCTAAAAAATGATGTATGCATCAAATTTTTTATGAAAGTAATAAAGGCCCTAGGACTATCCATCCCTTCTAGACCCCTACGAAGGGGAAAGGCGGGGGTTCCTACTGTGAATCCTGCAATGAGATCAACTCGGTGTAGGGTGGGAGCCTTTGTATGTCAATCAATGAGAGGTTCCATGTGAGTGACCAGCAGCAATAGCTCTATTATTGAGCATCTTTATCACCTCTCTCAATCCTCATGTATGGTGATGTCGATTCTCAACCAATTCATCAATGCCACAACATGTCAAGTTGGTGAAAATATGTCAGTATGACAACTGGATCATGTTGGGATTCCAAGGTATATAAGCAACTACTCTTGATTCATCCCAGTCAGAATCATGAACAAATCTAGGAGTTTGTCCCGAATAAGGTCTCATCATCCATCGGTTCTAGCTGCAAAGAGAAAACAAACAATAGCTAGTTATAAAGTGAAATATAAAAACTAAAAATAAGAAATATCCTACTAACATTTAATCAAGGAAATAAAGGTAAGATAAGTGTGTTTATACTCACTTGGCTCTCCAACAAATTAGTTTGGGTCAAAAACTAGTGTTGTTGTAGGAGCTAGTAAAACCTTTTCCTTCTCAACCCTCTCCTCCTCCTCAACCCTCTCTAGGTGCATATATTCCTCCTCTATCCCCTCTAGATATATTATCGCCTCCTCTTCCTCCACCTTGTCTCTGGCAACTGTTGATGCCTCTTTGGTACCCTATCACTCAGGGTCTAACTCCTCTCCAAAACATGAGTCTGTCTTGGCCTCCTCCTCTTCCTCACCCTGTATTGGGGCTAAACCAATATAAATATGTCAGCCCAAATTTTTATCACCCGAAGCACCAAATGATTCTCGACTTTACTACTCTGTTCAACCATCTGAATAGTAATGTTGTATGTAGTTAATGCAATCCCTTCCACTCCCCATCTATCATCCATGTCTTGATATGGTTACACAATCATATCTATTGTGGTCAAGGTGGATACCAACTGTGATGATCTCCTAATGGAAGCCATGTTGACCCACCTAGATACCCTAAACTCCATGGGATCAACTATACATAATCCTATATAGTATGGGATCATCCACTCGTAGACCTGAGACATGACCAATGTAGAATGACTGAGAGATCTAGCCCAATATATAACAACCTGATACATGTCATGGTAGGTAGTGCTGAGAATATCCACTCCCCATGCAAACACCTTTCCATAAATCTCAATTCTCTCGAAAATCAAATCCCAAAAAAATAATAACATCTCCCCACCCTTATCCCCAATTAAATGCATGGCCAATATACCAATGATGGCCTTATGCAAAGTGGTGATATATGTAATCTCGAATAAAAATAGTATAACCCCTGCTTGGAACCTGTGACAGGTGCATGTGCATCTCTATGGTAAGTGGCCCACTCGTAGGACTCAACTCCTAAACTAGTGCTCTTCAATCCCAATTCCTTCCGATGAGAGGAATTCTTAGGATTCTATAAACATCCTCTAGTATAATATTCCACTCTCCCCTAACTCAAGGAAACTACAATGTGTCCTAGTCCACATCCCAATAATTGAATAAGTCATAGAGAAGGAAACTCACAGGAGAAACATGTCATGTCTAAGAAATCCTCCACATTTCGGCCCTCTCCAGTACCCCCTCTCTAGTTGTGTCAATAGCTATAGGATATGAGGTAGCCACTCATCCTCTTGGGAAATGAGTGATGATGTATTCATCTAAACCATTGCATACCTCATGAAGTTTTTTTAAACATTTGATCCATGCTTGATAAATTCCTCACAAATCATCATTCATTGAGGTAGCATTCACAAGTGTTTAAGTGTAGTGCAGAGGTCAAGAAAATGGAAATCACTCTCAAACATCTCTCCAAGTTTCATTCAAGAATCAATCCTCATAGATAGGGAAGGAAATCCGTTCCCATGAGTAGTGATTGAATAAAAATGTGTTCATAAAGCATAAGTAGGTTTCTACTCACATGAAATCTTGATCAGGAAGGTGAATTGAAAAAGAGTTCATCATGTTCAAAGGTGAAAGGGGAAGCTCATGTGATGAGTTAAGGATCATCATATCTTTACTTTGTCATTGAGTCCAAATATCTCCAAGGAACGAGTCAAAATGAGTTAATCAAGCCACTGAGATACTTAAAATCATCACCTCATTTCATTTCAATGGATGGCCATATGACATGAATATCATTCAAGGAGAAATCCTTTATCTGTAAAGTAAGGATTTTTTTCAAAGGGTGAAAGATATGCATAAATGGGATTTTAGCATCATGGAGTTGATTTGTGATCACTAGGGTGAATTGTGAAGGCCAAGAAAAGTATGGAAGTGATCCTCACTCCTCCTTTGTAATAATAATGGATAATCATGTTCTCATTTCAATTCAAATCTCATGACAATGTTTTTGAACACTTATTTGATGCTCTATAATCTTACTGCATCTCACAAAAGAAGGATATTGTGATCTCAATGCTTCAATCAAACAAGCTCTTCGTCGGAAAAGGATTTATTGTTATCAGATTGGCCAACTCTTCATTCTCTATCTCTTCCTTCTTCTCTCTCCATATTCTAATTCTTCACTAAGAATTTAATCTTTCCCTATTTTGTTCTATTCACTTAAGTGACCCTCAGTACAACATTGTAAGATTTTTTTTTATCAATAAGAAAAATAATCACATCCTAGGAATGTGGAAGGTCACAAGTGATGAGGAAAGTTTAAAATTCATGTGGGGTAGATGAAAGGAAAATTTCCAATGCTATCAATTAGAATGGATTTTCCATTCCAAGGGGTTGGCAATTGTTGATTGATTATATGTTGTTGAGATTTACCACTACTACATCAAGTAATAAAAGGTAAAATTATTCTATTTATTTTCTTATGTTGCTCTACTCCCTCTCTTTACTTTCTAACCTTGTAAGCATGGTGATCTTAAATAACTAAGAATAAATCGTGTGTCCTTGATTGATGAATCTACAGAACTGTGTGTCTCTAGTTTGATAGTCTTATTGATTGCTTTCATTGTTGTGTTCTTATAATTGAAGTTATACCTACTTTAATTGATGTATGTGAGTTATGTAAGCCCACTCACAACATTAACCCTATCTCCTTATTTCTCCAACTCCCCTTTACCTCCCTTCACTTTAAATTCCTCCCCTGTACATTGTAAAATCACTTTGACACAGGTTTAGTGGAGTACTCTTGTGTGATCCATGGCCCAACAAAAACCTTATAGCTCTAGTTAATTTACATTCAATAATGGGATCCTCCCCATATCAAATAAGGAGGGGCTTAGCCCTGTGACCATTGGTGGAAACCAATAATTTGCATTGTGAAAAATTATTTCACCAACATTTTTTTGCAACTCTGTTGGGATATATCTTCCCTTTGTGCACCAGTAAAAGATATATGAAAATTCCAAAAAATACATATTCAAAAAATCAATAAAATTTGAAAAAAAAAAAAAATACCAAAAATACTATCTAAATTTTCAAGATCCTTGTTGAATCCCATTGAAAATAATGCATTTTTTGTTACATTGGTATCTAATGCTCATAGAAAAACTAGCAAAAAGAATATTCAGTAGAGAAAACCGAGTAGGTGGAATTGTAATATTTCACAATCTTATGTTTGAGCCAAAAGAACAAGAAGATTTCATACTTTTTCTCATACAAATACCCAGACAAGTTCCTAAATATTAACTTGAAGATCGCATTGCAGCAATAGTTATTGAACCATTATTCCTCATTCCTCCTGAAAAAGAAAGAGAAGAAGAACCAGATGAAGAAGGAGAAAGGATGGTTTTGCCTCTACCAAGGGGAAAAAATATTGGTCCGTTAGTCTTAGCTCCTCTAATCCATGAATTTTTAAAAGAGTAAAGAAATAAATTTCCCAAATTATATGGAAATGGAAAGCAATTTCTAAATGATCATATCACAGCTTTTATGACAACATGTGGTGTTATTGGAGTACAACATGAAGAATTTTCCATGCGGATATTTATAGAATCATTGCAAGATGCCACTGCAGACTATTTTTACTACTTAGCACCATGCTCATTATTGATTGGGAAGATATGAAAACAAGTTTTGAAAGAAGATTCAAGACTTTGGAAGATGTCCATGCCCTGTTTTCTAAACTTACTTAATTAAAGAAAGAGCCACAAGAGTCCATGAGATATTTTGTAGAAAATTTAAGTTTATCAACAAGATTCCCATTGATGCTTTCTCTACTACAAACAATCAGAAAATCTTCTTCGTGAATTCCCAATTTCCTGAAGTTAGATTCATACTATGGAGAGTGCAATTGAATAATTTGGATAGTGCTCAAGATATTTCCATTGATGTGGAATATGAATTCATCATGTAAGGAAAAATCAATAACCATTCAATGAAATATAAAGCCCATAGTTTCAAAGATTAAATAGCTTATCCATTACTGAAAAAAAAAATCAATGAATTGAATTCATTGAAAAAGGAAATTGCTCAATGGGAATCACATCAAAATAGGAACAAGAATCAGATTGCAAGAGCACCCTGAAGGCTTACTTTGGAATCTCCACCAATTAATACAATATGTGGGACCAATGAAGATGAAATAGAATAAATTAATATATCATAATTTTAAGAAGAAGATGAATATGAATGTGATAGGATTGGGATTTCAAACACTCACCAAATGAAAATTTTGAATAATCCATGGATAACTATACATGTGTAGTATTCACTCAATCAAAAATGTAGAAAGAAGCCTCTTCTTATCTTTCCCAAGCTAAGAAATTGAATCCTCAAATGGTAACTCCATGAAAAAAATAAAAGGAGGATCATCACTTTCTACTTCCATGGGTTCATCCAAGAATAATACTGATACTAGCTCAGTCAAGAATCTATCCGCCTCTTCGAGTAAGTCTCTTTCAACTCCTCTTGACAATTCAGTTTCAACTTCCATTAATCCTAAGAATGAAAATTCCACTCATGTCAAGGTTTCCATCATTCCCAATTTTTTTACCACTTCTCCACCTTTTGACATCATTTATCATTGTAAGAAATCCAAAATTCATATTTTTGAGTCTAAATACTTGAAGACTCATCCCAAGATTTGTTATAGAATTGTCTGGTTCATCTAAGAAATTACTTAAAGTTCATGTTCCCAAAATTCCACTACTAAAGTACTACTTCCCAATCCTCATACCACTCCTAAAAACTTTCTTTCTTCCACACCCTCCACCTCTAGGAAAGTAGAACCTTTCTATCTATCCTTTTTTGTCAATGGATATAAACTAGAAAATTGCATTATTGACTCTGGTGCATCTCACAATGTCATTCTTGTAAAATTTTCTAAAGTTATTGGTCTCTCTCTCATTCCCACTACTAGCCATTACCACTCCATGGAAACCAAAAACATACCTCTTTTTGGCAAGGTCAAGGATGGTTAAGTAGCATTTACATATTTTCATGACAAAAAGATCACAATGAAAATTCTTATAGCAGACATGCTAACATCATATGGTATGATACTGAGACAAATATTTTTTTGAGATGTTAGGGGAGATATACAAATGGATTTGTTACATGCCATCATTCTGGTCAATGGTAAGATGAAAAATCTCCTTCCTATGTGAAAAATTAAATACACCATTCAAAGACCATATGACCTAAGGGTGAACATTATATTTCAAGATTCAAGGAATTACAACTTCTTCATACCTTTAGAGGAAGATGTTGAAATATGGATTTTGATGGAGTGCCCAAGTATGATGTAGCCATTCGAAAATCATCATAGTGATTTGGTGGAATTATAATTTGAAATAATTTACTTCTCACTGGAGGTGAGCATGAATACAGTTTTTCTATTGGGTGGTGATGATGGTCATGAAATTAATGACTAGCAGAAAATAAATCTCAAGGTGATGAGAAATGCATATCAAGAAGTATTGGTATCAAACAACTTCTTGTCACACAATTTCAATGTTTCCAATCATGTTCTCAATTTCCAGCATGAAGTTCCATTCAATGAGTATGTTTGTGAATATGAAGCTTTCTCTTTCCTATTGGGAAAGGATGACTCCTTCAAAAAATAATGCATCAATGACAATATTCTTAGGCATATTTAATTTTAATCTAATCAATAATAGGATGAATTCATCATGAAAATGGACTCCCTAGTTCATGGTGTTCGAGATTGGGAAAATGGCAATCTATATATTTCAGCCCCAACCTTGTTCAATCATTCCCCTTTCATGAAGATGGAGATATTCCCAATGAAGGGTAGATAGATGAGATGATGCTTGATTACCCAAAGTATTATTCCATTCACTATGTAAACCCTCTTAATAATAAATATATGAATGACAACATTCTTAAATCTTTCAAAGATGACTCCACCCAAAGAAAGATTACTTTCATGATGAAGCCGGATTTTGAGGCTCAAAATGAACATGATGAAGAAGGTAATGTTTTCCATTATTCATATCTAACATCACACTCATTTTCATTCCAAGAGGATGAAACACTATGCAGGCCACACCACATAGAGAAGCAAGTCAAGAATAAGTTGGTTTGTGTGAAAGAATATAGTTTGGAACTGATAAACATACTACACCATAAGGCTTGTGATAGTGTTGAAAATCTTAAAACATATATTGACAACCAACTTGTTGAAATATTGGTCATGAAGAAGATGAAAATTTAAGGTATAATACCCATGAAATATCATGAGCCTCATTGTGGAAGAAAAAATCCTAGTATGATTGAGCTCGTTCTTGTAGCAGTGAAGGCGAATCAGCAATTAGAATGAACTTGGAAATGAATGAGCAGAAGGAAGCAATGTGTAAAAATAAAAAAGGAAATGAAATGACTAAGTGGAACCTCAAGTCCAAGAAACATCATGTAATGTTTATCAATAAATTTAAAAAGGGTTCATAATTCAACGAGCTTGTCAACGGATTTACGGAACAAAGGCATTCGGTTATACTCGTGTATAGGTTTCCATTCAGTAAAAATTGGTGCTTAAATAAAGCAGGGTTTTCCCACACATATACATAGGTGATTTAGGATGTTGTGTCACTTTATTCCTTTCATTGTGTGTTTCTTTCCCTTGCATTCCTATGTGTTTCCCCTATTGTGTTTAATTTGCCTTTTCCCTTTGTGTGTGTGTGTGTGTCACTTATGTTGTAGTGTAGAAATATATCTATTACCCATTTTAGCTAGGAATTGGTCTTCTTACTGAGAGATTTATTAAGTTCTCCATTCCCCTTATAGTACAAGGTCCCTGAGTTAGATCCATTTCTTTTCATACAAAATGTATGACATGAAAAATTGAAACTTTAAGCATGATAACTAAGCCCACAATCAAATATTTCACTTCTCGATCATTGTGCATCCTTCCTCTAGCCAACCTACCTTTGGTCCCATCATCATCCAGGATTTTATTAAATTTTTAACAAGATCACTAAGTTTTTTTAGTGTGTAGGTATGATTACCCAGTTTGATAAACGAATTCAGTAAGATTCAGTGAAAGATAATTTCCTCTAGAGGCCTAAAAAGGCCATTTTTGGCTATTTTGTAGCTGATAAAAACCCTTTGAGAATGTTCAGAGAAGATAAAAATCATTCTAAGGGTATGCTAGGTAGTATTGAAGGTTTTGAAGGTAATTTAGGAATAGTTAGGAAATAATTTCTCATTCAGGGACAATTTGTTCAACATCAAGTTTTCTAGGTGTGAGGGACGAGCATCCTAATGGTGAAACTTGACTTGTCCAAATGATTTAAGGAGATTTGTAATGAGTTAAGAATAAAAAATTATTCACATAAAATATATGATAATTATCTAAAAATTTAAATCATTAATTTTACTCTAGGCGTAAAGGTTTCCTAAAATATTTCAAAACATTGCAACTACCCCTCTTAGTTTCAGACAAAAAAAGGAATACATTTTGAGTTTAAGGTAGAACTAGATTTTGCGAATTCTTCCATTGATCTTGAAATGTTATTTGGAGTCAAAATCATATAATAGTTTACCCTAAATCATTTTCCTAAGTTTTTGTGGTGAAAACAACAAGGTCAGTGTCTAAAAATGGACATCCAAGGAAAAATTGGCTTTCCAAATTAGGCACAATCACACTTTTCACACTCTTATGTCCCCTCTAACCCCCAAGGGGAAAATGGGGACAATTATTACACTAAAGTGTGGCATAAATCTCCTCCCCAAGTCACAATATGGATCCCTTTGTGTCCCAGGTTTCCCCTCTGCCCCCATGGGGAAAAGAAAATGCCACCCACTCACTCTAGCAACCCCTAGACCCCCACATGAGCACGCACATCTCCTCATGTGTCATTACCAATACCCCATATCTCATTTTTATCCCCTCCAAACTACCAAGTTTCAAGCAGAGAGATTCCTTCATTTAGGAAAAGTCTTTGTAGATCAAGGTAATCCAAAACATTTTGATATTCACCTAATGAATCTTAAGAAGAATCCCGGTGTCCATTCTGAGTTTGAACTCCCATCTAACCAGTTGAACAAGCCTCTTCCTTCTAAGGGAATAGTTCTCACATCGAACTAAATTCAAAAAAATGAATTAGACTCACCCAAAGCGATCTAAGGGGTGGATATTAATGAGAAAAAGACTACTGTAGTAGATAATATTTTAACCAAAATGACATAAGAGATAGTGAATCTCTTGGAAAATTATTTACCGATCATTCTTCCATTTGATTCTTTAGGCATTGGGAACACTCTAGGAGTAGCCTTTCTTCCATTAGATGACTTCAAAGAGGTATTCATTGTTTAGGTTTCTGAGGTTCAGGAAGAGGATTCAAAGGATAATGTAACATATATTTTTCATGACAATTGTTAGACCCTCAATTACGATGGAGAAAAATTCCATTATGGCACAGGGGAATGGGTTATTCTCACTTCTCTAGAATGGAGATTCGTTCCCTTTTCCTTCAAATTAAATTTTTAGTGTACTAGTAATTTATTAGAGTACGAAGCTCTACTTTTTGTTCTCATTATAGCTAAGAGGATGGGAATGTAGAATGTTAGAGTCTTAGGTGACTTGCAACTCATCGTAAACTAGGTCTTGGAGGATTATGAGACTAGGGCAGAAAACCTCTAGATTTATAATTCTATCATATGTGAGCTATGTAAAGATTTTGATTTCATTTCTATAGAGGTTATTCCTAGGGAACATAATCAGCTTGTTTATTTTATGGCTACCTCTTCTTTTCATTTTTGTCCTAGCAAAGATTTGAAGGAAACGAATTTCAAGGTCTCAATCCGAGATGGAACCTTGGTTCACAAAATGCCTAAAAATGTAATTTTGGCATATGTAGATACCAAAAATGATCTTATCACATTAATTTCATAGAGAATGATGAGGAAATATAAGGATTCTTGCATGCATATACTAACCTCCATCCCACGCATCATAATAAATATTACTTCCTTACCCCTCGCCCTTCTTCAAACTTTGTATATAGAACAATGAATCCTTCCTCATCAAAATTATTTTAAATTTATGAAGTTAAGGAAGAGCCTTTGGATTTTCCTCCAAATCCTCATTATTTTTAAGAAGGGAATGCTTCCTTAATAGAAGGAACCATAAACATTAACATTGGGACAAAAGAGGAGCCCATAATTTTGAATCTTGGTTCTTCATTGTCACCTGAGGAAATAGAAGAGCATACTAAGGTATACAAGCACTTCCTTATGTCTCCACCAATAGTTATGCCACCCAAAGTTTATCATCCTTTGATTATGTATTCTCAAGCCACGGATGTATCGATACCATGCATGTTAGCACAAGAGGACGATGAAGGTTGTGAACACGCCATTTATTTCATTTTCTGTAAACTCGTTGATTATGAAATGTGGTATACTCAAGCATAGAAAGAGTGCTTGGCAATTGTCTTTGTAACTAAGAGATTAAGGAATTATATGCTTAAAACATAAACGAGGGTGATCACCAAATTAGAAAATTTGTGACATTCTTGACCCAAACAACCTTATCTAAAAAGGTAGATAGATTTATCTCATTAATGGATGAATTCGAGCTCACCTTCATCAATCAAAATTTTGTTAAGGGACAAATAATTTTTTATTAGTTGGTGGATAATCCTATAGATTTTGGACAAATAGTTGACTTCAACTTCCCCAATGAATGTGTTTTCTATATAGAAGTAAAACCTCTCATTGTTTCATGCTCATAGTATATAGATATAATAAACCACATCATGTATAGGACGTATCCCAAAGTATATTACTCAAAAAAAAGGTGATTACTACGTGTTATAGTCACTAAGTATGAAATTGTAGAGGAAGTGCTTTATCACAGATATTTCAATGGCATGTTAATAAGATGTGCAGATGAAGAAGTGGAAAAGGTTCTCTTTGAAGCATGCAGTGGATTGTGTGGTGGCCACTTTTTTGGTGAAGGTATAAAATTTAGGCCGAAATGGTTAGGGCCTTATCATGTAATGGAATACTAAAAAATGGTTTTTACCATTTGTGTACCTTATAGGGTGACTATTTTGGTGAATTTTGCAACTCACTTTACCTTAAACATTTCTACATATAGTGATTCATATTTCCACACTTTTCTCCAGTGACATCATATTGTATTATCACTTGCATTATCACTTTGATGAAATTGTAAAATGGAAACTTAATGTTCAAGTAATTCTTTAGCTTTCAAACATTAGAAAATCTCTTAATCATACATGTTCTAAATTCTTCTCATACATTCAAACAACATACTATTTGTCATCACTTTTATTCGAGAGAAAAAAATTGGCATTGCTTTATGAGGACTTACATGCTCTATATTCTTCACAGTTTCTTCCAATTTATATGTTTCTTACCCATAGTTTTCTATAGAAGCTTCTTGATGATGAATCTTCCCCTAAAATATCTCTCTATGACAAAAACATTCTAAACATTTCACCTCGAGCTTTCGTTCACCTATCTCAACCTTCAGTGATGATCCCTCACATCCTACTTGTTGTGTGGAGTTGAGATTAGGGGAAAAAAATTCTTCCCAATAAGCACAATTCAAATTCAAATAAAATGAAATATATATAAAAACAATAAACATAATTTCTTTTATTTACAAATAACTACACTTTTCATCCCTACTAACCTTTGGTGATGATATCATGCTTCTTACTAGAAGCATGAGGTTTGGGAAATGAGGGAAGTGCCCTTACTCACCTATTTCTTGTCCTAGGTGATGAGCCCATGTTTCTTACTAGTAGCATGGGGCAAGACATAGGGGGTCGCATCAATAAATGCAAAGTTTGAAATAAGTAAGGAAATAAAAGTTCTTGAAAATATAAAAACTTCCCAAGAAAATGATTTAGATGCGTATGTTAGGAGAGACAACCATTATTTGAACAAGATCTTATCAATCAATAGGCCATCCATGGATCTAAGTCTAGTCAAAACTTACAAGAAAAATTCTTTTCAAATTGGTTTAGTTAATCTTGGTTTGAGTTTGGTTGTAGGTTTCTTAGTAAATACTTGTCAAAATTCTTACCTCTTGGTCATTATCTTCGTTCACATTCTTCAAAACATATATCTCATGTGAGAATGAAGTGAGGTTATCTTATCATCATACTATATTCAACACATTCTGCTAATTGAATGGAAGTGCTAAACATTACTTGAAAAATAAATTTTCCTAATTATATTTTATTACCACATGCATCATATATATATATATATATATATATATATATATATATATATATATATATATATATATATATCACATTTTATCATCATCCATACCATATATTTAAAAACATAAAATCATCAGAAATTCTTAACCATCTAAGAGTACACAAATGAGATAAACCACAATGCATAGGATTTCTGAACCAAAAAGATTTCAATATATATATATATATATAAAATTTGTCAAGTGTCTAGTATAAAATTTCATCACACCATATAGTGAGTGTCGTCAAAATTATCGTTACGAGCCAAAAATATAAAAAAAATGATGTATACATCAAAAAATTTATGAAAGTAATAAAGGCCCTAGGCCTATCCATCCCTTCTAGACCCTTATGAAGGCGCAAGGTGGGGGATCCTGTTGTGACTCCTTTGATGAGATCATCTTGGTGTAGCATAGGAGCCTCCGTATGTCAATTGATAAGAGGTCCATGTGAGTGACCAGTAGCAGTAGCTCTATTATGTGAGCATATTTTTCACCTCTCTCGATCCTCATGTATGATGATGTCCATTTTCAACCAATTCATCATTGCCACACCATGCCAAGTTGGTGAAAATATGTTAGTATGATGACTAGATCATGTTGGTATTCAAGGTCTACAAGCAACTACTCTTGAGTCATCCCAGTCATAATCATGAACAAATCTAGGAGTGTGTCTTGAATAAGGTCTCGTCATCCATTGGTTGTAGTTGCAAAGAGAAAACAAACAATGGCTAGTTAGAAATTGAAATACAAAAATAATAAATAATAAATATCCTATTAACATTTAATCTAGGAAGTAAAGGTAAGAGAAGTGTGTTTATACTCATTTGGGTCTCCAACGACCCAATTTTGGTCGACAACTGGTGTTGTTGTAGGAGCTAGTACAACCTCCTCCTCCTCAACACTCTTCTCCTCCTCTACCCTCTCTGGGTGCATAGATGCCCTTATATCCCCTCTAGATATATTGTCTCCTCCTCTTCCTCCACCTTGGCTCTAGTAGCTGTCAAGACCTCTTCGGTACCCTATCACTTAGGGTCTAACTCCTCTGCAAAACATGATCCCATCTCAGCCTCCTCCTCTTCATCATCACCCTTTTTTGGGCCTAAACCAATCTGTATAACCTTCCTTGGTCTAGTTGCAGCACTTGAAGATAAATTTGGTATGGCCCTTAGTGTACCAATAGGAACCCCATGCACTGTAACTATCCATTGGAGTCTTCCCTTTTGGGAAGCTCTAGCCCCTCAGATCCTCCTATAAATTGTGGCCACTACTGGAAGAGGATCTAAATATGGCAGCCCAAATTTTTGGGGCACCCGAAGCACAAGATGAGTCTCAAATTTGTTACTCTGTTCAACCATCTGAGTAGTAGTGTTGTATGTGGCTAATGTAATCCCTTCCACTCCCCATCTATCATCCATGTCTTGATATGGTTACACAATCATATATTTTGTGTTTAAGGTGGATACCAACTGTGATGAGCCCTTGAGGAGAGCCATTTTGACCCACCTAGCCACCCTAATCTCCATGGAATATGATATCCATACTCACCTCTAGTATGGGATTATCCACTTGTAGACTTGGGACATGACCAATGTATGAATATTGAGAGATCCAACCCTACATCTAACAACCTGATACATGTCGTGGTAGGTTGTGCTGATAATATCCACTCCCCATGTAAACACCTTTCCATAAATCTTAATGCTCTCGAAAATCAAATCCCAACAAAACAAGAACATGTCCCCACCCTTATCCCTAATTAAATGTGGGGCCAATATACCAAAGATGGCCTTATGCAAAGTGGTCATATAAGTGGTCTCAATTGTAACTAGTCTAAACCCCTGCTATGAACATGTGTCAGGTGTTTTTGCATCTCTAAGGTTAGTGGCCCGCTTGTAGGACTCAACTCCTAAATTGGCACTCTTTAGTGCCAACTTCCTGTCGGTGAGAGGAATTATGAGGATCCTATAAACATCCTCCAGTATAATATTCCTCTCTCCCCTAACTCAAGGAAACCATAATGCATTTTTTTCTGCATCCCAATAATTGAATAATTCATAGAGAAGGAAACTCGTAGGAGAAACATGTCATGTCTGAGAAATCCTCCATATGTCAAACCTCTCCAGTACCCCCACTCTAGTTGTGTCAATAACTATAGGATATGAGGAAACCACTCCTGCTCTTGGGACATGAGTGATGATGGTATTTGTCTCAACCAATGCATATATTGTGAAGTGTTTTTAAACACTTTATCCATGCTTGATAATTTCCTCATAACTCATCAGTCATGGAGGTAGCATTCATAAGTGTTTAAGTGTAGTGCAGAGGTCAAGAAAATGAAAATCACTCTCAAACATATCTCCAAGTTCCATTTAGGAATCAATCCTCTTATCTAGTGAAGGAAATCCATTCCCATGAGTAGTGATTGAAGAAAAAAGGTGTTCATAAACCGTAAGTAGGTTTCCACTCACATGAAATCTTGATCAAGAAGGTGAATTGAAAAAGAGGTCATCCTGTTCAAAGGTGAAATGGGAAGCTCATGTGATAAGTTAAGGATCATCATATCCTGACTTTTCCATTGTGTCCAAATATCTCTGAGGAATGAGTCAAAATGAGCTAATCAAGCCACTGAGATACTCAAGGACCATCATATGTGAAGAATCAAAGAGTCATCTATTCCCTTGAGAGGCATATGAGCAAGAAGGTGAGGATTCTGGAACCAAAAAGGGTAAGAGGATGATATTCATTTGGAGTACCATGTTTACAAGAATGAGAAACCATATCAGTTTCACCAGTTGTAACTCACTTAGTAGTGTTCCTAAACACTCATTCACCACTTGGTAGTGTGATCACACCCCAAAGGAAGAAGCATGTGCAATCACCTCATTTTATTTCAATGGAAGGCCATATGACATGAATATCATTCAAGGATAAATCCTCTATTTGTAAAGTGAGGATCCATTTAATGAGTGAAAGACAAAGCATAAAAGGGGTTTAAGCATCATGGAGTTGATTTTTGATAACTAGGGTGAATTGTAAAGGCCTATAAAAGTATAAAAGTGATCCTCACTCCTGCCTTGTAATCAAGAAGAGATCATCATGTTCTCATTTCAATGAAGATCTCATGACAATGTTTCTGAACACTTATTCGATGCTCTAGAATGTTCCTGCATCTCACAAAATAAGGAGATTGTGATCTCAGTGCTTCAAGTCAACAAGATCTTCATCAAAAAAGGATTCATCGTCATTGGATTGGTCAACCATTCTCTCTCTCTCTCTTCCTTATTCTCTCTCTATATTCTAATTCTTCACCAAGAATGTACTCTTTCCCTATTTTGTCCTATTCACTTAAGTGACCCTCAATACAACATTGTAAGAGTCATTTTTCATCAATAAGAAAAAGACTCACCTCCTAGGAATGTGGAAGGTCACAAGTGATGAGGAAAGGTGAAAATTCATGTGGGGGAGATGAAAGGACAATTTGTAATGCTATAAATTGGAATGGATTCTCCATTCCAAAGGGTTGGAAATTGTTGATTGATTGTATGTTGTTGAGATTTACCACTACTACATCAAGCAATAAAAGTTACAATTATTCTATTTCTTTTCTTATGTTCATCTACTCTCTCTCTATACTTACCAAACTTTGTAAGCATGGTGATCTTACATAACCAAGAAGGAACCTTGTATCCTTGATTAATGAATCTACAATTTTTTGTCTCTATTTGTTAGTCTTTTGATTGCTTAGTATTGTTGTGTTCTTCTAATTGAATGTGGACCTACTTCTGGTTGATGTATGTGAATTCTATAATCCTACTCACAACATTAACCCTTTCTTCTTATTTCTCCTACTCCCCTTTACCTCCCTTCACAAACAAATTCCTCCCTTGTACTCTGTACAAGCACTTTTCCATAGGTTTAGTGGAGTATTCCTATGTGATCCCTGGCCTAACAACCACCCCACAACTTTAGTTAGTTTACATTCAATAATGGGAGCCTCCCCATATCAAATAAGGAGGGGCTTAGCCCCGTGACCATTGGTGGAAACCAATAATTTTCACTGTGACAAATTATTTCACCAACAATTTTTGGCGACTCCACTGGGAAAGATCTGTCCTTTGTGCACTTGTAAAAGATCTCTGAAAATTAAAAAAAAACAAATATTCAAAAATCCATAAAAACTTAAAAAACTAAAAAATACCAAAAATACCATCTGAATGTTCAAGAGCCTTGTTGTGATCCTATTGAAAAATATGAATTTTCCTAGTTGCATTGCTTCTAATGCTTTGAGAAAAATAGTTGGAAAAGAAGATACACCTGAGAGGTGATCATGTAAGTCTTTCACAATTGACCCCACATTTGAAGAAAAGAACAAGAGCTGATTTCATACTCCATTTTTCAATACAAAAACCGGTCAAAGACAAGTTCCTAAAAATCCTCTTAAAGGTCATATTAGAAGCAATCCTGATTAGAACCACTAGTCCTCATTCCTTCTGAAAGAAAAAAGAGAAGAAGAACTAGAGGAAGAAGGAGAATGGATGGATTCACCTCTTCCATGGGGAAAAATAGTGGTTTGTTGGCCTTAACTCCACCACTTCATGAATTTCCAAAAGGATCAAGAAATAAATTTCCCAAATTCTATGGAGATGGAAAGCAATGACTAGATGATCATATTACAACTTTCATCACAACATGTGGTAGCATTTGGAGTACAACATGAATATTTTTCTTGTGCGATTATTTATTGCATGATGTCATTGCAAGATGCCACTACTGGTTCTACTACTTTTCATCATGCTCAATTACTGATTGGGATGATATGAAAACCAGGTTTGAAACAAGATTCAAGACTGTAGAAGATGTTCATGCCCTCCTCACTCAATTAACTCAGATGAAGAAAGAACCACAAGAGTCCATGAGAGATTTTGTAGTAAAATTCAATAATTTGATCAACAAGATTCCCATTGATGCTCATCCTACTATGGATAATCAGAAAAGGTTTCTTCATGAATTCCCAATTTCCTAAAGTTAGTTTCATACTAGGGAGAGCACAAGAGAATAATTTGGACAATGCTCAAGAAATTTCCATTGATGTGGAAGATGACCTCATCATGTCAGGAAAGATCAAGAACCATTCAATGAAGGATAAGGCCCAAAGTTTCAAAGATGAAAGAGTTGATCCATTACTACAAAATTTGGTCAATGACTTGACTTTATTGAAGAAGGAAATTTCTCAATGGGCCTCGCATCAAAATAGGAATATGAATCATATTGCAAGAACACCCCGAAGGCTTTCCTTGGAAGCTCCACCATTTAATGCAATTTGCGGGATCAATGAAGATGAAAGAGAAGAAATTATTAAATCAGAAGTTGAAGAAGAAGATGAAGATGAATGTTCCAGGATTGGGTATTTTGAATACTCACCCGATGAAGATTTTGAAGAATCCATGGATAGCTACACCTATGTAGTATTCACTCAATCAAAAATGGAGAAAGAAGCCTCTTCTTCCCTACCCAAGCTAAGCATTTGGATCCTCAAATGGTGACTCTGCAAAAAATAACAACAAAAGGAGGATCATCGATGTCTTCTTCTATGGGTTCATCCAAGAAGAATCCTGAGACTACCTCAGTCAAGAATCCATCCACCTCTTCGAGTAAGTCTCTTTAATCTCCTCTTGACAAATCAATTTAAACTTCCATTAATCCTAAGAATGCAAATTCCACTCATGTCAAGGCTTCATAGTTCCGATGTGCTTACCACTTCTCCACCTTTTGACATCATTGACCATTGCAAGAAATCCAAAATTCAGATTTATGAGTCTGAGTACTTAAGAACTTATCCCAAGAAATTTGATAGGACTTTTCAGTTTATCAGAGAAATTAGTTCAAGTTCATGTTCCAAAAATTCCACTTCCAAAGAACTATCTCCAGTTCCTCATACCACTCCTAAGAATTTTCTCAATTCCACACCCTCCACCTCTGGGAAAGTATAACCTTTCTATCTATCCTTGTTGGTCAATGGATATAAACTGAATAATTACATTATTGACTTTGGTGCCTCTGACAATGTCATGCCTACAAAATTTTCTAAATCTCTTGGTCTCTCTCTCATTCCCACTACTGGCCATTACTACTCCATGGAAACCAAATAAGTACCTCTTGTTGGCCAAGTCAAGGATGCTCAAGTAGAATTTGCATATTTTCCTGACAAGAAGATCATGATGAAAATACTTGTAGAAGACATGCCAACCTCATATGGTATGTTGTTGAGTCAAAGATTTTGTAGTGATGTTGGGGGAGATACACAGATGGATTGGTCACATGCCACCATTCTGGTCGATGGTAAGATGAAAAATCTCCTTCCCTTCATGTGAAAATTAAATACACCATTCAAAGACCAGATGAACCAAGGGTGGATATCCTATTTCAAGATTCAAGGCATTACAACTTCTTCAATAGCTTTAGAGGAAGATGTTGAGATTCCCATGTTGATGGAGGAGTAGTATGATGGAGCCAGTTGGAAAGCATCATGGTGATTTCATGGAATTAGAATTTGAAAGCATGTACTTCCTACTGGATGTGAGCATGAATACAAGTTTCTCTACTGGGTGGTGATGATGGTCATGAAAGTATTGACTTGTAGCAAATCAATCTGAGGTGATGAGAAATGTATATCAAGAAGCAAAGTGATATCAAACAACTTCTTTTCAGGTGAGTTCAATGTTTCCAATCATGTTCTCAATGTTCAACATGAAGTTCCATTCAATGAGTATGTTTGTGAATACGAAAATTTCTCTTTCCCATTGGGAGAGGATGAATCCTTCAAAAAAGAATGCATGAATGAAAAGATGCTTAAGCATCTTCAAATTGAATCTACCCAAGAAGAGGATGAATTCATCATGGAAATGGACTCCCTAGTTCATGGTGTTCAAGATTGGGAAAATGACAATCTAGATATTTCAGCCCCAACCTTGTGCTCATTCCCCTTTCATGAAGATGGAGACTTTCTAAATGAAGAAAAAATAGATAAGATAGTTATTGAATCCCACAAGGATGATTCCATTCAATATGAAAACCTTCTCAACAAGGGATATATGAACAAGAATAGTATTGAATCTTTCAAGGTTGACTCCACTCAAGGAAAGAATGATTTCATGATGAAGCCAAATTTTTAGGCTCAAAATGACCAAGATGGAGAAGGTAATGTTTTCCATTATTCATATCCAACCTCACACCATTTTCATTTCAAGAGGACAAAAAATTGTGAAAGCCACACCATATGGAGCAACATGTCAAGAATAAGTTGGTGTGTGTGAAAGAAGATAGTTTGGAACAACTGGTAAACATGGAACACCATAAGGCTTGTGATAGTGTTGAAACTCTTAAAACATCTGTTGAGAACCAACTTGTGGAAAAAGTGGTCATGAATCAGATGATAAATGAAGGTCTAATACCCATAAGAGATCATGAGCCTCATTGTGGAAGCAAAAAACCTAGTATGATTGAGGCTCATTCTTGTAACAGTGAAGGAAAATCAACAATTGGAATGAACTTGGAAATGAATGAGTAGAAGGAAGTAATGTGTCAAAAAAAAAGGAAATGAAATGACTAAGTGGAACCTCAACTTATAAGAAAAATCATGCAAATATTTCTCAATAAATTGATAAAGGGTTCATATTTCAGTGAGCCTATCAATGGATTTATGGAAGAAAGGCATTCAGTGATACCCGTGTATGGGTTTTCATTCAGTAAGAATTGGTGCTTAAATGAAATAGGGTTTTCCCTCACATATACATAGGTGATTTAGGATGTTATGTCATGTTTTCCCTTTCATTGTGTGTGTCTTTCCCTTCCATTCCTATGTGTTTCCCTCTTGTGTTTAATCTTCCTTTTCCCTTTGTGTGTGTGTCTTGCTTGTGTTGTAGTGAAGAAATGACTCTATTACCTAATTGAGCTAGGCATTGGTCTTCTTACCAAGAGATTTATGAGGTTCTATATTTCCCCTTATAGTCCAAGGTCCCTGAGCTAGATCCATTTGTTGTCATATAAAATGTATAGCATGAAAAATTGAAACTTTAAAGCATGACAACTAAGCCCATAATTAAATCTTTCACTTCCTCGATCACTGTGCATCCTTCCTCTGGCTAACATGTCCTTCAGTGTCCCTCCCTATCCATGAGGAATTATAGGAATTTTTAAGAATATCATTAAGTTTTTTTTAGTGTGTAAGTATGATTACCCAAGTTGATAAATGAATTCAGTAAGATTTAGATGAAAGATAACTTCCTTTGGAGGCCTAAAAAGGCCATTTTTACCATTTTGAACTAGTAAACACCCTCCAAGAAATTTAGGGAAATTATAAAGCATCTAAAGGTGATTTCAGGAAGAATTTAAGGTTTTGGAATAAATTTAGGAATATTTAGGAAATAATTTCTCATTCAAGGACAATCTGTTCAACAATGGGTTTTCTAGGTGCAGGGAACAAACACTCTAATGGTGAAACCTAACTTCTCCAGATGATTCTAGGAGATCTGTATAAGGATTTATAAGAAAAAATAGGAATTGGAAATATATGATGAATTCTCTACAATCTTGGGAATCATCAATTTTTCTAAGTTTAAAGGTTTCCTAAACATTTCAAAACATTGCAGCTGCCCCTCTTAGTTCAAATTGAAAAAGGGATAAAATTTTGAGTTTAAGGTAGAATTATATTTTGAGAATAATTCCATTGATCTTAAAATATTATTTGGATTGAAAATCATATAATATTTTACCCTAAATCATTTTCCTAAGTTTTTGTGGTGAAAATATCAACTTTGGTGTCTAAAAATGGACATCCAAGGTAAAACTTTTTTCCAAATCAGTGGAAAAGTCATACTTTGGACACTCTTGTGTCCCCTCTGACCCCCAAATGGAAAATAGGGGGGACACTAAAGTGTGACCTCAACCTCCTCCCCAAGTCATTTGGATCCCTTGGTATCCTAGGTGTCCCCTCTGCCCCCCCATGGTGTAAGGGGGGACAAAAGTGTGACCTCCCTCCTTCCCCCACACACTGGTTGTAGTATCCCTCTAGCCCCTATATTTTCCCCCAAATGTGACCAAGACTTATGTAGCCTCCACCATGTCGTTTCCCAAACCCCTAGATCTCATTGTTAGTCCCCTCAAACTTTCCCAAGTAAAACTTTGGACACCTTAGTGTCCCTCTATCCCCCCTCAAGGGATAAGGGGGAAAAAAAAGTGTGACCCAAGTCTTTTATGCAGCTACCAAGATCAAAATATGGTCAGAAATTGCATTTAAAAACACATGGAAACCTGATTAAATCTATCTATCCAAATATAAATCACTTTAACCTAAAAAATTGTTTTGTTTTTTTCCTCTAACCTCCATTAATGGCTTACATGCCACAACAACAAAATGACATAGTTTATTTTTTATTTATACAGAGATCTGACAGGAGAAATCATCTGAAACTTGGAGCGAATGTTCCTGAAAAAATCTACTTTCATCCAAGCCATTTCTTGCATGATGAGGTGGATAATTTTTAGGGATATGGAGGATTGATTTTTCTCTCAACATTCTACCCTCTTTAAATAATTTTACATTTTTTTGGAGATCCACTGGGTGAAAATCATCTGAAACTTGGAGTGAATGTGCCTCATAAAATCAGATTTCATCTGAGCCATTTCGCATGATGAGGTGGATGATTTTTGGAGATACGGAGGACTGATGATTTTTCTCATTATTTTTCCCCTTCGATGAAATTATAATTTTCCCACTAATTAGACAAAAAAAATCATCTAAAAATCAGAAGCAAAGGGCATCCTCGAAAAATCACGAAATTTTTTAGATCAGTTTCATCTCAATCTGACACATGCATGTATCCTTTCTAAAAATAGTAAAGTATTCATGACTGGGAATGTCTAAAATAGTAACTTTTTCAAAAAAGGTTAATTTTTCCTCAGCATTGGTGACATATCTCAAATGAACAAGAAACATCAGGGAGTGAAAACAGTGAAAATTTTCTAAAAATAATAGTCCTGGATAAGACTTGCTAAAAATAGTAAGTCCTAAAATTGAGCTCAGAAAGTTGTGGCAACTCCCATTTTTCTTATCTCATTGATTTTTTCCATCATCGCTAAGGTCGAGAAGTGGTTTGTTCCCCAAATAGGAAAAAAAACCCTCTTATATAGGCTCTTAAAGCATCGTTTCTATAGAGGTAATTTCTGCAAGGCATAATCTGATGCAAGAGGGTGGAGGATCTAACTCATTCCAATTGTGGTAGAAAGGGAGACATCTTGGTTTAATTCATTCATGAAAAGGACATCATATGGATCACATTGTGTCAAGGAACAAGTTCAGATATAGTCACTCAGACAATGGGTGAAATCAGGAACATCTTGTGGTCTATGAGGGATCTAAAACATCAAGAGCTCCATCAAAATTTAAATTCATTAAGGAGATGGTCATAGGGATCATGATGAGATAATTTCATTGTGAGTGATGATGGTATTCATCTCAAGCAATGCATACCTCATGAAGTGTTTCTAAACACTTGATCCATTCTTGATAATGTCCTCATATCTCACCAGTCAGGGAGGTAACATTCACAAGTGTTTCAGTGTAGTGAAGAGGTCAAGAAAATAGAACTCACTCTCAAACATATCTCTTCATATTCCATTTAGGATTAAATCCTTCTATCTGGTGAAGGAAATCCATTCCCACGAGCAATGATTGAAGAAAAAATGTCCTCATAAACCATAAGTAGGTTTACACTCATATGACATCTTGGTGAGGAAGGTGAATGGAAAAGAGGTCATCATATTCAAAGGTGAAACCGAAACTATATGCCTAAGAATAAACACGTGATTTTAGACACACATGACCTCCCGAGTTCATTTTGGGATACCCAAAATATGATGGATTAGATGGTAATGTGATAGATAAATAGAGTGTAGGTGGGATAGGTGGGAATGATGATAATAGGTCAAGGAAATCGAAGGTTCTCAACTAGAAAAATGGGTAGTTTCTTGTTAAGAGTGATGAATGCTTGCCTAACATGTGTAGAGGTGATACTCTGATCAAGGATGATCATGATACATAGATATTGGTCAATATTAGTGGAACCAAATAAATTTTAACTTGATTGAGGAACACAGGGGAATTATCCTTCATCTTCCATGTATTCCTCTCCAAAGAGGTTCATGAAGGTATGAGAGAAGACGTGTGGAAAGGAAAAATTAAGGGTTGTGGGGTATAATCCTGTCTACTTGGTTATCCCAATACTCTTCGGTAATATCTTATTTTTCATTAAGGGAAATGAGTTGGCTAATGATTTTAGGAGGCACAGGTGTGGCTCTGAAGACCAATTCGTGCAAGCCTTGATCAATGTCTATTTGATTTCTTTCAATGTTTGGTTGTCTTATAAGTGGATTGAAGATTCTAATACGTTGTTTTGGTGGACTCATAATGGTAATGTGGGCACCAAGTCAAGAGAAATGGAAATAAACAAGCAAGCTAGAATCCAAAGGGGTTGAGAGCTAAGTTTAGGTATCATAGGCCGCTAGGGAAATAGAAGTTTTTTTCTTTCCAGATGTAAATTACCTTTATTTCCTACCTTGAAATAAAAAACAAATAAACTTGAATTAAATAAAAGATGATTTATTTTCTTTTTAACTTAACTAAGTTTGATTTGCAAATATTTAATCAAAGCAAAGTAAAGGAGTCTATCTAATTGTTTTTGTATTTTCAATTAAGCTTTTAAAATAAATAAATAAATGAATCTACTTAGCTTATAAACTATTTTTTTGTGATTTTCTGATTACTGTAAATTAAATAAAACAAAAGCTACAAACATAGACAAAACAATTATTCTACAAGAAATAACCTACTTCTACACTAAAATAAAACAAATAGGGAATAGTTGGATGTGGCTATTCCTTTGTTATAGGATGTGAAATTAAATCTAATTTGAAGAAATATGTATTCTAACTTATAATTGTGGAAATATAAATTCCTCTAATTGCTTCACCTCGGAATCACAGGAAGAAAGAAAGCTTCTCAGAAGCAATGTCCTCTTTCCCTTGAAACTTCCCTAGTAAAAAAAATAAGTTGTATGGGTAAACTAATAATGAAGAAATAAAATGAACAACGTAGACACAGAAATTTCCTTAATATTCTTTCCCTGGAAGATCCACAGGGATAAATAGGGAAGAAGATATCAACGGAAGTTTTTTTGTACATATACAGATCTAGGAATGAAGAAATTGAAATGTACAGATGTTTTAAAACAAAGAAATGAAGAAATTCAATCACATAACCTTCCTCCAAATTATTTCTCATGTAGATCCATAGGGATAAGTTGGTAAGAAGATATCAATGGAATATTTGAACCGATAATGAAGAAACTATAAATTCTACCTCTTAGAACAAGTATATTGCTTCTTTTAATTTTAACGACAATATTCAAAATAAAAGCTTCAAAGAAATGAAATACATCCTTGACCTAATTGTTGTAGTATTTTGATATCTTTCCAAATGTGGTGATGATTCTATTGTCTTTCATCTTCCTTTCTAGAGATGAAAATCCAAATGATCCAAGGTGTAGTGTTGGCTAGTTGTAAAAAGAAATCAAGAAGATGTTGGAGTAGACTAGTTGCAGGAAAACTAATCACAAATACAAGTGGGAAGAAATAGATCAATGTACTATGTTCTTTATGTACTTTTCAGTAGGATTTTGGCTTAGTAACAATGCAACTCAAATAAAAAATCTCCAACCCGTGATACAATTAAAATTTTGGTTTTTATAGAAAAATGGAAGAGAATAAGTCTAACACAAATGAAAATCAAGAAGTGCCAAATCATCCAAGAAAGGGGGATTCAAAGATCTAATAATATTAAACTGAGAAGAGGATTCTAATATGTATCCAATAAGATAAAAATCAGGTGAAACATTCAAGAAAAGGGAAATAAAAATAATCAAAAGTTTGAAACACGTGTTTAAAACACGCAGTTTGGATTCTCAGATAAAACACATGGAACCGCTGGTCTATGAAGACCAGAGGTATGCAACCACCATGGCGGTTGCTTAACTATCACAGAGGTTACGTAACTTGTAGTCAAAACAATGTAGAAAAGGAGTGAAAATCACATTACGAAGGCAAAGAAACCTAAATACTTAGAAGCAAGGATAAACAAGTCAGATAAACATGTTGAAGGAAAGGGGAAAGGATTTGGATCTCATCATTATTCTAGAAAAAAATTATTTCATCATTGGATACTTTACCATATCGCTAATGTACCATCTGTGTAATTTTGTGTGTGTGCATATTGCCCCCTCAGAGAATCGTTTTGGCCATGAATGGGAGCAAAATGTGAATTCCGAGTATGGCACTCCCAAATGGGAGAGTTAGAAATTATACCTTAATCGTTAGTGTGTTGAAACAATTCCAATCCAATCTTCCCGCCACTTGCAAAAGAGAAACGGGAATCAAGTGCGTATATAAAACATGCTTAACAAAATACTCTAAAATAAAATGACAAGATTACTTACCATATCCACAAGGAAGAGAAATATACCTGCTCCAATGCATTGACCCTGCATATACTCACTCAAAATGTCATTAGAAAATCAAGTTTGAACTATATATATTACTTTTTACTATTTTTAGAAATCATTTTCACTCACCCACTTATCTAATTTTGGAGCTCTTGATTACCTGTGACCGTTTCATCTATAAAAATAGTCAAATCAAAGAGCACTCAGTGACAATGACAGTGCAACCGGAGGCGGCAGCAGAGGGTTACGAATAGTTAAGTTATATACATTTGTTTATTTTTTTCCATAAAATGTAGCACTTGTTTAGAACTAGATATAGGAGGGTATATTTTTGGTAATTTGATATTCAAAATTATATTACGTGTGCGCCTTTTAGGTTTTTTCATTTGTTTGAATGATTTTGGTTATTTTTCCATATTTTTGTAAAAAAAAATTATTTAGGGGTTCAGCTTCCTATTATCATGCTCCCTATTTTTTATTTTGTTGTGTAACTGCCTCATCATGCTCCATATTATCATCTCCTCAATGACATTGAATTTCAATGGACCTCTTGATGTTTCAGGTCCCTCATAGAGCACAAGATGTTCCTAATTTCACCCTTTTTCTGAGTGAATATCTCTAACTTGTTCCCCGCCTAATGTGATATGTATGATTTCATTTTCATGAATGAATTCAACTAGGATGGATCCCTTCTACCAAAATTGGAATGAGTTAGATCCTCCACCCTCTTGCATCAAACTATGCCTTGCAAAAATTTCCTTGGGAACAATGCTTTGAGAGCCTGTGGGGTTTTTTCCTATTTGGGCCACAAAACCACTTCTCGGCCTTGCGATGACATAAAAAATAAATGAGATAAGAAAAATGGGATTTTCCATAACTTTCTGAGCTCAATTCGAGGACTTTCTAGTTTTATCATGTCCTATTTAGGACTATTATTTTTAGCAATTTTTTATTGCTTTCATTCCCTGATGTTTCCTATTCATTTGGAGTGTCACCAATTCCTAAAACTTACTTTTTGTTTAAAATTTACTATTTTTAGACACTCGTGGTTCTGATTACTTGTTAATTTTAAAAATAAGAACTGCATATGTCAAATTGAGATGAAACTAGTCTCAATTTTTTTGTAATTTTTTGAGGATACCCTACTCTAATTTTTAGATGATTTTATTGTCTAGATTGATGGAAAAATGATAATTTCATCAAAGGGTGAAAAATAATGAGAAATACTCAATCTTCCATATCTACAAAATCATCCACCTCATCATGTGAGGAATGGCTCAGGTGAAAGTTGGTTTCACAAGGCACATTCACTCCATGTTTTAGACGATTTCACCTGTTGTATCTCCAAGAAAATGAAAAATTCTTTGAAGATGGAAGAATTTTGCAAGAAAAATCAGTCCCCGATATCCCTACAATTTATACACCTCATCATGCAAGAAATGGCTCAAATGAAAGTATTTTTTAGAGGAACATTTACTCCAAGTTTTTTATCATTTCACCTGTCAGATCTCCATAGAATCAAAAAAAAAAACTTGATGTCCTTTTGTTTTTTGTGGAATTCCAACCATTAATGGAGATCAGAGGAAAAAACACAACACTTTTATAGGTTAAATTGATTGATTGTTGGAGAGATATATTTATTCAGGTTTCCATGTGTTTTAATGCAATTTTAGACCATTTTTTTATCTTCGTAGTTGTATGAATGACTTGTGTCACACTTTTGTGTCATACTTGTCCCTTAAGGGGACAGAGGGGACATTAAGGTGTCTAAAGTGTGACTTGTGGGTTTGGAGGGGCTAAAATTGAGATTTGGGGGCTGGGAAATGACACTAGAGAAGATGTGTGTGTTCACATTCGGGTTTATGGGATTCTAGAGTGAGTGTGTCACATTTTTTTGTCCCCCTAGGGGAAGAGGGGACACCTGGGACATAAAAGGAGCTAAAGTGTGAATTGGGGAGGAGGTTGAGGTCGTACTTTGTTGTACACCTAGTCCCCTTGTTCTAGTATCATGAATGCATTTCCTGAAAAATAGCAAGTAGACTTGGCATGAGCGGTTGCATCTTTGAAGGGAAATGAACATTTGTAATTTATTCAAACAAAGGTGGTTATACATGAAACTTCATTGCACCCACCTTTCTAGGATTCTAAAAGTCGAGTCCAAGTGGAGTTGACTAGAAAAGGTAAGTGGAGTCTAAGTGGGTCCTAAATGGAACCTAAGTGGTTTTTTACTAGGAAAATAGGTAAAATTTTAGTAACTAATTTAATTAGCTATAATGTGCAAGATAATTAATTAAAATTTATTTAATAAATGGTCATTAGCTTAGCTAAAGTGGGTTATGAACTATTTAATTAATCCTAAAAGGTGAATGATTAATTAAGTTGATTAATCAATTATAAGGGGATATGAACTAGGATAAGATGGAAAGAAGTGTGTGATTTTGTGGAGTCTACATTTTCCCCTCTTTAAATTTTTATTATGAATTAATATCATTTTAAGGATAGTATACATATTTAGATTGGTGAGCGGAAGACAAAGAAAGAATGGTAGATGTTTAGATTTTCTCCAGTGAAGCATTTAGATTCCCCAACAAGTAGGATGGTAAGGGAATTCCCCCTAAAGTGGGTGGGAAACGTAGAGAATTGGTGGACAATTGCTTGATAGGAAAAAGACAAGGAATTTTAACAAGGATGTAAGGAATTATGCTCATAGCATGAGTGTTATTTAGAGAGTAAAATTTAGATCAACTTTATTTTTTTGTTTCACAATATAGAATGGTCACCATGATTATGAAATAATCATGATGGGTAACCTAGATGCACATAAACATACACACACAACAAAGAAAAGATAAAAAGGAAAATAGACCCAATATACATGGCAAAAATATGCACCATGACTATGAAAAAGCCAAGATGAAAAAAAAGATAGGTAATTGGTCCAAAAAGAAAATTTCAACAATGCAACACAAATTCGAAAATAAAACAATTAATTATGCCCCTAATGTGTGCCACATTGATGAATAATCATATGTAAATTCCCCCATGCACTAAACTTATTAAACGCATTGGGATAGAATCAAACTAAAGAGTGGAGTGATGCTTAAATACTCCTAAGGAAACTCTTGTTGGATCCCCATTGAAGAATGATCTTAAATTTGAAAAAGGGTCATTGCCTCCATGCAATAAACTTATGAATTGCAGGAGAGATAGAATGAGAGCCTAAATTTCCCCATCTGAAGTTATATCGCAAAGTAAAAAATTGATTTGACTTGCCCCAAGCAGAGTTAGTAATCATTTAAAGGTAATAATGTGATAGTCATAATATTGTAACGATTACTAGGGTAGTAGATAAAGGTATGACATTATCAAGATTGTCTTGAATTGATGAAATATCAACTTCATGGGTTTTCCAATTGTAGGATTTATGTGATAAGTGAATATTTATTCGAATTTTTATAAATTTGTGATTTTTTTGAATTTTTGAATATATGATTTTTTTGAATTTTGGAATATATAATATTTATGCAAAGAAGATTGGAGTGTTTGTTACACCTGATTTATTATGGATAAATGATGTTGCTAAAAGTATAGAACAAGCATGTCAAACAAACCCAATATGAACAGGAAGGAATTAAGCCAAATTTATGTCAACTAAGATGCGAAAAAATTTCCTGTGATTGGTCTACGAAGAAGAAAAAAACTAACATAGTAACAAAATCATCATCACAATGTTAAAAACTTGTAACCGTACAACACTATGTGCAATAATGACGTCTAATGACACTCCTAATGTGTTCCACACTAAATAATGATACAGATATGAATGCCCCCAAGTGATAGCTTGGAATGCAAGAGGATTAGATTAGGTCAAAGAGTGGAGTGATGCTTGGATACTCCAAAAATACTTTTGTCGGATCTCATTGAAGTTTGATCTGTATTGGATTAAAATATGAAATCCAAGTGTGCCCCAAGAAAATTTATACTATGAAAGGGTAAACAATTGATTTCCTCAAGCATAGACATACACCATAGGAAATAAAAGTGATTATCGTAAGATGAACTGGAATGATTGTGAAGAGTGTTGTCAAATGGAAAAAAAAGTGAACTATGTTATTCAATTGTTGAAATTTGGTCAAACATTTTGTAAATGTTTTTTTCTAGTATTATATTGTTTTTGGTTTTGGAACAATTTTGTAAATTGTTTTTGGTTTTGGAACAGTTTTTTACTATTTTGAGGTTTTTAAACATATTTGAATGTTTTTTTATGTTTTTGAAATTTTTTTAAACATGTTTGAATGTTTTTTAATTTTTGAATCATATTTGAATATTTTTTGTAATTTTAAACATATTTGAATTTTTTTTTTTTGAAAATATTTTGAAGTTTTTGGATTTTTCAACATATTTAAATGTTCTGTATTTTTCAACATATTTGAATGTTTTTGGTATTTTTGACTTGGTAAAATGGTGCAGTGTCTAAACTCATGTTCAAACAATTGTAAGCATTTCATTCCATTGGTATAAAGGTAGATGATGTAATGATAGGATGTTTCACTCCACTCGTGGATCTATGAAATTAATAAGATATGAGGGCTCATCACTGAGAGCCAAGAAGGACATGAGAACTAGGAGAAAAGTGATATCAAAATGAAGATGATGGATGAAAAGACACAAGGTGTAACAATGGTCCATGTGATAAAATGTAACTCATCACCAATCAAGATTTCCTTAATGATTCCAAGATGATTTCACTTTATAGGTTTTAACTATACTTAGATCTATAGATGGCCTACTGATTGACAAGATCTGATTGAAGGAAATTTTGTCTCTCTTAACATAAGAACCTTATTGAGATTTTTTTTAGTAAGCACTTTTAATTCATATTTTCTACAGGATTTTTTTGTTCATTTTTTGAAAGGACCCCCTACATCTTGCCCCATGACAAGTAAGAGACAAGGGCTCAACACCAAAGACAAAACATAGGTGAGTAGAAACATCTTCCTTTATTCCTATTCTCATACTACAAGTAATAAGTATGGGATTATCATTGAATACTATGAATAACGAAAGGTGTAATGATTGATTTTTTGTATTTTACATTGATATTTCCTTGTATGTTGATATTGTGCTTATTGGAAAGGAACCTTCTACCCCCAAGTCTCAGCCACATGCGACTAGTAGGACGCAAGGGTTCAACGATGTATACTAAGATGGACGGTCAAAAAGGTCCAAGTAAAGAAGGTTGAGATTTTTGTTAAAGAGAGAGATTATTTGAACAGAGGATTTACTATCATTAAGATTTGAGACAAAATCGTAGGTAAAAGATCTGAAATGGTAGGAACCATAACTAGGATGAAACACACAATGCCCAATAGAAACAAGATTAACTTGTGTTGTGATAGGTGAATAATGCAAAGATATGATAATTTTATTATTAAGATATCTACCAATGGATGAAATTAAAAAAAAAATGTTAAATGAGTTAATTGTGCAAGCGACCTCCCCCAGTGCGAAGAAAACACGTGGAAGAAGATGTTTTTGCTTCTACATATTTTATGTTCAAAAAGTGCTTTAATGAGGGGTTGGATATGAATTTTTATTCTCTTTTTACATTTTTTAAAAAAAATTATTTTTTTTGGATGGGTATTTGTAATGGACTCATCAGAAAATAATAAAGTTAGATCAGTTTTACACAGGAAATAACACACAATATTATTTTCTTCTCTGTATTATTCAACATAATACATTTTACATATATATAGGAGAGGAATTCCCATTATTAATAAATCTCCTAAAACCACTCAATCCTACAATATCTCCTATATTCATGAGTTATTTCAAGAACTATACTCACGTATAATATAATAGCAAACTCCTATATTCAAACTATTTTTATATTTTTGTTAAACACAACAATATTACAACAAATATATATAACTAAGATATATTTTACCCTATGGTAAATCACCCACAACCATTTGAACATTAATTTTCCTAACATTCCCTCCCTTAATGTTTACATGGTAAAATATATCTCGTTATTTGATTGTAGTGTGCCATCTTTGTGTGCTCATGACCAACATCTTAACTGTGCAACATCAGGCATGCACAAAACTCCCACATATGCTAATGCACATGTCTTCCTCCACTGATGGTTTTCTTCGGCTTCTACCAACAACCTTACCCAATTGGTTTTGTAGGTGTACCAATAACCTTTCACATTTGGTTATACAAGTTCACCAAAAACCTTACAAAATTGGTTTTCCTAGTTTACTAATAACCTTCACATCATGATTGCTACAATACATTTTGATCAATATTCTACAATGTTTCTACAAAAGGGTTTACATGAGGAATACACACAAGTGAACAGGAATTTACATCATATGTTCTTATTTTTCATGCCACACTGAAAAATATGAAAAAATGGAATCCACACCACACAACTGAAATCTTGAAATCAAACACACTGCACACACGTGCCACCAAATCAGTGAAGCATCCCCATCATTGGTGACTAACGAGAGGTCATTGTCTGACCTCTAACCTCTGTTGCCTCCGTCCTCCATCAACATGTTGCTATCTCATCTAGATTTGACTTGGACGCTCAATACTTTCCACATTGGTTTTATTTTATCTCCCTCCCCCACAATGTGAAACATATTATTTTCCAAACGTTAGGTTACACCAAAAATGCATCCGTAAGGAAAAAAAATTACGCACTTTTGACAATTACACGACTTGTGATGATAACTCAAAAATTTGATAGATTGAAAGAACAATGACAAGACAGACTTGAAAAAATTGTCAATGATGGCATTAAATAGATACGACCGTTATAAAACACTGACAAGAAATAATGATCCACTATGAAAACTAATGACTCATTTTGACATAATATAATTATTCAACCTACAAATAAACTTTACTCAATAGACTTGAGTATCAAACTATTAAATGAATTTACAAATAAAAAAATAATGATTAATGTAATTTTTATTTCAAAATGACTATTTAACTATCCTATTACAAAACTAGACCACTAAAACCAACAAATAACAAACGATATTTTTATCAACATCCTATTCACCTAGACACATTTAGATGGAGACAATGACACATTTGACTCGCTCAAATAGATAAAGATATGGACTTGGGATTTTATTTGCATATCCAAACAAGTCAACTATTAAAAAAATACATTTTAAAGCTTATAGATCTGCATCGTGGCAAGAAGCTCTCTAATGTCGAGAGGAAAACAGCTACTGTGAGATTTGAAATGGTGAGAAGAATTCGTGACAAACAATGATACAAATACAATGACTTAAGAGTGATCAATGGCCAAATGAGGGTGAGGAAAAACTCCGAGATCTAATCTAACTTTTTAGATGTAGGCTTTGATCCAAGAAAACTCATGTAGGCATGCTCTATCCTCCAAAACTTGTTCCCTTACCTCCAGGAAGAATGATGTCACCATAGGTGTCAAATATTACATAGTTTGAATTGGCCACAAATTGAATGCCAAGAAAAGATTCAATGCAACTTCTACAAATATAATACAAAAAATGATGTGTACTTCTAATATGTGTCTGCAACTTACCTTTTATAATTGTCGATGCAGGTGAGAATTTGATTGGATGCATATACAACTCACTGTATTAGCGAAAATTCCAATGTAGATCTCTACACCCATAGCTTGTGTGGACCCGTGAATTGATGTCGTGAGCCAGTGAGAGCTCACAAAACTCAGGCCAAATTTCTTGATTCAATAATTGATGGAAGAACAATCCACTTCTCTCATATGCTTAAATTACATCATCCTACAACGTGCAGACTGAGCCATTCACATGCTTGCAAAATTCATCACACAGCTCTCTACACTTCCCAGTGGAGAATTCACAAGCAAGTTACTTCGGATCAAAATGAGAATCGGGTTGTCCGACATTAGGTGAGTTGAGCTCAAGAATAAATCTTGTGGCCGTCTATTAAAATCAACATGTCTTCTCTCCAAAATGCAGTACAGATTTGCACCAAACAAAACGACTATAGGAAAAGATTCTATAACCGATAAGGGTCAGATCATGGAAAATTTGAGAGCAAGCCAATTAACAAAATACCGATACGCTAATTTTATAAGATATTTAGTTTGAATTCTTCACAATAATAATATATCCATCAACAAGGGAGAAATACAATACATCTTCTCTTGCAAAAATATTATTCTCCCATGATGAGATACAAACTAGTCAATCAGAGGATTAACCTGCTATGATACCAAATAATAAATTTGGATCAGTTTTACATAGGAAATAACACACAATACTATTTTCTTCTCTATATTATTCATTGTAATACATTTTACATAAATATAGGAGAGGAGTTCCTATTATTAAGGAATATCCTAAAACCACTCAATCCTACAGTATCTTCTATATTCGTGATTAGTTCAACAAATATACTCACATACAATATAATAACAAACTCCTATATTCAAACTATTATTATATTGTTGTTAAACACAATAATATTACAATAAACATATAAAACTCAGTTATATTTTACCCTATGGTAAATCACCCACAATCATGTGAACATTAATTTTCCTAAAATAAAATAGATCCACGTTTATGAAAGTTGAATGGTCTTGATTTATGAGACTTAGGCGGATAAGGTCCAAGTCAACAAAGTGAATAAAAATATTAAAGGATTCCTAAGTTACGATACTTGGGCATACGGTATCCATGTCAAAGGAGTGGATTGAAAGATTTGATAAGCCATAAAGTATGAGACTTGAGTGGATGAGATCCAATTTAAAGGAGTGGCTAGAAGGATTTTTAATGTACCTATGATTGAAGTAGTCCTGATTTACAAGACTTGGATGGATGAGATCCAAGGTAATGAAAGGAATACAAATATTTGATAAATCCTGAAATATGATACTTGGGTGGAAAAGGTCCAAGTCAAAGGGGAGAATCAAAATATTTAATAAGTCTTGAAGTACGAGACTTGGGCAGACAGGTTCCAAGTCAAAGGAAGAATCTAAATATTCAATCATTCCTGAAGTACGAGACTTGGGAAGATGAAATCCAATTCAACGGGTGTATGATTAGATAATTCTTTGATGGGATTAGAAGACCTATATGATGTTAGAGGTAAGTTGTCAACGTGGAGAATATTTTTAAATTTATATTCACCCGTGAGTGGAAGAATGTGAGGAAAAAGGGATTGATCCCTATATGAACATATGAGGCTCTTTATAAGTATTAGAGAGCAAACATTCAATGTTACTCCTTCGAGGAAGTGGATTAATTTTTTTGATGATAGATTTGTGATTAAATATTAAAATAGTTGTGTGAGAATATGTCTGGGTATACACACCTCATAGAGTGTACACATGTAGATTTCTTGATATGTAGGAATCATCATTTATGAGATGCATATAATATGAATCATTTGAGGCATTACGGACATGGAAGTTTACATTGTTGCAAGTGTCCAAACTTATGTGGTTGTGTTTCTACAATAATACTAGAGATGTTAGGCATAAGAGCCAGAATGGAAAGAATTGAATCAAGCTCAATGGTGCTTGATGATGAACCCTCTTCTGTAGAGTCTACAGTTATATTAAGGTTTGAAAGGGATTCTTCAATCAAGTTCAAGTTCTCGTTTGATTTGAGATGGTTGTTTTCTAAAACAGGTTCAATGTTTGTTTGAATGAGTATAGTAAAATCTGTAAAAGAGATAGATTCGTTTCAATTTAGAGTTATTTGACCATCTCCATGATATCGTTAAGTGTTATTATATGCAGTATTTTGGAAAGCATTCAACTCTTCATTATAATTTTTATTAGTTGATGTGTATTATTTGTGATAGCTTCATCCTCAATTTCTATTTCAATGACTCCATCATCAAATAAGTCTTGGAAAAAATGGAAGAGTCGTATACATTAATCTGTAGAGTGGCCATCAATGTGATAAAATTCACAGTATGTATTAGGTTTTTACAAATATGTCTTACGTTCCCCTTCAAAAAAGTGTTTTGTAATTGGATATTTGATCAAGTTATCCTTTGATAATTGTTTAAAGGCTAGAGATACTTTCTCCAAGGGGTGTAAATAAACGTTCGACTTTACGTGGATTAGTGTCTATGATAAGTGATATAATGGAGTTAAAATCAACATTGTTTGAGGTTTCACCTTGTTTGGTATATTTTCCTTTTGTACCAAGTTTTATTTTATTTGGTGTTAGGTTTTTAACCACGATGTTTCCATTCTCAATGACTTCCTTGATGTAATCACGAATTTTCCAACATCTATCTATTTGATGACCATAAATGTGATGAAAATCACAATATGTATTAGGTTAATACCAAGATGTATTATCTTACCCTTTTTGGAAGCAAAATGGACTAAGAGGGGGTTGAATCAGTCCTTCAAAACTCTTAAATAATTCAACTTAACTTGCATGAATCATTAACCATTCAACCATACATTAATTGTGAGCTTAAAAACATGTAACAACCATCCACATGAACATAAATAAGAGAGAGTACACAAGAGACAATATGTAAGTGGGAAACCCTCATAGGGAATAAAACCCACTGAAAATTTTGACTATATTTCTCAAACCAAAAGGCTTGCATGAATATGAATCATCACACAAGATTTGTTTATTGAGGCACCAACCCCACAAGGAGTGTCAACCCCTAAAAACCCTTTGTTGATATTACTCACAAAAAAAGACTCATGTGAATATGAATCATCACATAATTTTTGAATAAGAATACCGCTGAATAAATGTTGCCAACACACACAGCTGATAGTGATCAAATATTCAGCTCATACACCTTCAAACTCTCTTCAAATACACTTTCTTGTAACTCACTCAAACTTGTACTTTCATGGACTAATTTGGATGAAAACCCTTGCACACAAGCTCTTTAACCTTCTTCAAACTTTCAAGCACCCTCAGCTCCGATTTTATGTACTTGAACCACTTGCACTCTCTCACCTAGTTCACATTTTCCCTCTTATTCAACTAGTTCAAATTTGAACCAAAACATGTATTTTATATGCTTCTCAACTAAAAAACATAAAATGTGTTGGTCTTAACCCAAAATATATACTATTAAAAATTAAAAACATAATATTACATTTATATAAACTCATATCATGGACCCATGTAGGTCAGCCTAACTCCAAGACTCAAGAACAAGCCCAAAAAGGATCAAAACCCCATCACCAAGATCATCAAAGACCTCCAAACACATCACCATGATTGTTCAAGTATCCAAAGGCCTAGAAAATTTCAAACATATCATAAAAAAATCATCCATTCTCACACCATGATTTTCATCAATCATTTTAGTAAAAACACTACCAAGTAGGACCATTTCCTACTCAAAACAACTATTTTCAGGAACAAGTCATCACCAAAAATGCTAAAGATCACACAAGAAAAACTCAACTATTCCATGTAACAAGTCATTTTAATTCCATTTACCTTAACATAAAATTTATTCTTTCTAAACCTCTTGAAACATCAAACAATGCAAATGAAGCCAACTTTCCTCTTCACCAAATTAAACTGCCCAGAAAGCAGTTTTGGAAACTCAACTGGATCGCACCCTTTTTTTCACTTTCAATACCTATAAATTACTTCACTAGGAAAAAAATTAATCCCTATTAACTATCCAATAGACATAAAGCATAAGCTAAGCCAAAACATGAGACTTATATATCGATCTTCTAGCCAAAGTAGTTTTTTCCTAAATCAATCAAACTAGATCAACTTGTCACCTCAACCATGGAAACTCAGTACACATTTAAAGCTTCATAAAAACATGAAACATGTCACATTTTATTTCAACAACATCCCCAAGCTCATTATACTCCTTAGCCATGCTCGCAAGTGCTCATGCACTTCCATTTTACAACATTGCTAAACTACCCTTTTAGGCCCAAAAACCAGTCATCAAAGATAGGGCACACCTATCCTTATAGGTCTTAAACCATGACCTAAAAATATCATGGACATCTATTACAACTCCCAATATTTCATAAATAGTTATTTATTCAATACCTTCAATGGAAAAAATTTCTAGAGACTAAAACTATTCACAAACTTTCCTTTTTGAGTGGGGTCCAAATACTATCACAATCCCTACCATACCTTTATATAAATATTGATTCCTATACAACCTTTAATAATAACATTATCAAGAACAAACCATTTTTTCCATAACAAGAAGATTTCTCCTACCACTCTCAACCTAGGGTTTCAAACTCATAAAAAGTTGTTTCACTTCTTAACATTCGTTCATAAAAGTCTGAAGATGAAACCACTCCATTATTTTTTTAAAATAGTATTATCTACATGCAAAAACATCCATAAAATCTGCAAGGTTCCATAAAAAATCTGTGAGATCAGGTGAGCATCAAAAGTTTCTTATCGAGCTGGAAATCATGCTTTCTTGGACCCTGTTTTTCTTAAAACATCATAACTTGAAAATTTATCTTCATAATGACTTGAAATTGTTATCACACATATAGGACATCCCTATGCATCATATCCAATCATCATATTTTCTCAAATAGGTCTCCAACTTCTCGACCACCATGACTTTCATGACTAGGCTTTAGGGTTTTACATGTTCTAGGCCATAACAAGTTGAACTAACACTACAACCAAGCATGAAACCTATTCTAAGTGCATATTCATGATTAAAAAAACCTGACATATCTCCATGAGTGATCTCAAGAGATCATACACATCTGCAAGTGACTACTATGTGTAATTAGGCCTCCAAACACTAAGATTAGGTCTAGTTATAACCTAGACCAAGTAGTAAATCCTCATAACTATGATTCCAATCTCTCAAAAAATACCTAACACACTTGATACAACATGTCTCACACCTATTCATGCCTCCATGAGCTCACATGGCTCTCAAATTGAATCTCATGCTTCATTTTGCCTCTAAGCACCTAGACTAGGTCTAGATGAGCACCTATAACTGAGTCTTCCACTTGTACCTACACTTTAAATATCATGTGAGTGTCTCAAAAATCTCCAACCATGCTCTCCATGTCTCTACTATTATGCTCAAGTCATCATGCAACTCAAACCATCATGTTCCATCACCTAGGCTAGTTAGATCACTTGATTAGGCCTACTAAGCCAAGACATTCTTAACTTGTCCACTCTTACAACCATGAATCAACCTGAATGTCCATGTATTCATCATGCTAAGCATTATATATCACTCCTCCATCATCCTCTTTGTAATTAATGAGATTTTATATCAATGAAAACACATAATACTCACTCATGCCAACAATCTCCCCCTTTGTCATTGTTGGAAAACCACCTAGTTCTTCTCCCCTTTTTACATTAATGATAAATTATACCTGAGAACATGATCTTAAAATTTCCTCAGCATTCTTTGAGTACTTATTCATTGGATATATCACACAAATTCATCATTTGGCCTTACAAACATGTTTTACCTTCCTTATACTTTGTTTTTTCCTTCTTCATCATGGGAGTATTGTAGAATACCTAAACAAATCTATAAAAAGCACTCATTCATTCCAACAATCATGATTCAAGCCATAAAACATCATCTTGACTCCTAATCATACCATTCCCTATTGAAGAGCATCATCAAATAATCTATCTCAACCATATACTAGTTAATAACCACTATTAGGGATGAGATCCCTAAACAACTCCTTGAGTGCATCTTGGCCAAACTTCATCTTGCTCTAGGTGCTCAACTACATCATGACTCAACTCCTTATAGCTCCCCTAGGTTCATTCTATCCTTTTCTAACTGAAATAACAATAATTTGAGCTCTTACATTATATAAAAATCCTTGTACAGGATCAACAATATCAACACTCCCTGGAGTCACTTCTTTAATGTTTTCATCCTCTACATGTTATTACAACCTTCTTGGTCATATGAATTTCTTTACAAGTCAATATACCTCCAAATATTACCAAGATGCATTTCTAGCACTCTTGAGATCTTGCATACCTGATCAAGTTCAAAGGTAAACTCCACCTACCTCAATTTTCCATCTCATACTATTACAGTCCTTCATATCATGCTTTAACCCTGTCAAGGTGAAAACATCACTTAAAATGCAAAATTTCAGCTACATAGGTCTTGCAACATTCTTAACTCTTTCATATATGTTCTGATAGAAACTTTAGGTATGTTTTAGAAGTTCAATCATCATACTCCACCTTCATGTGGTATCATACACTTGTAGGTCATCATTATAGTCTTCTAGGGCCTTTTTACCCTGTCGCCATGAAATTTAAGAAACTAGATAGGATCTAGTCTTCTCCTAAATCCACCTTCTTAGGATAGAGAGCATTCAATATCTTTCTTACCTTGTGAACTCACACAATGGTCCTCCATACACAAACTAAGATAATGCATCTAAACCCTTAATTATTATAGAAACTTCAAAACATATGAACATGCCTTGTTTTGTACAATATTTTTCAGCAAAGTATCACACACCAACATCATTATTATCTTGAAATATCTTATTATTAGTGAAAATTCATGATTAAGGATCAAGGATTGCTCATCTTGCTTCATCATACCTCTGTAGATCTATAGCATCCCACTTTAGTGCTCTGAGATTGACTGTACATTTCAAAAATTATGCCTACTATGTGACACCTTCTAGCTTCTTCATCAATCCTTAATTATTCATTCTAGTCTAATAATATATTTTAAATCAAATTATCACCCTTCATACCTACTATTATCCCAAATTCACCTTCAAGGTAAATTTTGGTAACTTATGCAAATTCTTCAGGCTCAATCAGGTTGAAATGGTTCGAGGGCCAAAATTTGGATTGTCGAGGTATCTCTCCTCTTTTCTCTAACTCCCTTGTCTAAGAAAAATATAAGGAGTTAGTAAAAAATTGCAAAAATTTGAAAAAACGAGGTCGCATGCCTATTTTAATGCAAAATTGAGTTAGAGAGTTGCGAATGGAACCAAGGTGGATCGTACCAAGGTTCATCTTACCAAATTCGGGCCTAAAATGCCAAGCGAACAGTGAAATGTAGAAAAATCAGATATTTTTTCATCCCATGCCACACAGGTTCAGTCGAGACATTTGGGACCCAAAAACCCAATTTTCCTGAAATGGCCGAAAATCGGTTAAGTCGGGTATTTTTGGCCCTGGCAGTCCACGGGACATCTGGACAGCCGAGACCCAAAAAGATGAAATGACTGCAAGCAAAGGGAATCAGAAGGTCAGATAAATTTTCCCCAGCATTCTGTGGGACATTGGGACATGAGTTCACCAAAATGCTGAAATAGCTGATCACAAAGGGATACGGGTGGAGCAGAGGTCAACAGTCCTAACGGCCCAGTCAACTGCAAGACACATGGGACATCAAAATCCAGTTTTGCCGAAAATGTCACGGAAGGAGGCTTATGGGTGGATCATAGATTTTTTTCCAGGACAGCTGGGACACAAGGACCCAATTTCACTGATAGCCGCATACAAAGGAAAACTCAATGCCTGACCCTCCCGAACTTCAAATGGCCATAACTTTTGACCCTGAACTCTGATTTTCATGAAATTTGACTTTCTGGAATGATCACGATGTCCTCTACGCCACAAAAACTAGATTTATTATTTTTAATGAGGGTAGGCATATGAAAATAAATAAAACATATTCAGCTCTAGTCAATCAGATGTTCATTCCCGTTAAATGACATAAATGCCTAATAGACCCAAAACAGCTGTCTACACTCAGAAGTCCATAACTTCTGTAATTCTCAATGAAAATGCACAAAATTGGTACCGTTGGAATTTTGGTTCCAATCCAAATGCACAGAAATCAAGAAATCTATAATTTGATGAGGAATCGATGGTGATTTTGTAGAAAACGTGGCCAGGTTCAGAATAGTGTTTTATTTGGTAGCTAGGATGCATTAATGAAGCATGGGCTGACATTTCTCACTGCTACAAGTTATAGGACAATATGGGGGGAATTTTTCAAGAAACATACCATCATTTCAATACATTTATTACATCTTTCAAGTGGTGAGAGTACATATTTAAAGATTTCCATTTTTCCCTCTCTCTCTCTCTTCTCATATTTCTATAAATTGGAGTGTTGGACTCATTGTAAAGGGAGATAGTTTTGGAGTAGAAAAAATCTGTTAAATTTGTTTTTTTAATTAATTTTTTTGTATGCTCTTGTAGTGGACTCCTTGCATGGTGATCCAGGCCCTTGTTCTATAATAGATTGAACTATGCATATCAATGAAAGCAATAGATACAAGTTTTTGGATTTCCCTTCCCCTGTTGTGTTTGTTTGCATTATTCTAGCCCTTTCAAACCCATTACAAATATATTATGTCTATTTATACTCTTCCAAGGATTCATTATCATTTTGCATGTATGTAATATTTATGTGAATGCATTTGCTAGACTGTGGAGAACCATTATCACCCCTTCTAGTATGCAATTTGCTCTTATTTTCACACATTGGAAAGCTATCCTCATTCCCTCCTTTTATGGTGTATCACCGTTTTAGTGTAGGATTTGTTTTCATGTACTCTCTCTCCTTGGTCCCTTAGAAAGCTAGATTAGGACAAGATATATTTTTCTGTATTAGAGTAGATAGTGGCGGGTAGTTTAGGAGCAAGAACCAACTTTCTCTGGAGGTCTATCTCAAGTAGCAAGTCCCACAACTTGGAGATAGTACCCATGTTATCCAATCACACTATGATCTCAAGAACACATACTTATGTAAACCATAGGGTGTTTTAATCCAGTGATAACACCTACTTTATATCATGCCTCATATTCCAATATACCATGCATGGGCTTGATAAAATGCCTAACTATTGAGAAACTTGCCTTTTCATTTCACAGACTTAATTTTTCCTTGTACTACTTCACACTCCTTTCAAGATGAATATTTACTCTAAATGATTCTCAACCATGATTCAAGGATTAAAAAAATCAATCATTATGAACCTAGTTCACTCATCCACATGTTTCAATAATGTTACTACTTCAAGGAATGAACTTGGAAAGCTTAGAAACATACCTTATCGCTATATGAACTCTATATACAAACCTCAAGATGTAAATGACCATGTAAACCACATTATCTTCCCATTTTCTTCATCAAGACGCTATTTTAGACTAAGCAACCATACAAGGTCTTGGCATAATCTATAACAAATGATAAACTCACTATTGTACTTCACATACTTTCTATTGCTTTGTGTTGCTTCGTACTCTCTCTTATGATGTCTAAGTGACTTTTTACATCTCCAAATTATGACTCAAGAGATAATATTTAGCATTATAACTCAATCAAATCATGACATACATGAGAAACACCATCTTTCCTTGCATCTAATAGACTAAATACGCCATTATGAATGACTTTCCACATGATTCTTTCTTACTTTCATTGTATACATCAAACCTCAAGATTCTTTAAGTTACCTTCATGATGCCTAAGAATGCTTGATGAATCACAATTTACATGAGTCAAATACCAAATAATCACCATTACCACACTCATACATGTAGTCAACTCTGTCATCATGGAGATAATTGCAACCTTTGTCAGACTTACAACCAGGTAACTCAACTTGAGATCTTATCACTTGGGATTTCACAGAACCTTTCATGCCTTAAACATTATTCAAACAACACTTATGGTATATGAATAGGCATTAAATATTCAATCATTAATCATGAGCCAAAGACACACCCTAGAGACTTAATCAACTTCTCAACATACCTAAAAAGCATCAAATATTCATGTCCCTGATGGTCTGATCAAGTCATCATACAAATTATTGACTTGCACTCCATCAATATAACAACCCTCCATCATGAAAGTACCTCAAATACATTCAAAACTTTTGATATGAGTTCTAAGAATTTTCTTGATTTGCTTTCATAATAGCCCTTGGTGGTACATTGTTTTTCACTCTTGGTTCCTGAGACCTAATTTGTCTTCTAGCATGCATATTATGACCTTGAAAGCTCCTCTTTCCTTGTAGGACCATAACAGTCCCTAGTAACATGACCAACTTCATTTCAATTGAAACACACAACACTTCTCTTACCTTTGAAGCCTTAATCTACCCAAATTTTGACTTGGAAGGATCATATAACAATACCTAGCAATATGGCCTCTTATCATGACAATTTTAGCACACCACATTATTTGATTCTCTCATCTCTATATCCCTCCATGGGTGGTCATCCTTAAAAACATCCTACACTCCTTATCCCTATGTCCAAAACCATTACAATGTGTAACAATAACCATTAAATATCTTTCATACCTTGAGGCATTTGGTTGCCTAATTGACTTTGTCTTCACATTGTATTTGACATGGATTTCTCCTTTATTTCCTTCCTTGGTGCTTGGTCCTTCATCATCCTTACTTGGAAAACTATCTTCTTCCCTCATATTTTTTCCTTTGAATTCATCTTTGAACCCCAAACCTATTTTGTCACTTGTAGACCTTTAACTGCTAAGAATATTGTCAAGATCCTTGGTTCTTTTCTCAAATTTTTTAATGGTCTTGGCCTTATCGAAAACCTTAGATAATTATTCTCTTAAAAAATATATATCTTCTTCAAGTTTGGTTCACTTACTCTCTTTGTCTTTCAAACTTGTGATTAGGAACTTTACCTTCTCTTCTAGCATCCTAACTGTCTCATTTAGCTTTCTTGCTTTTGACCAATGCTTCTCTTCAAGGTCATGAATATTGTCTTCATATTATTTGAATAATTATTTCATCTTCTTATTTTTCAGCATGCTTCAACTTAGTCTGAACACACATCAATTTAGTATCATATTCATCTTCTTCTTCTTCATCCTTCAGAAGTGCATGGAATCACCTAAAAATGTAGGACCATTACTCATAGAGTTATCAACATCCTTGGTCATGAACAAGACCTCATCTCAACATAAATTCATGCTCTGATTTAGATTCAGAATCTAAAACACCACTACCAATACCACTACTTGCTTTAGATGAACAATCCTCTTCCTTTGGATAGAATACTCTTCTTTCCCTTCTTCTTATAGTAAAACTTATTGCAATTCATTTTACCTTTTCTATACTTTTAGCCTTCTTATCATGATCATCTTCATGGTTTTCATCACCTTATTTTCATGCCTATGAGGACACTTAGCATCAAATTGACCTACTTTACTACAATTAAAACATTTAAATGGAAACTTACCTTTTTACTTTCCATAACCAACATTCAATATCCTAGCAACCATTGCAAAAAATTATGTATCATCAATCTCAAGAGTGCCATCATCATTCTTCACTTTTTTCCCTTAGTATTCATCTCATATTTGAAGGAAATATCCTTTTTTTTGGTTTAGAATCAACAACCCTCATCTCATAAGAAGTCAAAGTTCCATGCAATTCATCCATAGTCAAGAGAGTCAAATCCTTTTCTTCTTCAATGGCAGACACTTTGGAATCAAATATAGGAGTAAGAGACCTCAATACCTTTTGTACCACAACTTCTTCCTTCACTTCTTCACCTAATCCTTTCATGGTGTTGACAACCTTGTCAACTCTAAGAAAGTATGCACCAATAGACTCATCATCACTCATTTTTATCCCTTAAAACTAATTTATGAAGGTTTGAAGCTTAGTTATTCTTACCTTGGAATCTCCCACATAAAGGACCTGAAATTTATCCCACATTGCTTTTTTGGATTTGCAATGCATCACCTTCACAAGTTCAAGTTTAGCTAATCCACACATGATTTCATTCATAGCCATGGAATTCTCACTACAAGTCTTCTTGTCTACAGCAGTTGTTGGGGGAGTTATAGGAGTTGTATAACCATCCACCACTGATTTCAAAATATCAAAACCTAAGGGGCTTAATGTGAGTCCTCATCCTTAGAATTCAAAAATCATAATTCACTACATCAAATAATGGTGCCTTTCTAGAAGAAGAGCCACTCTATTGACTCACCATTTTTTTTACTTCAAAGGATCTCATTTCAAGTGATTAAAATATTCCAAAAAGACCTCTTTGATAGCAATTTTGGAATAACAATGAACTAAGAAGGGGGAGTGAATAATTCCTTCAAAAACTTTAAATAATTCAATTCAACTTGTATGAATCATTAACTAATCAACCATGCATTAATTGTGATCTTAACAACATAAAACAACCATCCACATGAACATCAATAAGAGAGAGTCCACAAGACACAATATGTAAGTGGGAAACCCTTAAGGGGAATAAAACCCACTGAAATTTTTTTATTATATTACTCAAACTAAAATAATTGCATGAATATGACTCATCACACAAGATTTTTTTAGTGAGGCACCAACCCTAGTAAGGAGCACCAACCCCTAGAAACCCTTTTTGATATTACTCAAATCCAAATAATCATGTTAATATGACTCAAAAAAAGTTTTGAATAATAATACCAATGAATAAATTCTACCAACATTGTTTCACACAACTGAGAGTGATCAAAATTCAACTCATACACCTTCAAACCCTCTTCATATACACCTTCTAACTCGCTCAAACTTGGACTTTCATGGACTAATCTGGATGAAAATCCTTTCACAAAATCTCTTCAAACTTCTTCATACTTTCAACAAATCTCACATATCTGATTTTATGCCCTTGAACCACCTGTATTCTCTCACCTAGCTCACACTTTTCCCTCTTGTTCAACTAGTTCAAATTTGAACCAAAACATGCACTTTATATGCTTATCAACTCAAAAACATAACATGAGTCAGTACTGACCCAAGATATCAACCATTACAACTTAAAAACATATCAACATACTCATACAAATACATAAAATTGACCCATGTAGGTTGTCCATGCACTAAGACATCCAACAAGCCCAAAATGGCTCAAACCCCATCACCAAGTTCATCAAAGACCTCTAAACACATTACCATGATTTTTCAAGCCTCCAAAGGCTTAAAACATGTCAAAAATATCATAAAAACATCATAAATTCTCACACCATTATTTTCACCTATCATTTTCTTCATAACACCACCAAGTAGGACCATTTCCTACTCAAAACAGTTGTTTCCAGGAACCAGTCTTCACCAAACAAGCTCAATATCACACAAGAACACCTTAAAATATGCCATGTAACCACTCATTGGAAATCCACTGACCTTTATAACACATCCATGCTTTATATACCTCATGAAACATCCAAAAATGCAAATTAAGCTAACTTTCCTCTTCACCAAACTAAACTACCCAGAAAGTAATTTTGGAAACTCAACTGGTTTACACACTTTCTACAACTTTAAAAACTTATAAATTCCTTAAATATGAAAAAAATTCATCCCTATTCACTATAAAGTGGATATAAAACATCATCTAATCCAATTCATGAGTCTTCTACATCCATCTTCTAGCCAAAGCAGTCATGTCCTGAACCAGTCAAACTAGATGAACTTGTGGCCTAATCCATGGAAACTAAGTATACTTTAAGAAATTCACAAAAAAACATGAAACATGTCAATTGGATGTTTAAAAAAACCTCAATTTCATTATAATCCTTCACCATGCCCACAAATTCTCAAGCACTTCCATTTTCCAACAATATTAAACTGCCCTTTTAGGCCAAAAAAGTAGTCCTCAAAGATAGGATACAATTTTCCCTCTAGGAAAAAAACCATGTCATGAAAATATCATGGAAATTTAATAAAACTCTAAATATTCTATAAATGGTGATTTAGTCAATAAATTTAACAGAAAACATTTCCACAAACTAAAAATCTCTAGAAAATTTCCCTTTTGAGTGGGGTCCACATACTGTCACAAGATCTATCATACCTTTATGGAAATATGGAGGAGTCCTATAAAATACCAAATAATCACATATACATGAAACAATACATTATGTTCCCATAGAAATAATATTTCTCCTGCCGCTCTCAACCTAGGGTTTCAAAGCCATAAAAAGCTACTTGCCTTCTTAACATTGTTCATAAAATGTTTGCCTCATTTGACCTCATTCCAATTTTTCTGAAAGATATTTACCTCAATGACCCAATATCTTTGAAAGGATAATATTCCCATGAAAACTTTACACATGCTAACCATGAGAATTTCTCTCATTTCGAGATGGAAAATGTTTCTTAAGCATCCTGTTTTTGCCTTAACCTTCATAACTTGCAAATTTCTCATCATGGAAACATTGAAATTTTTCCCATCAGTACCAAAAAACACTCTTCTAACATCTAAAATCATCATATTATCTCAAATAAGTCTGAATCTTCACATCACCATCTTATTTTCATGACTAGGCCTTAGGGTTTTGCATGTTCTAGGCCATAACAAGTGAACTAGCACTATAACCAAGAATGAAACCTCTACAAACTTCCTCTACATGATGTAAAAAAACATAACATACCTCTATGAATGATCCTCAAGATCTCATAACACATACCTACAAGTGATCTATCATGCCTTATTAGGCCTCCAAACACTAGGATTAGGCCTAGTTTAGACCTAGACCAAGTAGAAAAAGACTCATGAATCTACTTCCAAACTCTCAAAAAGGACCTAACAAACTTGAGACAACATTTATCACACCCTTACATGCTTCCATGATCTCACATGGCTCTAAAACTCATACTCATGCTTCATTTGGCCTCTAAACACCTAGACTAGGTCTAGATGAGCACTTGTAACTGAGTCTTCCATTTGTACCTACACCTAAATCTTATGTGAGTGTAAATTAATACTCTCCAATAATTCTCTCCATTCCTATACCATTCTCCTCAAGTAACTATGACAACTCTAATCACCATGCTTCTATCACCTAGGCTAGCTAGGTCGTTTGATTAGGCCTATTAGGCCAAGTCATTCTCACCTGTCCACTCATGCAATCATGAATCACCATTGAATATCCATGTCATCATCATGCCTAAGAATATTCTATGACAACTCCTCCATCATCCTCATAGTGATGGTTGGTTTAGACTTGGTCTTTTTAGATTGGTTGATATATATGTTGTGCACATGTCGATTGTCTGTGACACCATCATTGAAAACATTACAGTTTTGGTTGAAAAACCTATATTTATCATGAGAATTTATATTTTATTTTTATTATTACGAGTATGCCAATTTTCCTTAGAATGAGGATTGATCAAGCCTTTATTAATGAGGGTTTTTCCAATTTGAGTTCCCTTTTCGATAACTTCTTCAAAATTGTTGAGGAAGTGCATCTGTATGTGAAAGGACAACTCATTGTTAAGGTTTGGTATGAAGATAATAATCATGTTTTTTTCAAGGATTGAACATGGGAACTAATTTACGATTCCTCTCCATTTTTGTTTAAAATGGGTAAATCTTTCGTTTGGTCATTGTTTTGCATTAAACAAGTCCAACATTGTGATGACAAAGTCAAGTTTGAAAGAGAAATGTTTTAATAACTTCTCTTATAGGTATGTGAATTTGGTGATAGATCCCTTTGTAAGGTGTAAGAACCAATCCAAATATTTCCCTCCTATACTTATAGGGAATATACGTAAGAAAAAGATATCCTTATATGCCTGCCACTTCTTAGCATGCCATGAAAAATTCCTTGATGTGCTCTCTTGGATCGGTTTTTCCCTTCTATTTGTTAAACTTTGGTGTATCAAACTATTTTGGAAAGGGTATACGTAATATTTCCTTATTGAAGGGGTAAGGACATAATTCATTAAAGTTTAATTTTGTGTGTTGTTGTTGCATACCTGAAATTATGTCTTTGATCATTTACTATTCTTGGGAAAATGATGAATTAGTTTGTGGGATGAAGGAAGTATTATCGTTCTTCATATTGTTATTTTCTTTATTTTTCATAGTATGGGTGTTAAATTGATAGTCCTTTTTCTTATTTTATTCTTTTTTATTTGTGTCGGTATTGAATTTGGAAGATATGAGAGTTAGTTGTTTTTTCATCACAATGAGTTGTTTTAATAATTCGTCGTTTTATGTTTTTCCTGAATCCGTCATTGTAATGAAATGTGGGGGAGAGTGAAGAAAGGTGTGATAGCTAACTCAACCCTTAGCAACATGAATGTTGAGATGGAAGATGGGGAAATGAATATGGAATAACTCAACCCTTAGAAAAGTGAATTCTAATATTGAAGAGGGGAAAATGTTTGAAAGCTTGACCCTTAACAAGTTGAATGCTAGATGGAAGAAGGGAAATGTTTATAAATATATACCCATAGAAAATTTAGTGCTAATATGGAAGAGGGAAAAATGTTTGAATGTTTGACCCTAGAAAAAATAGTGCAAAGAGGGAGGAGACAAAAATATTAGTTTATTGTTCGACTCTTAATGAAATGAGTTGTAAGATAGAAGGGACTAAAAGGGATTATGTGTGCTTGACTCTTTAAAAAAATGGATGTTAAAATAGAAGATACTTAACAAGGTGAGGTGATAAACTCTTAACAAAATGAGTTTTAAGACAAATTAAAATATTCAAAAGTTCAATTCTTAACAAGATGAGTGTTTAAGAGAAACAGAACGGTGTGACTTTGCAACCCTTAACAAAATGAGCGGTGCTAAGGTAGAAGAGGGAATTTAAAGGTTATATTATAATACTCTTAACGAAATTAGTGCTAAGAGAGATGAAAAGGTTGGAAAGGTTTTTTGACCCTTAACAAAGTGAATGTAAAGAGGGAAGAGATGAAAGATTTGGCTTGCTCAACTTGTAACAAAATTAATGTTAAAATAGGGGACTTAAAAACATGATGAAAATGCTTAATTCTTAATAAAATAAGTATTAATAAGGAAGAGGCTTAGAAAGATGATGAAATTTCTCAAAACTTAACAAGATGAGTGTTAAAAGACAAGACTAAAAAAATGAAAGGGGGCACTCAAATAATGACAATGTAAATTTCAAAACAAGAAGTGAAGAAATGATGATGAAAAGGTCTGAATCTTACGAAAGTGAAGATAAGAGACAAAGGAAAAATGATCCGTTAAGGATTTCGAATTATAGAAAAGTGAATTCTTTAAAAAAGAAGAATGAAGAAAAATTGAATATGTCGACAATTCAACAAAGTGAATGTTAAATTTGATGACATAAGATGGTGGAATTCTTAAATTTCAACAATGTGAATGTTAAAATTAATACTTTAAAGAAAATATAGATCAAAGTGATCACGATGGTGTTTGACCATGATAAATATTATCACGATGTCAAGACTCAAATAAAAGGATTATTATTCTTAAGTTTGAATATGTATGTCCACAACTCAAGACTTAGTTTTCAAAGGGAAAGAGAGTGCTTAAAATTTTGAAAAGTAATCCAAAAAATTAAGACTAAGGTAATATAGGAAGAAACTCAAGATGAGAAAAATATAAAAGTAAAAATTTGGTGACTTTGAAAAGAAATAAGAGGTGTATGGAAGATTCAAAAAGAGAGAACTAAAATTCCAAAGAAATGATGCAAGATATAAATAAAAGAGATGAAAGAAAGCTCAAAACAATGGATATTTGAAAAGGGGTGAAAATAAAAGACGAAAAAATAAAAATAAGGGGTATATGGATGATTGTGAGAAGAGATGAAAGAAAGGTCCAAATAATGAATATTTGGGGGAAGTGAAGAGAGACAATTATCAATCCAAATAAGGATTATTTGGAAAGTTTGAAAATAAATAAAGAACCACTCCAAATGAAGGATATTTGGAAAGGATTGAAAAGAGACGAAAGATCAAAAATTAATTTTGGAAAGGTTTGAAAAAGAGATGATGAAAGATCCAAACAAAAGAGATTTGGAATGGATTGAAAAGATATGAAAGTGTGGAATGAATGAAAGAGTGTGGAACAAAGACTTTAGTAACACTAAAAAAAATTGTTGATGGAAGGTGAGCCTCTACCTTAGACTGGTTTAGACAAGGCATGGCTTCCTAAAATAAGTTCTCTCCCTAGGTGTCAATAGTATATCCAAGAGAGCATAGTATTATTGTTATTTTATAGGTTTACTTTACCCTCCCTGATATGATAATCCATATTTTACTCTCCTCAAAGGATCAAGATGGGGTTGCCAATATGGATATCTGTGACTCTATCCTCTCATAAAGGCATACTAGTCAGTTGGTTGGGGGTACCCATTTCGTCAACCAGTTCCCTCCAGCCGTCGACTACTTTGGGGTTCTTGTGGTACTCCTCACGATAATTTTCTGGCCCCTATCCATGCACTTGCCACAGTTATAATCGAAAGAATGGAATAATCCCAACTACAAAAAATTTAAATAAAGTTAATTTTATAACCTTTAAAAATGTGATAAAGGGGTTTGCTTGATCGTCGAACAAGGAAACATGTAGTTAGTAGTTTTATTATTTTAAAAATCATCTTTAGATATGCTCCTAGAAACAAACAGTTAAAAAAAATCTCCTGCGGTGAAAACACATGAGAAAAACATAAAAAACAAGAAAATAAACACACGTTTCTGATTTTTAAGATCACTTGTACAAGCGCGAGAAAGAAGAATACATGTGGTTTATTGTGATTAGCCTCACAAAAACAAAAAAAAATAACGTGAGAGAATCCCTCCAAAAAGTGTTAATTACATTTCACAATTTGTTAAACGTTTACAAAAAATCCTAAAAAAATGAATTTAAGTGAATGAAAATGTCCAATAACCTTATATTAACAAGTTTCGCGATTAGTCTATTAAAGAAAAATTGACGAAAAAAATCGATTAAAATTTCCTAATTAATTAAAAAGAGACATAATTAATTAAAATAAACTAATATTAGACTAAATTAGATTAAATGAATTAAATCATTAAATTTGACTAAATGATACTTCTCACTGACCGAACAATCTAATTAATTAATTAGAAATTATAAAAAACTAGAATCAACTAAACTAAAAAACTTTAAGTTAAAAAGGTAGCCTAATTTTAAATTAATTAAAACTAACCTAATTCAAATAGCATTAAGCTATCAAAACCCTAAAAGATAATTTTGTTTTTGGTTATACGAGCTTGTGTTTGTTATTTTTGTTTATTTATTTGTTGGTTTGGCTTTACTACAGGTTAAAGGGAACTCATCTACAGGAGGGTGGTTACGTAGTGGTGAAGTGGCGGTGGTCAGGTGAGAAGCAAACTAGTGTGGCCAAAGTGGGTATACACGGCGGTAATAGGAGATAGGGATTGATGTGTTTCATGGCGATGTGGTGGCATTGCGGTGGGGAATCGGTGGTGATAGGGGGCCATTACAACATGGGCTCGGTGGTGGTCGGGATGGCACAAAGTGAGACGCCAAGGACAGGGGAGTTGGACGAGGGAGGGTGCAATCTCAATGAGAGCTCAAGGGAAGCTCAACAATGGCCAAGATGATATGTGATTGGGTCGGTGTGGGAGAAAAGAGGGGGGATACGGTCCGGGTTAGGCTTGACTTACCTGAGTCATAGCCTAGTCAGGCTTAGGGGAGGGTAGGTTAGGTCAGGGGGAGTCCGAGGAGTCCTAGGAGGGATCTCAGTGAGCCACTTCCTGAGATAAGTAGGTGTATAGGGGTGAGCAGGGAGCTCAAATTGAATGAGTTTAGGCTAGGTTGGGCAAGGTAGGGAGATGTTAGGGTAGATATGGTGGTTAAGGATATGGGTAGATAAGGGGTAACTAGCTCAGTTTAGCAAGGGCTAGGATGAGTTAGAGATGACTTAGGAGCTGTGAGAAGTTGTGAGAAATGATTTTTAGTAGGGTTTGAAAAAATCACAAGCCTATAAATTTAGGGGTCTAGGTAAATGGAGTTATAACCAAATTGACCACTAAATTTAGTGGTAAAAAACATATATCTTGGGGATATTTTATTGTAAATCTAATTCCTTCTACAATAAAACACCTGCAAACACCATAAAATTGTTAAAATATAACAAAAGAAATGTTATTTTTTGATGTTATTTTATAAACTATTTTTTTCTTTCAAACTATCACAGAATGCATCCTAGAAACACAACAACATAGAAAATAGCAAAAACACATGAAAAAAAAATGTTAATCAAATAAAACACATTCACACAAATGTTTATAAGGACTAAAATATGCATTACAAGATGAAATAAAAATAAAACAAAAATGAATGAAATGTGGATAATTCCCATGAAGTGTGCGAGAATGTAAGAAATGAAAAATACAGTAAACAAAAGATAAAGAAAAACATAGCAATATAGCTCTCTTAAAAATCTCTTTGTAAACCTCGAATAAGATCATGGAAGCTCTTATACTTGTATGATCTTGTTGATATTTGAATTGTGGGTGCTCTTGATTAGTTTCCAAATGAATAACTTGTAAATTCTACGAGCATATCTTTAGTAACTGAGAAAGCTTCCAATATGCAAATATTAGAGGGAAAAATAGTATAAGTTGGCTATAAGAAGGAGAAAACAATCCAAGAGGATTTACAAAGAGTAAGGCCTTACTTTTATAGATGAGGGAGAGGCCATGAAAAGTGGATCTGAATTTGAATGATTTCTAGTATCATGAATGCATTTCCTGAAATAGTAAGTAGACTTGGCATGTGTAGTTGCAGCTTTGAAGGGGTAATGAACATTCAGACTTCATTCAAGGAAAGGTGGTTATACGTCCAACTTCATTGCCCCCACATTTCTAGGATTATAGAATTGGAGTCCAAGTGGATTTGATTGGAATAAGGAAGTGGAGTTCAAGTGGGGTCCAAATGGAACCTAAGTGGTAGATGACAAGAAAAATAGGTGTATTTTCCTAATTAAGTAACTAATTTAATTAATTATAATGTGCAAGATAATTAATTAATATTTATCTAATAAATGATAATTATCTTAGCTAAAGTGGTTTAGTAACTAATTTAATTAATCCCAAAAGGTGAAATATTAATTAATTTTATTAATTAATCATAAGGGGATATGAACTAGGATAAGATGGAAACAAGTATGTGATTTTGGGGTGTCTACAAGAAGTTGCAATGTTTTGAAATTTTTTAGGAAACCTTTAAGCCTTAGAGAAATATTGATGATTTCACCTTGTATATAATTCTCATATATTTCCAATCCCTACTTGTTTTCTTCTTAACTCCTTATAGAGCTCTCAGAATCATCTAGAGATGTCAGGTTTCACCATTAGGATGTTCATTCCTTGCACCTAGAAAACCCAATGTTGAATAGATTGTACCTAAAAGAGAAATTATGTCCTAAATATTCCTAAATTACTTCCAAAACTGTTAAGACTCCCTGACATCACCTTTAGATGATTTAGATCTTCCCTAAACATTCCCATAGGGTGTTTACTAGCTACAAAATGGCCAAAAATTTCCTTTTTAGGCCTCCGAAGTTGGTTATCTTTCACTGAATCTTATCAAATTCATTTATCACCTTGGGTAAAAATCCCTACACAATAAAACAAACTTAATGATCTTGTTAAAACTTTCCTCTAAGCTTGGATGAGGGTGGGACCGAAGGAAAGCTGGCCAAAGGAAGGATGTGCAATGACCGGGAAGTGAAAGATTCAATTATTGGCTTATTTGTCATGCTCAAAGTTTTAATTTTTCATATCATACATTTTACATGACAAAAAAATAGGAGCTCTCAGGAAATATTATCCCTTCTAGGTGCCTTTTTCCTCTTTACGTATTTTTCTAATCTTTCGAATGCTACTTCTTTCTTGTCTTATTTTATCACTCTTCATCAACTTTTCACTTGTTAACAACAGAAATTAAGAAAAGGAATCATATATACACATCTTATGTATCCTTTTCAATGGGGGAAAGCATTCAAGAGGCACATATTATTACAAGGAGCTAATATTTTCTATCTACTACACCAGGTATTGCATTTTGGCACTACATACTTCACTATATAGAAGGGTCTATTTTGAATTCCATACCACACATTTTGCATCGAGAAATAGGTGTATCTCGTTATTATTTGTGAAACTGACACTATGGCATCCTAGATCAAGGGAAACTATTTCAATCACACACAAGAACTATATGGAGTCTAAAATGTAGTGCACTGCTCAGTGAAAATCACATTGGGGTGACCGCCAAGGTCATTTTGACTTAAGCATATGCATACTTTTATTCATATAATGTGTTCTTGACTATTGTATAGGTAGTTAGGGTTTCTTTTATAGGTAAAAGTGTGACATAACAAGAGTAAAACAAACCTAACATGACCTATAGTGAACAATAATAAATAATAAGTGACAAAGAAATAATTAGATCCCAAGGATTTCCACATATATCAGCACCTAGATCAGATGCTAGCACCCAGGAATCCTTGTCCCAGTACAAACATTAATTTCCCTAAGATTGTTATAGTCTATTTTTTGATATAGAGCTTGCACAACCTAGAATCTACCCTTCCAAGTCAGTCTCTAGTCCATAATTGGTTAATACCTACCTATAGAAGTTGAGTCATTCTCTAAACCCTATATATCACTCTTTCTTGTATTTCCTTTTCTTGATTTTGCTTTCTTACTATTTTATTTATTTGATCAGTAGTGTCTTTACATTATATTTAATTGTACTAAATCATTTGGTGAACCTGACATCCTTTCACACCTATATTATTGGATCCCTTCTTATTATGGCTAGTAACTCTCATGAATTCTCTATTGAGGATCTCAATGAACTCAATTCTTATCTTTTTGAGCATCACGAAAACCTAAACCCGATACTTTTTTTTGTCCCAAATTATTTCTACCTCTACTTCCCTTGGCACCACTATTTCTATGGGTACCACATATTTTATCCATCTTTCCTCCCCTCCTACCAATGTAGGAGCTTCTACCAGCCATATTCTTGATTCCACACCCAATCCTAATCTTTCTTCTCCACTTATCTCCTACATTCATCCTAGATTCTCTTAAGGAACCTGTGCTTTAGAGTCTCTTTATCATGATTTGAAATCAAAAAATCCATCAATTACAACAAGTTACTTCTTCTTCCTCTCCATCCCTTAATTCCTCCTTTATTCTTCACAGTCCTCTCGCACCCAAAGTATCTTCTTATTCACTCCTTTCCAATTTTGTTTCACCAAATTTTTTTCTATTCGATGGCCATTGAGATCCTCAGGAGCACCTTAGATCCTTTCACATTTCTTTCCTAAACTACACATGTGATGACACCCTCTTGACCAAGTTGTTTCCTAGGATCTTATAATATTATGCTTTGCGATGATTCTATGACTTGCCCTTTCATTCTATTAAATCATTTACTATTATTTCCTATATGTTTCTAGCTCATTTTTATATGAATATTGAAACAAAAATATCTTATACACAAATGGCTAAAATTATACAAGGATCTAATGAACATATTAGTGATTATGTCTTGCGTAACAAGAACAATATTTCTAACATGAAAAATATATTAGTTGAATCTTAATTACAAGAAATATTTATTCAACTTCTTCTTCCTCCTTTGTGATAATGGGATCTTTTTTATTCCTATCATTCCTTTGACCATCTATGCCATACCTTGAATAATTGTAAGACTAAGCTAATTTTTTTGGTCAAACTCAAATATGGTTCTAATACTTCCTCTCATTCCTCTTCTAAATTTCCAAGAAAGGTTCCCTTCACACCCAAGTCTAATTATGTTAAGCATATGGTCAATGTTGTTTCTCAACCTCATAAGCTTCATCTCCAAGCCCCTCAACATATATTTACTCGATTTCCTTATCCTCCACATATGTTATTTCCCAAACTCATTGAAAGCAATCTGATTTCTCTTCCACCTCCTCTAGATTATGATCCTAATAGGTCCCATGGCATGAATTTTGATGAGAATGCGCATTTTGATTACCATATATAAAATGGCTATTCTACTGATAAGTGTTTCAAGCTTCTCCATTTGATTCAATATCTCATTGAAAATAATGATATCTAGTTGCCTAAATCCACTACTTCTAATTCCAAATATACCAATGATAATGGCAAGTTAAAAATAATCAATGACCAATTACCTAATCATGATAATTCAGCCCCTAAGTCATCTTCTAATCATACCTACTATGTAGTACCTCCTCTTGATTATTCAAATCACCCCTTTAGATTCCTTGTTGGTGTTATTGTTCTCCCATCACATATTATTTTCACTGATGCTGATTTTTGTGCCTCATTCTCCTCCCATAAATTACATATCAATTCTTTTTTTGGGCCTCATGTCATCAACAATGTTATGGTACATCCTAAATTCAATCATAATGCATGCTCATTATATTTCTTGCAATAAATTGGCTTTCCTCTATCTCAGATGACACGTAAATATCCCACTTCTCATGGCCATGTTATTATACCCATTATTGTTGGGCATCTTACTATTTATATGTCATTTACTATTGGATATATTATTACGCATTGTAACATTCTCTTAGGACTCCCTTAGCTCTAGGATACTACAGTCATGCCTTCTATTGTTCACTTATGCCTTAGTTTCATCCATGAGCATCATATTATCACTATTCTAGGCATTCCACCATGGAAACCTTTGTCATTGAATCCTTTGGACATCCCATATTTAGTTAAATCTTCTCTTATTCATGATGACTCTTTATACTCACAGGCCTCGTCGCAGTTATAGATACCATAGCCCAACTCAGAGGAGTATCTCATATGCTTCACAAGATCCATCTAGACATATTCCATGCTCTATTTCTCCAGATGCTCGATCTATACCTATCTCATATACTTGGCCTCATGCACTCTCTCATGACCATTAAACCCTGGATCATGTTCACATGCCTAGTTCCTTTAGATTATCTAATTGTGGGCCCTTTCCTTGTAGTCTCATTGCATAGATAATTTTGGCATTCACACTTGGGGCCATCCTAATTCCCTCACACCACCTAATAACACACTCTTGTTCCTGGCTCATACTTGATTTTTTAGGTAAATATTCACATGGACATCACTTTTCACACACCGACCTGGGGGAATCCTTATTCCTCCCTTATAGTTGGGTTTATTTTATATATTTGCAATCCAAAATCCAAAAAAATGCTTAGATCTTGATTGGATCCATTCTTCATTTCTTATACTACTCTATGTTACACCTTTTCTTATCATGTTACTACTATTTATAGTAAGATTTATCATTTATTTCATACACACGTGCACATTCACATGGTATCTTGAGGTGAATATATGCCACGTACAGGTTATTTCACGTTGTGTGATGTTTGGTCCTATCTATTACTAGTCCCACTAAGGATCCTGCGGGCATCTACCTTTTCTCACTTACTATCAAGTTATATCATTACAATATTACACATTTTTCATTCTTATATTCAAATACTAAATTTCCGCATACAATTTATTTTCTAACATGCTAATGGGTGCTTCATGTGTAGCATTTTCCATACAAGACTCCTTCTAATCATGGTTTTTTGATTTACTTGTACTTTGTTTGCCACTATTTGCAAACTATGCCCTATGTTTTATTGATTATGATACCTTATTTTCACAAGCCTTGATATTTTTTATCATCTTGTGACACCCTAAGTGGTGTCTTGTGTATACAACCAGCTCCTCATTGTGTCTTTGTTTGTTATTTTCCTTTATGCTCTTTCCTATTTGTTATTTCTTTGTGCATTGCTTGTTTCTCACTAACACTTTTATGCTAGCATTTTTCCATTGTTTTTCTTGTGTCATGGTAACTACCATGTGTAATCCATATTCCCCCTGTAGGGTTCCTATAACATATGTGCACATCAGTTTTAGTATTCCTTTTCTAGGCTCCATTCACATTTTTTCATCTCACGCACCCTAAACGAGTGGGGGAAAACAACATGTGGACTTTTTCACACTCTAGTAGTCACAGAAAGTAGTTACAGAAACACATACAATAGGAATAGAAAAAATAAGTTACAGAATAGATCCAGAAATAGAATTGGCCACAAAACTCAACATGGACATAATTTCCTAGAATATAAAGGAATGCATGGGTTCTAGTGTCCCATATGGGCACTCCTATCCTAGGGGAAAAATAGTTACATAGCAGTTTCAACAATTGCACATTCACTATTTTCTCTAGTTTAAGCAATTACACAACCAGTTTCAGATTACATTCAGTTACTAACAAGAACTAACTACTAACTCAGGTACCAAAGCAAGAACTAAATAAGGTAATGACATCTAAGGCGTATGCAGGAAATTGATATTCCTAGAGCAATGTGTCACCTGAAGAAAGTTACAAATCAGATTTTTGATCATTTCTAATGGCACTTATCTGTAGGGAAGTGTTAATAATTGGATGGAAAAACATATTGATCTCCCAATACACTTTCCCTTAGTGGTGACAAAATTCCTAAATTTGACTTTTAGCACTGGGATGCACGAATCCCTAGTTTGGCAATATGATGCCCAAATCCTTTGTGTTATTCCAACTAGATCCTAAACATCAAGTCTACAAGCATGAACAAATTTATATCCATTTCTCTTTAAACACTCTAGGTATACTCTAACCCTTTGGTTTATCTTTTCCAATACGTGTGTCCATTTGTACATATTTTCTAAGTTAAAGTTCAATTGTGCTTACGTAGAGCATTCACTATACATGTTTTCTTTTACAAGTCTTATCCTATACCACTAAAGGAAAAACACACAAGAAATTATAAAGTAGTTGTATCCCACTATTATTTATGTGACTAACACTATGGAATCCTATCTCAAGGGACTATTTCAATTACACACACACACACACACATTCAAGAACTATATGTAGTTTGATATGTAGTGCAGCCCTCAGTGACAATCACATTGAGGTGACCACCAAGGTCAGTCTGACTCAAGAATATACATATTTTTATTCATATAATATTCACTTGAGTATTGTTCAGGTAGATAGGGTTTATTTTATAGGTACAAGTGAGACATAACAGGATTACAACAAACCTAATGTGACCTACAGTGAGGTAGAAACAATAAGTGACATTGAAAGAATCAGATCTTGAGTATATTCGTAGACGCCAATGCCCAAATCGGAGGCTAGCACCTAGGTGGCCTTGTCCCACTTCAAGACCTCCTGTCCATGAGATTTTTACAGTATATTTTCTAATACAAAGGTCACACATCCCAAAATATACCCTTCCAGATCAGTCTCCAGTCTAGAATTAGTTAAGACCTACAGATACAAGTTAAGTCATTCTCTAAACCCTATCTATCACTCTTGTCAGCATTTCCTTTAATTGATCTTACTTATTTATTGTTTTATTTATCTAATCAGCAATATCTTTACATTATATTTAATTTTATTAAATTAGTGACATGATGCCCAAATCCTTCATATTATTCCAACCAACTCCTAAGCAAAAATTATACAAACGGGGAACAAATTTCTACCCCTTTTGCTTTGAGCATTTAAGGTGTACTCTAACCCCTTGGTTTATATTTTTTCCAATACACATTTCCAATTTTACATATTTTTCAAGTTAAATTTCAATTGCATTTACCATGAGCATTGACTACACTTGTTTTCTTTTTCAATTCCTATCTTATCCCAGCAAAGGCAACGCACACAAGCAACCATGAAGAAAATATCAATCATGCTTTAGAAAATATGATATTCTAAGGAACTACATGCACCCATCATTATCACTCAGTGCACACAAAGGTCACCCCTATGAGCCTTATCCTTCCCCTCCCTTAGAATTACACAGTACACATTTTGTACTATTTTAGTCGACACACTACAACACTCATTCGGCATGCTACTAAGCACAATCTTCTTTCAACTCCCCAAGGTATGTTTTTATTTTCTATTTTATGCTATCAAATCATTATTCACAAGCATAAAATGGGGGAAATTTTATTCACTATATACTTCATTTAAACATGTGATTCCTAAGCAAGAGAACTAGTCATTAACAACACTTGTTTCTTTGACATTGCTTTTATTTTTCTTATCTTTATTACTTGTTGCTTCTAAACTTACACCTTATGTTTCTTTTCTATTTTGTGTTATCAAATCCTTATTCACCACCATGAAGTGGGGGAAAATGTAGTGACTAAATACTTCATTAAAATGCATGATTCCTAATCAAGAGAACTAGTCATTAACAACACTTGTTTTTCCTTAACATTGCTTTTATCTTTCTTATCTTTATTACTTGTTGCATCTGAACTTACACCTTAAAACTTTGCATACTAGCCGACATATTTCTCATATTTAATTTCATCATTTTACCTTTTTAGTTCCTTGTACAGAACCACCCATTAGGGATAGGAGCGTCCGGGCACTATTTTCTCCTCTGGGAACTTTTTTCCTCTTTCTCTCTTTTTCTGATTTTTCAAATGTTACTTATTTCTTGTCATTTTTTATCACCCTAGGTCATCTTTTCACTTGTTAATGATAAAAAAAATAAATTAATAAATCATATATTATATATATATATATATATATATACATGACTTATTTAACTCTAGTAGGGGGGAAAGCATTCAAGATGCATATACATCTATAAGGAACTAATATTTTCTATCTATTACATCAAGGACTACATTTTGGGACTACATACTTCACTTCATAGGAGAGTCTATTCTAAACTCCATGCCATACATTTATACATTGGGACACAGTAGTTATAGCCTATTATTCTTTGTTTCACTGGCACTAGGGAAACCTAGCTTAAGGGACACTATTTCAAACACACACACACACACACACACACACACACACACACATACACCAGAACTACATTGAATCTGAAATGCAGTTCAACACTGGTGACAATCACATTAGGGTGATTGATGAGGTCATTATGAATCAATTATATGCATTATTTATCCATCTAATGTTTATTTTGGTATTTTGCAGGTAGCTACGGTTTCTTTTGTTGGTACATGTGCACCTGAGAAGAATTGTAGTGACCCCGACATGACCAAAAATAAACAAAAAGTGACACAGTAAGAACAAGGACCGAAGCTATTTCACATACACACATGCCCAAAACAGAGGCTAGCACCTAGGCACTCATGTCCTATCCCAGGTTATTTTTTCCTAAGATTGTCAGAATTCAATTTTTTAAACAGAGCTCAAACAATCCAAAATTAGCCTTTCTAAATCATTGACCATTCCAAAATCAGTTTATACCTACAGAGGAAAGTTGAGTCACTCTATAAATCTTGTTTATTAATTTTTCTTATATTTCTTTAGGTTGGTCTTGCACATTCACTATTATATTTATCATATAAACAATTTCCTTACGTAGATTTAAATTTTATTAAATCACTAATATCAATAATATAAAGGTTTAACAAGTCACAAGATATGAAAAATTGTGAAAAACATAAATAAATATTGTCTTAAAAATCAAAAGAAATAAAGATGTAAATGTGTGAGGAAAAAAGATAAATTTTAACCTCTCTTATAGAAACATTCTAGCTATTTTAAAATTAATATGTTTGAAACCTTTCAAAGAAACACACAAAAGTCCACTTGCATAATACATGAAATCTCCACTCACTTTGTTGAAAATATTAAATTGATATTGATGATGCAATACAACTTCTTCTATGCATTAATTTAACATATAAAGGCTAGATCTAGTAGATAAATCACATTTGTATACTCATGTTTTTACTTCATGCTAAAATTAAGATAAGTTGGATTTGAACTTTAAAATATGTTTTTTCAATAACATTTGCATTAATCTATTTTAAGGTGATACCATTTAGAGGATGATTGTTAGACCAGACATGCACGCTTCAAACTAGAATTTGATTTGACTTTATGTCACTAATTAATCCATAAAATGAAAAATGAAAAATGCGAGATCACAAAAAAATTGACCTAGTTTCTTGTGAAATTTACACACCACATAGTAATGTTACAAACATGATTTCTTACACTTAATTTTTAGTTTCGGCAACTTGACAAGCGACCTTAAAAATAGCAATATAAATTTTATTCAATTAAGGTGCCATAGGTAGATGTTATTTGACAACATTGCACATTCAAATGTGAAATAAAATGATTAAGTCAATTTACCTTTAATTTTTAGGTTTATTTTTAATGGGGGGTAATTTATGAGAAGAAATCCAAATATAGGTACATCTACATATGATTTTTTGAGATTCATAAAGATAAAGTCTGATATCACGTTACATGCTTCTAGATTATATCTTGTATTGTATAACAAAGTAGTAGGCTATATATGACACATGGGAAGAATTTGGAAGCAAGAAGTGAGGTTTTATAAAGCTTGATTCTTTGGATCTTAAGAAAGTAAACGTAGAATTATAAAAGATGGTTTTACATTCATACTATAGAGAAACAATATACAAATTAGGATATGATCAAACTTGTGAATCCCCTGCTATTAGAACAATAATCATAAGTAGGGTTTAATACCCTCTTAATTGTTCTTATAATGTTATAAATTGTAGTTTATAATTAAATAAATAAAAATATGTAATATTTTATTTACTTAATATAAACTTTTAGTTATGTTTAAATTGATTATTAAAATCAATTATTAAGTGGAGGGGTTCTTCACATGAATTCATGCCTCTAAATCCACTTATATAGGGCTCTCAGGGCCAGGTAAAAATTAATTCAATTGAAATATTGAAATGTGGAGAGAAGTGAGTCAAGAAGGTGTTTTAGTGGACTGTAACTTGGTGTTTAATATGTGTAATGTTTATTTCTTGTTTTCATATTCATTTCATTCACTTTATTTTACATTGTAAAATCTAATTACTAAATTAAATTATATTAATAATTTATCTCGTACTAGGACAAGAAGTTAGTTTAATTTATTAAAGTTAATATCAATAGTTTATATTATTAAATTTTTACCGTTAGGTAGTTGAGTAATTGAAAATCTACCGGGTTATATAAATGGACTCCCCCAATTAATTTTACTCTCTCACATCTAACGTATAAGTATAAAATCTTTCAAATCTTATTTGGTGTATTCAAAAGTTTGGGAGGAGCCCACACCTAAATCTCAAGTGTAGGTAAGTAAGTTTTTTTAAAATTTAAAATTGCCAAGAATTATTTTTCTAATAAATACACATGGTTAACCAAATGTTTTCTAATTTGGAGACACTTTCCAAAGTTTTAGGGAACATATATTTAATTGATAAAATTAATAAACTATATTCCTTTAAAATACTTAATAGTATTGTGCATAGTTTAAATCCTATTGTCTTGGTCACGCCACCACCATATGTGTTTGGTCTTTGACCAAATTGAATAATTAAAACCATACCATATTTTAATTGCGTTTGACATTTGGCATTAGTTTAAGGTGGATCGCTTACCATACATTAAAAATATTAAAAGCCTTTAATAAACCCTTCACCACTCCACACATTCATTGCTTTGAAAAAATTAAACAAATAAAAGAAAATCTATATTTTGTCTATAGATTATAGAAATAGAAATAGAAATGTTTAGTGTCCACGAGGCTAAAAATAGCCTATGAGACGGTAAAACCACTTTCTTTACAGTTCACCAATTTAGATTTTCTTTTGTTAATCTTGATGATGAAGTGTCTCATTCCAGTTATCCGCTCCTCATCAAACAGGACCTATAATGGAAAATTCTTGAAATTGATTACATATCTGGAACGAATATCATTATAGGCATTGCATTATGTAATAAAGTGTTTTTTAGATTCCACTGCCCTATCTAAACAAAAGACACAAAGTATGTCTTCTAATTTTTCTTTAGGTCTTTTCCATCTACCTGTTTCGCATCTAATCTGGTGGGAGTTAGTCCTTAATTGAGCTATGAGAATCTTACCTCTCCATGGAATGAGGGCCCCGATGTACACCTTTTGTTGATGGTCGCAAGTGGGATTAAATTCTTCGAGATAGAATCTCTTTTTTCTGCCTCTATTGTCCCACAAAGTTTTGCGGGCCTTATCAATAACAAATGCATGTATTTGTTTATTTCCTTGGGGCCATGTATGTCATTCAATATTCCACTTCTTCGTCCACTTGATGTTTTGGTTCATCCTTTACCTTTTCCACATGCCTAGCGGCTCTTTGAAGACAAGTTTGGGCTACCTACTAGTTGTCATCTGTTCAATTTTGTTGAGGTATCTGAGAAGTCAAATCATAGCAATGGATTCAATTGGAACTGTACCTGTTTCAGCTAAAAGAATCTCATAAGGGACAGAGACTTTCAACTTAGATTTGGTGGTAATCATATGCTTTTGAATTGTCTCAATTTGCTTCCATTTTGATAATGGTATGTTGTTGGCTCATATTTCACACCCATAAAGAACAACAGGAATAACTAATATTTCAAAAAGTGTTTGGATAGTTTTCCAATCCCATAACTCTGCTTCTCTGCATTTTTTTTTTGTAAAGCATAAAGGGATTTCCACCCTCCTGTCGTTCTCTTTTTTCTGCAATTCTCCCAAGTAAGCTTTTTGTTGAAGTCAATCCCCAAATATTTGTAGTCAATTACTTCTTCTAGAATACTACCCTCAAAGAAAAATGGCTATTGATTTCTTTTCCTTTTATTGCTAAGTACCATAATCTTGGTCTTGCTAATATTAACTTGCATACCTACTTTTTTGCAAAAGGCTTCAAGAGTGAGTAAATGTTTTTGTAAACCTTGAACAGATGTAGCAATCAATATAAGGTCATCAACATATAGAATAAGCCTTATAACATTCTCACCCAACCGGATACCTTCATCACCCTCCATATTTAACAATTCTTCAAGTTGGTCTATATATAAGCCAAAGAGTGTGGGTGATAGAGAACAACCCTGCTTAACACCAATGTTGCTCCTAAAGCTCTCTGAAATGTCTGTTTTGGTTCTGATTTTAATACGCACCCTTTCATAAAGTCTATGAACTGTTACTCGAAACTGCAATGGTATACCAAGCTCTTGCATTCTGCACCATAACTTATCCCTAGGGACCATGTCAAAAGCTTTCCTGAAGTCAACAAAACAACAGAAAATTTATGTCTTTTCCTCCCATGCTTTTTCAATGATATGTTTTAGTGTAACACCATGATCTAGGGTGGAGTACTTAGGTCTGAAACCAACTTCCCCTTTTGCTCTCTTCTCATTGTCTTCTGCCCACTTATTGTTTTTGCGTTCAACCATGCTACCAACTTACTTTGCAAATAGGGGATTGATCATGATGGTCATGTAATTGGTTGGGTTGTCAACATCTCCACTCTTAAAAGGAGGTACTTCTATACTACTGGTCCAATCATTTGGGAAACCACACTGAATGATGTTGTTGAATATATTCAAAATGTGCGGAGCAAGAATATTTGATCCCCATTTTAGGTATTCTGCCTGTAGCTCATCTAAGTCCTTTGCCTTACCTGCACATAAATTTTGGATGCCTGTTTTGACTTCCTATAATGTGAAAAGACTTGTTGTGGTGTACACTAGAGGTGGAGCCTTAACCTCTTTCTCTTGCTTGTACAATTTTTTTGCATATTCTAGTCATTGAGTTGATGTAATGTTATTTATTTTTGCTTGTTTCTTTTCTGGATTTCTCTCCAAAATAACTTCAGCATATTTTTCCCTAGATATATGAGTTCTTCTCTCCTATTTGCCATGAATGCATCCTTCTTTTTCTTAATAATCTGCATGTATGCCTTTATGTCTATTTTCTCTTTCGCTGAAATTTTAAGAGTTTTCCTTGTAGCTTTGCATTCCTCATCAAACCACTTATTTGTTAGGAAATCATTTGATTTTTTGCTCTTGTTTTTGGACCTCTTGCAACTCCCAAGATTTTATTGAATAATGTTTTTCAGCTCATAACTTTTGATGTTCTGCTCATTGACTCTTTTTTCGGCATTAGTCGTTCTAAATTTTCCTTGAAGGTGACCCAATTTTCCTGTGTGATGAGAATTCTTCCCTTTTTTGGAGATTGGTGACTAGAATGCCTTTTATCTGTATATTGATTTTGTGATCCCCAAGATATCACTGTGCCAACTGAATTGTGGTCTAATTTCGGATCATGCATGGGTTCCTCGACCCAAACATTGATTATTTTATGCATTGGCGTGATTGAGGTTGGCAGTTAGGATATGGACACACTTTATCTCATGGATTTCCATTAGGCTTGTTTGGTGGTTGTTACTTGTAAATCCTCTTAGGCTTGGCAGGTGTGTTGTGGTATAATGTTGGACGTGGCACTTAATTAATTATCATATTTATTGGTCCACCATGTCATTGAGTTGGCCACTTTGTATGTGCGCCAATTTGGATCCTTGTGTACCACATAAAACATGTTTGACAATATGCTTGATTTTATTTATTTATTTAAGTTTGTAAACGTTAAACTAATATATGTGTGTGTAGAGGTTCTTAGGATAATTGGTAACTAGTGTTTTACAAGAACCTTAGGTCAAGGGTTCCAAATCCATCCAAATTTTGTTTTGGGAATTTTTTTTTATCCATTTTTTTTATAAAACTTAAGAATTTATTTTTTAATTATTACGACATATTCGATAAATTTTAGATAATTATTATCATATTTTAAAATTTCCTTATATTATTTAGGGGATTTTTATCTTCAATGTAAGTTAGTCAAATGTATAAACATCATGTTAGTATTCAAATATCAATATATATTTTTATGGAGTTGTTAGTGTTTTTTAGATTGTAGGTGACAGGTTAATTACACTAGAAAGATAAAAACTCCGAATTTTAGCATGTATTATCACATAGAGACGACAGGGTGAACTTATTCTACATCTAAAACATTTTTACATTTTAAATTAATACCTTAAATTCAGTTTAACCCTAATTTCTTGTAAAAAGTAAAGAATAAGAATTGAATATAACTTTGTCATAAAAAAAATCTCTTGATTTGAGTATGAAAGTTTTGTTCAAAATGTGGTCTAATCATTTCAGTATTGACAAGTCACGGATGTTGAATGTGTTGGCCATTGTGTCTATCGTGTTTCAATTCATGTCAAAGGTCATCAATGCAAAAGGGATTTTAGATTTCATATGTGTATCCATGAGGTGTTAGTCATGTTTGAGCTTGAAGGTTGATTGGTAGTGTACAATCATGGTGTCTTGTCATGATGTGTTGGAGCATGGTCTAGTATGCATGGTCATAGTATGTGGTCTCAAAATTTGTTTAAAGGTATTCATGAAGTCAAGTTGTTGGGGTTAGCACACCGATTGTACAAATATATAAATCAGATTTAAGCATAAAAGAAATCAATACGGAAATAAACAAGAAGAAACAATACACAATATTTAACGTGGTTCACACATTGTGGGCTATGTCCACCAAGAAACAGCCAATTTATTGTCATAGAGGAAATACAATGAAGATTTTCAATCTTCCACACCGTCTTGGATGTCATGTACTTTTCTCTTTACAAATTTCTCTTTTCTCTCAAAAATAAACTACTCTCAATTCTCAAAAATTGAATTCTACCTTTTAAACCCTAGCTTTATGCTTATATATGCATCTACAATCTTAGGGCACTTTAGCTATGTAATTACAACCATTAGATTCACTATACAACTAAAGATAGATCTAATTCCCGAAACTTAATTATAGTAGTCACGCATAGAAAACCGATGTTGGTTAGCCTTAACCAATGTCAGTTATCCCTATCCGATGTAATTTCCTCATTTTCTGACTGATACCCACCCATGGGTGACCGACGGCAGTTCGTCAACCGGCACCGGTTACTGTGTATTCCAACAAGTCTGTAAAATCATGTCAGTGAAGCAATTAAGCTCCACAACTCAACAATATCCCACTTGGAGATAAATTGTTGCATTTTACTATACAAATCCTTCCTCAGATCCTTTCCTTGGTCTATTTCTTCCTCCTCGAGTCTCAAACTCGAAGACCAACAGAAGTGGAATGTAGCTCCAACTTCTCCTTTCCCAATGACTTCGTTAGCATATCCACAGGATTTTCCTTTGTATGAATTTTCTCCAACTTCAACTACCCATCCTCCAATACCTGTCGTATGAAGTGATATCTCAACTAAATGTGTCTTGTTCTAGAATGAAACTGTTGTCAAATTTCACCCCCCTAGGGTAAATTTCGATAACATGCATCAGAGTTTTGCAGTTCCAGGCAAGTAGATTGAAACAGGAAAAATCACGAAAAATGGCTAAGTCCTAGTCCTAGGAGCAATTGGGACATTTGGGACATCTAGGCGCGGATCGGCCGAAAAGCCTCCAGGTGGCCCGTGAAGCAAAGGGACATCTGGGCCACAGGTACGCGCGGGACGCGAAATGCCCGAATCGGCCGAAAGAAGGAAAAATTTGCCCAAGTCTTCATCCGGGACAAACGAGACACAAGTACGCAAAGTACGCGAACCGGCCAGATCGGCCGAAACAGAGAAAGTTCATACTGGGACATCTGGCCGGCAGGGACGCGAGGGACGCAAATAGCCAAAAAAGCCGAGAGCCAATCAGATTGCGCCACGTGTCATCGGCAAATGAGGGACGAGGAAGCCCATTTCGGGCGGATCTAAGGTTTTTGTCCCAAGCAGCACTGGGACATCCGTGACAAATGGATGCGGTGGACGCGAAGGAGCCGAAAAAGCTGAGAACCAACCACATCATGACACGTGTCACAAAGGAAATGGTCAAAAGTCAAAGGGCGAGTTTTGAAGGGTCAGCCCGAACCAATGGGATAGTGCCACGTGTCCCAGCTAGGGCCCACAAGGAAATTTCGAAGGAGAGCCCACCGAGAGGTGGAGGAGAGAGAGTTGCTCAGCGAATCAGAACCTGCCACGTGTCATCCAGGTGGTAGAGCGTGGGAAGAAATTTAAAAATCCATTTTCACCTGTTTTGTGCCCTAAATCTTCAAATCGACATATCTTTCGATCCAGAGCTCGGATTTGCACGATCTTTATATCAACGGAAATCTTGTGAGATTATCTACATGATTCCAGGGTCAATCTTGCATTTTGGTTCAGTTTGGAGAGAGAAAATCAAGAAACGCCTCTGGCACGAAATAACAAGCAGAAGTAATGCTTCAACAAACAACTTTAATGCAGCAGATAGTTCGCCGCTTCTGTTGGACAGCCCGCCGTTTTGCCAGGATCCGCCGCTTCTATCATAATGAGATGAACTAAATGCAACCTGGAGGTGGTTGGAGTAGATTTGGCTTCCCCCTCTCTCTTTCCTCTCTCATTCTTTCTATATATTGTAAAGAGGAGCTTCTTTTCAAGGGTCGAACATTTTCTGTTTTGCTCCTCCCTTCTTCTCCTATCAGGCGAATTTGTGGAGTTCGAACCTCTCATTTGAAACTGTAATACGACTCTACCTCTTGGCATTCTACAGTGTATTGTATCAATCTTTGGAGCAAGTAATACATGTCTATGGATGATTCTCAACCCTCTCTATGTTCATCTTGCATCCTCCTGGTCTTTCACTACAAGTTATGTTATCTGTGCATGATCTTATATCACATTTGAATGGTCTGTGTTCACTGGAAAAATAGGTGTTCTTCATTCCTCGATGCATCACCTCTATTAGCTTAGATTTATTTTATGCATCCTCTTACCTTGTCTCCTTGGCAGATTAGATTAGGTTTTGAGAAAACCCTCTACATATTTCGTGTGCATCTGAACAGAGGAATAGGAACCAGCCTTCTCTGGAGAATCCTTTCTTATTTTTCAAGTCCCACACTTAGAGAAAGGATTCAATGTTATGCAATCACACTGGATGCCAAAGTGATCAACCTAGAAACCTGATCTACATCCAGGGGTGCTGTGATTTTGCATCAACAGAAACATTACATTCTTTGCCAGATGAATCACACTTTGACTATCACTGTACAATCTGCAATCCTCTTTCTATTTTCCAAACTCTTCCATGAACCTACTCATCCATATCATCTCCTTGCTAGCTTCTGTCGCTGCAACATACTCAGCCTTTGTAGCAGACAGGGTCATAACCTTCTACAATCTATAAATTCATCTAATTTTCATCCCACCTACTATGAAAACATATCCAATGGTTCTCCTCCTACCACCCAAATCACCAGCCATGTCTGAATCCACATAGCCACGTAAAGAAGTATCTAACCCTCCATAGCATAACTGCATGTCGGATGTCTCTCTTAAATACCTGAGAATCCATTGGACTACTTTCCAATGCTCTTTACCTGGATTAGCCATAAATCTACTCACAACTCCCACTTCCTGTGTAATGTCTAGTCTGGTACAAACCATATTATACATCAAGCTCTCAACTGCTGGAGCATAAAGAACTAGTGTCATGTACTCAACCTCTTCGTGTGATGTAGGACACTGATATTTTCTCAATTTGAAGTGTCCAACCATGGGTGTACTTATAGGTTTTGAATTTTACTAATTAAACATTTTCAACACCTTATTGATATAATGCTCCTGAGACAAATACAACTTCATGTTCTTCATGTCTCTGTGAATTTGCATGCAAAGGATTATCTTTGCAACTCCCAAATACTTCATTATAAATGTGTGAGCTAGCTTTTCTTTAAGCTCACCAATGTCCTACATACTAGATCCTATAATAAGCATATCACGCACATATAGTAACAAAATAATATAGCTCTCATTTCCAAGCATCTTGAAATAAACACAATGGTCAGATTCACATCTCAAATAACCATGCATTACAATTGCATTAGAGCTTGTTTGAGCCCATATAGGATCTTTTTCAATCTACACACAAGTTTATCCTTACCCTTGACTTTATACTGGTTTTCCTCTCAAAATTTCCCTCTTTTTAAAGTTAAAAATTTGAAAATTTTGAGTTAACACCCTTTAATGATGTTCTAGTGAAGAGAAAAGTCGAGGAGTTAGTGAAAATTCTTGTTTTTGGAGTCATTTTGATGATTTGCGGGTCTGTCAGACATTTTTGTCCGATATGTCCTAAGTTCTAATGGGCCTTCTATTCCCCGATCGACCGCTTTCCCCAAAAATATTTTAACTTTCAGTTCTATCGGAACTTTTTGGTCCGTTTGTTCTAAGTTCATTCGAGCTTTCTGTTCCCCGATCACCCGCATCGGCCGCATCGGGTCTATCACGTACTTTCATCCCATCTGTCACAAAAGTGTCCATGCCCTCTGTCCCCACTTTTCCCGCATCGTGCGCGTCGGCCGAATCGCATCTTCGCGTCCCTCACATTTCCAAGTTTATGAACTATTTGTCCTCATTTGGCCCGCTTCGCCTGCATCATCCACGTCACGTCTTCGTGTCCCCCATGTCCCAAATGTACCAAAGACCATCTGGGCTAATTTTTTCCGCTCTTCCTGATTCTTGCCTTTTTGAGTTAGTGCATATGAATTTAATGTGCATTTATGACTTTCTCTCTCCTAAATGGCTATTTAATGGGACTACCCTCTACGTATTTGGCACACTGCTTACTTGTTATCATTCGATCAGATCCCTGCAATTAAGACTGTCTACTCGTGCTCCCATTCCCTTTATATTTTTTACTGGGGATTCGATCTGTGAAGGCTATTTTTCTATACATTGAAAATATGAAGATTAAATTCTAGGTTCAAGAACACGTTTCGTCGCTTGAGTCTTTTGTTCCTGATATCGGGGATAGTGAGGTTTGACACTTGGATTTTGATGATTTCTGGAACAGATTGATTAGCCCTAATCCTTTCCCCATGGCGCAGATGATCAATGATAGTGGCCTTGTGTATGTTGCAGGGCTAATCTCAGTCTAATGTACCAATGACGTGCTCGCCTGCAGGGAAAACTTTAACCCTGACACCAAGGAATTGTCTAATGTACACGGGGAACTGATTGCTAAATTAGATGTTGCGGCCATTCCTACTACTCTTCGGATTCCAGAAGTTGAAGACTCCATTATTATCACTCAGGCTCAAGCTCAGAATCTATTCAAGCAAGACAGTGATAAATATAAAGCGAGGATAGAAAAATCATGGTTGAAGAACCCTAAGAAGGGAGCATCCCAACTTTCCAAGGCATTATTTAAAGCTGATTTCAATGAAGAGTTGTCTGATTTCATTATCTTGCTAGCTCGTGTCATGGGATTGCCCTCTACCAATGAATTTCACTTTTGGATGTGCCCTCTCATCAACATCTGTGAGGGGAGTCAGAACATATATTGGATAGAAATCATTTGCATAAATTTGACAGATCAATTTTCCAATGTGCAACAGACTAGGAATTTCTATATGACCTCTTATCTCATGTATACCCTAGCAGCATCCCAGCAGTGGTTTGGATTCACTTACATAGAGGGTCAAAAGGATGAACCTATTTATGCATACTACCCTCAATTCACCCTTGAAACTAGCAATCACAACTTCAGGAGGGTGAATGATGCCTTTACCATGTATATTGTGAGGCTTTTAGAAAGTGATACCTCCAGAAGATTTTCTGATGAAGTCATGAACCTGATAACAAAGTATGGGGCTTTCTTCATTTATTTCAAGAGGTTTTCATATATCAGGCTGGCTGGTTATGAGAACACACCTCTCAAGCTCCCCATGTTCTATAATGACAAAATGGATTTGATTGAGGTATGCATACAATTGGATAAAGTACATAGAACCTGCAGGGACAAGAAGATCTCTGGTTTTAATTTCCCTATTTCCTTGGGCAACTATACATGCAAAATAGCCTTGGATGCTCAAAATATAGAAAGGGCCCATGCTCCCATCACTATTCACTTTTTCAAGCCTAGGACCTATTTTGATTTGAAGAAGTTCATTGAGTTGAATCTCAGGATTAATTATCATCACATGTCAGATATTGAGGACTATTGGGCCGATTGTGCTAATGAATTTGAAGCAAGAGGCACTATGGTAGATTCCCTCTGCAGCTGATACAGGAGCTCAATCTCTACCAAATTCCTGAAGGGTTCCAGGATGATACTAAAGACTTGTCTTATGAATATGATACATTGATCAAAAATACTCCCTTGGAAGATTTGGACTGGTACAAGAGGGAAAAGGATGACTTGGCTGAGATTTTGGCTCTTGTCCTTGTAAGAACCAAGGTCTAGTTTGACAAAAAAAATCACGAGCTTAGGAAGAATCAAAGTGGATCTTCCTCCAAAGATACCTCAACACCTAGGAATAAATCACATACTCCCAACACAGAGGTACCTACACAAACCCCTCCTCCTTCCTCAAATAAAGAACCTGAATCATCTACTCATTCTTCCTCTGCTCAAGTATACCAAAAGAAGCTAAAAGAGGTTAAATAAGAGCCAATTGAGGAGGACCCCCTTCTAAGGCATTCAGAACTACCTTCAGGGCCAGAGAACATTATTTTTCTTAGTGAAAGTGATGATGGTGAGGTACCATACCCTGCAGGAACTTCAGAAGTTACAACGGAAAAAGAGGAGGAAGTGCCTAGCAATGACCCTCCAAGTACCACTATTTTCTTTGCTCAAGAAGCTCCAGATGCCTCACTCACATCTCTACTTGAAGCAACAGTGGTAAATACTTTGAGTTCCATGAGTTCACTCATTCTTAGATCTCTTGCTCCTCCTTCTTCCTCCACTTTTGCGTGGGTGCAACCATTGGTTGACAGCAAGAAGAGGAAGCCTTCTTCTCGATTGACAGGGCCAATTTTTGATGTTGTGGCAACCTTGTTGGGCACTACTCCTTCTTCTCCAGCAAAGAGGGCTAAAACAACTTCAAGGATAGTGACAAATTCTCAAGGCCAACAATTTCTAGAGGTTGCAAAACCTAAGGCTGATAAGGCAGAGTAGGATCTATTGGCATATGATCTAGAGCTTTCTAGAATTCCAATGGGAGAATCTACACCTGAGAGTGAGGTGTATAACCTCCAGGAAACAATAACCGAGGTCATTGAGAGAGTAGAAAGGGGTAAACAAATTATAAAACATCTGGAAGAACAAAATCAAGTTCTTTCTAGCTTCATCAAGTCGTTATTGGCTAATGAAAAGGTTTTGGATCCTACTCCAATTGCTACCCTTCTGACCCCTATGATTCTTAGTCAAGATGAAGTCCAAAGCATCAAGGATATACACAGGTATTACACTTATGGAAGGGATATGGAAGTCATGGTTTATGACATGATCATTATAGGCTTGAATTTCATTATAGAGGCCTACAAACTCAATGAGAAGGTGGCCAACCTACAACAAAAACTCTCCTCATCAATTGCAACTATGGACAAAGAGCTGAAGCTTTCGAGTAGCTGCATCGTGGATCTTTTCCTGATGGGACAGGTTGATGAGAATATATTAATGGATAATAAGGTCTTTGATGATGCCAAAGATAATTTGTCAAGTTCATGGGTTTTCTGTGTGGAATGGAAAATAAAAGCCCCAGAAGAAGCCTTGGGAGAGTTGAGGAGCAATTGGCAAAAGGGAGAAGCCTTCAGAACTTGTGTTGTGTCTGCCTTCAAAGATATTCACTGACATCTTCACGATGAAACTTCAAGTCTTCCTTTCTCTCTCTAAAAAATTAAAACTCAGTTTAGGGCATTTGTTAAAGAAAACTTGTTCAAGAAGGAATCGATTACCAAAGAGAAGATAAAGGAGATTTTCTCTCTTCAATCTTCTATTGAAGAGGCTAATAAAGAATATCATGCACATATTCAGTTCGATAAGGACATGGAGAAATGTCTAGGTACTTGCTCTCAAGCCACTGCCAATACATTAGTCCCACAAGGTAGAGAGATAGCTGAAGCATTAAAAATATTCAGGTAATGGATCCTCAAGTCGGTGGGCCCTCCTCAACAATAAGTAGATGTTTTCCCTTCTGGCTTCTCCTCTCCTCCTTTTTCTCAAATCAGGCTCATTGTAATTAATTAATGACCTTGTGTCAAGCGCTTCCTTAATTAACATTTTAGTTAAAAGAAACAGTTACCATGTGTAACTAATTTGTAAGTTATATAATGGGCTCTATGTGCCATTTTTAAGGGACTGGAACTTTGTTTATTATTGAAAGTGTAATGGAGTAAATAAGCTATTAATACAAAAAGATATATGTTTCTGTTTCCATCTGCTCTGGTTCTTTCATTGCTATCTATTTAAACTTATTGAATCGTTCAGTTTGTTTTAATTGAAGAAGCTTTGTATTCTTGTGGATGTCATCTCTAGAACTTTGTGTCTGCGAAATATCATCTATGTTCTCAAATGAAAACGATTTTGTTCAATATGATTTCCTTCTAGCATGCGTAAAGAATTATTTTGTTATCTATATTTCTTGAGAGTGTTTTTCTACCCCCTCCCCTTCCTTAAATTCTTCTATCCTTTTGTATTGATGAGTTGTTATATTATAACACTTTCGTAATATCAGAGTTCCTCATTAAAACTATATGGTGTACATTTGTAAATAGGTTTTTTCCTTTAATAAGGGAACCTCTCCCATTAAAGAGGAGGGACTTTCTGTCCCCTGACTATTGCTTCCAATAAATTCCTTATTTGACAACCAACAATACCCAAACGGCTAATTCATATAAATCTCTTCCTTTAAATCACCATGAAGAAATGTTATCTTGACATCAAGTTACTCTAAATGCAAATCCTCTATGCAACTAAACTCAATACAGTACAAATACAAGTCATCTTAACAACAAGAGAAAATATATCACCAAAGTCAATACCTTTTTTCTGTGAAAATCCCTTTACTACAAGCCTTGCCTTGTATCTCTTATGTCCACCCTCTTCTTCCTTGATCCTATAATCCCACTTGTTCTGCAATGCTCTTTTACCTACTGGTAACTTAACAAAATTCCATGTATGTTTCTTCTCTAAGGATTCCATCTCCTCATTCATGTCATGCTCCCACTGCTTGTGGGATTTATCCTACATTGCTTCTTTAAAAATTGGTTCACCACTATCAATCAATAATAAATAAGACATGGAAGGTGAAAATATTTTTGGAGGTCTACTTACCCTTTCTGACCTTCTCATTGAGATGTCAGTTTGGTTAACCGACATCGGTCTATCTATTCTATAATTGATGCTAGTACAGGGGACTAATGTCATTTATAGGTAAACTGATGTCGAATGTGTAAACCTGTAGGTGTTAATTTTAAATCCAAGAGTTCATTTTCATCCACAAAATTCTCCATCTGTTCACCTTTGGGTACCAAAACTTGATCCCTGTACATTCTCTTTTCATTCCAATCAATGTCACGACTCCTACTTATCTTATAACCTTCTAAATCCCAAAACCGGAAGCCAAAATCACCAGAGCCATAACTAATGAAAATACATCTTTTGGATTTAGCATCCAATTTCTTTCTATTTTCCTTATCAATATGCACAAAAGCTTCTAGGCCAAATACTCTAAGAAAATAAAGATATACCTCTTTTCCAGTCCAAGATTCTTATGGTATTCCACCATTCAGTGCACTTGAAGGTCCACGGTTAATCAAATAAACCGTCGTGTCTATTGCTTCTATCCAAAACTGTAAGGGCAATCCAACACATATCCTCATACTTTTAACACATTCCATGATTGTCTTGTTCATTATTTATGCAACACCATTATGTTGTGGTGTTCTAGGAACTTTCCTTTCTCTGCCTATTCCATATATTAAACAATAATCATTAAAATTCATGTTACAGTACTCACCACCATTGTCAAATCTAAGGAACTTTAACTTTGAATTTGATTCATTTTCCACAAAGGCTTTCCATATTTTAAAATTTTAAAAAACATCAAATTTAAGATTTATACAATAAACACATACCTTTCATGTGGCATCATCAATGAAAGTAACATAGTATTGGGATCTTCCATGAGAAGCTACCTGGGTTGGTCCCCACACATCTGAGTGTACAAGCTCAAATTTATGCTTCTTCTTTTTTGCCCCAACTTTGAGAAATCTCACTCTCTTCTGTTTTCCAAAAATAAAATGCTCACAAAAATCAAGATCTACATATTTCAAATCTGATAACTTACCCTTTTCCTTTAATATTTGCATCCCCTTTTCACTCATATGGCCTAGCCAATTGTGTGACATGCTTGTATCTGAATTTGAAGTAGATATAATATAAAAGGAATCAGTAATACATGTAGATAAATACAATGATCCTACCTTCTTTCCTCTTGCTACAACAAGAGATCCCTTGGTAACTTTCCAAGATTCGGCTATGAGTGTAACCATGCAACCAGTTTCACACAATTGTTGATAGAATATAAAAGGAATCAGTAATACATGTAGATAAATACAATGATCCTACCTTCTTTCCTCTTACTATAACAAGAGATCCCTTAGTAACTTTCCAAGATTCGGCTGTGAGTGTAACCATGCAACCAGTTTCACACAATTGTCTTACAGAAATTAGATTTCTTTTGAGGATTGGAACATGCCTCACATCTTTCAATATCCATGTATTTCCATTCTGCAATTTAAGATGAACTTCACATGTACCAGTAATAATGCATGGTTCATCATCTCCTAAATAAACATGCCAAAAATTACCCTAGACATAATTTCTGAAATAACCCTTATTAGGGGTTGCATAGATAGAAGCTCCTGAATCTAAAACCCATGACTCAATTTTATTATCCAAGGAGAGAATTAAGGCATCTTGTATTACCTCTTTTACATAAAAATTTTCCTCTTTCCCTTTCTCTGGTACATTCTCTTTGTTTTCCTTAAACCAACAATCCTTCTTTGCATGACTTTTCTTTCCACAATTCCAGTAGATTATACCTCTACCTCTTGATTTAGATTTTCCATTCTTAGAATTTGATATCCCATTATTCTTTCTCTTGGATCTCTCATTTTTCCTTCCCCTTATTTCTACATTAAAAGAATTCCCAGATGATGATTCTCATATACTTTTCTTGCGTATTTCTTCATTCAGGATTATACTAACCACATCATCAAACTTTAAAACATTAGTAGCAGGAGTTTTATTACTAACATCTATTACCAAATTATCCAAACTATCTGGAAAAGAGAATAATAAAAAAAAAAAAATCACTTCATCCTCAAATGGAATACTAACTAATTTTAATTGATTTACAATAGACCAGAAATCATTCAAATGACTTGATGCAAATCCACCTTCTTGCATCTTTAAATTAAACATTTTTTCATCAAATAAAATTTATTTGAAGCACTAGGTTTTTCATATAGATTTGCTAAATATTTCATTAAATCTACTATAGATCCTACTTCAATAATATTCGAAGTCACAGATGTTTCCAGGATTAATCTTATAGATCCTAGAGCCTTTCTATCAAAAAAATTTCATTCTTCATCAGCCATCTTTGCAAGTCTTGCCTTCTAATCCAATGGTAAGTATAAATCTTTTTTATACAAATAATCCTCCACCTACATCTTCCATAATAAATAGTCACATCCATCAAATTTATCTACTCTGAATTTTCCTTCTTCTCCCATTGCTTTTCTCCCACTCAATCATAAATCCCTCTGTGAGTAAATTTGTCAACACACAACCTCAAACAAAGATTCTCTTATACTAGTTGTTAGGGTTAGCACACCAGTTGTACAGATATATTAAGCATATCTAAGCATAAAAGCAATCAATACGGAAATAAATAAGAAGAAAAAAATACACAAGATTTAACGTGGTTCACCCAGTGTGGGCTACGTCCACTAAGAAATAGCCAATTTATTATCATAGAGGAAATACAATGAAGATTTGCAATCTTCCACACCTTCTTGGATGTCATGTACTTTCTTTTCTACAAATTTCTCTTTTCTCTCAAAAATAAACTTCTTTCAATTCTCAAAAAATTAATTCTACCTTTTAAACCCTAGCTTTAGGCTTATATATGCATCTACAATCTTAGAGCACCTTAGCTATGTAATTATAACTGTTAGATTCACTTTACAAATAAATATATATTTAATTCCCACAACTTAATTATAGTATTCACGCATAGGGAAATGATGTTGGTTAGCCTTAACCGATGTCGGTTATCCCTAACCGATGTCGGTTCCTCCTTGCCTAACCGATACCGGTCCATGGGTGACTGACATCGGTTACTATGTACTCTAGAAAATATATAAATCATGTCAAGGAATCAATTAAGCTCCACAAATCAACACAAGAAAGGTTAGTAAGATGTGTGAGAGGTGTCCAAGTTTCTGCAAGTGATCTTCGTGGTCAGTTCATGTGAAGTCATGGTTGAATCTGGTCATTTTAAGACACCTAGTGCATGTGCGATGACATGAGATATGGAGTAGGGTATTCATGTAAAATCATGGTAGATGTGTTATGATAATTCATAGCATATGTATGAGGTGTTTTAGGTTAGTATTCAGAGGTTTGATGATGTTTCATGGTCCTTTGAAGCAATTTCCTTGAGAACAAGGCATGTAGGCACATGTAAGTCTTAGTGTATGGAGATTTTCAGATGTATTTTAGCATGAATGGGTGTTTTCATGTATGGAGGATATCCCTATGGTGTTATGGGAGAAAATTTAGTTTGGTATGATGAATATTTTGCATGTTATGATGTTTTTTCCAAAATTGAGCTCTTAGGAAGCTAAAACCAACTCGATAGGTCATCTTGTTTTTCTCACCCACATGTGTGGGTTATAATGGGATATTGTGGATTTCAAGGTTGATTTTTCATTGAGATAATATTTTTCTTAAAAAATAATGAGTTGATTTGATTGTCCTATCTTTATGAAAAATCATTAAGAAGTTAGACAGGTCAAAACCCTACCTAAAACTCTCCTTGTAGAGTGATATGGAAGAATTGAATTGTTTGGGCTCTAAATAGATTAGGAAAGATAAAGTGATGCATTAGGGTTGTAGAGGATTATCCAGGGATCATTTTAGTGGTGGTCTTATGTTGTAGATATTTTAGTAAATAGGAGAAAAACCATTATTTTATGGAGATTTGTAGCATTGGGGATGAGATGGAAGCTTCAAGATGAAATGTGAATTGTTAAATAATCCTTGAGTAATTTGATTGATGAAAATGATTTTTTTAAAAAGTTATAGTGGAGAAAATGGAAGATATAAGTCCTCCAAGTCACCCTAGAACTTTTGGCCTAGAAGGGATAAAACCTTATATTATGACTTGAATTGTGTTTTATAGAAATTCCTGATATTATAACTCTTAATGGTCATGGATAGTTGATAGCTGCCTAGAATGATGTGTTGGAGTTATTTATTTGATTATAGAGAGGTGGTTTCTCTCATAAGATCGAATGGCCTAATTGTCCTTATTAGGATTGCCAAGATAGGTAACTAAAACAAGTGTTGCAGGTTTCCCTTGATGTGTTTCCATGATTTTGTTAAACTTGTAAGTGACCTTAGAGGTGTTTGGATTCATATTCCTTAAGAATGGTTCTTGAGTCTATTTTGGTAGTTTGGACCTGTTTCAGAGATTGAGATTATGGGAGGCCTTGTGCTATGATTTGAAGAATAACATGAGTTTTAACAAAAAATAGATTCAAAGAGAATTCCAATTATATGCTTATTGATTCTTGATGATGAGATTTTATATGTGAAGTTGTTTATTTTCTGGGACTAAATTTTGGGTGCTTGAAGACCTAGTTGTGCATGCATGTTTGTTGGTGTGTTTCATGGTGGAGATAGCTGATGCAGATGTTTGTGAGATAGTTGGTGATTCATAGATTTTTTTATTGATTTTTTTGGATCTTCTTAAGTCTTAAAATATCTAGATCGTTCCCTTTAAGGTCCTATGATTCATTCATTGGAGACTTGAAGAGCTTTTTTTAGGCCTATTAGAGATGCCTTGGTGCTAGTTTCCTTGATGGCATGTTACCCTTAACAGACCTACTTGGGTCTCCTAATTTGTTTTTATATGATTTTATTGATATGTTTTTGAGTTGGAATTACCAACCTATATGGTCATGGCTGACCTGCAATATTTTATGATCTAGTGTCCTATATAAAATCATGTTATATTTGTTTATTATGACTAGTTCAGAAGATGAGGATGTGAGAGAGCTAGAGAAGAAGAAAAAAGAGATAATAAGGGTTAAGGACATATCTGAGGAGAGGTATGAAGGATTGAGGAAGATTTAGGATCATATATGCAAGGTCATTAGACCTAATCATCTAGAGAATGACATATTTGAGCGAGTTAGGAGAGAGAAGTTTGAAGAGGGTTTAGTGTGTTTGGATCTGAATTTGTGATCACCATCAATTTTTGAGACAACATATATTCATTGATCCTAAATTTTAGGTGGATAGGTGTGTGTTTAGTCATCTAGGGGGTTGTAGCCTCCTTTTAGGATTGGTGTCCTACTAAACTAGGGGTTGGTGCTCCTTGTGGGGTTGGTGCCTCACTAAACAAATCTTTCTTGATGTGTAATATTCTTGCAATTCCTTTGTTATGAGAAATATTAGTAGAGGTTTCAGTGGTTTTTCTTCCCCTTGAGTGTTTCCCACTTACATATGGTGTTCATGTGTTCTCTTCTTTGTTTCATGTGCTAATGACTGTTTATACACACCTAATAAAATCACATGGTTTAGGGATGTTAAATGGATGGTTTGTAAGATGAATGTATGTAATGGTAAATGAAGTAAAAATTATTGTATGGATGATTCACCCCCCAGTCATTGTGCTTCTAACAATTGGTATTAGAGTAGGTCCTTATGAAGCAAGTTTGACCACTTAAAATAATATCCTCTTGAAGCACATGTTGTTTGATCAAAGTGGGAGAAGATATTTTTTCATATCAAGGTCCTATGTTCAATGGAGATAAATATTCCATATGGAGATTCAGAATGAAGACATATCAAAGTTATCTTGTATATGAGATAGATGTTGGATATTTTGACTTATCATAACCCATGGAATAAATTTCCAAAGATATCAATTTTTGTACATTAGAAGAATGTGTAAGTTCCATAGTTGTAGAGTGTGATTTAGCCAGGGAGTTATGGGAAAAGTTAAAGTACTTGTATGAATATGTTAGCATCCATTCTAGTGTTATTAAAGATGATGATACAATTGTGCAAAAGGCAAGATGGTGTGACTAATGAAGATGAAAAAAATGATAAGAATATGTTCTCTCATGAAGATGAATCTAATAATTGAATCTAGAATACCTACAGGCTAACAAGGAAGGCTCCTGAAACAAAGGAAAGAATCTCAATTGATATCAGGATGTTTACTACAAGTATCAACTCCAAGGAGGATGAGTGCATGAAGTTCAACATAGCTATGAAGTCGTTAACTGCAGATTAGGAATAATAAACAAGCAATATGAGTATGTATCAAAGGATTGAGAAGATATCTAGTAATCTTGATGATTTTTTAGCTGTAAAATGTCCTCAAATGAAAAATCAGGTTTGGTATTTAAGGAATAAGTTAAGAATGAATATCAACATGCTTCATCTAGTCAAGGACCTACTGGAGCCAAGGATGATAAAAGGACTCAAAGGAACATCACAAAACAACCCAATGCTATGAAATTCACAAGTTCAATGGTGTTTATTATTATTGCAATATCTTTGGTCATAAGGCTAGGGACTATAGAATGAGTGTCAAGAATACATTTCCATGGAGCAATGGTAGGGATGATCATTCATATCAGTCAAGAGATGTCATATGCTACAACTGCCACAAGAAGGGTCATATAGCTAGGCACTATTTTTCTGAACCATCAAGAAAAAATTGGAAGAATGAAGGTCAGAATGAGGTTGTGTGCTATAATTGTAATCATGTTGGACATATTGCTAAATATTTTTATCAAAAGGGACCTAGACAAAGAGATGGAGATTCTAGAGGTAATAATTCTTTTGCTTGTTTCAAATGTAAAAATATTGGCCACATTACAAGGTATTTTGGAATGAAGATGAATAACTACAAGAGGAATGTAGATATCAAGATTGATCCCATAAGGACGGTTGAAGATAAATCATGTATATGCATGACAGATAAGGAGGTTGACGATGCAAATAAGGTCAAATAAAATGAAACTAAAATCATAAGAACTAGTGATTTTAAGCATGACATGAAGATAGATGATGTAAATGAGATAGAAAATCTAGTTAAAGGAGATTCAAGATCAGTAAAGAAGATAGAAATTACAAAAAAGGTGGAGAAGAAGGATGTCAATCTCAAATCAAGTCAATCATCAAGACATGAAGGTATGTTTTCTAAGATTGAAGATAAACAAGAATAAAATCATATGTGTTTGATAGGAGAAAAAATACAAGGAGGAAAGAAAATCAAAAATATAGTGAGCCAAGCCTAGGAGCCTAAGAAGAGAAGGGTTCTAAATATTGACAACAATGTGGATAGGAGGAAGATGGAGATTTGGTAATCTCCTAAGTTCTAGGTGTTTCAGTGTCCTAAAATGCATAGGATGTCTTCAGTATGCTTCTTAAATGAATTTATATCTCATGGGAAGTAATGTTGATGAAATATCATGTTATAGGAAAGGTCTATGTTGCTGAGTAAAATTTATCAGTTAAAATCCAAAATTTTTGTGTGAACAATCAAAGGTATGTGCATCTTCTAAAGGTATGTTTCTAAGTAAGGTTCAGTTGTGTAATTAGTAAGATATTTTTTTATTCAAGGTCTTATAAGCCTCAAAAGGTACGGTTTCAATAAAGTAGTCTAATTTTAGCATTGACATATGTCTAAAGGTCTCTAAGCATGTTGTTTCTTTGATTATAAAGTAGTTTAAATGTGATATTCTCTTTCATATAATAAATTTGTCATTGTTCAGCATATGTCCTGAATATTTTACTATCATGAGGTATATTGTAATTTTATGGTCTAAGAAAGGTTTGTATAAAGGATCTGAAGTAGAGGTTGAAGCATTAAGAGGTGGTATTGAGTGTACAAGTTTGTTTCTTATATTCTAAATGCTAAAAATATTGTCATTGATCTATTTTTGTCAAGAGAGAATGCTTTCTTTATGTGTCATAGAACTCTTGTTTGATTAAACATGGTCAAAGTTATCCAAGATTGGAATCAAGATGATGAATAGGTATGTGTTACCTAACAGAGTGTTGAAGAAAATTTTGGGTAGTGTCTTTTGATTAGTGCATCTTAGGGTCTGACTGGATGAAGGACTCTTTCAAAAAGGTTTGTGAAAGATTATGATCAGGTCAAGGTGGAATTAGTTTTTCCTTGTTCATAGGCTTTAAAGTTTGTCATAAAGAAGATCATATGATGTTCATGGTCTAGATATTATAATTTTGGATGTGGAAGAATGTCTTGGTCTGAGGAGATTAAAAGTTGGAATCAAGGGAGTTTAAATCATGAACATACCTCAAGTGAGACATTAGATTGTGTATTGAGAAGGTAAACAATCATATCTGAAAGGTCTTAGTTGAACCAAGTAAGTGATCCTTTAAGTGCTAATAAAGGATGTTATAAGATGTGAAAACATGACCTATTTACTTGAGGTTGAAGTAATTATGTACTCTAAGAGGATCTGAGTTATAGGATTCAAGAGGATGGTGCTCCTAGATAATTCAATACATGAAAGTCAGTTTAGACCTAAGAAAGGAAGGATTATGAGTATGTAAAGTCTATGATGCATCAAAAGGAATCAGTGTATGTACTCTATGAAGATGAGTAACATTGGTATTTAAATGGAGTAATGCTTGAATATTTTCATCTGCAGAGGTTAGCTTGACATTCCATATATGAGGAGTATGGATCAAGTATTGTCATAGAGCATAGATTTGATTTATGAAGAAGATGAAGTCATTCTTCATAAGGCATCATGGTCTACAAATTGTGATCTGAGATCATTCAGGAACTGAAGGGTAAAGGTGCATTCCAAGTATGCCTAAAAGTTGGAGTATGAGTGGGTCTATTGACTATGTCTCAGTCCATTGATTCATATTTTTGAAGTTGTATCAAGCATGTATAATTTGGATCATGGAAGTGGTATGTATTAGTGCAAATTTACAAATAAGGTCGGGTCAATGAGAAGTCAAGAAGTTAAGTTCTTAAAGTTGATAATAATGGTTACATGTCTGTCATATCTAAAGTAGATGTCTCATTGAGGAGGGTAATGTTTAGAACAATGGTATTATTGTTGATGAAGTATATTAAAGAGATTTAAGGGAAAGTGATAGAGTTTTTTTGTTCCTAACAATAGTAAAGAGTTAAGATATGATTTTCTTGATCTCGGCTAATGAGAAGTGTCTTAAGGTTGAATCTAAGGTCCCATTCATAAACAAGTATGTATGTGTATTCTTTTTGTGCATCCACGAATTCTTTGATGACCTGGCAATATGTTGAAGGTCCTGCCTCACTATGAAGTTTTAAGTTTCTTTAGAGTGAATACATGAAATCTAAGATATTATCTTACAATATCATAGGAAAACATATGAAGATGTTGAGTGTTCAGGTTGAAGACATTAAGATATGCATGGTACAATAGGGTATTGTTATGTTCTATAGTGCATAAGTGAAAAATGATTGAAGTATTCATGGTATAGAGATAGATGATATTGATCTTCCATCACAGTGTAGTATTGATGTATCTAGAAGGGATAATAATTGTTAGGGTTAATTTAGTAATTGTTGAAGGAACAGTTGAAAGGTATAACTTGTCATAAGCCCTAACATAGTTGTGATTTCATGAAAAGAAGGCTAAGAAAACATTGAAAATATGTTTCAGGGTTATGATGTTTAAGTTAAATATATATATTCATGTCTATTGACTCAAGGTATGAAGCCCTCACATTTTTTTTGAAATAGTTAGCATATGATTGCATTTGATGTTAGGGGGATCACTAAGAAGGGGTTTCACATGCATTATTTGATATCTATTTCTTAATGATAAAATGGGGGATTTTGGTCTGAAGGAGATGTTTTAGGACTCTTGGTCTTAAAAGGTGTAAAAGAAGTGTTTGGAGAAAAAAGTTGAAGATTTATCATGATACAAAACTATAATATGGTGTATGACTAGATTTTAAGCTAAAATGTATGGTGGATATATTCTTAGGGGGAGCTCTGTGCATGATCTCATGTCAGGTCCATGGATCTCTTTTTATTATTGACGAAAATCAAGAAAAAAAAGTATAATCCAAGGGGGAGCTAATGTAAGAAAGTAATTTTGTCAATTGTACATTATTGTCATTATGTCTTATCATTGTATTTTCATAATAATTTGTCATATAGCCTTTTCCATATATGTTAAAGGGGGGTATTAGGCTCAAAAACATGAAAAAATGTATCATGTAGGTGTTTTATTTTGTCTTGAGGTTTCCATCAATGTTTCTAAATGTGGTTTTCATCAATGACAAAGGGGGAGATTATTGGCCATTGTGTCTATGGTGATTTCATTGATGTCAAAGTTCATTAATGGAAAAGGGAGTTTATATTTTGTATGTGTCTCCATGATGTGTCAGTCATGTTCAATTTTGAAGGTTATTGGTAGTGTCCAATTGGTTTTGTCATGTTGTTATGGAGTGGTCTAGGCATGGTCATAGATTGTATGAAATCTCTAAAGTTGGTTGAAGGTATTCATGAGGTCAAAAAAGGTTAGTAAGATGTGTTAGATGTTTCTAAGTTTTTTCAAGTGGTATTTATGGTTAGTTCATGTGAATTCATGGTTGAATCAGGTCATTCTATAACTATTCCTAGACCTAATGTATGTGTGATGGCATGGTGACATGAGATATAGAGCATAGAATTCATGTAAAAGCATGGGTTATATGTTATTATGTTGCATAGCATATGTATGAGGTGTTTCAGGTTAGTATTCATAGGTTGATGATGTTTCATGGTCCTTTCAAGTAAGTTTCTTGAGAATGAGGCATATAAAGGAAAAGTAAGTCTTATTTGTCTGGAGAGTTCGTAGATTTATTTAATTGTGGATGTAGAGTTTTTGTATATTTATGGAGGAGGTCATCATGGTGTTTTAGGTCAAATTTCATGTTGATATGATGAATATTTTGCATATTATGATGGTTTTTTCCAAAATTGAGCTCTTGAGGAAGTGTAAAACTAGCTTGATATGTCATCTTGTTTTGCTCACCCACACATGTGGGTTCTGCATGGGATCTTGTGACTTATAGGTATGAATTTTCATTGAGAAAATATTTTTTTTCAAAAATAATGGATTTATTTGATCATCAAACATTTATGAGAAATCATTAACAAGCTAAGGTGGTCAAAACCCTAGCTAAAACCCTCCTAACATAGAGCAATATGGAAGAATTTAATTTGGGATCTCAAATGGATTATGGAAAGATAAATGTGATGATTCAGGGTTGTATAGGATTCCTCTAGGGCTCATTTTTGTGGTGGTTTCATGTTCTAGTCTATTTCAGGAAGTGAAGAGAAAAACCCTTAGTTTTGTAGAGATTTGAAGTTTTAGGGATAAGATGAAAGTTTTAGGATGAAAAGAAAATTGTTCCAGAATCCTTGGGATATTTTATACATGGACATGAAAATTTCTGATTAGGTACAATGAGAAAATTTGAAGATACATGTCTCCAAATTATCCCTACCGATTTTGGCCTTAAGAGCTAAAAGCTAGTCATGGAGGTTTAAGTTGAGCCAAAATGATTTGCATGATGTAGTGCTGGTTTTTGGTGTTGAATAACATTTTAACACATGGTATGATGTTTTTTAATCCTTTTTTTTGATCTAGGAGAGGTGGTTTCTTCCATAATCCTAATGGCCTAATTGGTCCTATTAGGCTTGCCAAGATAGGTAACTAGAAGCATGTGTGTTTGGTTAATTTTTTCCAAATGGAAATATGTCTTGTAATGTCTTGATCATGTTGTTTCAAGTTTTTTAGATGTGCTACATGGCTGTGATTGGAAGTTATTTTGGAGTTGTTTTGAGTTAGATTCCTCAAGACTGGTTCTTGAGTCCATTTTGGAAGTTTGGACCTGTTTCAGAGATTGAGCTATTTTGGGGGCTTGTGCTATGATTTGGAGGTTGAAGTGAGTTGTTCCAAAAAGTATATTAAAATATATTTCCAATAGTACACTACTTGAGCCATGATGAGGATTTTTTCTATGTTAACTCATTCATTTTATGGGACTAAAATTTGGGTGCTTGAAGACCTAGTTGTGCATGCTTGTTTGTTTATGTGCTTCATGGTGGAGGTGGTAGTTGCAGAACTTCTTGTGCTTTTGGTGATGCTAAGATATTTTCATTGAATTTATTGGAGTTGATCAATCCTTGAAAAATATTTTTTATGCCCTTGGAGCTCATAATGCATTTATTGGTGTTTGGAGATCTTGTTTTGGAATACTTTAGTGTCTTGGTGCTTTTCTTTGTTAGTGTGACCCCTTCCGACCTACTTGGGTCTCTTAGTGTGATTTATATGATTTTATTGAATTTTTTTGTGTTTTTATGACTGACCTATATGTTCATGGCCGACCTAGAAGTGTTTATGATCTAGGGTCATGTATAAAATCATGTTATAATTGTTTAATATGACTAGTTGAGATGAGGATGTGAGGGAGCTAGAGAAGAAGGAATAAGATCTAAAAGGGTTCAAGGACATATCTGAGGAGAGGTATGAAGGACTAAGGAAGATTGAGGATCAAGTATGTAACTTCATTAGACCTAATTAGCCAGTGAAGTGCAAATTTGAGCGAGTTAGGAGAGAGAGAAATTTGAAGAGGGTTTGGTGTGTTCAGAGTTAAATTTTTTATCACCATCAGTTGTTGAAGCAACATATCTTCAGTGATTATCCATTTCATGTGGATAGGTGGGTGCTTAGTCATCTAGGGGATTGTAGCATCCTTGTAGGATTTGTGTCCTACTAAACTAGGAGTCGATGCTCCTTATGGGGTCGGTGCCTCACTAAAAAAATATTACTTGATGTGTAATATTCTTGCAAGTCCTTTGTTATGAGTAATATTAGTAGAGGTTTCAGAGGGTTTTCTTCCCCTTGAGGTTTTCCTACTTACATATGGTGTGCATGTGTTTGATAGATAGATAGAGAGAAATAGAGAGATATATATAGATAGGGGCCCTCAACTATATACTCTATAGAGTAAGAAGTTTTCATATCTAGAATATATATAGGGGGTCCATCCCCCATTATAGAGAGAGAAGGTCCCCCCTCTCTATATATTATCTCTATTTGGGGGGCCTCTCCCTACGGCTAACTAGCTTTTTCATGTTACACCATGGTTGCCCCCTCGCCCACTTCGTTCCTCACCTTTTAGGATTTGGCCACTCCCAATAAAACTTGTAATTCCCTCTTCATGGACTCCTCCCCCATTCCCAGATTGAACATGAATTTGAATTCTCTATCTCTGATTATCTAACATTGAGAAGGGGTAACATATAGAGAGAGGGGGGTGGGTGTGAGTCCTAATTTGACTATGTGCTCCCCTTTGTGAATGTTGATACACACCTAATAAGCTCACCTAGTTTATGGATGCTAAATGGATGGTTTGTAAGATGAAAGTATGTAATGGTATTTTAAGTAAAAAAATTACATAGTTGGTTTACCCCCCTCTCAGTAATTGTGCTTCTAATAGAATGGTACTAAATATAACATCTGGAAGATACAAATAAAAACAAAAATTCATGGCACAAAAGCTCTGTACTTTCATGAACAGTACAAAGAAGGCGCCGATAGGTAGACAGAGGACAACAGATAATGTTTCTGCATTTCAATAGTAAGTACAGGAAGCAGTGTCTATTATACTATGAAACGTAGAAGATGACTTTCCACTACAAATTGGAAACTAGGAAAGTTTGAGTGAAGCTTGGTAACTTTTAGAATCAATGCACGAAGGTACACTCCTTTCAAAAATTTATAAAATTGATTCTTGAATTAATGACACCTCATATGAAGGGAGAATAAAAAATGGTTAATTTTGTATCTAAAATTAAAAACATTAAATCTCAACTAGATGGGTGTAATTATGATTTGATTCAAGACAAATTGTTATACTTTATCATTCAAATGAACATCTATGAAAGGTTTAGGAACTTCATTTCCATCTCAAACTCAAAATATCAAACTGAACAATATATTCTAGATGTATCTACTCTTAGTGCTCTCCTAATTCAAGAAGAGCAAGTCATGTCAAACTTTGATTCGAAAGAGAATGTCACTCAGGAACTTCTTTCTCAAAATCCTAAGAATAACTCTTCTGGGTTTAACAAGAATTAGAAGTTCAAATCAAACTTTAAACCCCTAGTAAAGATAAGAAACCATTGAATAATCACCTAAAAGTTAGTTTTAATGGAAAATGTCATAATTGTGGGAAATTTGGCAATAAAAAGGAAGACTGTAGGGTAAACAAAAATAAGCCAAATTTTAAAAATCGGGAAGGAAACAAACTAAATCAAAATTAAAACAAAAAAAAAAGAATAATAAAAAACCTATTATAGTTTCCTTATATGTTGCATTGGTTACTGCAAAAGAAATCAAATGGATATTCAATAGAGGTATGTCTAGGCACATGAATTATAGATATGATATTCTTTATGATATCAAAGAGTGTGATGAACAAATCTATCTTGGTGATCATTCCACTCTTGATGTTCAAATTCAAGGAAGAGCTAAAGTTTTTTAATGTTTATATAAATGATGTTTTATGTGTTCCTAAACTGAAAATGAATTTACTATCATGTTCTCAACTAACTCAAAAAAACTATAGTATAATTTTACTAAAATACAAATAATTTATTAAAAATGAGTTAGATGTTACTATTGTAGAAAGAATACAAAATAATGGTTTATATATATATATATATATATATATAAAGGTTTTGCAACTGATTCATGTCTTTCTAATCTAAACAAAAATGATTTACAGTTATGACATGAAATATTAGGTCATGTTAACTTTATGATTGTATATGACATGTCTCGTCTAAACCTAGTTGTTAGACTACCACATATCTCACATGCTCATGAAACTTGTGAAGGGTTCTTATGTGGTAAGCAATCTGTAAACCCCTTTCATAACCATCATGAAGCAAACTCCTCAGAACCTCTTGAATTTGTTCACAATTATGTTAGAGGACATTTAGACGTTCCTTCCCTACATGGCTCTTTATATGTAGTTCCTTTCATTAATGATTATTCTCGCATGGTTTGGTCCTTCTTTATTAAAAACAAATCAGAAGTTTTATCTAAATATAAAGAATTTAAAGCACTAGTTGAAAATAGTTCTAGTCATAAAATCAAAAGGCTAAGAACTGATAATGGAGGAGAACACATTAGTAAATCATTTGATTCATTTTTTATCGAATGTCGAATTCAAAGGAAACTTACCACTCCCTACTCTCCTCAATATAATGGTATAGTGGAAAGAAAAGTTGTTAGTAATAGGTATGAAAGATGAAAATTGAAAATTTAGGTGTATATAGTTTCTACATTGAAGATAAGTGTTGTGTAATGTAAACATTTTATGTGTTCTTATAGAGTTCTATAATTTTTGTGGTTAATTTTGTAAGTTTGTATTAACAACCATCCCTAGAACACGTCTTTCTTAATTTCCTTATTATAATTATAAGTATTGTTGAGTTTTACATTTTAGCATTACGGGAGTCTTCACCTTGGTTGACCTTGTGCTCATTCTAATTATCTAGGGAGTTTTAGAATAACCTATAGTTATTTTTAATCATGACGTGGGGTGATCATTGTTTTCTTGGACATTGTATCACATACAAAGTAGTGCAAACAACCATATTTCACCTTGCGATAGCTATTTCGATCCAGCGTGAAAAAGGAACCCACATTTATTTTTCTTGCAACCTAATGTTTTAATCAACATTTTAACATATTTAAAATGATAATAATTAAGTGAGGATGATGAAAAATTGAGTCAAAAAATTTTGATGTAAAAATAATGGATAAAATTGGAATTTATGTTATATGAGAATAAAGATCAAAATTTATAGCAAGTTCGATGAAGTTAATTAATTTTATTGAAAAAATTACTCAAGGATATGTGGTCCCATGGAATAAATTTATTATAATGTGTATTAATAACATTGAAACAAAATTAATAACCTATTTAAACTTGATATCAATTATTTACCCCAAAAAATGAATATTCAAATAAAAATAATAATATACCTTTTTTTACACAGCAAAACACTAGGTTATTTGAGCTTCTTCTCCAACTTCTCAAGAGTGAAAATGAGAGGTGCAGTGAAAAGGGAATTCACTTGGAATTAAATAGGAAATTTGGGGTCGACGGTTAAAATTAACATGATGTAAATGTGGTACAAATGATGCAATTAGTGTCACATTTGTCCTACATTTACAACACTATTAGTGTATCGTTTTTGCATCAAAAATCCCTTTGATTTTTTTTTAAAAAAATCTCATTCATGAATTGATGCAAAATCAACCCCATTTTTGACACCATATGTAGTAGGGATAGATATATCATCTTCCGACGCATACCCTTCAAATTATGTTATGACTTTCTATTTGATCAAATTATATTCCTATTGTTATTCCAAGGCTATTATTTACAAAGGTATATCATTTTCAGATATATTTTCTTCAAATGAATACACAATTATGAATTAAAATGGCTAGTAGTTGCTAGCTTTGACATGATTACTAGCTTATGCAATGTCTTCCTTTCTATATTCATTGTAAAAATAATTACATGAACAATTGATATAATTGGGTTGAGAGATAAATCCATATATCTTTATAAATTTCACACTTTGTGTCGATGAGACATACAAAAGAGCTAGCGATTGATATCACATAAACTATAGTCCAATACAAATTTAAAGGTTTATATTATTTCGCACATGCTAAACTTATTGAAAAATGATTGGTGTCATTTGTCTATGTATATATTATTTGGGGATATACTTGTTTTATATGTATACCTTCTTTGTAGATATATTCTTCATACGAATACAATATTCCCAATTGAAATGCTTAGCAGCCACTACTTCAAAATTATTTTCAAACTAGTCATACCACTGTGTGAACATGTTACAAGTTATAAGGTGCAAATTACAATACCCAATCCTTACAAATTTTATGGATCAAATTAAAAATATAAATCTATTATTGGTACAAATTAAAAATATTGATGGTATCAACATTTCTTACAAAGCAATTCCAAATTAAGGTCTGCAAAGGAGTTTATATAGTTTTTATTTCAATTTATAGTAATTAGAAACATTATAAGGTGCACATGTATGCCTAACTATAGTATCCTAGTGACCACTAACTATTTATAATTTATGTTTACTTTTTCCACATAGCTTTTTAGTATCTTGTTTGTTATTTCTATAGAGCCTTGTGACCACTAATCTAAATACTTGTATGTGCAATACATAAAACTTGTTACCTATATTTATTCAATCATAATCAATGAACTTCTATCAACCACTAGATAAATATATATTGTTTTGAGGTCCTTGTTATATTGAGATATCTTGATGATTGCAAAAAAAATCGATTGAAAAAATTGTTTACTTCACTTCATCTCAACAAAGAAGTTTATTTTCTTTTATTTTCGATTGCAAGTGATTATTTACTCAAAAATACACACTTTCACCTATGACCGCTAACATTAAAACCACTTCTAATTATTTTTGAATTTATATTATTTATCAAGTGATATGGCTTCCATTATCAAAATTCCTTTTTCAAAAATCCCCTTCATTAAAGGTGTTGAGTCTAGGAAGAAGCATGAAGAGGAATGGTTTGTCAAACTCCATTCTTCAAAAAACTTCCGCATGGATCGCTGCTTATTCTTTTTAATGGATGAAGTAGTACAAGAAATAAGAATGGTTGTAGCATCAAAATTAGTTGATATTGATACTTTGTGCATTCAACTCAAATTCATTAACATAAAGAATCATAAATGTATAATTATCCATATGAAATTGCAAGTTTCATTGTTCAGGAGACATGAAATGGATGCATCAGTGTCTAACTGAAGTACCTCTTGTCTACATTGTGGATGGAATTTAGGATCACTAACTTAAAGGGATAAAATAGGTTGTAATAATGTGCTTGAAATTCATTATGAGATGGCTGCATTTTTTTAAAAATTGTATCAATATGATATTACATCCTCTATCTTCCATTACTTGAATGGAAAAAATTTACTCTTCGTTACAAAGCATTAAAGGCACTTCACTATGCTATGGATGACTTATTTATCAAATTTGCAAACCAACTCATCTAAGTCGATGTTTTCTAGATTGAGAAAATAAATAAATCCTCGACTTTAATGAAAAGGGAAACCAAATTATTTGAAAAGGCTAATTCTTCAAAAATTAAACAATTTGAATTGTTTCTCATCGATGGAGAGGAATTTCTAATTGATGTTACAAGGTGTCATATTTCACCAATGAAATATCAGTATTGCCCTTTGGATAAAGATGATGTAAACTTGTTTGTTCATTTTATGCTAATAAATGTCATTCAAACACAAAGAGAAGTAATTTTCCTTCCTTTCCTAAAATTCACAATTGAGGTGGAGTTGCAAGACAAAGATGGCATAGGGAAAGATGATGTCAACTTATATATTCTTCATAACCAACACACTATAGAATCTCATAAGATAATTTTGGATGATGACTCAAAAAATTCTTTGCATGCCATACTGTAATTTAGAAAAGCACACCTTCTATCTTCAAAATCATCCAATAAGGCCATCATAAATTTTTGTACTCAACAAAATGAGGCCAACAAATATAGAATAAAACAAAATCTATTGAATTTTTTACAAAGTGCACTCAATTTGGACTAGTGGAGGGCGACCACAAAGGCCTGGATTAGGTAACCAAAAGAATAATTAATGGAAAGTAATACCTTAATTTAATTTATGGCCATGCAATATTTTGAAGATGATGGTTAGCTTATTGTTACATTTGTGTAGACTTTCAAAAAATAGTTTCTACTTATCTTTAATCTGAATAAGCCATGAATTTTGTATGATAAATCAACCTTTTGTTGTTATTGAACGAAGTCTATAAAAAATGGATGGTATACTGGAAACCTGTAAAATAGGTTGTCTAGCATGCTCAATTAATAAGGATAATCAACCCAACTTTTAGCCAAATTATTTAAGTCAATTCACTGCCAATTCCTTCAGAGCCACTAGAGGAATGAATAAGAGTGAAATTTTGGTATTGGCTGACAAAGTGCTTTCTAGAGAAGTTTTCCTTTTGGGATCTATGGACCCAAGGCTTGTTCCTGAGAGTTTTGAATCCAACTGAAGTCGAATAAAGGAGTATAAGAACAAAGGTTTTGAAATATCTTAAAATAAATGACCCTAACAATGTAATCTTGTGTGCTTGTATAGACTCTGATGTTGTTCAAAAATATAGACTAAATGAATCTCATTACCATCAATTTTGTATGTAATTAGAAGAAGAAAGGAAGGGGAAAATAAAATTAAGCCCAGAGGGAAGTGGTAGATCAGAAAGAGAAAAATGATAAAGAACTATGTCCCCATGGATGTTCAGCGAATTCTAGATAATTACATACACATAATAAAAGAAAAGATGTCAACCATATACTATGACACAAAAGATTTCACATGTCAATGTGCCTTTCCATTCCAGTTGAGGACCACATTGTCTAGAATTCCATCTACAAGTCCATTTAATGTTGAGTTGGAAAACTTGAGGAGATTTTTACTGTAGGGAAAAAGTGTATTGATCTGGATTATTCCAAGGATGTATGGTTGATGCATGGTTTGTACAACAACATAGCACATATAAGTTCTCTTGACTCGTAGATTACACAATTTGTAAAAAATCTTAGAAGTAAAACTACGTTGATAATGTTTTTCCTAGCATGAACCCTGCATAAATATAGTTTCTATTTAGTTTGTGAAAACTTATGTAACTTCCAATATTGGAAATATTTTGACTTTCGCTAAATGAATGTAGATGATAAATATATTATGGTTAAGTTATTTTTTATGAATACTTATATTGATTTGTTTAAGCGTGTTTTTACTAGAGGTTGTGAATGCAGTTCAATATTAAATGATTTGTTTTTGAACTATTTTTCACTTTAAACTTGTTAGTAATTAGATGGTTAATGTTTTTCTAAAGTAAATTTTATAGATCAAGTTGGCAGGGGTTGGAAATAATTGGTTTTAGGAGTTGAAGGATTATTATTTGGATTTTCTGGAATTGGAAACATTGTACCTCGAATGCATTATAAATACTTTAAAAGATTGTTTAGTGTTGAGTTGATAACAATTGTAAAAGAACATTTTGACATTTCCTTGTGGTCAACATGTCTAGATTCAAGATTTTTGTGGTACGGTTACGTAAAAAAATTTGGTTGGTTGCGAAATTTTCACTTCAAGTTCATTTGAGGTGGTGACAAAGTAATATGTCCAAAAGTCCAACCCAAAAAAAATTAGACATCTACAAGGATGTATATTGTAAACAAAATATTGTGTTAATAGATGATAAAAGATATTGTATTCTAAATTTAGTTCAGAATTTACTCTCAAGATTCCTCCATGCTGGGAATTTGATGGAAAAAATTCAACTAATGAATTTATTTATTCTCAATTATGTTTTTGTTTGAATCATGTGAGGCGGCATAGTATCATGTGTAGGTCATTGAAAATGTTCAAACGCACAATTGGTGACTGTTGAGGAAATAAACAATCATGGAATTAACTAAAATGTGTAAACTTCTTGCTATTGTATAAAGAACATAATGGTGTGATTTGTGATGTTATGTTTATTGAATGTGTTGTGTGTTTATTATAATAAAATAAATAAATATAGGATTATTTTAATAACATTTAAGAATGTTTTTTTCCATTTTAGCATCCACAAACAAAAAATTAATTCATTTTTTACATTTACAAATACCAACGTTTGCAACAGAAAATTGATAATATTTGATATAAAAGGTGTCCTGATTCATACAGTGCACAAGGTAGACACATCACAGAAGATGTTAAAAACACATAGAGGTGTCCAAATGAAAAAAAAATCTCATATTGGATGCAAATGAATTCTTACAACATTGTTTAACTTCCTTCAAGATTTCCCTTTAGACATCTCCGAGAAATTCAAATGTATATAACAAGATGTCAACATTATACCAAATGATTGGATTGGATGTTGATAGATTTGAGTTCATATATACACAAAAATATTATTTGGATTCCAAACGTGCAGACTATAATGGCTCAGGGAATCCAAGCATAATTTATAATGTGTTGGGAATTGTATGAGACCAATTTAATGTGGCTTACAATTGTAAGAATATAGTTCTTGGGATGATTCTATACTTAAAAATATGTACAATGAAAAGAGGAACTATACAATCACAAAGATATTTAACAAAAATAGTGATGGTAATGACAATACTTGTTAGGAGGGTTATGGAAATTGTTACAACCATGGCAATACGTAGATGATGTTTGAAATATAATTAAATTAATAAAATGAGATTTGTGCACTTTTCATATTTTATTTGTAATCATTTGTTATGTTGACTTCATGTATATATATGTGGGTCATTTTTTATGCTACCATTTCTTTCAGCTTTAATACATTTCAAGGCTATCGGTCGCTAGCTCTAAAATTATTGTTTGTGTGGTATTATGTGTTTCTATTGCAAGTAATTATTTACTTATTTTTGTTTCTACAAAGGAGTTTCTATTGATATCATTGATTTTGCAATTAATTATTTACTTAACATTGCACATGTATGCCTAACGACTGCTAGCTATAGTTTTATAGTTTTCAAAGTACGCGCTATAATGAGATCCCATAAGGATTAGATTTTATTTCAATTACAAGTAAATTATCTATTGAACAATACATCTTCAAAGGAGTTTTTAATTTTATTTTTTTATTTTTTTTATTGGTAAACAAGGGTTGAAGGTTCACTTTCCCTTTGGTTCACTTTTCAATTACCGGAGCAATAACTAGCCTGGGACTTGATTGGGTGCCCCATATCCCCAACGCTAGTGAGATTCGAACCTTGGTGGGTTAGGTAACATTTAAATGACGCAACTAACTCACCCCCAGCTCATTGGAAAAACTTTGGATGGTAAATTCTTTTATTATGCTAGAGCTATGAAATGGAGTGGTGGAGGAGCACTTTCTCTAAGCGAGACATGAGGGTGGGATTAGGTCCTTAATGCCTTATAATTGATCCACATTCGAAGCACTCCACTATATTTCACTTGGTCCATATGGAGAAGTTTCACCCCTTCCTCAAGGTGTCCCCATGACCACTTATTGAAAGTGTCCAATGGACTCAATGGGAATGCAACTTGGGTTGATGACTACAAACTACTTATAACTCATCAATAGCCCAAGACCTTGAGTCCTAAACTTTTGATGGTAAATGATTTTAATTTACCATAGCTATGAACTGTAATGGTGGAGGAGAGGAGCACTTTCTCTAAGTGGGACATAGGGGTGGGCTTAGGTCCTTAATGTCCGTCCAACGATCCACATTCAGAGAACTCTATTGTTCTCTGCTTGTTCCATATGGAGGTTCGACCCCTACCTCAAGGTGTTCCCATGACCACTTGTTGAAAGTGCCCAATGGACTCAATGATAATGGAACTTGGGTTGATGATTAAAAAATACATGTAACTCACCAATAGACCAATACCTTAAGTCCAAAACCTTTGGATGGCAAACACTTTTAGTATACTAGTGTTATGAACTAGATTTGTGGAGGAGCACTTTCTCTAAGTGGGATATGAGGGTGGGATTGGGTCCTTAATGTTTACTGAGCGATTTGCATTTGGAGCGCCCCACTATGTTCTGCTTGGTCCATATGGAGAAGTTTTACCCCTACCTCAAGGTGTCCCCATGGCCACTTATTGAAAGAATCCAATAGACTCAATGGGAATGGAACTTGGGTTGATGATTACAAACTACTTGTAACTCACCAATAGCCCAAGACCTTAAGTCCATAAAAATTTGGATGGTAAATGATTTTACTATATCAGAGCTATGAACTAGAGTGGTGGAGGATAAATTTCTCTAATTGGGATATGGGGGTGGGCTTGGGTCCTTAATGTCCACCGAACAATCTGTATTCAGAGCACCCCACTATGTTCTATTTGGTCCATATGGAGAATTATGACCCCTACCTCAAGGTTTCCCCATGGACACTTATTGAAAGAGTCCAATGAACGCAATGGGAATGGAACATGGGTTAATGATTACAAACTATTTGTAACTCACCAATATCCCAAGACCTTGAGTTTGAGTTTCTGTTATTCTCATTTCAATTGGAAGAAATTATTTTTTATGGTGTTTGTATATACGAAAAATGGAGCAAGTGAGTGGAGGAGGAAAGAGCGACGAGCTTGTGGAGGAAATTTTGAAATAGGATGGGTGAGAAACCGACACAAAAGGTATTTCACATGGAACCAAGGGCTCTGTTGCAGCATGAGGTGACAGAGTGGGCCATGTGTTTGGCATCGAAAAGGAAAAAGAGACAGAAGTCAGGGGCCTAGTATTATGGTTAGGTGTGGTGAAGAATGGATTGTCCTTAAAAGGTCAAAAAAAATTCCTCCAAATGACAAAAGAAGCTTTTGGCTGTGTCATGGAGATCCCAGAGTTAATATTAAACAATGCAACAAAGAATCTGAACAAAGCGCTAGTGGGTAAGATGGTTGGGGGTAGACCAAATATTGATGTTGTTAGCATATATGAAAAACTTAAATTGAATCTAAAAGGCCATATGGAGGTAAGTGCTTTACTGAATGGATTTTTCCTATTTAATTTTATTATTCAGGAAGACATGCTCAGGGTTTTGGAGGATGGTCCCTAGTTTTGGGGAAAATCAGGATGGTACTTAAGAAAATGGGAACCAAATTTTAATCCGGAGAAAGAAAACTTGAACTAGTTCCCTATTTAGGTGAACCTACCAAGTCTCCCCTTATATTTTTTGCATGAGGACATCATAAGGGGAATAGCTAACTCTCTTGGTTCTTTGGTTCTCATTGACAATGCTACCCTCAGTATGACTAAATTTGTATGTGAAAGGTTCTACATCTATACTATCTCCAAGAACTGATATTCCTTAACAACATTGAGCTAAAATCAAGACTGGGTGTATGGGAACATAAAATAGAACTGGAAAGAAGCCCAACTAAGTGTGATAAATGTAATGGATGGGGACACTCTAGCCAAAACTACAAATTCAAAATCTCTCAGATGTATACAACAGTTAAAACCAATGTAGGAAAGGAGGATAAGGGGAAAGGAATAATGAAAAATGGAACAGATAACCTCAAGGTTATTTTCAAAAAATCATACCAAAGGGTACAAGCCTCTATGTATCACTGAGAGACAAGAGATTATGAAAACTCCCCCAAAAAGCCTCAGAAGGAGGAGGATGGATTCACATTGGTTATTAATAATAAACGGAACAAATTTTTCTCAATGTCAAATTCCAAGATTCAGGAAATGAAGAATGACAAGCTGAATATTGATCCTTTGATTGCTAGGAAATTGGAGCCTTTTTCACCAAACAAAAGAGAAGAAAAAACCCCAAATAGGAAGGAATACAGTGGGAAAAATCTTCCTGACAATAGAAACAATGAAGAAAATGGACATAGAGAAAATACTATGAAGGAACCATTTGTGGAGCTGATCCAAACTCCAAAAGGAAATGGGAAAATAATCTCATCTAAATCAGATAGTTTGATGGAAAATAAAACAGTTGGGGAAATGATAAATTTGATAGTAGAAGAAATAATGAATGTTAAACAAATCCTCTAAAAGGAAACGGAAGAAAAGAAAATGGAAGTAAATAAAGTGGAACCAGCACCACCTTTGTTAAAGGGAAAATCTTCCAAAGGAACGCCTTCAAAATCTAGGAATAGAAAATTAGAAGGTACAGGGGGGTAATCCCATAAATATCAAAACCCCTAACAGAAAAATAGGGTAGATTGAATAAACAAGATTCAAGGAAGGAAAAGTAATACACAGAAAGAAATAGAATCAGGAAAACGGGCATGTTTAGATCAAAATTCCTTTATAAAAAATAAGACCAACCTTAGAAAATGAATTGCATCTCTTGGAATGGGAGAGGGCTTAATACCCTGAAAAAATGGAGGATCCTAAAATATTAAGTGGAAACTCATAACTTAGATGTATTAGTGGTATAGGAAAAAAATGAAGGAAGAAAGTTTTCAAAATATCTAGAAATATTTTTTTAAAAATTCAAAAGCATTTTTTGTTAGTGCAAATGGAGCTTTAGGAGGGATAGTTGTAGTGTGGAATTTAACCATTCTCAAAGGCACTTTTTTGCTAAAAAGAGGAAACCATATGGTTGTTATGATGAGAAATTTGGAATTGGAAAAATATGGGTCTTCTCAAATATATATGCTCTTACTTCCCACGAAGAGAGAAAGAAATTATGGAAGCACCTTCTAAATTTCAAAAACATCATTTTTGGATCTGATTAGTTGGTGGTTGGAGATTTTAACACCCCTGCATCTCCTTCGAGAAAAAGGGGAGATCCATGGAGTATACTATGGGAATGGATGACTTCAATGATTTTCTCATGAATTCTAACTTAATGGATATAGAATTAAAGGGAAGCAAATACACCTGGTCAAATAGAAGAAAATGTACTCAACTTATCCATGTGAGATTGGATAGGATGCTTGCGACAAAAGAGTGGTTTAAGAAGAGAATTTCTCTTTATTCCCTTCCAAGGATTGGATCATATCACAACCCCATTCTTGTGTCTGTAAAATATCCCTCCAAAAGGAAAAATCCCTTTAGGTTTGAAAAAATATGGCTTCAAAGTGAGGAGTTACAAGGCCTCATTAAGGAATGGTGGAGATTAAATGTTCAAGGGACTGCTATGTTTAGACTTTCTAAAAAGCTGCAACATGTCAAAATTAACCTCAAGAAATGGAATAAAAATTATTTTGGGAACATCTTTCAAAAGAAATCTGAGTTGAAAATGAATATTCTTAAACTGCAGATGAAGAGTGAAGAGGGTGACTTGGGTTTAGAGCTGGAGGACAATGAGAAAGAGAAACTTTTACTTTCAGAATATCATAGCATTTTTTCTAAGGAAGAAATTTTCTGGAGGAAAAAATATAGAATAACATGGCTCAAGGAAGGTGATAAAAACACAAGATTATTCCGCCTATCTACTCTCAAAAGAAGAATCTTCAATCGAATTGGAAAAATTTGGAATTTGGTGGATCAATCCTGGAAGAACAAGAAGAAATAAAAGAAGAAGATTTTTTTTTATAAATATGCTGACTGATCAAAGTAATCCCAACTTGGAAAAGGTAAATGACTTCCTAAATTGCATTCCAACCCTTGTCTCTGAGGAAGATAACCAGATTCTCTCTTTGACTCCTTCAATGGAAGAGGTGGAATTTGCGGTTAAGCATCTAAGCCCGGATAAGGATCTTGGACCGAGTGGTTTTTAGGCGTTGTTCTATCAAATTTTTGGGACATCATTAAAAAAGATGTTTACAAGGTAGTTGAAGAATTTTTCAATCACAATAAAATGTTATTGGATGTGAACTGCACTTTTTTTCCCTTGTGCCTAAAACTAGAAATGCATTGGAATTCAAGGATTTTCATCCTATAAGCTTATGTAACACTTCCTACAAAATTTACACTAACATTCTTTCTCTTCAGTTTACATTGTCTTCTCCCCTCCATCATTTCGGAACAACAAGGGGGCTTTATCATGGGTAGAAAAATACAAGATGGTATCATTACTATCAAAGAAAATATTCACTCAGCGAAACTTAGCAAGAAATCTAAATATGATCATCAAATTAGATATGGCTAAGGCATATGACAAGGTCTCTTGGAGTTTCCTAGATAAAATTCTTGCAAAATTTGTCTTTGACAATTATTTTAGGAGTATGGTCAGTGTTTGTATCTCTAATGTCCTAGTTTTCAGTTCTTCTCAATGGGGATCCTTGTGGTTTTTTTCTGAGTTCACAAGGTTTGAGGCAAGGAGACACGCGTTGTCCCCATTTCTCTTTATTTTAATGGTAGAAGCTTTGAGCAAGAGATTAAATGAAGCCTCTCAAATAGGATCTATAAAAGGTTTATCTCTTGCCTTGGGAGTTGAAAATGTCTCTCATTATCACTTTGTGGATGACACAATCTTGGTGGGAGAATCCTCGGTACCAAAATCTTACTCCTTTAAGAAGTTATTAGATGACTATGAGGAAGTTTCAGGACAATTGATCAATTATAGAAAGAGCTCAAATTTTTTTCTTAATACTTTGGATTTTGCAGGGAAAGGAAAATTGTAAAGTGATGGAATGTGATATCAAATCTCTCCCCTCCTTTTATTTGGGTATGCCTTTAGGGGGAAAATGACCCCAAAGCAGTGAGTAGAATTTCCTAATTGAGAGGTTTGAAAGTAAACTAGCGGGATGGAAATCAAATCTCCTTTCACAAGTGGGAAAATTCACTCTTTTAAAAATATCACTTCAAAGTATCTTGGTGTAGGTTATGTCTCTTTATCATCTCCCTTTGAAAGTTCGAAAAACTTGAAAGAATCCAAAAATGCTTTCTGTGGAGTTGAACGGAAAGTAAAAATCAGATACCTTTGGCGGCATAGAAAAGGGTGTGTAAACATAAAACTATAGGAGGGTTGGGACTTAAGGATTGGAATAAAATGAAATAATACCTATTAGCCAAAATTGGATGGTGGCTGATTAAGGAAGATAATGTCTAGACAAAAATCCTTAAACATAAATATTGGGAAGATACTAATGATGAAAGATCGATTTTAAAACCTTTTACCTTCAATGGGTCAAGCATTTGGAAGGAAATAACTTGGGCTAAGGAAATTTTTGGATAAGGGTGCAGATGGAAAATTGGAAGTGGCACAAATACTCTGTTTGGGAAAGATAAGTGGACAGGTAATTTCAAGTTGAAGGATAAATTCCCAGAAATATCACAGTTGTTGGAAGGAAAATATGGTCTCTTAGTTAGCAAATACATGAGAGGAAGATATTTTTTAGATTTGGAAACACTTAGAAATGGATAGGTAGGATTTAATAATGTAATTGGAAAGATTCAATGATTTTCTTTCGAACCAGCTGACCTATAACAAAAATGAACAAGACAGACTTGTATGGGACAAAGAAGAAACTGGAATTTTTTCTGTCAACTTTGCCTATGCTTAATTTTTAGAAGGAGAAGTGAATGATGAAGATTTACTATTTGGAAAAATATAGAATAAAAATTTTATTCCTAAAGTTAATATATTCAGCTAGCTAATGGTGATAAACTAGATTTTGACAGTTGACAACCTCTCAAAAAGAGGTTTCCATATAGTAAATAGATGTGTCTTATGTGAAAAAGTGATTGAGACAGTCAATCACCTTTTTTATGGATTGCAATTTTTATTTTCAGGTCATATCTTCTATCCTTGCTTTATTCTTGGTAAATTGCGTTAGCCCGTAAGAGGTCACAACATCTTGAGTTCGATGTCATTTCCCCCATAGCCAAGGCCTTAAAAATATATGGATCTAGAGTCTTGGACACTTATTGTGGGAGGTATGGAAAGAACAAAATAGAAGGATCTTTAAGGGGAAGAGATTACCTTGTCATCTTATTACTAAAAGGTGCATACAGGTTGTTAAAAAAAATTCTCTATCTTAAAAAACAAGGAAGTGGAAATTCTGGAGGGAGAAAAACATATTTTCAAAAACTGGAACCTCTTAATTGTTGAAACGACAAGAAAAAGCAATCCAAGAGTCAGATGGAGAATACCCCTGGAAGGTTTTGTCAAGATAAAATTTGACGGAGATGCGAAGAGGAATCTTGCAAAAGAGGGAGGTGGAGGCATATTCTATGACTTCAAAGGTAACTTTTTACTTGCTTACTTTTTTAATTTGGGAACAAAAACTAATCATGTTTCAGAGGTACTACTATGTTTTGGGGGGTGAAGTTAGCGGAGGAGAAAGGCTTCAAATCCTTGATTTTTGAAGGTGATTCTTTAAATATAATCTCCAGCATGTTGGGAAGGAACACTATATCAATGGCAATTGAATATTTTATTAAGAGTAAAAAGAGTAGACTCCATTTCCTTCACATCTATAACTTTCCAACATGTCTTTCGTGAAGGAAATGGATTGGCTGATAAATTCGCTAACATGGGGGTATTAGAAAGAGAATTTAGAGTGGTGGAGAACTTAGATTGTTTGGATGAAAAAACTATTATATTTATTGAGGGGGAATCATTTCCCTAACCTATGCATACATAGATGGTATATGTTCTGGTGATAAATATATAATGAAAAGAAAAATGCAAAAGGCACCTTATGTTTTAATGGCTTATGATGTTGAAAAGAGGGTGATAGGTATTATTATGAAAAGTAAAATTAAACTTGTGCCAAATATTTCCTCTCATAACTTCAAGGATTTGAAAAGAAGGGTTATGCTTTCAATTATTGGGTGCATTCATTTATTGTAACAAACAAGCCTGGTTTTCAAGAAACCACTGTTTTGGAGTCTAAGATTTTGGGGCACAGAAGCCTCTACACAGAAAGAAGGAAGCTTTCTAGAAATAAGATGGGATGAGACTTAGTGAGAATGGAGCCACCCTCCCTGTCGGATATTACTAAAGAAGCATCTGAGTTGTTAGAGAAGGCAAGTCTCCTTAATTTATTTATAATTTTCAAAGGCCATGATGAAGGATTTGAGCATTTTGATTTCCAATACTTGGAATGAAGGAAGGGTTTTCTTGTAGAACACCTCTTTCACCATTTCACCTAAGTTGATTTCCACAGTGACTAGGTTTACCTTTGGAGGGAAGATGTGTTTTTAAACCTAAAACATGACTACATCCTGGAGGTGGATAATTTCATGCAAGGTAAGGGTTCTCTCAAACAATATTTCAATGGCTTTAACAAAGAGGACTTACCTTCTCCTTATGATGAAATATCCCTACTACTTATGTCATATATTACTCTTGAAGTTCGGCATAGAGTGGTGTATGGTTACCATTTCCCAATGCTCAATCACATTAGAAATGGGAGGCAATATAATTTTCCTAATTTTCTGTATAAATCACTAGTAAAGTCCATAGACATGATTAATAAAGGAAATTTCACTTTTCCTCACCACCAAGGCCTTCTTAAGGCCCTAGTTAAAATAGGCACACCTAGAATTGTCAAAAGTGTTAAACTCTAAGCCAATACCGATAACCCTAGGTTGGAGGATGAAGGAAAATCGGTGGAAAAAAGGAAGAGGTCTTGCTCGACAAAGGAAAACCCTGGGAAGAAAATGAGAGGGGGGTGATCAAGGTAAGCAGTAGAATATTGATGTAAGCTCTGGATCCGAGAAAATGATGCTAACGATTATGACCAGGTTGGTAGTGACAGAGAGGTTCAAACGGAGATTGGGAAGACTATAGTTAAAGAGGAGGAGAGGAAGATCAAAAATCCCCCCAAAATGGTTGAAAAGGAAGAGATCTCGGATACTCACACCCATAGTACGGAAGAATCCATTGTCAGTCTTCAAGAGCTTAAGGTTACTCAGAAAGACTTGTTCTCTGCCTAAGAATCAGGGATTAAGGCAAATGACTTTTTGAAGGATTTTAAAAAATTTAGACTAGACAATGACATTAACAAACAAAAAATTAGTATGGTGGCCATTTATCTCAAGGAGCTTCAAGAGAAGATGGAAAATCTTACAGCCATAGTGGTGAATGACAATTTGAAAAATGTGAATGAAAGATGTATGGCCATGGAGAAGGACATACTTAAAATGAAAGAAACCCTTATACACATTAGAGAACTTCACCTGTTGAATATGAAGAGCAGTATCCAACACCTAAAGATTTTGGGAGAGTTGGTTCAGGCCATGGAGATAGCCAAACAGATGGAGAAATATGGATTCATGCCTAGAATGGAGATGATCGAGCCAAACTACAAGGAATGGAAGATCACCATAGCCGGCCTGGTCAAGGAATGGAATGAGTGCATGCACTTTGTGAAATAAATTCTCAAGGAATGATTTTTTTTTGCCAGTCTTTGGCCCTTTTGTGGTTGTGTGCCTTTTTTGTTATGTTGTTAGTTTGGTGTTGTTACTTCTATTGTTATTATTATGGTTATTGCTTGTTGTTAGCTTATCTATGTTTTTGCTTTAGCTGGCTTCGATGGGTATACCCTTGGCCATGTTTCTTGGTGTTTTGACTAGTTTTCTTTGTATGGGGAGGGTCCCCTCAACCCTTCTTTACCGCTAATCAAAAAAAATGTATGATCACTTTATGTATTATGCCATTGTATCTTCCAAATATAGTATTTTTTAGAGCTTGTAGTCCCTAGTTGTAAATAGTTTGCATAAATTCAATTTAACCAGTAAAGTGAAAATTTGTTGACGGTTATGTTTTTAAACAATTTTAAAAGATTATCACTTCAAAGCTTGGACTATATGATCTACATTGATTTTTTTTCCTTTTCTAGCATATTAGGTATGTCTAAATTTACCTTGTGGTCAGACATCTTGTATTGGATTTCAATATACTATAAAATGGAGTCCACTTTTTCCAAAATTGAATTCAATAATCATCTTAAACAAGTTTCAATATTATCTAAATTGGATTCCAAAAACAACAATTATGGATTCTAATATTTGTAGTTTTGAATTCCAATAAAGACCATATTTTTAAGCACTTACACTAGAATATGTCCAAATTTAGTGGAATGCTCATTATATGGATACATAAAATGTGTTGTTTTGTTTTATATTGGATGGGTATCGATCCAAAACCCTATCATGTGGAGACAGTTATTATGAAAAAAGGCATATGAACATCACCTTTTGTCATAACAAAGGCGTATGAACTATTTGTGAAAATTACTGAATGACATCAACCATAAAATGTGAATACAATCCCATCTATGTGTTCTATAGTTGTGTGTCTTCCTATTACATTTCATCTCTTTGTTGCATTATCCACTAAACTCTGGCTACCAAAGGTAAGTCTCCTGTAAATGTATGCAAAAATATATATGTGTAGTGAACAAAATAATGCATGCAGCTAGTGTTTATTCAAGGAATTAAAGGAATCCTTAAGCATACAAAACCACTATAAAATGCAAAAAAAAACTTTCCTAAACTAGAGATTGTTTGGTGAGGCTAGCTCGATTTAATGCTTATGGATTTCTAGCTCACGACTTGTTCCATGAAAAAAAAAATCTTCCCCCATAGACCATATAATGGATGTCGCCAAGTTATTGGCATCATTCTTAACAAAAAAAAATCTTGTAGTTCTTGTTATTAGATTGCTTGGTGAATCTTTAGTTGTAGAGTAATTTGTTCTAAGTCTGGGTGTAAATCATAGTATATATTTGAGAGAAATGGGTGGTATATTGGAGCATAATCAGAGGGATACACTAGAATAGCAATAATATATTATATTTACTATGTTTTTATATATCGTGTAATACATTAGACTATTATATAGCCATATAGAAATTCCAACCATCTCCTAATAAATAGGAACAATAAACCCCGCAATAGGCACAGGTAACAACAAACCTATGAGAATACAATAACAACAAAATAAAAAAATAACAATATACCCAATGTAAAAACTAATTCCTAGCATCCCCCCCTTAGTTTTTACATGGTAAAACATATCTTGTTCTTTAATTGTAGTGTGCCACCTTTGTGTGCTCATTATGAACTTCTCAATTGTGCAGCATCGGGCATGCACAAAACTCGCACATGTGTCAATGCACATTTTTTCCATTGATGGTTTTCTCTGGCTTCTACCAACAACCTTACCCAATTGGTTTTGCAGGTGTACCAATGACCTTTCACAATTGGTTTTACAGGTTCACCAGAAACCTTACAAAATTGGTTTTACAGATTCACCAAAAACCAAACACACAATTGGTTTTCCTATTTTACCAATAACCTTCACATCATGATTGCTACAATACATTTTGATCAATATTCTACAATGTTTTTACAAAGGGGGTTACATGAGGAATACACACAAGTGAACAAGAATTTACATCATATGTTCTTATTTTTCATGCCACACTGAAAAACACAACTGAAACAAATGTCATCATACCAAAAGTGTGGCCCTGTCATTGATTACTGACGAGAGATCGATGTCTGACCTCTAGCCTCTGTTGCCTCGATCCTCCAGTAGAAAATCATCTAATAGAGAAAATATTCATCACTTTGATTTTCTATATGAGTTGTATTTCCTTCCTCTTCATTCTCTCGTTCTTCATCAGTAGCCATGGCATTATCTTGAAGTTTCCCATCGAGTAAGTCTTGTGCTCTTTTCCTGCGATTTGTAGATATGTGATCGATTTGTTTACAATAGTAGCAAGTAAGTTGTTTCTTTGTACCTTTCGAAGTTGAACCACATTTTGATTTTATTTTTTTAAATTTTCTTTCTTGTTTCTACCGTGCATTGCAATTTCCTCTAGTTCAATAATATTAATTCTTTTTTCTTCTTCAAGTAAAGAATAAATGAGATATTCTAAACTATGATTGATTTTACTTAATGTAAAAACCATATTAGAATTATTGGTTGGCATGTTATTCAATAAAACAACTTTTGCATCATCATCAGGTACATCTATTTTAATTCCAACTAACTGATTTGAAATGGATTGAAAATTTCTAATGTGCTCTACCATGTTGTCACCTTCTTCCATTTTGAGACTGAACAATCTTTGCTTCAATGTTATCGTTGCGCTTCCATCTTGTGAACCAAAAAATTTGTTTAATGTTTTCCAAATTGTATGAGAGGATTTAGACAATTCTATATGATGCAAATAAGCATCAGATACTCCCAATCCAATGATTGTTCTAGCTTTTCAATCTCTACTCTCCCATTTTTTTGCTTCATTTGTATACGTCGGTTTCTTTATTTTTCCATCAAAAATATCCCAAAGATCTTTGTTGATTAAAAATAATTGGGTTCAAAATTTCCAAGTATGAAAATATTTTCCCTAAAACTTTTCAATATGACTTAATTTCTCCATGACTAAAATATTTGACAATATGCTTGAAAGATACAGGACGTGGAGATAGCAAGTGGTTGTTGTGGGGCAATTCTCAATTACCAAATGATCCACCATTGTTTCAATACAGATATATTTATGTTATATTGAAATTATTTACCTCAAGAATGTAAAGTCGAATGAGTCCGCCAAGGTTGGGTAGAGCTTTCCTGGATCTGTTGGTACATGATGAATCTTCAGTCACAACTAGATGTAAAGTGAAGTGCTAGATGGAAAACACAACCAAGATCTGTATTCTTCTTTATGTGCAGCAATATCAAGCATGTACAGATGTTCAAACCAGAACCATACCATGATGCAAACTGAACCAATTCTTCAATGCAGAGGGGGATTAATCCTTAGGAAAACTAGGCAGTTGTCTAGGGTGCCTAAATCTAAAAATTTCCTTTTTTCGGTTATTTTAGAACTTAACTTTAAAAGAATTTATCTAAAGATTTAATATTGATCAATCCATTTATAGATATTATTGTATAGTAACATAAATTTCACACATACACATAAAAAAGTTTTGTAATATTTTTGCAAGTAAAAGAAAATATCACATATTTATAAGCACATATGATTTTGGTGGTATTGTTACCCATTCTCTGATGTAGCTCTAGATTATGTAGGTGTGTAGTTTGTTCTAGAAAAAGGTTAATGTATTTTTTATAATGTCACTGGTGTATCTAGTAGAGGTGAGTATAATTGAAGGAAAAAAGTATTTTATTTTCTATTCTTAATTTTTTGGGGAAAAATTCTATTATTTTGTTATGGAGGAATTTGTAGGCCTGGTCCAAATACAACTCTTCACAAAACCATGGGAGCTACATAAACATTTTTGTTTCTTTGTAAAGAAATGGTGCTTCATTTCAGGATAGAGTTATTGTCACCTACTTGATATAGCTAAATCATACTTTTAAGAAGCCTTGTATAAAATATTGAATTTTTTGCATTCTAAGCATTCGTTACAATTAATGTTTTCCATCCACGAAATATTTTTCATCCTTATGTGATAATTTATTAATATATTATTATCATTATTTTATTAAGACCATTATGTAAATTTAAAAATTAAAGAATATAGACATATTTTATTTATTTACTTTATGGAAAAACTATATATTAACTAAATTTGTGATGAGGGCATCCACTCAAATTATTGCCTAGGGTACTCCTAACCTTTAATTTAATGTAAACGTAGTTGTTGATAAATAGCATTCAAAACATCATCCTGGAATTTGATGAGGTTAATCCTCCAATCGACCCCTAAAATCTTGGATCTCTCCATGCTAGTGATATTGCATAGATGTTATAAGTCGATGAAAACATTAATATTTCACTGACAACGTGGACGGTTCACCAGTTAATATAAACATCCAAAAGACTATCAAATATTTGAAAAATGTTTTTTACTGCGTGGATTGACCTCTGAATTGGTTTGCTCCACATTCAAGCATGTAGTCTCCTCTGACGGACAATTGATCATGCTAACACATTAAGAGTGTGCAACGGGCTATCAAATAATGCATGAAAATTCAAAGGAGTCAAGGACATTAAAAAGACATGCACAAAAAAATGATTCATAAAACTAGACATGTGTGACGAAATCAGACACATGGGTTCCCAAGGCAATAATATCTATTGATCATTGATAGCCTAAAAGCTAAAAGAGATACCCAATGATCACGGCATATTAGATAGTGTGAATGGTAGAGTGTAGAGACACTTGTTTGAATGATTTGTTAACACCAGATGAGTACGAATGCCAACAAACGTGAATATGTCAAATGTATAGGTGCCCAAGTTAACCCCAAATGATTTCTCTTATCCAGCGAGGCACAAGAGATGCCCCTTTGCTAATCTGAAAACTTCATGCAATTTGATAAATAGCACACTCTAATATCAAATGATAGGGATATACTAGAATAATATCAACTAGAAATCACATGTATTTCATGAGATGTGAATGCCAAACGGTATATGTTATTTGATTTAGAGGCATAGTTATTACTTTTGTACTTGATGTTGTTAAGGGGTTTGAGTGATATTGTAATTGTAGAAATATAGTTGTTCCACTTAATGTGAAGGTTGTTTCTACATTTCAAACTTGTTATAAATTTGTACATGATTACTTGTGATACCATTTTCAATAGTTAATTAATTTTATAGTTGATGTTGTTAGTTGTGCATCGGTTGTTCAGTTGGTGTTTTGTTGGAGAAACATTTATTATACAATTGATAATTTGTGTGATTGATAGTTGTAGGGTAGGACTTTAGTTGAAACATTACATTGAAATGTTGTATGTGTACATTTAATTATGTTACAGATTCGTACATTTAAAGTTGCATATCATATTTGGAAACATCAAATAAATGAAGGTATACATACACATAATGAGTCATGTATACGTTTGCAATATTTATATCATGGGTGGTAGCCTTTAGTGGGAAATTTTAATTTCAATAAACATGATTACATTTGATATCCCTTGAATGACTGTGCCGCTTTGGATAGAAGAATTATTGAGTATGGTAGTAGCAGAGGTGCTATGAAAGAAGAGGGTAGTATTTACGATGGGTTGAGTGATAGTAGTCTTGTTTCCTCCTTTCTTCTTGCTCTGAGTGCTGGTACATGCACCATAATTTAGTATCTCTCGAATGAAAAAGTAGGTGAAATGCGTAGATTTGCAAGCGAGGGAACTCTGGAGAAAGATGTGAATGTCAGACCTTGCCTTTCAATGGTTCCAATGTCAACGGTTGCTCTATGCAAAGTAAGTCCCTGCAACTTTTTTGTTATGTACGTATTTACATCCTTTTGTAGTATGTGAACACATTGTATGTTTCTATATATCTAATACTCTTTTCCTTAATAAAAAAAGTAGTTTCTCAAAACTCAAATTGTTACCTCTTATGCGTATTTCCCATTGGAACTCCACATGCATTACAATTGAATTTAGTTTTACATTTTCACTTATTTCTGCATTTGTTTGTCATCAAACTATGTATCGTTCCTTGCACAGATTTAAATTCTTTCAGTTCTTGCTATGGGACCAAGGACGTAAGTATTGATTCAGTCTTGCTCCTTTCCAGAGATTCCTCATTTTCAACTATTGACTAACATCCTTCCAAATTTGTTGTGAGAATGGACCCTGTACAAATAGATGGGTGGTAGATTATGTAACTTTCATGCATAAGATACAAATGTCGAGCCGTTTTTTCTACCTTTTGACCACCACAAGTATACTTCTTGATTCTCTGTAGCCATCATAACTTGGTAACCCAATCCAGCTGAATAGATCCCTGCAGTTTTGTTTTGTGACCAAAAAATACCATCTGAATCCTCCCTAGATATTATGTGGCCTCTTCTAAGTTCAGCCAAGCAATCATCCCAAACAGTTTCCCAATCCCCTCCAAGACCCAATTGTTGTGTTGTTTCCACTCTTCACTCCAGATGTCCGTAGACTCCTAATCAGCCACTTGATTTAAATAAACCAAACCTAAATCTTGTAAGCATTATATCAAGTCTGGAAGAAGAAATCTTGTTCCTACATCCCATGATCGTGTTAGATCCGGCCCCAATCAAAGTGTCATCCCCTACTTTCCATTGTCCAAGCCAAATAGTTCCCTAGAATAGGTAATGATTAACTAAAGATTTCAACTAAATAGAGACATTCTTGTAACTTTTTCCATCACTTCTAATCCAATCAAATAGTTTGTTAGGAACTATATGTTTGTGAACAATAATCCTTTTCCAATGACTATCCTTTCTTCTATATGTAGAGCTTGTCCTTTACAACTTCCCCTTCCACATCTATAGTTCAAATGATAGGTCCAACTACTACTTTTAGGTCTTCTAAGTTCTGAAAAGTTCTTTTAAACTTTTAAGCTATGGTTCGCTCCTCCAAACTTTCTAGACCCAAGGCATCACGTAATTTCTTTCCAGAAAGCAATCAAATTGGGCAAGAAAATGGCAGCAATGGGTTAATTGGGGAAGATTAGATTAAGGGAATGTTACAGGCTGAGATAAAGATTTTCATAAATAATCATGCAAAGCAGGAGGCAATGTTCATTTTTTGGCTTAAAGGCTCACTACCTCCTCGGGCTAATCTAGTAACCTCTGGCCCAAAATTAGAGTATATCAGAACTACTAATATCACCAACAGCTCCATACATTTCAGAATTGGCTTTCACCCAAATCAAAAGAAGTGGTTTAATTATAATATGCATATATAAAAGCAATGCTATAAATCATAATTGAGATGAAGATTTCTAACATCTTGGCATGTAGGACTTATCAAAGTGTATCCATATTTGTACTTAGATGACTATCTATATTGCTATTGTTATATAAATTCTCAACACTGAATTTGCTACTGGTTGTTAATTCTAATATTTGTTACAGTTATACATGTGGCTTGATAGACCAAGATGGTGTTTAGGATAGTGAAAATCCATCATGTTATGATATGATGCTTTCAAATATGCCAAATCTGTATTTTGCATAGTTCTGGTGGTTTTTTGGTTTTATAACTCTGATACATCAAGTTGGTCTCAGGGAACACAAACAATACATTATTATATGCAATAGAGGCAGAGAATAGATTTCACACAAGATTATCTTGAAGCTTATATGCAATTAGATATCCTATTGTAATTAACCTGGCTGCAACTCTGGAGTATAGTTATTTAATTCCTCATTCTGAGGGGGGTTAATCCAAAATATCAAATATTGAAGGGCACTATCCGCTCTTTCTCATCCCCCATCCACAGCTGCCCATAATGATAGGGTAATTTTTTCAGTCAATCCCATAGTGATGTCCCTAGTGTGGATGTTCATGTCGATATGCCAGTGGTTGCATATCAAAAGCTAAAAATTTAAAAAGCACAATCAAAGGTATAAGACAATGACAATTCATATGATCAGGATTTAGCAGAAAAGAAAACAGAATTTTAACATTTCCAGTGTGGAGTCCAATCTTCTAGCATGTCCCAACTTATTAGTGTTTTGTATAGGTAGTATTATAATGCTTCAACGGTAGACATGCTGAATGATGTGGACAATCATATTTTTAAAGATGTAAACCCCAAAGGATGAGACTAAGTGGCTCGCTAAGATTGACTGACTGGTCCTGATTCAAGAAAAGACAAATTTATAAGACCCTTGGATTTCTCTTTAACCTTCAAGGCATTGTAATCTGTCCTATGGTAGAATAAATTAGCTGGATAAAATGGCAATGTTATTAGTAGCTATATTTCAGCTGCCTGTGTGGACTATTTGTCCTGCTGGATTCTTAGAGATTATACTTGAGTGAAGCTCACTTAGATTTTTGGCAATTTGATAGACAATAAAAAATCAGTCTACAGGGATATAGACATTGCAGTTTGCAGCTCTTAAGCGGGCTCAGCATCATGGATGTCAAAACCAAGAAGCAAGCAGTTTAAGCTATAATACAAGGGTGATCTCCCATGGAGGGGATTTGGGTTCCTTTTGAGTAAACTGGAACATTGAGAATTAATATATACATCTATCAAATGGAAGTCATTTATTCGTGTAATGTTTTTTCTAATTCCTTCCAAAATTATAAAACAACAATTTTATTCTCATTTCCCATAAAATTTGGAAGAAAAGTAGATATTTATACAAACGGCTCATAAAATTTATAATCAGCACCAGCTCAAAAAATTAAGTTTTAAATAATCTTCATCCTCAGGTAGACAAGAAGCCCTAAAGGAAGTAATCAGTCGTTGTTAAGTAGTCTTCGTTGCAGGAGGCAGATAATAAGGAAAATGAAGATCATGGAAAGGAAGAAGATAAAGGTAGAGAGAGGGAGTTGAGGAGAAGTTAAAGATGGTATCCACCTATCCATTGCATTTCCCTTGAATAGGTGTTGTTTTCGAACTACTTTTACCTCATTTTTTCTCTTAATTCAGTGAGATTCAGCACATGTTTGTTACATCTTTTGCAAGTACTGCACATGTTTGCTCAGCACTCCCAATTATCTCTTGATATCTCAGATGTATATATTGTCACTATTTCAAAAGGTCAGCAAGCCAAATCCTACTTGTATGGATTAAGAATTTTAGTAGATGGTGAGCTTAAAATTGTGGTCACCTCTATACCTATTAGTTTTGGTATACTTGTCTCAATAGTTGAACTTGATAGTTCCATTGTATGCAGCTAGGTCCCCTGTCCTGAAATTCAATTTGGATGAATTCTGCAAGCTGCAACCGAACTCCTTCCTTTTATAAGGCATCAACATCAACATTTAGCTCCCTAACTATATGGTGGATAGAGAGATCAGTAAATACTAAATAGACCATCAATTTCCTTCAAGTGAATATCTAAAGGAAGAAATGAGACACAAGCTATATTTTGTTCACCATTCATCAATTTTGTCATCAGCATGGAGTCACTCAAGACCTGAAGTGTTAAAGCATTCTTATCAATTACCATTTTTAGAAGTGTCCTCAAAGCAACCAGCTCTGCTTATTTATTAGTTACTCTTCCCAAATTACCTTTGAATCTGATGTAATGTGTGTCCAAAAGGAATAACACACTCCCTATTCCACAGGTTTGATCTTGGCCCTAAAACGCTCCATCAAAGAAGTCCCAATCCCGACTCTTGTCAATCAGAAGTTCACCAACCAGCCTAGGAATTCTTGTTTTTAAATCCAACCTACATAAGTTATTTAATGAAACAACCTGACAAAATATCTGAAAATATTGGATATGGGTGTTCTCAAATATCAAAGCATTGTGTGCAAGCCATATTCCCCACAAGACCAAAATAACTTCAAACATATTGTATGCAAATGGAAGTAGACTATTGTTTGCGGTTATATCAATCTAAACACTTAAATTAGTACTAAGGAACAATAAATTGACAAAGAAGTTGGGGAAATCTCAAAATTTTGAGTTATACTTCCTTTGAACCAATTTAATTTAAAATCCAATATAATGCCATTTACCTTTTAATTTTATTAAAAAAATTACTGAAAATTGGTTTGCAATTGTTGCCACTAAACTATAGTCCTCAAACCCATCAATTACTGTATTAAATTGGTGCAGGTTGTTCTACTCTTGGGGTATATCAAATCCAATTTGCTTGTTTACTTTCTGACCCAATGCATTCTCCTCAGTGGTGAAGGACCCAAAAGTCTTAAGGTGACCTAGTTTTCCACATTGATCTCAGGAGGTTACAGTGGAGGAAGTCCTGGCCCAAAAATAACACAAATTTATATTCCAAAGTGCATATGCCCATCATCTTTAGATAGAGTTCATAACCCTAAAAAATTCTCAGTGTTTTTTTAAATCACGGTTAAGCGAAACATCAATTTACTGTATGAAATTCCTTTATAAAACTAATTTAAAGAAATTGATAATATAAAATCATATGCACGCACTCACAAACGCACACACACATATAAGATTCACAATTCCATAATTATGTCTATCGCTGAAGGGTTGAAGCAGGTCCTCTGAGTTATCTTCTAAGTGAGGAGGCCTTCAAAACATGGATTTATGTTATAGAGATTGGGGGAAATGATTTCAACTACGGATACATGAACCTCAACCTCACCACCGAGCAAGTAAAAAAGACCATCCTTCCGAAGGTCGCCAGATTTATTGCAGTAGCAGTCCAGGTATTAATTATATCCATATCTAAGACATTGTTATTTTGTTCCCACTCTTAAGGACTGCAAAATTGAATTGAATTTGTAAATAATGTTAACCCAACGTATAGTCTAAATTGTTTACCAACCTAAAATTGAATGAACTGTCCAGGAAGACCACATACCAATCTTTGAGGAAAAGGGAACCAATGTCCAAGAAGACCAGATAAGAGGTAAGTCGGATGTACACTGTGAATAAGGATAAGTAAATACAACCGAAGCTATTAAATTCAAGGTGAAAACTATATTATAACACTCCAAAAGTATTCAAAACATTCCAAACAAAATAACTGTACAACAAAACTAATATCGACTCATCTGTTTAGTTCATCCATGCAAAAAACCAGGCTAAAGATAAACAATACTTGTAAACAGAGATAGACAGCTGTTAAAAAGAGCCAGAAGTAAACAGAAGAAGGCGTTGTCAGTGAATTTAAAGAAAATTCAACATGTCCAAAAAAACCATTCGAAAAAACAGTAGTTGAAAATAGGATCTTAAAAATAGAAACAGTTAAAAATTGCATGCAAGGTAAAAATGACGTTCAAACAGCTGTCAAATTTAATCCTATTTGAAAAACGTCTAAAAGGCTGTCAAATTTAGGATAGTTGTAGAAATGTCTGAAGGTCCTCTACCATAGGGGGAATGCCTTCGGCGTAATAATATATTATATTTACTATTTTTTATATCTCGTGCAATATATTAGGCTATTATATAGCCATATAGAAATCTCAACCATCTCCTAATAAATAGGAACAATAAACCCGGTAATAGGGACGGGTAACAACAAACCTACGAGAATACAATAACAACAAAATAAAAAATATACCCAATGTAAAAACTAATTCCTAACACATAATACATGTCAATAATCATCTAAATAAACATGGCAAGCAAGGGATGTGAACGCGTTCATTTATTCCCTCTCTCATCATCCTCAAAGTTCATTCATGACCTTTTTTGGCAACCTCCCTAGGTATGTAAACAATTTCGTGGTCTTTCGTCCACAAGTTTGCACAATAATGAAGTTGGGGGATTATAGATGCAACTTCCAATGAATAGGCGATGGCAATTGAACTTTTAAAATTTCTAGGCAGTTTGGTCCTCAAGAAAATGATGTTCTTCACTTGATTAATTACTTGATGTGGAGCATACCAAGAAGAGCATACATGGACATGATTATATGTTATGTGACATGATTATATGTTATGGATGTTATGGTAACATCATGTTAGATTTGTTATCCTTTAGGTTGGATAGCCACTACCTGATACATACATACATATGATACCTTATGATAAAACATGCAATTATTACAAAAACATTTAATCTTAAAAATTTCTTTTTTTATTAAGTACAAAAAAGCAATCTGAAGCAACACTTTATTGGATTATCTATTATGGTGGATATATTGTTTAATCCAATTATATGAAAGAGATTTTTATTTTTAACTAGTGAGAAATTGTATACAATGTTTAGTGTTGCTATAGTATAAAGTTTTACATAATTAATTAAATATGAAGTCATTACAAATATGAATGGTGACATATATTAGCATTTTAAATACTAATGTTATCCATTTTTTGAGTCCTGCAAAATGGACAACTTAGCAGGTCGAACCACTGGCAATTAATGGGAAAAGGGGGGAATTCTTCGCGATCTTCTGGGAAGCTCATGTTTTGGCTCTGTCAAGTTGACCTTAACCCGTAGAAAGATGGCGAGCCGCGAAAAATGTTTGAGTTGGTGGTCAAGCTCATTGTAGAAATTGAAATTTTCACTAGGTTGTACGCCTAGGTTAGTGGTGTCCCCAGATTTCACCCTGAAATTTGTGACTACCCATTTGAAAAAATTTCATTATTTTTTAAAATAACGGGTCTTTTTGTGTTTTTATTGCCAGAAGATGTTTGTTTTATGTTAGGATATTTTCAGTGAATCATATGAGCCAATTTCAACAAATACCCAGATGCCCAAACTCATTTTATCCCTCCGCCAAGTTTTGTCTGCGGGAAATTTTTATTTAATTAGTTATTAAATAAATAATGCCCCATTTGAAGTAAATTGTGCTCCGGTTGAATCTTGTAGAATTTTTGCATACCAGTATTCACTCATCTCATTAGGGTTTTCACCAGGAATGAATTCAAGGCATTATCTGCAACTTCTGACAACGTTTTTCACTTTTATTTATTTCTTTTGCGTTTTTCTCCGTTTGTTTCTCTGTGAAATTCCCCTAGGTGAATTCCTTCGCCAGTATAGTTTGTTTAATTGCCCGAAGCATTTGGAGATCATCTACCAACACAGCACTAAAAAAAATCAGCCTCAAAATGCAAGCTTCTAACCAAAAATGATGAAGTCATGCACAAAAAGCCTCTCCCAGGCCAGTCACACTTTTTGGAAATGAATAGGTTTAAGTTGCACTGAGATTTTTGGTAGCAGCAGGCAGGTGGGAATTTATTACCTGCCTTCCAGGGTGAAAATTTCCATGAAGTCAAAGTCACTTAAGCTGTGATAGAAAAATTAGAGGCGGCAGGCAAGCGGGAATTTCTTACTTGCCTTATAGGGTAAAAATTTCCATTATAAAATAAATAACAAAATCACTTAAAGCACCGATGGGAATTTTCCGTCTACTTAACAAGCTAACTTTTCCCATCAGAAGATTTTATTCACCCAAACAAGTCACACTTTTTCAAAGGAGGCTAATTTTAATGCAAGTTGCACTTTTTGGAAAGTCACTTAAGCTGCAGTGGGAAAATTAGAAGCAGCAGACAGGTGATAATTTATTACCTACCTTGTAGGGTAAAAATTCCCATGATGAAAGGTAAATCACTTAAGAGGAAGAAGGGATTTTTAGAGCTGCTGTGCAGGGTGAATAATCCCATCAAAGTTGACTTCTTAAATTTAGAAATCACCCATGCTAAAAAGTGCGACCCCTTTGGGCATTAAATAATACTTTTAATGACATTTATTAATTGCCTTTATTCCTAATTTTGGCGCACAGGATGAATAGAAAGTCAATGCATGGGGATAAGCCACAGTGAATTAAAGGTAGCATGCTAAAAATAAATAAATTAAATTTATTTAATGGCAGCCAGCAACATGCAAAACTAGGCGCCCAATTTGGGTGAATAAACATCATTGTTTATTAATTAATTGCCAGGAATAGGAAGGGCAATTATTAAAAATAGAATGCTGAGAGTTATATAAGCATAGGCTGCCATAATAAAGATGTAATTAATTCTTTTAGCAGAGAATTGCAACCCGAACAGTTTTGGCGCCCAAGGAAGGAGGATTTTTGCATCAAAAAGTGTTTTTCATTGCCGGAAAGCTTCAAAGTTTGGCACCTAGGGTTGGAGGAGCTTGATTTAAGCTTGGTTATTTATTTGCATATTGGTATAACTTTATAAGTGCTCAGGTGAAGTTAAAAATATTTATGCTTGATTTGCATGCAAGCAGAGCCTCAAATTTTAGGGCAGCAGGTTTTATATGCAGATTTTTGTGATAAAAATCAAGTGTTCATGCTCTGGACTCCATCTTTGTCTGAATAAAATTGCAGGTATCCATCACAGGTGCTCAAATCAATGTCCGGTACATTGAATATATCTTCCGAATCTGAAGAAGTTTCCAGATTTGCACAAATTGATCCAATTGCAAGTGATTTCGCCAAAATTAAAAGAAAAAGAGCTCAGACAAAGATTGTTCCAGCCATGATGAAGCATGATGAAAGAAAATGTTCAGCGGATTCATGCATAGCTTCCAGATTTGCTAAAGTCAATGATACAGACATTGGCCCTACACCTATTACCGATTTAATTGACAAATCCATATCTCATATGTGCAAAGGCTTCCGGAAAAAATTCATCCTCTTGTTTCTAACACAGCCCGTGTAAAAGTCAGTGCATGGAAAGTTTATTCCAGGATCTTATGCATGTGCTCCCAATCTTCTTATTGAAGCCTTCATTGAATTTATTTGTACTTTCCTTCACCCAGAGTGCTTTCCATAATTTTTAATTGCTCATATGCAATTAAAAATAAAAATGATGAGTTTTGTCTGAATTATTTACGGCAGACATTGCACTGATGCATGTACTAGAGAAGAACTGCAAAAGCTTCAAAGATAAGAGGGAAGACAAGTCAAAGGCAACACCCGTAAGTAAAATCACAGTCAGCCGCTTCCAGATCCTGTTTGGTGAGAATCAAATGCAAAAGAGTCTACTCCTCTTTCTTCCTCTTTCTCTTATTTCCTCCGACAAAATAATTGAGCAATCAATTAAATTATAAAACTTATGTGATCGGTTTAAAAGTCGTTACTTGAAGAAGTCAATTACTTGGAAATAGGTGGCAAACATTCAAAATAGAAGGTTCTATTTTCAGTTATAAATCATGCATGTCATGCAAAGAGGAATTCCAGGAGGGAGATTGTCAATTGTTTCCTTTACAACTTCCACATGTGCCAGTTCAATTATAGTTTCCTATTTGTAATTTCCCCTCCATACACTATAAATGAAGGAAGACCTACGGGTTCAAGGGGAGAATTTGTAAGCAGTATTCTTGTGATCCAGACTTTGAGCTGAAACCCTTGATAACTCTTTGAGAGCGGAGGAATAGAAATGAGACATTTCCGGAGAACTTTGCGTCAACGGTGCATTTTGTTTCTGATTTCTTTCTTAGATCTATTCATAAACTTTGTGTTATTCTAGATTTAGATCTGAAAGTTTCCTTTGCTTCTAATTTTGTATGTCAAGATCTATTTGTTCTATCTATGTGCTTGCGATCAACTCTGTAAACTATTGATTGGGTTGCACATCTTCTCTTTTTTTTTCCTATTTTCCATTATTTTCCTTTTTTACAGATATTTTCTTTCTCTTACAGTTGCTTACTTGCTGCAAAATTGCCTAGCTATGGTACATGAGCTTTGCAGTTAAAGTAATACCAACAAATAGATACTAGAACATATAACTGACAAAAACTTACACAAGAGCCTCACCGATAAATGAGGGAGATTTATCTCATGACTGCCTAGGTTTTCAATTGTGCAGAAAATCTAGCCAACATCACTTAAGCTGCAATGGGAATATTAGAGGTGGCAGGCAGGCGGAAATTTTTTACATACCTTGTAGGGTAAGAATTCTCATTATACAAGAAAAATCACTTAAAGCACCGGTGGCAATTTTTTGCCTGCCTAGTAGGCTAACTTTTTCCATCAAAGAGGTTTATTCACCCATGCAAATCGCACTTTTTCAAAGAAGGCTATTTTCCATACAAGTCGCAATTTTTTGGGAGATGATTTAAGTTGCCAATGAGAATTTCGGCAATGGCGGGCAGGCGGGAATTTCTTACCTGCCTTGCAAGGTGAAAATTCCCATGATGAAGGACAAATCAATTAAGTGGAAGAGGGGATTTTTGGAGTTGTAGTGCAGGGTGGCATCAAGTTGACTTCCTATTTTTAGCAGTCACCCTTGCCAAAAAGTGCGACCCACCTTGGCATTAAACAATGCATTTAATAATATTCATTAATGGTCTTTCTACCTAATTTTGGTGCCATGAATGGAAGGAAAGTCAATGCAAAAGGATAAGCTAAAGAGAAGTCAAGGATGCATGTTAAAAATAAATAAAATAAATTTATAAAAAACAACCAGCAGCATGCAGACTTGGGTGCCTAAATTGGATGAATAGATGTGGCTTTTAAATAATTAAATTGCCAGAAATAGAGAAGGCAATTATTAAAAATAGTATGCACAAGGCTATATAAGCATGGGACGCCATAAGGGAGAAGCAATTAATTCTTTTTTATGAAGTTTGCAGCCTAGACAGGTTTTGGCACCAAAAGGAGGATTTTGCATTAAAGATTATTTTCCACTGTCGGGAAACTTCCAGTTTTGGCACCTAGGGTTGGAATATCCTAATTTTTATCATTCTAAGTGTCTGCATGTTGGTATATGTGCCCAAGTGAATTAAATAATATTTTTGTTTTCTTTACATGCAAGCAAAACCTCAAATTTTAGGGCAGAAGTGATGCGTAAACTTCTACTTTGGAACTCTATGAATCACACAACTATGTTGTTCTACTTTCAACTTTGGAAAATGACAGATTTGCTTGAAAAATTAGAGCTTCGTGACTGATTATCTAGTGCTATAGAAAGGAAATTGCAGAGAAGGAAATAATTCAAACTTCAACACCAACAATTTTATCCTGGAAACCTCCAAGGAGGAAAACCAGTCGAGAAGGGAAACTGCTCTTTCTTCCCACTTTTATTGGTCTAATATAGACAATTACATATTACAATAAGTATGAAAAGAAGCAAAAATGTAAACCTTCTCTCCAATTACTTCCTTTCTCTATTTCTACACCTTGCTCCTACAATTCCATTCTAGCACTGAAGATCTTGCTCACTGCTCTCATTAAACTCTGCTTCTTGATCTCTCTAGATCTTCGAATATATACCTATTCTCTTGTTCCTTTCATGCATTTATAGGCCTTCCCATGTCCTCCCGTGCACTGGAGGATGTGAAAGGGCATGGAAGGGAAGAGACACGGCTGGGCGCTTCAATTTCGCGTCCATTCGCATTCCATTATTCCTTTCTATTCAAAAGAAAGTGTCAGCAGTTTCAGGACCTCCACCCTATAGGGTGGTGGCTAGACGGCGGTTCCTTCCAAAACCTCTGTTTACCTCATTTTTCTCACTTTTTTCTTGTTTCTCCTTCTTGGTGTTGATGGAACTGATGAAGTGGTGTATTTTTCTGGATCCCTATGGATCATACCTCCCCTACTTAGGATAGGATTTTGGTCCCACAAAATCTTAGTGGGGGAGTGGTAGAGGAATCAACTCCCTCTCGTGCTCATTCGAGTACCACTGGGTCTGCCTTGGTGTCTTCTCTTGTCCAACCTGCCAAGACTCCTATGGATCTCTAGTTTGTTGTTCCAGTGCTACATCCTCCTTTAAGTTTCCTTGAGTACAATCCTCTTTGGAAGGTAACTTCATGCATATCTTTCTCTTCTTTGTCATGCATATGGTCTGAAGGATCAAGTATGGCGAAAGCATTAGTGGATGTCTCCTCTTTGGAAGGAGCTCTTACAACTTACTATGCTATCGTGCATCTGCATGAAGTATGGCCTAAAGGTTTCTTCTCCAACCTGCTCAAGTATGGCGAAGGTCCCATACTGTAGTGGTTTAGTCCTTTCTTGTCTTTGTCTCTTGAGATGGATTGGCCAAATCCTCTCCAAGTACGTTGCTGCTATAGTCACCACTGTTCCTTGTATCTCCTCTTCTTCTTGCTGCCCCACGGTCAGGTCCAGTGAATCCGTAGGTAGATATGGTGACTGCATAGCGGAAGTTTGTTTTGCTCCTTGAATGAGCAGTTCCTGTGGTGGCTTCTTCTGCAAAAACTGACAAGTGCTATCCAAATTCTCCATCCATTGGTCAGAAATATCCATGCTCTCACGTCCATTTTGCTTTTCTTCCAATGAAAGCAAACAAAACTGATGATTTTCCTGAATAAGTCTTGGTGCTTGGTTGGCACTTACCATAGCTTTCTTTGATTTGCTCTGGTGTGCCCGGATGTTAAAACTAACTCCATCCTTGACCCATCTATACCGGTTCTCCCTCCTTGTGAACACAGCATCCCTGGCATACAAGTAAGGACTTCCGAAGACAACGTCAAATGCATCAAGTGGAATAATATCAGCCTCTAATACATCTATGTATTGGGTATTTATCCCAAACTGAAACTTACACTTCCTTGTAACTTGTATTTCTACACCCTTCTTCACCCATCCCAGTGGGTATGGATGTGGATGCGCATAAGTCTCTAGACCAAGCTGTTCTACAACCGCATCAAAAATCAAATTTGACTGAGAACCAGAATCTACTAAAGCGTTTACCTTAGTCTTCTTGATTTGGATTCTGATTTGAAATAGCTTACTCATCTCTTCTTCTTCTACCCCGTACATGTTAGTGGCCATGCATCCCAGCCTCTTCGTCTACATCCGAATCATCCTCAATCTCCACCTCTCTTTCTGTCTTCACAGTGGCCATGGATTTCTTGGAATCCTTGGTTCGGTGCTTTGGGTGCAATTCTGGATGCAACTTCCAACATGTGGCATCAGTATGTCCATTTACATCACAATTCTTACAGAAATTCTTAGGATCTTTACAAGTATGCAAAGCAGTAGCGGTATGTTTACCTTTCCATTTACCTCTGCTACTTGTCTTCCCTTGTTCTTTGTCCTGCTGTTCTGTTGACTGGTCTCCCTTTGGCTCTATTTCTCCTTGCTTCTTCTCATCATCAATGTAGTATGCTTGTACACAAGCTTCATTGAGATCCTTGGGCTTCGTGGAGATTACCTTCCTCCGAAGGTGAGTGTGAATTCCTCCCAAATACTTGGTCAGAATGTCCTCATCCTCCAAGTCCATATTAAGCAACATGGCTTGTCTCTGAAATTCCGTAGTGTAGTCTTGCACGCTTTGACCGCTGCCCTGTCTAAAGTACTACCACTTAATCATCATGTCAGTCTTATGGCCAATAGGATAGAAGTTAGCTCTAATCAATTCTTTAAAACCTTTCCAAGTACTGACAATAGGACATTTCTTCTTCTCACAAGTGGCTAGATGGGTTTCCCACCAAACCAGAGCATGACCTTCCATTTTGAGACGTGCAAAGGTGACCCTTTGTGCCTCAGTGACATTATGCACACTAAAGTAGACTTCCAACTGTTTTAGCCATTTATCCAGTAATTCTGCATCTACTTGTCCTTCAAAATTCTTTATTTCCACTTTTGTTTCAACTTTAAAAGGTGTATGTGCAGATTTTACCTTCTCACTTACAATTGGCGTCTCTTCATGCTCTTCCCATTCTTCCTCTTCGTGGCTCTTTCCGATACCGAATTTTTTGGCTAGTGCTTGAACCACCGAGTCCATGGAATCTTTCTTAACCGAAGCCATCTTTTGCAGATCTGAAAGCTCTTCTTGTTTTCTATGCAATCTATCCATCATGGTCTCTAGCATCTTGACTCTACGGACCAAGTTCTCTTCCTCCATTTGAGCTCGAATTCTCTGTTTCCACTTCTTCGTAGAAATATCTAGCTCGCAAGGTAAAACTTCTTCACCTTTGGACCTTGTCACTGTCATACAAAATCACAAGAAAGATTTGAATACCACAGTCCTGGATATATAATCAGCTCTGATACCAAAATGATCCGTAAACTTCTACTTTGGAACTCTACAAATCACACAACTATGTTGTTCTACTTTCAACTTTGGAAAATGACAGAATTTCTTGAAAAATTAGAGCTTCGTGACTGATTATCTAGTGCTATAGAAAGGAAATTGCAGAGAAGGAAATAATTCAAACTTCAACACCAACAATTTTATCCTGGAAACCTCCAAGGAGGAAAACCAGTCGGGAAGGGCAACTACTCTTTCTTCCCACTTTTATTGGTCTAACATAGACAATTACATATTACAATAAGTATGAAAAGAAGCAACAATGTAAACCTTCTCTCCAATTACTTGCTTTCTCTGTTTCTACACCTTGCTCCTACAATTCCATTCCAAGCACTGAAGATCTTGCTCACTGCTCTCATTAAACTCTTCTTCTCAATCTCTCTAGATCTTTGAATGCCTATTCTCTTTGCTCCTTTCATGCATTTATAGGCCTTCCCATGTCCTCCCATGCACTGGAGGATGTGAAAGGGCATGGAAGGGAAGAGACACAGCTGGGCACTTCAAGAACACATCCACTCACATTCCATTCTTCTTTTCTGTTTGAAAGTGTCAGGACCGCCACCCTATGTAGACCGGTGGTCTCAAGACCGCCACCCTGGCTAGGTGGCGGTTTCAGGACCGCCGCCCTATAGGGTGGTGGTTCTCAAAACCACCACTCTGCACAGAGCAGAGGTTCTATCCAGAACCTCTGTTTACCTCATTTTTCTCACTTTTCTTGTTTCTCCTTCTTAGCGTTGATGGAACTGATGAAGTGGTACCAAATTGTATGGCTCCCCATATCCCTTTAATGCATCATGTCGATTGGTAACCCAAATTGCCTATATATCTTAAAATTTGCCTCATTTTGAGGGGATTCGTTCTATTTTGCAAAGAAACTCTATCAAAATTGTTTCAGAGCTATTGTGAGCTAAAGACCTCAAATTTGGGCTTATTGTACAAGATTTTTCCTTGTTCCTACATTGTAATGGATTGTGCATGTTTTTGAGCAATAAAATTGGTGTTTTGTGGCTCATCTTTCATTAATTCAGGTTATATTGCATCTTTTTCCTTCCATTATGTTAGCATGTATATTGCGCATGTTTATATCTCTTTGTAGGACCTATAATTTGTTGTGCTTTATGCATCTAGGGAGATTAATATTGTTTTAGCTTATGGAAATTCTACTCGCCCTCTCTCACCTTGTTTACTCCCTATTGTTCACTCACTCAGAGTGTCTGAATCCCTTTCTTGGTTCATCACCTTCACTTAGAGTAGATTTACGTTTATGCATTCTTTTATCACTATCTCCTTGGAAAGCATTAAGGTGGGATTAGATTAGTTTTCCATTCTCTGCATTTTAGGGAAGTTGACACTATATTAGGAGAAGAATTCATCTTTCTCTAGAGGATTACCCTAATTATAATGTCCCAAACTGTAGGATAATCCCATGTTATGTAGGTTACACTAATTGCCTCACACAAATCACAAGCAATCAAGGGGTGCTGTAATTTTATATTAACAATTTTGGCATGCCTGGTGGGAAAAAAGTCAATTTTTTCAGATTTATCAAGATTGGATGTGCAGCTTGGTGAAGTTACAACCTTTGGAGGCTCTATATCAGTAGATCTGGTGACTCCTAGGGTCAGAGTTCAACTGGTTTCAACAACACTAGTTTCCCAAGTTCAAGAGAAGGATCCAAACTCAATCCAGAGTAAGAGACAAAGGTGTCTTAGAATACCTAGAGTTATCCCTAGGAAGAGGAATGAGAGGAAGAAGAGTAGAAAGGTCTCCATCTCCACCAAACAAAACATTATCCACACCTCCACTTGGTTAACCCTTCCTTCAATCGACTAGGATTCTTAGGCCAACCAGGATGGTACATTAACAGTCATAGCAAGGACCACTGAATCCCCATGTCCACTTCATAGGTAATGGTCCACTTGCCCTCAATACCCAGAACCCTATTCTAGTTGCAACATTAAAAAATATTCCCTACTTCATGGGGGAGAATCAAATGACTCCCACTGACCATATTCAGGATATTGTGAATATATGTGTCTTTCATGAGATTAATGAAGTGGATGTTGTAGTTAAATTGTTGGCTTCCTATTTTAAGGGAAAGTCCTTTTAGTGGTTCAAGAGTTTAGTTGTGGGGTCCATCATAAATTGTGATCAAATATGCACAACCCTATACAATCAGTTTGGATAAAGAGGAGATAATTTGTCCCTATTGGAGTAGCTGACTACCATCAAGAGGGCTCCCAATGAACAAATGGAAGACTTTAATTTTTGATTTCAGTGAACGTGGGATCAGATCCTAATTCTTGTAAGGAAGTCTACCAAAGGTGCATTCCTCTATTTCCTTAAAGCCTTAAATTATGATATATTTGTTATGATACAATCTATAGGAGGGATACCCTTATCAGATGCTTATGCCATGGAGCTATTAGAGCTTGATAATTATCTCATTTAAGATGGTAAACTAGCACCTAGGCCACCTATGCCCCTATATCCAGAATTGGGAAACCCCTCTACTAGTCAAGCGCCTGAAATAGCCCCTATTCATGCCCCTAGAAATCAAACTAATAAAGAGGCCTCTACTTATCCCAGCGACCCATTTGAAAGCCATAAACTTAAGAAAGTGCTGCATGAGGTAATCAAGAGGAAGCAAACTTTCAGGAATAAGTTAGCAACCATCAAAAGGAAACCCAAAATTTCACACCCTTTCAGCCTCAAGTTCAAAATCAAGCTAGGCCCCCATATCAACAAAATAGGGCTCCAGCTCAATCTGCCAATCAGAATCAAGAGAAACGTCCTACTGCTAAAGAATTCTCAACCTTATAATCCTGAATGCAACATCAACATCAAGGCTCTAGTTCCAGTCCAGAACAATGTGGCACAAGAATATGAATGGTACTCCTCCATATGGCTACTATTATGATCAAACTACATACTTTCAAGATCTATCAAATCAAGCTCTAGTTGTGATAAACCATGGCCGTGCCTCAAGAGGTGAGCCAAGAAGAAAATAAGTAGCAAGTGGGTTCGTAAGAGGCACCTCAGACTGAAACCACATTGTGAATTTTCAAGTAGAAGATTTCTATGGAATCAATCAATCTTTTTTCCAGAGTGTAGCTTCCAACATACAGATCCAAGAAAAGGAACATAGAGGAGGGGAAATCATCTAACCAGTTGATTCACAACATCCTACTCTCACACAACAGGGAGTCAGAAAACCAAGTGTAGCTTCTAGTGCATAAAACTAGCCTAAGGCAACTGTTGTAGTTGCCTTGAATTTGCAAGATCGGTCCAGGGTACCAGTTGTGACAGCTCACAGGCCAATTCAAGTGCCGAAAAAGGTCATGCCCATCAAGGGACAACAAAAGGAGAACCCGCCTCCATTCAATATCATTGATCAAATGAAGAAGACAAATGTCATCATTTCCATGTGGGAATCATTAGAAATTCTAAGGCAGCAAGATTTATTGCAAGAAGCTATGGAAAATTGGTCCCCTTCTAATGATTCATCCAAAAATCAAGAGAGGATTCTTACTAACACTACAAAAGGAGAAGAAGTCATTCAGGTAAGAATGTGAATCCTCCACCATTCTATGTCTCATTGATCATTGGAGATAAGTTAGTACACAATTGCATAATTGACTCAAGGGTGAGCAGCTTAGTAATGTCGAAGCAAATCCCAGATAAACTAGGTTTAAAATATGAGATAGTATTAAAGGGAGTAGTGCAATTGGACAGGACAGCAGTAGGGATAGTTGGAGTGATCAAGGAACTAAGCTTTACTCTCATACTTTCCCAAATGTCATAGTTCTACAGGATGTATCGGTGATTGATTTCCACCTCTATTTGTCTTGTTCCTTTCGAGGGACTTTACAGCCAAGATTGGTGGGTACCTATAAGCTGATTGGTGCCACATGTTATTCAGAACAAGATATGGAGCTAAGGTTACTATCAGGTCTGAACCAATCACACATTTTCATATTGAACCCCATGTGCAAAGTCTAATAAATGCTAATTTTGCAGTGTTTGAATGGGAGGATTGTTTAGATGCCTATGAATCAGACACCAAGGTTGGGACTATTCCTAATCTAACACTTGATGAGTGGGATCACAAAAGGCATGGATATGATCCATACAGGGAGATGGAAGAAGCTAATTTTGGCATTTATTGTCTATATGAAGAAAACCTACCTATCCCCAGCCTCACCAAGCCAGAGAATAAGGATGTTAATGAATTGTGGCAGTTTTTCTTTGACGGTTCAAGGAGAAGGTAGGGTGTCGGAGGAGGTGCAATGCTCTTGTCACCACAAGGTATGAAGTATTACTCAATTTTATGCTTTTAGTTCACTTGTTCAAACAATACGATTGAGTATGAAGCTTTGATCCATGGATTGCATTGGGAAAGAAAGAGGGGTATCAAAAACTTGCAAGTGTTTGGGGATAGTGAGTTAATTGTCAACCAAGTTAGAGGAAAACATGCTGCTAAGAATGATCTTCTTAAAGCCTAAAAGCACTGAGGTATGAGATCAAATTTAATACCTTGAAGTGTTCAATATGTAGGCCATATCGAGGAAGAAGAATGAGGCTGCAGACATGCTTGCAATTATTGGAGCAACATTCGATGTGGTTGACAATATTAAAAGAGATAAAGTGCAGCCACATATTCATGTAATTATGAGGTCAGTTGTACCAGACAATAACACAAGTATGGACAGGTGTTTGAGAGTGATTAAAAGATCATTAATGTTTTTACATGAGGAGGTTAAGTTCTCAATCTCAAAATTAGGAGAAATTGGAGCAAGCAGTACGGGGATCAAGTGGTTCACCTGCAGAACAAATAAATTACCAAAAGGGTTTAGTGACTTCTAGAGTCAATATTCAACCCAAATGATCAATTCCTGAAAAGAGAAGGCCAACATTCTGGTCAAAAGGGAAGATTTAGAGCCCATTTTGGTTGGAGAGGGTAAAATACTCCAAATTAGCAAGGTGAGCACGGATCAAGACAATTTTTAATTCATACATATTTTCCAAGAGTTCCTGGTTGTCTTCACTTGGAGCTATGAGGATTTGAAGGGATTTACTCCTACAGTTGACACAACACACGATTGAATTGGATCTAAGAGCTCAACCTGTCTAGGCAGAAGAAAAGGTCTAATCAATCCTCATATAGAGCTTCTCATGAAAAAGGAGCTAAACAATCTCATTGAGACGAACATCATTTTCCTGATCAAGTACTCAAGTTGGGTAGACAAATCTAGTATCGATCAGGAAAAGGAATGGGGAGATCAGGTTGTGCATAGACTTTCGGGCATCTAAACAGGGCCTCCCTTAAAGACCACTACCCATGATTCCTTCCATGGAGAAGATATTATAGGTAGTGTTTGATTCAGAAAGATTTCTCCATTTTGGACGGATATTTGGGCTACAATCAGAAAATCATGATGGAGGAAGATCAATTCAAAACAGCCTTCACCACAAAATGGGGCACTTATTCCTACAAGAAGATACCATTCGGATTGTCGAACATTGGAGTCACATTTCAGAGGGTTATGGATATGGCATTCAAGTGGATGTTGAACAAAAAAGTTGCTTATCTATCTTGACGACATCACTCTGTCTTCCAAGAATGCAAAAATCCATCTCTTTCACCTTAGGCAAGATATTGCAACAGGTGTAGGAGGTTTGAAGTTGTCCTTGAATCCCAAAAATTGCATATTCTTAGCACATGAAGGCAAAGTTCCTAGGCCACATATAGTTTCTAAAGGAAGGGTTGACTGATTGATTCAGAGAGGGTAGAAGTCATTCCAGCATCTACCCTTGCCAAGTCACAAGAAGGAACTCCAAAGTATTCTTGGGGAGGATTAAATTTTTACGAAGGTTCATGTTAGATTTGTCCAGCTCTTGTGAAGCTATTGAATGATAATGTTGAAGAATAATTTGGCTTTCAAATGGAAAACAGAGGGAAAATGAGAGTTTAGAAGCTATCAAGCAGACCATATTTCAAGCTCAAAATCTCATCAATCCATGGACTTCTCCAAAGACTTCTTTCTCTATGCACCTTTTGTGGTTCAGAACACCATCGCTGCAATCTTTGTGCAACTACAATAAAGAAGGATTGGAATAACCTGTTGCATTCTTTAGCCAAGTCCTTGTGGACTATGAGGTAATATATTCATTCATTGAGAAACATGTCATTGTTATGTGATTAGAAGTTTGAATCAATTTAGGCATTTAGTGTCAAATAATAGGATTCATCTACTAGTCACACATGATGGTATAAAATAATTTCTTATAAACAAAGACCTCGATGAAAAAAGAACATTGGTTGGGTAACCAATGTTCATGGAATATGACATTGATAAAAAGGTGAAAAAGTCTTGTTAGGGGAAAGGGATTAGGTGAGTAGATAACTTCCAGGACAACATGACTGAGTCGGGTGGTACAAGAAGAGGTTATGTTGGTATTACAAGACGATCAAGAGGAATCAGTCGATTCCTCACCTAATATTTGTTGGACTCGAGATCTAGTCCATTTCCTTCAAACAGGTCAATCTCCTCAAGGGTTGAGCAAAGAAAAGAGGAGATAATTCAAATTACAATTCATCCCATATTTTCTTATTGACGGCATCTTGTTCAAAAGAGCATCCCATATTTTCTTATTGACGGCATCTTGTTCAAAAGAGATGTAAACGGTGTCATCCAAAGGTGCATCAAGGTAGATATCATGATAGAGAAGGTGTTGCATGAATTTCACGATGGAGAAATAGGTGGCCATTTTTCCCTTGAAGGGTGACACCTCTTAGAATTACGAAGGTTGGATATTACTTTCCTAACCTTTTTAATGATTTTTATGGATGGATTAGGAAGTATAAAAAGTGTGCCTTCTTCACATGTAAAGAGAAGCTAGAAGCCCTTCCACTCCACCCCATTTTTGTAAATGAACCATTCATGCAATGGGGGTTGGACTTTATTGGGGTGATTAACTCAAATTCTAGGTTGGGTCACAAGTGGATCCTTACAACCACAAATTATTTCACCAAGTGGAAGGAGACAGTTTCACTCAAGGAGGCAAATGAGGCCAACATCTTGGATTTTTATGAGGGCATTGTAGCTAGATATGGATTCCCTTCAACTATAATATCATATAATGCCTTGGTTTTTCTTGGGACCAAAATATATGGGTGGACGGTGAAAAATGGCATCTATTTGAGCACCTCTTCAAATTATTACACTCAGGGTAATAAGTAGGCAGAGTCTACAAACAAAAATCTTTTGAGGATTATAAGGAGGACTCTAGATAAGAATCAGAGAACATGGCACACCAAGTTGAAATCAGCCTTGTGGGTTGATAAGATTACTTCAAAGAAGTCAAAAGGAAACTCTCCCTATAGGTTAGTCTACGTGAGGGAGTCAAGGTTGCCCATATCACTTGAGTTGTCGACATTGGAGCTCCTGAAGTAGATAGAAATTTTGGAATTTCAACCCATAGAAGTGAGGTGTGTGGAGATTATGGAGCTTGAGGAACTCAAAAATTGAGCTATGCAAGCAATGGAAAAGGACCAAACTCATATTAAGATGAGTTTTGATCGGAAGGCTAGAAATAGGACATTCCAAGAAGGAGACTTGGTCCTAAAATGGGATGCCGGTCAGGCTGAGGTGGGTAGGAATTCAAAGTTTGATACCATGTGGAGTGGTCCTTACATGGTCACAAGATGTAAATACATCAATTCTTTCTAGATGTCCAAGTTGGACGGAGAAGAGCTTCTGATTCCGGTCAATGGAATCTATCTCAAGCATTGTTATTGAAAGAATATTCTCACCCCTATACATATTAGTTTAGATTTTTAATTCCTCTAAGTGCTTACAGCACATTGCTCTGTTGTAGTTCAAGTTTGTTTTGTAATAAGTTCTTGTACACTCTCTGCATGTTCCATTTGGGATGTGTATGACTTTGTCGTTTGTATATAGTTGTGTCTTTGTTTCTCTTGCACTTTCCAGTTTCATCCAAAGTTTGGTAAGGAAAAAACCAGTCCCCAATCAGTTTCAAGAAAGGCCCCAGTAGTGCTCCAAAAGTTTAAAGGATAAATCCTCAAGTGACAAACTAGTTGCAGCAATCGGTATGACTCCATGCCCAATGGATCCTCTAGTATCACTGGTCTTTCAGATCTAGCAGAAAGATCATCACGCGAGTCGCCAATTGTTATCCATTTGTCGCACCCCTTTAAAATGGACAACTAAGTAGGTCGAAGCACTAGAAATTAATGGGAAAACGGGGGAATTCTTCGTGATCTTATGGGTAGCTCATGTTTTGGCTCTGTCGAGTTGACCTTAACTCGCGACGAGCTGGCAAGCCATGGCGAATGTTCGAGTTAGTGGTTGGGCACATTGTGGAAATTGTAAAGTTCACTAGGTTGGACGCCTAGGTTGGATGTCATGGTTGGGAGTCCTCGGGGTTGGTCGGCGTTGTTGTGTACGGAAAGAGATTAGTCGGCTGGGTTGGTCGGGTGAGATGGACAGATACGTTAGTCGTCCAGGTTGGTCGGTCGACTGTTGTGGCAATGTGGTGACAAGCTCATGCTTAGATGGGTCAACGACGTACAGATAAGATGGATGGCATCCAACCCCCTTGGGTTGGACGTCGTCCAATCCCTAGTTTGGACAGCACAAAGTTAGATGGCCTATCAGGATGGTCGGGTGACATATTGTATGGCATAGGGTTGGACGGTCGTATAACCCCATCAGTTGTACGGTTCAAAGATAGATGGTCATCCAACCTCCTAGGTTGGACGGTCCACGGTGTGAAAATGGAGACTCCCAAGTTGGTCGGCGACCAGAAGAATGTATGGCCTAGAAGTTTGACGTCGTCTCACCCCCCAAGGTTGGACGGCAAGGAGGTTGGACATCCCACTCATATTTTGTACAGTTCATGGTTAAATGGTCGTCCAACCCGGATATGGAGGAGAGCTCACGGAAATTTGTTTGTTTAAAGGGGTCGTCCAACCCTGTGTGGTTGGGCGACCCGCAGGATGGACGAGTACCAAGCCAAGAAAGGGTATGTGGATGAATGACAGCTCAACAACTAGATTTAATGAGGCATGGCGCCCATGACTACCCATGCAATCAAAGTACCGAATTGTATGGCTCCTCAAACCTCTTTAATGCATAATGTCGGTCGGTGACCCAAATTGCCTATATATTGTAAAATCCACCTCATTTTGAGGGGATTTATTCTATTTTGCAAAAGAACTCTTTCAAAATTGTTTCAGAGCTATTGTGAGCTAAAGGCCTCGAATTTGGGCTTATTGTAAAGGATTTTGCCTTGTGCCTACATTGTAATGAATTGTGCATGTTTCTTAGCAATAAAATTGGTGTTTTGTGGCTCTTTTTGCCCTAATTCAGGTTATATTGCATCTTTTGCCTTGCATTATGTTTACAGGTATATTGTGCATGTTTATTTCTCTTTGCAAGACCTATAATTTGTTATATTTTATGAATGTATGGAGTTGAATATTGTTTTAGCTTGTGGCGCTTCTACTCGCCCTCTCTCATTTTGTTTTCTCCCTATTGTTCACTCACTCAAAGTGTCTCGCTCCATTTATTAATGCATCACTTTCCCTTAGAGTAGGTTTACTTTCATGCATTCTTTTATCCCTCTCCTTAGAAAGCATTAAGGTAGGATTAGTTTAGTTTTCCATTCTCTGCACTTTGGAGAAGTTGGCACTAGGTTAGGAGAAGAAGTCAGCTTTCTTCGGAGGATTATCCCACTTGCAATGTCCCACACTACAAGATAATTTCATGTTATGCAGGTTACACTAATTGCCTCACACACAAATCACAAGCAATCAGAGGTGCTATAATTTTGACATAACAATTGAATTATTAGGAAATCATTATAATGGTATATGTTAGCTTCAATGACAAGGATATTAAACCTAGGTCAAAAATATATAGTTGAAAATAATCTAATAACAAAATGAAAAAAAATTATGGAGATTAATTGAAGTATTGATAAGTTTATAAGGTCAAAACAAAATTTATCAAAAATGTAAAATTTAAAAAATATCCACAAAAATTTGAGTTAGAAAACAATGTCAATACAAGATACATTCTTGTAAAACCACATCATGTTTTTTTTTCTGAGTGAAATATCACGATGATAAATATAGTGTCACTAGCTAACCTCATTTACAAAACATAATACTTATTTATAGAGTTTGCAAGGGGAGAGGGTGAGTTAGCTCCATATGCACACCAACTAGGTGTATTCACTCCACCTCACCCGAGGCACACACCATTCTTCAATGAAAATTTAATTTCCCCCAAAATTAGTCAAATAGCCATTACTCCTCAAATCAAAAGTACACCACAAAATCCAATAAAAATAAATGACCATAAAATAAATTCAAGCAAGAAATATTATTTCACATCCTTCACTCCAAAATTCACATCAAAATAAAAGCAATACATCCTCTAACAATTAAATTCAACAAAGAAATTCAAGTGCAATTAAGAGCAGGGGAAAATGAGCCATAAAAGGCGTCAAAATCATAAATGAGGCTTCAAAAATACTCTACCCATAATGGGTTAGGGGTGTGGGTTTCTTTAAGGTGATAAAAGACAAAGTTAGGTGATTTCTAGGTTGCCCAAAAATCTCACTCAAGGCCAAAATCTGCCCCTCCATAATTCTCTTGGATTTATGGACCCATTAATTTGATTTTCACCTACCAAAAAGGTCATGACACTTGTTACATCAACACATGGGAGAGGAAAAAATTATATAACTTTCAAATTATAATAAATGCAAGGGTGAAAATTCAAAAGGGGCCAACAACTTAGGATATGCAAAATAAATTAAACAGCTACAAGAAACAAAAGGGCTCAGCCATTTCTTCTTAATCCACAACCAATGTTGTTCAAGGTGGCCAAAGGGTTTTGGCTCATGCATCATTCGCGTGTTGGTCCCTTGGTCCCCATGTGTGTTATTTTTATTTAGACTTGTACATCGTTACACACTTTACACACACATCAAGTTCATTCAAAATATTGTCAAATCATATGTTTGCATATATAATTACATCGCAATTCAATGTACATCAATATCAATAACAATCATCATCACAATTACATTCAATGTATGAAATCTAAGCACAATTGTGTTAGTATAAGAATTCAACATCCAAAATTTTCACAAAGATATAAATGTTAGAACATCATCGTCATCATCAAATAATCACATACATGACCAAAATAAGCAATGGAAATAATATAAAGCCTTGCCTCACAAAAAAGCACAATCCACGTGTATAATATATAAACATCAATACCATCCAAAATGAGTTTGTCATGAAGTGCCAAGATAATAGTGTCCAAATGTCAATATGTCAGATATCACAATCCCTATCAGAATGACAACTAATATAGTGACATAAAAATGATCTAAGGGAAGTGGGCATTACATCTCCCTCCCCTTAAACATGACTTTCCCCTAAAAGTCACTCAAATAGATGTGGGTATTGCACTCGAAAAGTGGTTGTATGCTCTTCGTATCTATCCCATTGACTCTGACATGATCAAGCTCGCGGCCCCGAAGGCCTAGGGTCTTGCACTTTAGGATACGTATTGGCTCTACTATCACCTATCCTCCCTCCTATACCTGCAATGCAGTCCAATCAAGTACAATGAGATGGATCATGTACATATCTGCTCAATACATATACATGAAAAACACTGTGGATGTGCGATAAGTTGGGTGGCAAGCTGAGACGATAAGCTATGGATCCAATCTGCTCAAGAATCTCAAATGGTCCAACGAACTATGGAGATAACTTAGAGCATCTTCCGTAACTGATAGGTCTCTTGTGTGGCATGACGCTCAAGAACACCTTCGAACCAACCTTGAAGTTCATGTCAATCCTCTTAGCATCTACATACTTCTTTTCCTATCATGTGCCTCAAGGAACATCTAACGAATGAGAGTTACAGGTTGCTCCATCTCTTGTACTAAGGCGGGTCTAATAACAACCCGATCCTCAAGCCTATCCCAACTGAGTGGAGTCATGCACTTCCTGCCATAAAGAGCCTGAAATGGTGTCATGCCAATGGAACTATGATAATTGTTGTCATATGCAAACTCCACCAAGTAGAGATATTCCTTCCATTTAGATTGTTGGTCCATCACGTACATACAGAGCGTGTCCTCCAATCCCTGGTTCACCCTCTCAGTTTGTCCATCCGTCTCATGGTTATATGTTGTGCTAAAATTGAGTTGTGTGCCCAAGGCCTCATGTAAAGTGGTCCAGAAAATAAAAGTGTATAGTGGGTCTCAGTGTGATATAATCTTCTTAGGGACTTTGTGCATTTTATTTATCTCATCCAAGTATACTCGTGCAATAGCCCTGACAATGTAGGCAGTCTTCACTGGAGAGAAATGAGCGACCTTGGTCAATTTGTCAATTGTGACCGTGATTGCCTCATGCCTGTAAGCGAATGTAGGTAATCCCAGAATGAAATCCATAGATATAGCATCCCACTTCCATACTGGAATGGTGTGTGGGTAGAAAAGGCCTGCAGGATGTTGGTGTTCGTCCTTCACTCTCTGACACTCTAAACATCGAGCTACATACCTTGTGGTATCTCATAGCAATCTTGCCCAATCGTAAAGTTGTCTCAAAGTAGTTGCATCTTCTTAACCCCTAGATGGGCTGAGTAAGGTGCACGATGGGCCTCTGCCAGAATGAGTTGGCATGGACCACCCTCCTTAGGCACATATATCCTGCCATTATGCCTAAGAAGTCCATGTGCCTCAAGAGTAATCCCTATAAACCTCCCCTTAAAGGGTCTCCCTGGATTAATCTATGCCTTGACTGATGCGTACCATCTGTTGTAAGGAAGTTGTTGTAGAATCCTATGGTGTAAGTTATGTGCCCACTCGAGTAGCCATCACTATGTGTCTCATGCAACTCAAGGCATCGGTCACAACATTTTCCTCTCTTCACGTGCACTACCTCCATGTCATACTCGCACAATAGCTTCATCCAACGCCACTAACATGCATTCAAGTTAGGTTGTGTAAATATATGTCGTAGACTCATATGATTTGTCCTCAAAATGAACCTCTGACCCAATAGGAAGTGCCTCCATCTGACAAGGTCATGCAAAATTGATGTTAACTCTAAATCATATGTAGGATAATTGAGCTCATAGTCATTGAGCTTCCTGGACTCGAATGTAATCACTCGCCTATCCTGCATCAACACTCCTCCTAAACCAGTTAAGGAGGCATCTACACACACAATGAAATCCTTGGGTGAATCAAGCATTGCAAGAATGGCATCCGTAGTGAGATGCTCTTTCAGCATCCTAAAGGCTTGCTCACATTTTTCGGTCCACTCGAACTTCTTCCCCTTGCACTATAAAGAGGTAATGGGGTGTGCAATGCGGGAGAAGTCTTGTATAAACCTCCTATAGTATCATGTCAGACCCATGAAGCTACGAACCTCTATAACATTAGTGGGTGTTGGCCACTTGAGAATGGATCTAATCATGGGAGGGTCGACTGCAATTCCTTCCCCTGAAATAATGTGCCCTAGACACTGCACTTGTGTCTGGAAAAAGGCACATTTCTCTAAGTTGTCATACAGTTGTTATCTAAGGCACTGCAAAATCTGACGAATATGGTCCTTGTGCTTCTCCTGAGTCTATGAGTAGATAAGAATGTCATCCAAAAATACCAATACGAAGTGATCTGAGAAGGTCATGAACACTTCGTTCATCAGACTCATAAACATTGCAGGGGCATTGGTGAGTCTGAAAGGAACCACCGTGAACTCATAATGTCCATATCTAGTATGGAAAGTTGTATTGTGTATGTTCGCCTCTACAATCCTCAATTGATGATATCCTGATTTTAGGTCAATCTTATAGAAGACAGTCGCTCCTCTCATCTGATCAAATAGGTTGTCAATACGCAGAAGAGGGTAACGATTTTTTATCGTTACTTTGTTCAATTGCTTGTAGTTGATACACAACCTCAAGGACCCACCCTTCTTCACAAATAACACCAACACTTTGCATGGTGACACACTAGGGCGAATGAGGCCCTTCTCCAAAAGTCCCTCTAACTGCAACTTGAGCTCACAAAGCTCGGGAGTGGTCATCCTATAGGGTGCACAGGATATAGGCTCAACTCCAGGTACAAGGTCAATGTGTAAATCTATCCCACGAGAAGGTAGTAAACCTGGCAACTCCTTAGGAAACACATCAGGAAACTCCTATAGAATAGGGTAATCATCTAAGGATGGTCCTAAGGACTCCTCCGTCCCATCACTCACCATGATGGCAACCAACTGACATCCCTTCCGCATACTCCGCTTAAGTTACATAGCGACTATAGTGCGGACAGATGTGGGTCTCTAAAGACCCGCAATAACTCTCTCCAAACCAATATCATCTCTGCAATCAATCACCTTAAGGTGGCAATCCAACCTAGCCCGATGGGCTAATAACCAATCCATACCCAAAATCACATCATAAGATCCCAAGGGCAAAATGCGGAGATTAATTGTAGTGCAAAAGGACCCTCTATCAAGGACACGCTCCTTAACTACTAAGTATGTGGAAATTTTAACTCCTGATGCTACCTCTACATCCCATTTAAGGCCTTGTCTCACTGCCACCAGCATACAACGATCCACTACTAAAGGTGATATAAGCGAGTCTGAAGACCCAAAATCAAACAAAATTGAAATGGGGGTAGCACTGATACTACATGTTGTCTCAATCATGGTAGCCTAATAATTTTATAGTATTTTAATAAAATTATAACGTTTATAATAATGAATAAGGGTTACGAGATTTGACCCCTAGGCAACGTTGATTCGCATAGTTGAACATGGTGCAATTATGCATTATATTAGTGCAAAAACAAAAATAAATGCATGGTTTTTGGGTGAGAAATCTAGGGGCGTGACATATTGTGTAAAGTTTCTAGATACAATTGTACGTGAAAGTTATTATTTCCAATAATTCATATCTCTCTACATAACCCATTACTAGGAAGAAAGAATTGAAACCAATGCTTGACCAAAGAGATAGATCATATTATGTTCAAATAATATTGTTGATAACGTGGTAGATGTACATGTGGAGGGTCGGCTCCTTTTAATTCCTTATTAAATTATTTGCCTAATATAACCCCTATAGTAAGAACTATTCTTATATTAAGTATTTAAAATAAATAAATAATTCAAAGGAAGGGAATGGCCTTTGCTATGGTGGGAATTGTGAAACATGGTTAAGGGTCAAATGATCAAGCTTCTATATAAAAGGCTTTTATGATTGGCTTCACTTCCATCCATCATACTTATTTAAATTATTGGGATATTTTCAATTTATATTACTTCTCTTAATCTCCTTGTCTTCCAATGGCTCTCAATCGCTAAGATTTTGGAATCACCAATTAGAATGATATGTTTGGAGAGTACTTCATGTTCTACAAGGGCATATTGTTTCACCCTACATCTTTGGATGACCACTAAATGTTATTTTATTCTAGTTCAGAATGATCAGTTGGTTGAACCCAAGCATGGGATGTCATAGGGACACAAGATTTCATATACACCTTTTTCAACATTGATCCTCAATGGTCTTTAGCACTTCTGAGACTATTTCTCAAGATTTTAAATGGTTTAAAATGCATTTGTATTCCCTTTTTATTCAATATTGTAGCCAATTTTTTTGCGGTGCCTTGTATGTACGGTAGAAATACTTTCTTCCTAGCATTCTCATTTGTCTTGTGTTTCTTTTTCCTCTTTTTGCCTTACCACAACTTTCTTGATTTGCCAATTGTGATATCCATTCTTTTCTAAGGCCTTATCGAGATACCACTCTTCATTTTTCATGTGATTTGGGTCCAAGATTCTAATAAAATTGGTGAATAAAATGTTTGTCATACTTGTTTTTAGTATGGATGATAGTTTGAGTCTACTCAGATATATGCATCAATGTCTTTTTTCAGTAAACTTGTTTAGTGAGATTGCCATCATCTTTTTTGGTGACCAGAACATCTAACAATGGGAGGGCCCATCTTATTCTATTTCCATCGTGAATTGTATGTGCAGTAATTGCGCATTAACATGCTCAAAGAAAGTCCCGAGAGTCGCATTACCACCACTTAGGTACTCACCTTGAAGATTTTAAAGCATTATTTTCAAAATAGTTCCACGAAAAGGTTATCTACAATTTGGTGAAAGAGGAGGACCCATGGCTACACCTTTTGTATGTTCAAAAATATCATCAAAGAAGCTAAAGAAAGTTGATCTTAAACAAAACTCTAGCATCTAAGTAGTCTCCTTACCCATGTCTCCTCTAATCACATTGACCTCCTCGAGTAAGGGGATTTTTGTGAAGAGAAACACCATGTCAAAATTTACTAATGTGTCACTGTTACCAATTTTATACTTGTTAAGGGTGTCAACAAATAATGGTCTTTATTATGAAAGAGAATGTGTTCCCCACTTGTGGCTCTAACTTTTTAACTAAGAAGTTGGCTAGGTTGTATGTGGGTGAGGCAATAGTGTCCATGATGTGTCAGAGAGGAACATTTGCCTTGTGCATTTTTGGTGCTCCATAGTTCCTCCTCAACATGATAGGGCCTTTCGGTATCAACTTCCGTTTCCATTCAATGCTCAATGAGGATTTGTTTGAGTTGTGCACAAATCCATAATGTTAAAAATGTCGAAAAATTCTGAAGTAATTACTAAGAATGATTGAAGGAATCCGTGTTTCAAACCAAAGTTTGTGCTCCATCGTCACATTTTGTCCATCATTAGGATGAATTAACATTTTGAACCACTCTTTTGGCCCACTTCGTCAATTCTCTTGATCATTGCTCATAATTAATCTGAAAGTCTACATTTTTTGACGTCATATGCTGTGGTAAGTAGGTAGAATCACAAAACATTTCATTATTTCATTCAGTTTTTCATGCTAAGGATAATGTCAATGGCGGGTGACATAGGGTATCACCATACAAACCAAGTTCGAACCCTGGCAAGCTTCAACATCTGCAAATATTTTTAAGAACTCTTTCTTGAATGCTTCTTTCACTATGCAATTGTTTGTTCGGATGATGGCCATTTTGTTTTCTTCAGTTAACTTTCTAGTGCGAAATACAGTAAATGGTGCATTAATGCAAAATATTGTAGACCTAATAGACGTTGCACAACATTATTGTTATTGAACCTCTAGTAGATTCAAGGTACAACAGTGAGTGGTTGTCACTCACCATCAGGATTTAAATTTAAGCCATGGCAGTCAAATAATTTTTCAATGACGACAATTGTTTACTATTGCCCTTCACATTGTGCACAGCAGTATTATTGTTATAATATTGGCAAAAATAAAAAAGTAGTTTTCATTTATTGCAAACAGTTTAATATATCATTACGTGTATCAATGTAACTTTTATATATATATATATACAAAAAAGACAGTCATATTTTAAATCTGGAAGTTAAAAGAGAGTTATATTTAAATTTTGCAAGTATTTTACAGCTAAAAACACCAAAAACTGTCTAACCGGCCACCAAATTTAAACTCTGTTCACCATACACAGTCAAAACCGTGTCCTCAAAGCCAACCACCTCCTTCAATTTCTCTAATAGATCTACAACCTTGCATGTTAGAAAGGCCATCTCAACTTTGATTTTGAAAATCTCCTTATAACTAGTCTCAACTGAAGCTTCTCTAATATAACACCGTATGAAGATACTAACATCACATAGGTGCTTGTATACTTTGTAGGTTCCGTTTGCCTATCACTATTATGATTTGTGCTGCAGTGGTCCATGCACTTCTCCTAATGACCTAGTGCTCCCCAACCTCGCACCACGTGCAGTTTTGCAATACCTTCACGTGCTCGTGTTGTCCCTTGGGGCATACCACATGAACCTCGAAAACTTTGTGATTATTCAGACTTGATAGCCAAGTGACAATACAAGTGTGACTTTTTGAGCTCACACTACATCACAGCAGCTATCAGCCAACAGCAACATTTGAAGTCCAACCATCAGACCTGTAGAAGGTGAACCATCACACAAACAAAAGATGAGCCATTTTTGTAATGGTCCTCTTTCTTAACTGCCTTCTTAAGGATGAATATATTTTGTATACCTCTTGACCCTAAGGGGACCTCCTAGCTATAAAGCTTCCCAAATCCTATGATCAAAGATGGGATTCATTGCAAAGCACAAAAGTGACACAAAACGCTGGGTCTACATGTCTTTACTAATTTTAACTAATACATCAAATATTGGAGGTTAGAAAATATAGATTGGTAACAAAACTCTCAGATATATAATGGTTCATACCATTCATATATGAAGAACCTCACCAATTATTACTTCTTGACTGTAACTACCTAATGCTTATTACAGTAAACAATATATATAAAGAACAACACCAATTATAAATTCCTAACTGTAACTGCCTAATTTTTATAACCCACTAGACTAGGATTATCTCATAGTCGGTGCATTAACTTCTAGTAAAATTAAACGATGGAGAACAAGACATGATCACCGCAGTGCACAACTTGCATCAAAAAGCCAAGATTGTTGCTTGGACACTAAACATTGCTTGTGCTGCTGTTAGCATTGGTATAAGTATCTGATGCTCCCACTACTGTTGGTAGTGTTGTCACATATGGCTAAACATTTGGTGGTTGTTTATTTTTATCAGTCTTTCTCCACCTCCCCCAAAGTTCCTTGCCTTCAATGATAAGCATTTGTTACTGTCTTCCACCAGAGCGACCTCAGTTTCCAGTACCTAACCATTTTAAAGACAGTACATCTAATGTAGTTTACTCTTGGTGACGATCTTCAACAAACTGGGACCGCCTACCCTTAAATTTGGTATTTTCTGTATTTCCTTCCATTTGCAACATACTTTACTATTTGAAACACACAACATAAATCACATCTATAGCTTAGGAGTTTGTTAGGAGTGTGACCATTACTCGAAAAGCATAACTTAGATTCAAATTAAAGTCAAAACATTTTTTTTGTTAAGTCGATACTATTTTCAGTCCACCTTCACCCATAAATTATATTTGAATAATTAAGATTCACATCAAGGTCAAACACCCTTTTTTAGGAAAACAAATATTTTCAATGCACATTCACCATAAGATATTTTTGAATTATCAAGTTTCAGCCAACTAGATACTTCCAAATTTCTATATTGAGGGTCTTCACCATAGATATTTTTGAATTATCAAGTTTCAGCTGCCAGATACTTCCTACATTGAGGGTCTTCAAAACTTGTTCATGTTTCCTATGATAGGGTTTTTCCAGAACTCGGCATGCCATATTTTCATGTCGAGGAGTATAACAGCCAACTAGGTGATGCAAACAAGGTTTGAAGAAGAGGGGAATAATAGATCATGCATCCTTTCAAAAATAATCAACAAATGTGTTACAATATCCACAAAAAAAAGTAATACCGCGGACATGATGTCCCAAAAATGCACACTAAAGATCCTACTAAATATATTATACCCACCATTTTGCCCAAAAAAGTGTTCTAGGGATCTTTAAAAACATAAATATACCCAACAACTCCTGACTAGGTGTCAGGTACAATCGCTTGTGACTTGTCATTGCTTTTACAATTAAATAATGAGAAACAACTGAAACAGATATTGCACTCCAGCAGTTAATCTTCTCTGCAAATCTTTACAATAAGAGCCAAGGTGGTTTGACAAATATTTGTCTTTAAGAAATTGGATGACTCTGCTTTGACATGCATTTAGAGGGCAGCTTACCAACCATAAAAAGGAGCAGTGCTCAGCGGATTGGATGATATTGCTCTGATATTCGTTTTGGGGGTAACTTGCGGAGGATGAAAAGGACCAGTGCTGATGGAAGAATCTCTACCAACTGACAGGAACCACGAGAGAGAAAAAAAATTGTAACATCAAAAGTAAACATCAAAAATAAGCAGATCATTTAATGTAAAAACTTAGCAAATTTAACACAAACAAAATACGGTAGCAAACTTGCATACTTATTTACCATACACAGCATATATAACAAACTCACCATATAGTAAATAAGATTAAGAATTGGGTGATCCAAAACATCAAGATCTACGTTCTTCTCAAATGCAGAAAGTGCAACCTGCCAAGCATAAGGTAAGATGAAGATCAGTGTGATTCACCTTGAACAATGATCACAATACATAGTAACTACCAAAGATGTTCAACATGATGCCTCTTACATAAGGGCCACCGTACATATTGACCACCACAGTCGAACTGTTCACTTAAGGTTTAAAGAATGAAAATGTAATATTAGACCGTCCAATGTGCTTACCACAATACACCTTATGAAAAAGCAAGTGAAGCATATAGCAGTCACGAAACCAACCTGTAGAAACGATACATTCGATCAGCTAATGGATAAGGAAATAAAATATTAATATCTAATTGGTCGTGACATAATTAATCTAAATACCAAACCCTTTTGACCCAAGTGGAGCCAAATTCAAAAAATCAATTGCAATTTCTGCATGCTTAATCATATGTAAACAATAAGAATAACTATGAGGTCATGCACGTGGAATCCGAAAACTTAATGTCGTATACACGGGCATGCTAGGTGAGCGTAACTACTTCTAGGCTGTAGTAGCCATTGATGTGAGGCCATTAAACCTAAGAAACCGTCCTTGATAAATTATTGGCATATTCATGAGAAGTATTTTAGTTTCTTTTAAATTCTTTTAAGGTCAGAGAATTCCTAGGATACCGATACGGCACTCTTAGGCCCCCTGGAGCGAGTACGGAGCATTTCCGATATGGAAACAGCGATGGGTAGGGCATGGGAGCGTCTAGGGTACGGCATGTACCATGTGGATACACTCAGGTATGGATGTAGCCGTACCCAGGCGTATCCACAAGGTACACGCCGTAACCTAGCCTCTCCCAAGCTGTATCCATGGCTAAATACGGTTTTTTTTTTGTTTTTTTTTTGTTTTTAAAGCCCTACAACATTAAAAAATCAAATATTCTTCTAATGCCGTACCCAAGCGTATCCACAGGGTACGCGCCATACCCTGAACGCTCCCACGCCATACCCGTCACTAAATACAGTTTTTTTTTGTTTTTTTTCATGTTTTTAAAGCCCCACAACATTAAAAAATTAAATATTCTTCTTATCTAAACCCTAAAAGCTAACTCTAAACAATAAAACAAAAGAACAACACAAAAACAAAACATAAAGCAAATAAACTTACATTTGGCTCTCCAAAATTGCATTGTGCTTGTCTAGGGTTTGAGGAGCTATCACTAAGCTTGTAGGAGTGCGAGGAGTTGCAAAGGAGGAAGATTTGTGAAGGATTTGTCATTAACTAAGTGAAGGTAAGTTTTTTTTTAATTTCTAAGTTTGTTTCTTTTTTTTTGTTATTTAATTTTTCACACATTTCATTTTTTTGCTTATTTTCATCATTTTTTGCTCTTTCTATTTAATTTTTTTAATTTTCAATACATGCCATTGTTTTCTTTGCTTGTTTTGTTTGTTTTCAACCTTGTAGGTACTTTTACAATGGCAACAAGTTTTGCTTCTTCTAGGCAATCTTTGGTCAAGGAATTTGACCCAAATTCGCCATTATGGAGGCATGTAACAATAGTTGAACAACTTCCAGGTGGTGGTTGTTTTGTTTGGAAATGCAATGATTCTGATGGAGTATTCAAAGGCTCTTACAGTTGGGTGAAAAGCCACTTGTGTGCGATAACAGGTAACAGGATAAGAGTATGCAAGGGGAGGAATAATGTTGGGGTGCCAAAAGCAAAAGTTTTGGCATATATCAAAGAGCAAGAAGATGTAGAGGCAAATGTGGCTATGAGAGCGGGGCTTCCATTGGCCAAAAGAGGAAGCTCATCTCGATCAACGAGGCCTCCTGCTGCCCCATCACCTAGTGGATCACCAATTGTGGCCATGCCACATCCATTTGTGGCTCCTACCTCCATGGATGATGAAGATGCTTCCCTTGCATGAAAGAAAAGTAGTACAAAAGGGCCATTGGAAAAGGCCTTTCAGAATGAGAGTAGGGAGATTGCAGATGGACACATTGCAAGGTGTGTATATGCTAATGGGATTTCTTTTAATGTTGTGAGGTCACCTTATTGGCATGAGATGGTGAAAGCCATCAATGAGGCCCCAAAAGGGTACAAATCACCTGGCTATGAGAAGATCTGCACCACCCTATTGGATAAACAAAATTTTTTTTTGGAAACCTCCTTGCAACCAATTAGGGATTCATGGACCAAAACAGGTGTGTCCATCGTTTCTAATGGATAGAAAGATGCAAGAAACCGCCCTTTAATTAATGTGATTGCAATATGCCCTAAATGGGAAATGTTTTTGAGAGCGGTTGATTGTGAGGGGCAAGTGAAGGATGCCCAATTCATTGCCAACATCCTCTTCGAATCCATTGAGGCGGTGGGGTCTCAAAATGTTGTCCAAGTCATAATGGGCAACGCCAAAAATTGCAAAGCCGCGGGGATGTTAGTTGAGGCAAGGTATGGGCATATTTTTTGGACACCATGTGTCGTGCATTCACTAAATTTAATGCTAAAGAAGATGGCAAGCAAAATAGAGTGGATCCAGCAAGTGTATGCAGAGGCTTAAGAGATCTAAATGTTTGTCACCAACCATCACCAGTCACATGGCATTTTTAGATCATTCTCATAGTTGGAGCTATTGAAGGTAAAGAAAGCTACCTTTCTTTTTTCTTTAATTTAAAATTTATATATAAGTTTTTTTATTTTTAAAATTTTAAAATATAGTATAATTAGTATTCAAAAGTTTTCAATTTTCTTTTTAATTTTTGTTTTTCATTCTTATTATATTAGGTTGCTAAGACTTGGTTTGCATCACACACAATCGTCTTGAGACGACTTGTGAAGGTGCAAGAGGCACTCATGAGGATGGTTACCTACAACCTTTTGTCTGTATGGAGGCAATCAAACATTGAATGAGATCAAAAAGTGAAGAGCATGATCTTAGATGACACTTGGTGGGATCGAGTGGACTATCTGTTGAGTCTTACTGAGCCTATTATGAGGATGATCCGCTTTACTAACATGGATCAGCCATGTCTAGGAGAGATATATGACGGTATTGATTCAATGATTGAGAAGATAAAAGCCGTCATAAATGCAAAAGAACAAGATCTTGAGAAAACATTTTTCAGACAAGTGCATTCAATCTTCATTGAGTAGCGGAACAAAATGACCACCCCGCTACATCTACTTGCTTTTGCATTGACTCCTAGATTCTACAACACGGAGATCCTTTCCTTGCCAGGGAGGGTAGCACCATACAGGGATGTGGAAGTCAGTGAGGGATATATGGCGGCATTGGCTAGGCTCTTCCCTGATCTTGAGGCCCAAGACATTGTTATGGTAGAGTTTGGCAATTTCATAGCTGAAACAGGTTATAGCCTTCTCGCTCTTTGGAGCAAATACAAGATGGACGCTCATATATGGTGGTACCTCCATGGTCATGCATCAGTTTACTTACAACCTCTTGCAATCAAGGTTTTGGCATAGGTAAGTTTTAAATTTTATTATTCTCTTGCTTTTTTTGTTTCAACTTTTAGTTTTTTAAAATTTAAGTTTGAGTGTTTAAGTTTGAACTTTGTGTTGCCTCAATAGGTTGCAAGTTCATTTTCCTTTTAGCGCAACTGGAGAACATATAGCTTCATCCATGTAGGAATAAATGAATAAGACTTCCCCTTTTATAATTGTTTTGTATGGTTATGCGGTTGTAACCGCTAACTAATTTTGTAACCGTCTTTGCATAATAAATGCCCGGACACACAACCCATTTGTATAGTGTGTATTCCAGTTTTCTCTTCAATCATTCTTTACACATTTTTTCGGTTTATTCTCTCTCTCCGCAAATTCTAACAATCCACTCATAGAAGCGCAACAAGTTGGGGGCTAAAAAGGCTGAAAATTTGGTATACATACATTCCAACTTGTGCCTTTTATCCCACAAGTAGCCGAAGTACAAGGAAGGGTCAACAAAACATTGGAATATTGATCCAGAGATAGTTGACTTGGATGCTTCCATTTCCCACCATGGAGCATTAGATGATGAGGAGAGTTATGTGGCACCGCGAGACCTACATGCACAAGGGGGTGCAACTGTCAATGGCCATAGTGGGAGTGGTTCGAGTCCATGTGGTTCTAATGAACCACATAATGATGATGATGTAGTTGATGTTGATCCTCTTGATGAAGAGGAATACGATGAATATTGAAAGATAGTTTGAACTTTGAATATTGATCTATGATTGAATTTAATATATCATGACATTCACATTGTGTTCGATTTAAGTATTTTAATTTAACTTTTATGTTTTTAAGTTTCTAAGTTTTATTGGTATCCTAGCTTGTTTGTTGTGGTTATTGACTAATTTAGCTTATAACTTGTCTTTTATCTTGTCTTTCACATGCATAATATGTGGTTAATAACTTAATTCCTATTTAGAACGCTGAAATTTATATAATTTTTATTTTATTTTATTTTTTTTGTACTGCTGTATTCTACGCCATATCTGGGCCCAAAAATTTTTTGCTGTTTCCACGTATCGGATACTCCGTACCCGCTCACGTACTCAAAATCTATCAGCTACTTAGGAGAATTCTAAGTTTTGTTTGTTTATTTAATAAGCAAAAAGGATAATATATTAGTAAGAAAAAATATTTGTAACAGAAAAGTAGATAAAGCCTGCTAGTACACAGGTAAAAAAATCACTAATAGAATTTTTTTTTTTTAAACTGCAGAAAAAGGATAAACAAAATTTTGATCTGAAACCTATGAGGGTGTGTAAACAGTACAGCATTTCCTAGAAAACAAAATTGCCTACGAAATGCATGTATGCATTTCTGGTGTTGTTTATTTGAAGAGTTGACGGTAAATATTCTATCAGTCTCTAGTTCCCCCTTCTGCTCCATATAAACTGCATCTAAGTGAGCCTCTGGTTCTTTTTGTTCAACTAAGGAGAGACCAATACTGACTTTGCACTGGACAACATAGTTTTTTGGAGACATATCCAGACTGTATTTTCCTTAAAGGCATCACGTAAAGCTTTACCAGCATTTTCTTCTTGTTCTTGAAGACATTTGAAGTACAACCCCTTGTTTGAGTTGGTAAATAGAGAACTCCAAAGTATTCTGTCAATTATACGAAATGAAATAGTGTGTGAGCAGAGGACGGTTGGTGATTTCACAAAGAGGTAACTGACATGGATTACTACGTGGAGCCTGTGGCAGTTGGAGAGCATCGCGCAAAGCTTGCAACACCATTTGTTATATTAGGCACATGTAAAGTAGATAGTAAATAGATTAGTTTCTGAAGCACAAAGCTTTGCTGAGACTGTTGTCGGAAAAGAATCAGCAGAACGAATTAAACTATATTGTCACTATTTTTGCGGCCTCTTGGCATAAATGGGGTGGCCACCATTTTGTACTCACTTTGCACAAATAGGTCCTCATCACAGAGACTCCATTCAAACGATAAGTTCCATATCCAACTGAAGGTGAGCATATAATTGGTGTATAAGTTTCACAATATGGATAGGTGACAGGTTTCCATCAGAATTGAAGGCACATCAAAGATAGGTGCATGGTTTTGTAACATGTGATGGCAATAATTAAAATGTATTTGAATGGAGGATCATGGAGCTTCATCTGCCACTGAGCCTACCTATTTAATAAAGACCAGTAGCATGGCAGAGATTTATTTGAGGTTTTGCCAGGAAACACCCCCCACCCCCTCATATCCACCCTGAAATGTTTCCAGTACGGAAATGGGTACAAAACGCCTTGGAAACGTCCCGGAAATGCCTGGGAAGTTTCTGGAAACGTCTAGGATGTATCCAGAAACGTTTCTGGCATTTCCGGGAAGTTTCCAGCGTTTCCAGGAAGTTTCCGGCGTTTCCAAGAAGTTTTTGTGACATTTCACGGCTTATATATTATAAGAAAGAGTTTATTCCAGTTTGTTGTTGTGTCACTCCACTTAATCTTTTCAAATATAGCCTATGTTTTTGCTCAGAGAATTTTCCAAATCCAGGTTTAAGTTACAGTGTGCTCAGTTGTAAAGTCTTATAACATTAAAACTATACTAACAAGGAGGCACATTAAACAAGCCTAAAGATAGTTTGGGTCAGAATAGTAATCCAAAGAAAGTAGGAAGAATCTAGCAGAAACCAAGAAATGCCAGGCTAGAAAGCAGGTTTTGATTCGGTGTATTACTGTTCCTTTGAATGGAATTTTTGATTGGAATCCCCAATCAAATGAATACAATGAAGCAGGTTACAACAATAATTTTTGAAACATGGATGCATGACAGATGATTTTGAAGAAAATCTAGATGATATATTCTAGAATCTAGATTATAATCATGTATATATGAAACATTGAAATTGTAACCATGTTGAATGATGAATCTTTAGAACTTCAATGAATACAAAATATTTTGAGTGTTTTATCTCTTATGGTCCATGGACTAAAATTTTGAAAATGAGTACTATATATATATAATTTTTTTATAATATATTGTACGGGCATTTCCCGTAACGTTTCGTACCCAAGGTTTTTTTAAGATCAGTGTTTCGAATCCATACCCGTACCCGTTTCTGTTTCCTGGCAACATAGACTATATTTGGAAGCTGCCAAATTGGTTGTAAAAGAGGAGTCCAAAAATGAAGGGATAATGTTTAGACAGTATATTCAACAGTCCCATGTACGTAAATAAAACTATTTCATTATATTCTCTGACCACACTTGAATAATTTCAGTTCCAATGGTATTCCCAGATCCTGGAAAATTTTGAAAACCAAGTCCAAACCTCTAGTTCAGTGAATTATCCAAAATCTGGTAGCAGCAGCATACTGAGAAACATTGAAACTTCAGAATCGCACCTCTAGAACCCCATACGACTCAAATGGGGCTTTCCATGATGAAATATGGCATTTTTAGTCTCAATTCAATATTAGAAACTGTGCATATTTACCAAAACTTCAAAAACAAAAAAAATCTCAAGGAAGAAACTTGTTTTGTGGTTGCAGAAGGTTGATCTAGCACTTGGTTTTAGGAAGAAATTAGAATACAAAGGCAAAGTTTTTATCCCACCTATGTTGGTGGAAATGTAAAGAAATATTTTTATATCCAGTCATTTGCTTACCATATTGGCCTAAATAAAACTGTAAAAGCATTGCTTTGAATTTTAAATTAATTTTTAAGTGAAATATTTGTCATGAGTCGAAGCTCAAGGTGAATACTGAATCCACATGGTTGAGTCCAAGTATATAAAAAAAATCCTAGTATCTCAATCAGCCTGAAGGTGAAGACATATACCCCAAAATGGAGATCACAAATTATAATCTGGAGGGGATAGGGTTGTACACATTGTTGGACAATATATAAGGTAAATGGAAAAAACACTCCCCTTGTGACCTTCCACAAGAGGGATCTCATACACCAAATTGGTGTTTGCTTGGCAGTGACCTAATAAACTACTTTTACCTTTATCTTTTACCTAGTTGGCGTAGTCAGCCAAATTTACAAGAAATCCCATTGGAGATTAAATTGTAAAATTGTAAAACTTACTCGACCTCCCCGACCAAGTTGAATTTAGCGTTCACATGTACACATCCCCTACCCTTTGAAGCCACATGCAACATCCTCGCTGTTGCAGGAAGGCACTTACAATTTTATAGCTTTTCAAATACATAATTAAATATCATTAAACATTCTAAAGATCTCAAAAAAAAACATCCAACATTGAACATTGACAATGAACTGAGAATTAAGGAAAATCAAAATAGAACAATGGTATCACTGCTGCATCCACAAAAAAATGAAAAGGCTTCGCTGCAAGCATGGATCGGCAAGTTCAATAATTAGAATCGTCACTATATGCATCTCCCATGAGCCCCAACAGCCCCTTATCGCTGCCTGACTTTGAATCAGCTGGCTCCTCCAACAAGACCTCTACCAACCATGGTTGCACATCCTGATCCTCATTAACCTGTCTTGAATGCTCAGGTTCCACATTCCACCATGCTGCTTTAGTCTCCTTGTACTTAAGTATCCCATGATCCATTAGATGCAAAGGCATTATGTACAGCAACTAGCACATGTTCTTGATAACTCGGATGAAGTCGAATAAGTGGATCAATTCCTCTCAGCAGCAGAATAGCTAGAGACACGTGAAAGTTGTCAAATGGAAAGCATCCATAGCATCATTCGTTCCTCATTTACTTCCACCATCCTCTAGGGTCAACCTATGCAGGATGGAGCCTATCCTCACTCGCCCCCTTGCTGTAGCCTATGAAACTAGCAAATGTGGTCCACTCAACATGAATTTTTGCAGCCTAATCTCGAGTGCACATTCTTCCCCTCCACGTCAAAATGACTACTCCCAGGCCTCTCCTGCATTTAAGATTATTTGCATATGCTGCCCTGTGTAGTGAGGTGTTTCGTTTCTCCCACCTCCACTGAACAATGACCTAAACAGGTCTGTCATAGAATGCCAAGGTGAGCTATCTCTGCCAAATAACAGTCCTCATCTATCCAAGCATACTATCAATGGTCTCATGTATCTCTCCATGGCTAGGAGATTTAATAGTCGCCATATATAATGATGATAAAAACAAGGGATGCATAGGACACGATGCACCTCACATCTGCCTAAAAATGGTCTTTAACTGCTGCATCCTTCACACTCTTGTCCTTTCCTGGACATCTCCCACCTAGTCCAATCCTATCACATAATTATAAGCTACAAGGGCTCTTACGACTTGAGCATCATCTTCGATAATATGGAATAAGAGGCAAATCTCAACTCAACAGGTTTGAGGAAATCCTTCCTCAAAAAAGAAAGAAACAACGCCAATGATGGGTAGTGGTTGAATATAATTATATAAATATATGCACCTCTCTAGCACTCATCACCACCTTTTTCACCCAATCAATTTTGGAAATGTTTTCCAATGCATTGATCATTACATGCATGCAAGGGTCCAATAAAATGGATTATAGAGAATCTTAATAAATTTTAAGTATGCCTTGCACACATATGTTGCATTTGTAACTACCTGCACAACATTAATGGGACCAACATTTATCACATTCTTCAAAATTTGAAACTGAAAATCAGCATTTTTGTGCTTTCCAGAAGTAGAACTACTAATAGCCCCAAGGAAATAAGGGTTTGCCTTACAAGTGGAAATGACATTTATAAGCATAGTTACCTAAGTCTCGGAGATGGGGGGCGGGAGTTTCCGGGATGACAAAAAAAATTCCAAATTTTGGTGACAGCAGTGGGACAGTTCTTAAAATAATATATAAATATTTAACTTTATTTAATGAAATTTAGGGATTTAAACTGTACTTAATGTATTTTAGGTATTTTCAAGACATGTTTGGGTAAAAATAATAGCTTTTTTAAAATAAAAACACCAGAAAACTTTTGAAAGATTTTTTTAAAATAGGGAACGTCTCCTCCAACTCCCCATGTACCCTAAACGTCCAGGACGTCACCAACATCTAGGGGACGCGTCCCTGCGTGACATTATTTACAAGTGAGTAGTGCCTAATGTTTGTTGCCCATCAACGATAATAGAGCACCCCATTTTCACCCATTTCAATTTCATCTCCTCTAACATTAAATTAACTTGAGTAGTTTCTATCGAGAATGGAGGTTCTCATGGAGACACATAAGATTGGCATGCTTTACATGCCTTATGGAATGACTCCTTGTAGTAGGAAGACCGAACAAACATAAAATGGGATACTATAGGCACAAAAAAAAATTCTAATTACATCATACGCCTCCTCCCATACCTGCACATTATCCAAATATGAAAATTGGTTTGAATCTGATTCCTTCTTATTTTCCTTTGGATGGCCCATCTCCCTACTCCACCTAAAAATTTGAAACCCTATCAGCACACTTGGAAGAAATCCTAGAAAGGAATTGGGTACAAAATGCAACAAATAAGAATGCCCCCATCAAACAACCTCTGCATTTCAACCTTCTCCTCGGGTGAAAGTTTTTCACAACTTTGTACCCAACACCATGACCTAACGTTAGCAAAGGAGTTCATTAACCTTGGTGATGCTCCCCTTCCACTCATCACTGAAAATATTGCATTTTTCACATACCAACTTCCCCCTCAATTTCTTAGCTTGTTTGTGTCAATAATAGTCAAACTAAAGCATTTGTATTGTGTGAATAGCCCTCTTGCATATGGCTTCAACAACAATGAGGCACAATCAAATCATGTGGAATTCTCAACTGAACTTCAGGTTTGTGTTTGAGTGCCTTTTTTCCCCACCCCATATTTCCACACTCTATTTATCTCATTTCCATCTCCCATCACTGCTCAAACTCATGATCTACATTGCTCAAGGAAAAAACAAACCCTTAACAAAATAGTAAAATATTTCTTTTTTACAAATTCATAGAAAAATGCAAATTAAGAATGCCAAATGCAATCACCTCTTGAATATGCTCCCAATGTGATGCACATACCTCCTCTTAGCTGCAACTTTCTACCCTCACCTTCAAATTTCTCCTCTTTTTTCCTCCTTTTTCCTCTTTCATGCAAATGATTGTAAATTTGTAATAACAGATTTTAAGGTTCGCAAGGTGTATTGGGGTGGGATGCCTTGATAAACTTCGCACCCTTTTCTGTTTTAAAGTATTTTTTTAATTTTTATGTTTCTTATTCATGTGAGAGATTTTAAAGATGTCTTACCCTTCCCTGCAGTTGGGGTTGGCATCCATCGTCCTGAGGATGCCAGGGCATTCCCACATCAGCAGGAAAACAAGGGAAGTCCTCGAAACGGCACACATAGGCATTAAAACATCCAAGGGAAATGAAGAACAATTACAGAATAAAAGGGAGTATAGGGGAGGACATTTTGTGCCCGTCCCAGCATCCCCAAAACGGAAAGCAAAATGGAAAACTTAGAAAATTCAAAATGTGTTGCATGTCTGATGTATGTTCATAGAAAGCTTAGCATTGAAAATGAAATTAGCAGAAATTGCTAGACCAAACATCATTTTGGAACAGTCCTTTTAATTCTAAGATAATGGATATTTATCTTGCCTCTTATCTAATATTTATGGCACTAACCACATTGTATACATGCAGCTAAGTCTACCCATGTTGATGGTATTATGCATTACATAAAAGGGTAACCTGATCCATCACATGACCTCTGGGAAGATGTACTGGATTCATTGTTGTTGTGAGACAAAGCAGATTATAGCAGAGGGCATGTAAATGTTTAGCCACATCTGGTGTACTCAGCACCTCTTTTATATGTTATATTCCACTAAATTCAAAAATATATGTTATATTCCGTTGAATATCATACATATGTAGCTGGGTATATGAAATTTCATTCGACATCTCTCTGAGTAAAATAAGAAATTCAGCCAGTAATGGTTGCAGTTTCATCAACATTATTGATTAGGTCCAAGACACCAAACTCGATCTTTTATTCACCATAATGATTAATCTAGATTATGGAATGGATTTGAAAGCAAGATGTCACTACAATAGTTGCTAGAAGTGGAGGAATATTGACTACTGTGATATTGTCCATTATAACAGCATCTCCATGGGAAGTTGTGTTTCCGCAGAACAGGTCTAAACCGGACACTTATCTATGTAGGCAGTACTTTATTTTGTACTTGCACTCCTAGTGCCTCAGCACTCGGATTTTTCTAGACTTGAAAAAAATAAAGGATTTTGTAAGAGAAAATACACACTGAAAGGTAGATGTTTGGGCATATCTACTATTTTCTCAACAAACAAGACATCTCAAAGGTGCTCCATAATGTAGACCGTTCATTATGAATGAATATATTGTGGTACCCAACATTGTTTTGTTAGTCTTTCACTGACATTTAGTTAGTGTAGTAACAAGATCCTTAGTTATGTTCACTTGTGATGGATGGGTCACTAGGTCTTTTCCTTCAAATAGCATATTCTATATTGGGGTAGGGGCGCTGGTATCAAATCCTCCCAGTACTGCATGAATTGTACCTTGTTATATCTCTTGTTAATGAGAAGTTACTTGTTGCTGTGATTCTTGTCTATACATGTGTATGTTATATTACCTTCAAGTTTCAACTATTAAAGTAGCATAGTTTCTTTATAACCATTCTACGTTTTGGCAGGTTCCTTAAAGAACACAGTTCAAATTATAATTTGTTCCAAAAAGTAATGTTTGGTCGACAATCGTTCTGACAACGACACACATAATGGAGAACTAACAGATCAACTGGTCCAAGAAGCAGTTGAAACTAACCAAGAAATAGAGAATGATCTCACAAAAGACTTCAAGTGTTTGTGGGATTATCCTTTGAAACAGTTTTCAATGAATACTCAATTTTGTAGCCTTCTAAATAAACTGTGACTATGCAGTTGATTGAAACTAACCATTTGCTTTTAAATTGTTTAATAGGTTTTCAATATGCATGGGTTGGAAGCACATGTAGTGATTCCAACATACAGTGAAACAAAAGAAATTATCTATGTCCACAAACTACCAAAATAGATCCACATGACTCGAACGTACATTCAGTTACAGTAGAAAGGTGCTAGGGTGAAATAACCCTAGGTTCTAAAAAGAACTAAAATGCCAACAATTACTACACAATAGTGTATAAATTACAGCACATTTGGTTTATTCTAGCTTGGTTAAGGGTTAATAATAGGTGGTCGTTGGGTTGTCAAGTGATTGTAGCAACACCCACATTGAGACTAGAATAGGTTGAGGGATGAACAGAATACAATAAGAGCATATCATAGAAAATGGGATATATAACTACTGTATGTGTGTGTGTATTATATATATATATATATGACTAGTATTGATTATGATCAACATTTGGTATCAGATCGGTTAATAGCCAAAGCCTGTGATGGAAGAATAAAATGTTAACCAAAGGGCGGCTCCATTGTTTGTTTTGGTGCCTTGATTGATGATAGCCATTCTTTGATAAAGTTAGGTTAGATTAGTTTATTGTGAAAAAATTTAAGAATTTGTTTGTGTGACATAGAAGTGATAGACGCAAAGTACTTGAAATTATTGAAAGCCATTAACAATAGAAATAGCCATTTATATGTTGAGCTGAATTGCTTATCTGGGAAAGAAATAAAATAAAAAATAAAGCAACAGGTAGAAGCAAAAAGGCATTTAGATCCTATGATGAAGCGCATGTGCAAAAGAGGAAGCCACGTTACTGTTTCAGAAACCTGGACAGATGCGACTGTACAAAAGTTTTTGAAAAAAGAGTCTTCAGTTATATATTTTTATTTCCCTGTACCAAGGGCGCTCTGTAATGATGCTTCATGGTGACTGGCTGTGATGCAAGGGGCTTCCTTGCAGCAGCAACAAATAAGCCTGTAAATTACAGAAAAAGGGCATCTGGCAAAGAGGCATTTAAGCTTGAAGAAAGAGCAGCAAGGTGTGCTCAGCATTCTTTTTATTATGCTTCGAGGAATGTTTAGATCCGTACACATCGTAGCAGAGTAATGGTCCTCTAAAATTGCAGAGAGTAATGCAGCAATGAATAATTATGTTGCAGGAAATAACATAATCAGGAGGCGTTTCCTGGGGGAATCGTTTCGGAAGCGAAACAGGGAACTGAAACATCACCAAAACAGGGTGACAGTCCAGGTACGTTTCCGTTATGTGCCCAGACATTTCTGGCTTCTTTTTTAATCAAAAAAAAAAACTAAAGTAACCTCAGCTAACCTTAACCCACCCCCCTAACCACGGTTGAACATGTCAAACACAAAACAAAACTTAAATCATAAATAAAAGCAAAAAACAATTTAAAGAAGTTAAAAACACAGCAGTTTGTTCTTTTTACATTTCAACCTGTAAGTGGCAGTTATTGCAGGGTTCAGGGGACAAAGAACAATGAGTTTAGGAGAAAGAAAAAAGAGTTTGGAGTTTAGAAGCAGCAGCAACAAAGATTTATTCATGGTGCTGCTCATTTTGAGGAAAATCTAGATAATATATTCTAGATTATAATCATTTGTGAAGTATGAACCTATAAAACACAATATGTCACATGAACATTTTAAATTTGACACATGATGAATATTCCAATGCAGGACCTGATAATGAGGAGGGCCGAACTGCAGAATCCTAGGAGTAAGTAGAATATTCCTACTAGAGCCTCTCCAAATACCCAAGGTCAATTAACCTCTGGAGATAAAGAGAAAACCTGTAATGCTTTTATCTGCCTAGAGGAAAAAGCAACAATCTATTAGAATTTAAGGTGGATAGGTAAAAGCCAATCCAAGAAGCAAACCCACAATATAAGAAGCACGTGAGCATGGTCAGACAGGCTTTGACAGGATGCAGTTCATTATGACATTCATCCCAGGATAAAAGGTAAAGCCAAATGATAAGGCAGGCAGTTTTCCTGCCAGACAAGGCAATACTAACATTTTTACATTAGAAAAGCTTGATGTTGATTTTTCCAATGGTAAGAACAGAATGAAACTGACATCTCCACTGTGACATTTAACCAATCATGAAACACACAAACAAGTACAATCAAGATAATTTTTAAAAAACATTCCAAGAAATAAATCAATACTCAATGCATGGATATCTGCAATTGGTTACAAGTGTGTGCATGCTCTGAAACGGAGAGTAATGCTGATGAGGACCTGAGACTAGGGTATTAGACAGCTCAAGCAGCATATTCTATTTTATTTCTGTTGTTTTTTATTTAAAAATAGATATACACTATGCAGATGACTCAAGTATCATGGAGTCAATAATGAAATACAATTGCAAACCTCATGAAGCTTCTTTCTGCGTCCTCTTGATTCAAGTGGGAAACGCCTGAGCATAAAAAAGAGCCTGCAGAAATAGCATGAAATATTAAAAGGAATAACAAAACGCATACACCTTAAATCATGTCATTCCACCCACGATATTAAATTAGGAAACAGTATATAGAGACAGACGCTACTATACTGCATTACCGTCCTCCATAAATTAAAAAACCGATCGCAGCAAATAATGATACAGCTGCAGACATCATGTGCATACAAGTTAGTGCAACCCTTCTTCACTAAAAGATTTGATGTAGGGGCAAAATAGTTGGGAATACAATTCTCTATTTCAAACAAGGTAAATTACAATAAACCTGCAAAGAACAGTTTTCCAATTGCCTGAGAAACGCTGTTTTGGTCTATCCCTATGTATATCCAAATGCAAACCTAATGTCAGAAAGAAGACACGTCAAATGTTGCATAGAGTTTGTCACAGCCAAGAAATAAACATTCTGATATATTATTTATCCTCACAGCCATCACATGAAAACCAAATGTAGCTCAAGTAACACTAACTCATATCAGTCGCATGCTCTAAGAGCACATCCTGTAAAAGCAGGAAAATGAAATTTAGTGCTTGCCTGTATAAAATAGACAACGCCATTGATTACTGCATAGGCAGGTCGAAGCATATCGGTAGAAAAGCTTCTTGCCTGTAAAAGAATATCCCATTACAATGCCATCACAATCAGTATTTCATGTGTCAATGGGACATTGGACAAAGATCAGCATTATAAACGAAAAAAATCATTTGCTTACTTACCTGATAATATATCTCTGCCCAAAATAAAACAAGTAATGTGTATGTAGAAAAGAACAAAAGACTGGGAAGATCTAGAAGCATTTCTGTTAAGACCTGCAATCATTCAGAAGTAAACAAGATGCATGAAAGCATGTTAGTGAAATTTCATTCTAAGCAACAATAAAGCAGCATTAAGAAAGTAAAATTATATATAGCATTAAGAATGTAAAATTAGAGATATTCCACAAGCAAATCATCAAGATGCAACTCTTATAATAATGACATTCTCTAAAGATTGCATAGATTGATCTTAGTACCTAATGTTGACACTATCAGTAAAGTTAGTTCTTTCAATATGAAAAGCACCAATCATGAGTTACTTTCATGCAGCACTACAAGTTCAGTAACCACTAAAATTTAGGCATTGCACATGATTATTTATCAATTTAATTCCAATTTATGTATATTTTGGATGTTTTGGATTCAATTTAGATATTCTAGAACTAATATGTCGTGGGAATCTTCCCATGCCTGTGCAAATTCCAATCACAAAGGGAACCAGATAACCTACACGGCTGAAGAAAGTCAGGAGTCTCAACTGTGGAGAACAGAGCAGAATATCAATAAGGCTCAAGAAAAATCAGGCATCTCAACTTCAGGAGAGGACTCACTTGAAGTTTCAGGAGCATGTGTCTGACCATACAGAAGAATATTTTGAAGAAATCAAAAGTGCTGAAAATGAGATTCATAGTGCAGATTCTCTTCAACACATTGATTTTGATCGTGGTATTCAAAGAAGAACCCACAAAAGGGTGGAGCTTGCAATAAATCATGAAGTCTTATAATCTTCTCATTATCACAGTCCCTGACTTCAAAGCAAAGCACAAAAGGGAGAGGGGTTACCATAAACAAGAAAAGATCCAGGCTGACCTGGGCAAGCTGGGAGTAACCCTTCAACATATAGAGTCTAAAGATGCCTTTTCTGCCAATGTCAGATTCCGTGGTCCTTGTCAAGACAAAATTGGCTTTCAGCCTCTTCATTTATGGTGTTCCAGACCCCTGTAGAAGTGTCAACATCCTTGAAACAGATGCATGCAGTATGCAAAATATGACAATCTGAAACTACCAAGACAGGGAAAAACAGGTTCAATTTGGGTGCGTGGACAATACAATAAACTGAATTTTGACTGTATACAAGTAACATTGAGATATCTGAGCTTTTTATGCTTTTCTAGATGGTTAAAGACAAGGAACTTATCATTGTTTCTTTGTTAAATCTATTGCATTTGGTTCCAGTTTAAACCTGCTTTGCAAAATATACTATTTCAAAGTCAGAATCTATTTTCTAATTTGAATTGTTTTTGTATGCTACAGCAAGCCGGTTATTTATCCCTTGAGTTTTATCATCATCTATTCTAACGTATAACTAATTCTTGTACTTGAGTTATTCTTCTTTTGTGGTCCTCTATCTTGGAAAACACATATGTGCATATTTTAATATAGGACATTCTTCTTTTGTGATTCTACTTTTGCAAGGTATATGCAATTTTGGGCAGAATATGTACTCATATTTAATAAATCTTGTCTGCAATTTGATCTTGGCGTAGTGGATGTTCCTGCTGTGTGAATCACACTGATGGGATGCATGCTTATTTGTTGGATAGTATTTTGTCAGGGTATTGGAACAAAGAGGAATCGCTCTTGAATGCCCTTAAATTTAATTTATAATTCCCTTTGCATTGCCAAATCTATATTATATCTAATTGATACTTAAATGAATTTCTCCACCATGTGATGTAACTGAGTTTATATGGTTAGTTGATGTGATAGTGTTTACTCCATTATTTGCTGTCTACTGTGTTTGTCAATCTCTAACATTTTGTAAGTTGATCGTATATGTAGCATCAAAGTTTTCCACGCAGGATTCTGCTCTTGTAACCTAGTCTATCGGAAAAAGGATTCTTCAGTTCATTGGAAAAAGCATTCGTCATGTCCAACCACAGATTCCTGCCTGTACAATACGAATTTTTTGAGTTCAACGATGATATTCCTCCTTTATAGATGAGTTTAGGTTCTCTTTTGTAAGTGTAAGAGAAATATGACAAGGTTTCAAAAGGAGGCTGCAACTGGCCCATACTCTTCAAGGATTCTTCTTATGCCCTGGTTTTTAACTGCCAGACTTGTCAAGGTATTAGTGGCAGTTCAATCTTGCTGCCCTAATTTTATAAGCCCGCAAGCCATTAGTGAATTTTAAATGCCAATCATGTTGATTTTCTTTGGATTCTTTTTTTGTGTAATGTCCCATTTTCCCAATCGAAGACCTTTGGCCCATTTTGTCAACCCGACGGCCAAAGGAAAAATATAAGGGTGACTTAAGTTACAATAAATTATTACAAAGTGCAAAAAAAAATATTAATAAAGCACTTGTATTAATTTATTTGACTTAATAATAAATTTGTAATCTCTAAATAGGTGCATTGGATCTAATATTATGTTGTCTCCTTTCTAGGGAAAGTAGAAAGAGACCCATGCTATGTTTGTCATCCCTAGGCAAGAGAATGCGACTTGGACAAAGGAAGGAAAGTTAGTTTAGAAAGGAGAAAAGTTATCACTCTTCCCAAGAAAAGTGCGACTGGGCATGGGAGGCCAAATAGACCTTAGGGAAAATAATAAAACATTATTTAATGTTTATTTAATCAAGGAGGAAGTGCGCCTAGGTTTGGGTATACTTTTAGGGTATTTTGGCACTCTTTTCTCATTGGATGATGAAAAGGTCATTTTGTAATATTTTTCCTATAAAAAGGAGAGGGGCGGCTTGGGTAGGGGACCATTGTAATCACTTATCATTTATGAATCTGATCTTAAGCCAAGTGCTTTTGTAATAAAGTATTCTAAGGACGAAAACCCTCAGTATATTGCCTCTGGAGGACGAAAACCCTCTTAGAGTATGTAAGAGATTTCCACACAGGAAATTCTATTGGGCTAGCATGAGTATTTTCAGTCTTTTCAGTCAGAAGTTGATAGATCTTGTACCAGGTGTGAAGAATAAAGATTGTAATTGGGCTGTGCCATTTTGATCTAATGAAGCGACCCATCTTTTGGCCATTTGGAGGTATTTTGAAGACATTTCAAGTCTGAACTTATTGTTGTATGTTGCATTAATTTGTGTGGATCGAATAAAGCGTTTTTTCTGTAAATTTTGAGAAGGTTTAAAGTGTTGTTTCAGTCCTCTATCATCTGCAGATTTCTGATATAAATTCCAGCCTAATATTAACTCAGAAAAGTCAGATTTTATATGCATATTACGCTGCCAATACGCACAGGTCAGTTTAGGAGGAAAACATGTTGGTTTGATTGCTGTTGTAAGGAATTTAATATACCAAACTAGCCGCTTTTTTTTTCAGATCTGTATTAGGGAAGTGCCATAACATATGTAAAATCTGTATTTGCTGTTTTGTTTGATTTAAAACTCTTTGGGGCATAAAGAGATCCATTTGGGGATCTTTCATTTTGAGTCTCAACTAGAATCGTGTTTGTCAACTCAGCTAAACCATTACCTTGAAGGTAGCAATTGGAAGACTTTTTGAGAATTATTTTATATTTCTGCACAAAATATATTATCTCATAAGACCAAAACAAAGGACCATTGCCTTAGAGTAATTCCAAATGATTGTCAAAATACAACTTGAATATTTTCCTCAAGAAATTATAACAAACAAGAAACACATGAGCCTTCAAGAAGACATCCTTGGGTCCAACGGGTGAAAAGTCAGAAGCGTGTGCTGCTAATTGTGAACTTGAAAGGGAGGAAGGTGGATAGGACCAACAAAGCCTAATCCCCAACACGTAAATGGAGCAGTGAACTCAAATGGCTGAAAGTTCATGGGAGCTAATCAGCATCAGTTACCCCCCACCCCCCAATAAAAAATGTCCATACAACATTAAAATTACAAAAGCCAAGAAACTACATTAAAAATGTCTCCCATTAGTAGAAAAAAAGGAGTAGACATGCTGATGCTTTATTGCGTTACTGGAACTGTTTATCGAGGTATTTCTTGTTCAACTTCTCCGACATTTTTGCAGATTGAAAGGATACTGTCAATTATAAACCTTTTTTAGGAAGCTAACTAAGAAAAACCAAATTGAATTTGACAGGTGACAGAAGTTGTGATTTCTAAGCTACTTTATTTACTATTTAGATGTTGCAAATAATCTGCAACATCTAAATAAGAGCTCGATGCATCTTGTCAATAGAGAACTATTTGATTTTACTCTTACATGGATATGTATGCAGATTGAAAGGATACCGTCAATTATAAACCTGTCTAATAAAGCTAACATAAAAAAAACCCATGGATTTTTACTGGTGACAGAAGTTGTGATTAGTATTGTAAACAATTCGCAACATCTAGAGAAGAGCTTGATGCATCTTGTCAATGGAGAACCATTTGATTTTACTTTTGCATAGATATGTTGCCAGCTTCACATGACCTTGGAATGAAATGGTCTCCGTCTCGGTATAGTTTTGTTCTTGATTGTGCTATACCATATTTATTTTACATTCTCTGACCACTGCAATTCTCCAACATTTTGTCTGATACTTCTGTATTGTTTTTAAGACATCCGTACATGTATGAATGGATTGAATTCATATTTCTCTTTAAATGGAAATAATATAATAGTTTAAGTGTATAAACAATATAGCAGTTAAGTGTATACATTTTATCCATAAGAATTCTATAACAGTAGTTTTTCTTCTCAACAGGATTGTTTTTCTTCGACATAGATCTCAGCATCTCCTCCATTCAGTTTTACTCTTTCCATCTGGCCATCAATTTGTGGATGATAGAATTTTTTCTTCTCAACAGGATTGTTTTGCTTTTTCATCGCATCTCAGCAGCAACTCCATTTCGATTTACCCTTTCCGTCTGGCCATCTGTTCTTGGATGGTCTTGATACTGAATTTTAATTGAACTACACTTCAAGAAATTACCAATCAATTTTGGGTCCCTATTGCTTAGAATAATTTTATATCTGCAACATCATTGCTTCATTGATATGTTCACATTTATTTGGTTGTTTTAGGTGTAATCATTACAAAGCCAATCAAGAGGCTTCTCCATTCCTTGTCCAGTAGGTAGCAGCATAAGTAGACAGGATACAGCTAGTGAAAATCCCTCTGCTTCCTTTACTAGGAAATTAGCACAATTGCTTATGTACATTTCTAGTTTTTATTTTTACTTTTTTCCCCTTTAGATATATCTCAGATTCCCAAGTAAATGTGTTGTCTTGCTGCCTCAAAAACTTTATTTGTCTAGAAACAACATGCTATGGGACTATCATTGAATTCATATAGAACTCCATATTTCACGGGCTTGTTATTTGGAAGCATTGTGAGTATCACATTGTTGTGTAGCAAAACATGTTACGTCTCCATTTTTTAACACTAACTTAAAGGTACCCTCCCTAAACCCTTTCTTTCTTATAAACAGTGCAAGGTATTATGCTAGTACAAATGTCTTAAATACATCTAATTGAAAAATGTCGATAGCTATCAATCTCAAGGCTCTTATCTTGGATTTTACGTATATCACATTGATTAATAATTTTATTACATTCTCTTCATAATTCCCACTTGTTGGTGACAGAAAAATCTTTCCAGAAAAAGGGCCCTAAACTCTACCGTATGGTCAAGATATTATTATTTTTTTATCGACTTCTCAAAGTTTAAAAATAATAATTTAAGTGATGGTCAAATGGATGTCAAATTTAATGTAGATAAAGATAAAGATAAATATATTTAATGTCCAACGAATGACCACAAAAGTAGGTCAATGGGACTGCAGCCCAAACAATATACAAAGTGCAAGCGGGGACAACTCAAAACGAGTTCCCAAAAACCGAAAAAAAAGAGAAAAGACAGCAGAAAGGAAACCCGAAGCTAAATGCCCCCACATGCGGGGGCAAAGGAGCAAGCGGGGGAGAAAAACGACAGAAGCGAAGAAGAGAATGAAAGGGGGGGCAAGTGAAGACCAGAGGTCTAATCAGGAATGGCAGCCACACCTCTCCTAACATTAGAGGCTGACGAAAAGAAGCTCCTGATGGACTGGCAACCCGAAGAGGGGGGTGAAAACCTCCTCCCCAGCTGAGATCTGAAATTGATGCGGCGACCAGGGGGACGAATGGAGCTGGACTGCCCTCTGGTACGTGTGTGCATCTAATGCTGCTGGCAGTGATTGAGGGAGGTGTGAAGGTCCAGTCAGGGACGAACTGACCTATGCAGTGAATCTGGGCCAGGAAGGCTCTGTCGTAGAGAATAAAATTTACATGGTCACATCATTAGATCCCACCCTTTGCTGCCAATGTAGAATGCCTATCAGCATAATTACTTTAAACATTGTAACATTTAAACAGATTCACCAACAAGATCAAAGGAAATTTAACAAAGACTGGAAAATACAAATTTAATAGAAAACAGTCTTGAAACAACACCGAAATAAAATAAACAAGTGTGTAGCAGTATGAAGCAAACATAGAAGCTTATCTTGCATAAAATAAAATCTAAAAGAGTTTCTTACAAGTAGGCCTAAAACTAAGATTGTCTGAAATTTAAAAAAATTCCATCAAATATATGAAATCATAGTTTATAATCCACCAAAATAAAAATTCCTCCTAAGCTACTGTTCGCATAGTATTCTATCAGCCAACATGCCACAAAAAAACAGCCCACACATCCATCAGCAAATTAAAGCGCTTCAGCCGGATTTTGAAGAATTGCTCCCAAAGTTTTGGGGAGGAATGCCTGCATCTTCCATGGTGTCTTGGGCCCCTGTTGGACCAGATTGAGGATCCTGAGTCAAAAGCTGGGAACATTACGCTCCTCTCCTTGCATTGTGCCCATTACTAGGCTTTCAGACTAGTTGGCTTGTCATTTGTGAGGATGTAAGAGGACTCCCTGCTCCTGCATATCTACATTGTCCTCCTCCTGGCCTCTTTTCTCATAAACATTTCCTGAATAGCCTCCATCAACTGATCCGATTGGTCCAGCCGTTGCCATTATTTCTCTTGGCAGGCAAGTAGCTGTAAAAACACCTTTCCAAGATGGGGTTGGTGAAACCTGTTTACCAACTTGGCAAGTGAAATCCTCTATGCTTCATGCAATGGCCAGATTTGTATTTATGAGAAAAGTCTCACTCAAAGTAGTCACAAGCCTAGGTGGAGAGGTACACTCCCACTCTAAAGACCCAGACAAGTTTCCTATGGCTGTGTGCATAACAGGAAGCCTATTGTCCACCGAATTTAGCAGATTATGAGGAAAGGTGGCTCGGCTCAAATTGGGAGGCAGAGGAGCTGCTTGCAGGATACAATGCAGAGTGGAGCACACTAGGTCTACTGGGATTTGGAGGCAAGGGACTGCGTGTACAAGGAAAAGTGCTATGAAATTCAAACATCCTCATGGGATTTTGGGGACATTGGGAGGGGCTGGGCCCTGCAACTACTGTCATGGGAAACTTGATGGATGTTAAAATGGGAAGGGTTTTGCATACTCATACATACCCGCTGATCAACAATACCTGGACCAGAGCTAGGTTGAACAAACGGAACCTGAGGGACCATTAGAATCACTTCATCATCAATCTTGACAATGGTTCTTACCCATTTCTCTTGCTGAGACTGAATACTGTCTCAAGCTTGAGCATTGCCAGTGTATGGCTTCTTCGCTTTGTTTTTGCGCCTCCTTTTATACACTTTAGTTGTTTTTTGTCTTGCCTGACACTAGGCTGTTTTTTGACTTGCCTTACACTTGGTGGTGTTTGCTCTTGCCTCATACTTGCATTTGCAAAATGTGGAGTTGGTTTTTGAAGCCAATTCTATCAACCTTAGGCTTTTCCTTGGAGCCATGAAAGCTTGACTTGATTTCGAAGCCACTTTACTGTGAAGAAGAGGAGTGAATCTATCTTCCACAAAGATTGTACACTTGTATGAGATGTTGCCAATTAAGATTAAAAGATTTGAAAACTCTCTTGTACCATCCTTATTTATTAAAGTCACTTTAAACAGGATTTAGTCGCTACTTTGTTTGCAAAGGCAGGACATATAAGAGCATGTTGTTATTCTGGCCTAAGCTTGCTTTGGTGCTAAGGTTTTTCGGGTAGAAAGGCTGGTCATTTTCAGTGGCCTCTAATCAGTCCCAATGGGCTTCATTACCACGAGCTGTCCTCCCAAAAGTAGTAATCATATGTCCGGGATTTCTGTCACCCAGTTGCTGCAACTTGCCACTTATTGTTGTTTTCAGTGGTAGAAATTTTTATGTCGATGCAGCCTTATGAATTTCAAAGAATCGAATGGATTGAGAGACAAAGTTGTACATACTCCATGGGTATTTTGTTTTCCACTAATGCAGGCGAGCTCTGCCTTGCTAGGTATGGGGCCATAGCATTAGGTTTTTGAAATCTCTTGATCATCTCTCATTGCCACCGTGAAAGAAACAAACGTGCATTGGTAAAACATAGAAAGATTGAAGGACATTGAAGGGGGATGGTGGGATTAAGGACACAAGTGTTTTTTGAGTTTTAAAACGTCACAATAAGAAAAGCCTAGCTTAACATTAATATCATGAGGGAAGGGTAAGAAATTGTTTGACAAGGAAATTTAGAGGGTTAAGTAGTAGGGGAGATTGTGGGGATTTGGGCACATGGGACACTGGAATATATACAAAATTGACAATTTAAAAAAAGGTGAGGTTGGTAGATAGTTTGTATAGGATAGGTGCAAAAGTTGGTGTAGGGAATAAGGCAAAGTGTTCGCAAGAGGTGTTAGGTAAGAAAAGTGGTCAAGAATAAGATGTATACAATGATTTTCATGTGGTAAAAGAGGCTCCATATACTGAGGTAAATGGTAAAATTAGACTGATCTTCCATAGCAATTAGGTATGGTTTGTCTACTCATCATTCGGGTTATTATGATTCGGCCTTTGCTCGAAGAAAAGCACTTGGACACGACGATTGGTAATTGGTCGTCGCTACAAATGTAGGTCAACATGTTTATATTATGAGATTTCCAGGTTAGCAAGGCAATCAATGGCTCAATTATTGTGTAATTTTACATGTTAAGAAAATCCGAGATGAATTGCAGCAAGATAAGCAAGTGCCTCAAGAGATGTTCTAAATTCCAATCACAAGATAGTCGAGAGTTCCACTCCATGGGATTTTCTCCAGTGGGTCCCTACAATTGGGAATCACCTTCCACCTCGAAGTGGGAACTAGTTTTTTCCACTGCTATTTGAGGTGCTTGGCTCAAAGCAGAAATCTTTACGTGATTGTTGGTTTTTGTGCCCTTCTTAAGGTAGTACCAGGTTATGTTATCCCCTTGTGGGTTTTGAATTATCCCTCCAATCCCTCCCAATAGCTTCCCTTTAGCCACCAAATCAAAGTTAAGTTTGTGAAAACCAAGTTCAAGAGGAAGCCATATACATGTGACCACTATCCGAAAGTGGCCGAGCTTATAGTGTCAAGGCAGAATCCAATCATTAAGTATGTGTAGGTCCTCCATATCCTCATATTGGAATGTGACGATAGCGGACCTACGATATAGAAGAGCAAAAGCTCAAACTTGTGTTTGCATTTTTTGTACCAGTTTTGAGGACATCTTGGTGCCTTTAAATATTCGGTGTTCCTTTCATTGCATATTACCCACAAAACAAAACTTGGGATCAAGGTACTCAACCTTTTGAAAAACTTCCATCAAATGCACTTGCTTGGGCCACAGAGAATGAGGTATCAAGATTCCGGAACTTGGAATTCAGACCATTGATGGGGCTTATTTTGAAGTCCATATTGCTCCTACATAAGTGCACCAGAGGAGAAGATGCTCATGGTTTTTGTATCCTGGATTTGCTTTTATTTTGAGCAAACTCCTTAATTACCACAGTTTTTATCATTTCTTATCCCGCTAAGTGTAAGATTCTTTTAACATGAAATAAGGAAATAATATTGTACATATAAGACTTGTTTGCCCTTGTTTGAATATGGTAAGTGGCCCGATCTAAGGGCATCCAACAACACCGCCTGTTGTGGATATGCCTTACCAATCCTGATAATTGGGCAATGAATCTCTTTTCTAGTGGGGGGGCCCAAGGGCTTGAAGTAACTGGCCAGATATTTGTACCCATGATTATGCATGATATGTTGCAATTCTTGTGTCCTCATATAACTTAGCTCCCAAAAGAAAAGCAACCGGCTGTCAAATTTTTCAGGTGCTTAACTAGTGCTCAGAGTTGAGGTTTCCATTGTTCTGAGAAGATGTCATATTGAGAGAAGGTTTAATATCTATGTTGGATGATAATTTTGCTCCTAGGGAATTGTGACCTGTCACAAAAGTCTCCAAGCCATCTTGGTGACCAAAACTTTATTAAAAACTGCATGTCTTTGAGGTTGAGGCCTCCTTAATGCTTGGTTTTGGTTACCGTGGACCATGCAATGAGAGGGTGTTTGGAAATTTCTTCCATCCCTTGCCATAGGAAATTTTGTTATATGGCTATCTTTCTATCCTCAACCAATCTTAGAAATAGTACAAGGTGAATATGTAAATAGTGAAAGCCCAAAGAACTGCTTGATTTAGCTGAATTTCACATTTCATGATCAACTAACAGTTCATCCAATGGGTTAGTATGAACTGCACTTTGTTGATTGTTCTGTCCCACAATTTCACAGACTATTTCTGATGGACGGGGAAAGCAACCTTCATTGAGTTCAGAACGGCAAGTATCTGCTGCTTTTGCTGCGCAGGAATATTGGTGAAGAGGATACAAAAAAAGGTGTCAACTACTAGAATCACTATTTTATGAGTGAAATTAGATGTGTACTAATCAAAGTAGTGATGACATATATCGTCAACAATTTGATAATTCTCTTTCTGAAAGAAGTAAAGATTTATGGTCTATGAACACTTTAGAGCATAGTTGCATGGATACGGATACAGATGGATACGGATGCGGTATCAGATATAGATATGGCCAATTTCTAAGACCCCCTGATTTGGATATATATATATATATATTATAATTTAGATCATAGAGTAAATACACACACACACACACACACACACACACACACACATATATATATTATATTTAAAATATTATTATAATCTAGATTATAAATTAAATGAAATTTATTTATAATAATTATTCATTTTAAATTATAAATAAATTTCTGTATTAGATTAAAAGTACAGGCCACATTCCCGGCCCACATGGAAGATAGGAAGTTGGGTAGTAAAAATTTTGCAAGTTGTGCATGCCAAAGGAATATAGACAAAACGAAAGAAAAGAAACTGATCAGGCCAAAGGAAACAAATCAAATAAAATCATAGCAGATTGGGCAAAGCCAATGGAAATTTTTGATATAATAGAGCAAATCAGCAATCAGTCACCTCAATCATCAATGTCCTCAATTGTTACTACTAAAATCATTTTAGAAGGTTGTATGCAGGTTTTTAATTATCTTGTTAGCTTTTTGAAGGGTTTTTTTCTTTTAAAAAATTACTTTTACATCAGATATGGCTACAATTGACCCACTTACCGTATCCAATTGTATCTGATATGGCCCAGTTGCAGGTTCTTATCTGGATACAGCAGCGTATAGTATCAGATCCGTAGTTGTATCCATATTTAGAAGTAGGGGTGCCATATCCTAAAACCTTTGCTTTAGAATCATCATTCATGTGATCATTATTTATATTATAATTTCATGAATCATTGATTTTGAAGATCGGATATTTTCACTTTGCATCTTTCATTTTTTATTTTTCTATTTTGATAACTTATTACTTTTCTATCTTGTGATAATAATCCACCAATTGTTTCCGTTAGCATCTTTGCAAATCATGAAAGGTATGGATACACTGGTAATATTAGTATTTGTGCTTTTATTAACCTTTTACTTAAAGGTGTCGAATACGTATGTAGTTTCTATGTATATTCATATATTTTCATTGCCTTAGCAGTTGTTGCGGAGGATTGGAAATTTGAAAGGCACCCATGCAAGAATCTTCTACGAAATCCAACAAGTCCTAGAAAGCTTCTTAATTGAAAACTTGAAGGTTGCTTGTTTCTTATTTCTTGAACACCTAAAGGTATTTTCCGGTCTTTAATGACCTTCAATTTTCTGAGGTTGTATTAATATACCTTTATCAAAGGTAATGAATCCTAGGTACAAAAGTACCATTTAGAGAGTTTTTGTTTGTTTCTCCTAGAATTTTTAGTACCAAGGCTCCTTGTGTTCTTCATTTTCTTAAATGATCAGGATAAAATCATTTTTAAATCAGTAAATTAAGGATCAACTAGCTCCCCACCCCTACAAAGCATGAAATATGAAAGAATTATCAAAGGTAATGAATCCTAGGTACATAAGTCGAATTTGCAGAGTCTTAGTTTATTTCTCCTAGAATTTTTAGTACCAAGGCTCCTTGTGTTCTTCGTTTTTCTTGAATGTTTAAGATGACATCTATTTTTAATCAGAAAGTTGGGGGTTTACAACCGATTTCCGACCCCTAAAAAGCATGAAATATGAAAGAGCTGCGCCACTGTATCACATATTTCAAACAGAAAGGTAATTAAAACAACGTTAAATCATAACACATATATCCCCAAGTACAAAAACATCCTTCTGCTACATCATAGGCCATCTAGCAATGACAACGACCAACTAGAAAATACCGGCTTTAAAGAAAGACCATCACCTGCAACATGCAAACTCCAAATACTGTCTAAGCCCATGGGTCATCCTTCCAATTAGTAAGCCTCGTATATTATACGAGAATGAGGCAATGTTAGGATATTATCTTAGTAATACTATGATGAATTTTTCTAGGTATGGGAATCATCGTTCTCACGAACGTTGTGTTGTGGGTGCATTTGTTAGGGAAACGGGCACTCGACATTAATTGTCATCATTACTAAGAACCTATAATGTCAATATTTTGTGGTGATGGCTGTTATACCAAAGTTTAAGGCCTTGATATCAACTTTTGAGGTTGATCTTAGAAAATATACATGCTCATTTTAGAGATTTTAAGAGTTCATTTAGGGTATAAAAGGAGATACTATTTATCTATATGATTAAAAATAGTGGTTTCTTTTTCTCGCCAATATTTTTGCTTCGGGAGTGATTACTAATTCTCTATGCAGATCATCTTTGTCTCCATGTAGATTATCTTTTTCTGTCTTTTGGTTGTAGAAATAAATTAGAAAATCACATTCGTTTAGAAAATCATAGCATCCAATCTTCAAAATACTAAAGTCTTAGAAATCACTGTAAGTTTGCGTGTTTATTTTAATACCGACACTCATTTTTTCTAAAGTCCGCACATGTTTCTTTTCTATCTACTAGTTCTACTATGTATACTAGTAGGGTGTTTTCATTTTGATATTTGTAGGTTTTTTAATGGGAAAATTCTCGAATACTTGTGTACGTCCCAAATCTCCTAGGACGCATTCTTTGTGTTCTTTATATTTTTTTTCTAAATAGCAATATCTCTATAGCATTTAATCTTTCAAAGGCTTTATCAGATAATTACTATTAGAGATTTGTCTTTGCAGGATAATAGATATATGTCACTCACGCTTGTTCTTATCTTTTGTATTCTGAATTTTGATTTTTTAAATGATTTTTGATTCATCCTGATTGTTCTGAGATGTTTTTGAGGCAATGTCTTTTGAAATGAAGTCGTTTCAATCATCTATGTTACATGTTTCTTCTCTTGTGTCTATTAGGCATTAGATGTTTACTCTTGTCCTTGTTAGATTATTTCAGTGTTGCTAAATTGTGATTTATTTTAATATATGAAGGTTGATTAGTTGTGTGTTTTGCATACTCACCCTTAGAATTAGTACCATGTCTTCTCTAGTGATTTGGGTTTTTGTTGCTGGAACTAAGTCACATACATGTATTTTTAGGTCATCTATAAACTGAAGTATTCAGTATCCATAGGCATGTTAGCTATAATATACAGACATGACATTTGATTTGGCTGATACATTTTTTGCAATGTAACGTGAATTGCAAGTGCAAACCTAACTCAACAAGTTTTTCTTTATCAGTCACGAAACAAACCAGCTGGACTCGGCTTTAGTTGATTTGGTCATACCTGGGTCAAAGGGAAAAACTCACGAGTCATTACAAAACACGTTACAAATATGTGAGAATGGTTTGAATAGCTCAGCCTGCCATTATAAGATGAGAAAAAGATAAAAGTTGTGCACTTTTTACATTTTCAAAGGACAAAATTTGTGCTCTGCACTACCTAACAATCTGCCAAGTTTTTCCGGATGGATTTCCACAGCAAAAACACTGATTCAAAAAGGTCGAAATTTTCTGAATGCCAGACAGTTTTTAGCAAAAGACCGGAGTTTAGCTGCAGAAAGGGGGAAAAACAGACTGCTAAAAGCATGCCAACGTCAACCAACAATTTGGAGGTAGAATTTCTTTAGTTTAGCAAATAAATTTAAAATCTGTGTAAAATTTAAATAAATTTTCCATTTTAAACTGCATAAAAGAAGATGATGTCAGAGGGAGAAAGAATCTGCTTGGAACTAGTACACAAGTCTGCGGGGTCAAAAGTAAAATGCAATATTTGTGGAAATGAGATATATGGAGGCATAAACTAAATCAAATGTTACATTTCCTTGATACCTTGCCATGACATTAATCTTTAAGAGTAATGCTTGACAGATGTAACCAATCAAGTGAATGTGGCATTAGAGGCATTTAAAGTAAATAAAGCTTAAAGGGAGAAACTAAATACAAGAAATACATCAAGTTCCTGTCTTAATATTGGCTCTTCTTCCATATTGGTTACACCAAGGAAAGCAGGTGATAAAGAAGATGCAGAGGTAACGCTCATGGGCTATTTGCACTCCATACTACTACGGGATCCCAGCCTATGTTGGAGAGTAAATATGGCAAAGGATTACCTGCCCAAGCTAGAAAAGACATAAGTAATTTCGGATTTTATTCAGATCTTCCTTTTAGTGTTGCTAAATGCACATATTGACGGGCCATGATAGATCATGTTGAACATCTTGCTTGTGGGGCAAAATTTGGTTGCTCCATTATGTCCAATGGGTAAATTGATGGAAAAAATCGAACATTATTGAAATTCTTGTCTCGTATTATAAGGGTGCATTGCTTTTAGGTTCCAATGCCTAAAAAGTGTGTGAGATGTTTGAGTTAGTTGTGCCATAGGTGGGGGAGAAGGATATTGAGCAGAGTGCTACCGACAATGGATAAATTGTGAAGTTTAGATGGAGAGGGACCCCTCCTTTTTTGGACACCTTGTGCTGCTCATTGCATATAATTAATTCTTCAAGACAAGATAATATGATTTGGTCAAAACTGGAGTGGAAATAAAATGCATAATAAATCGGCAATCACAAGGTGGTCTTTAATGTGTTAAGGCGTTAAGGATTACAAAGGGCAAGGAAGTTGTTCAACCAAGTAATACCAAATTTGCCACCAAAACTATCTCCTTGTTGTTTGTTATACAAACTAAACAACCAAAGGCACATTAACTACATTAAAAAAATATACACACCACAATGTAACATAGAAGAACATGAAAGTAATATCAGCTTTGTATTATATAGGTAGTGTTCTATACAAGTTGTTAGGTACAGGAAGGACCTATTACACAACACCCTTACCCCTATCTGTAACAATCTTTTTGTATTGTACCTAGAGATGATATTATGATGTATATTGGTAGGTGGAGATGCCAACATGACACATATCCCATTAGTGGGTATATTATATGGAGTCATGTAGGTAACTTGTGGTATTTATTATATTGGGCAATGAGTCGGCCTACATCGGGATTGGTGATTGTTGTCCAAATTAGCACCCATGTTATTTTGACAACTTTATTTAAGTTGAGGACTTGGGCGTTTTTTGTTTGAGAGAGTCATGGAGTTGGAAAAATCAGTGATCCACGGAAATTTGGAACTTAGGGTTCCGCAGGTTCACCTAAGCCACGGAACAAAGGCTAAGTACTTCGCAACATTGTGGGAATAAGAGAAGTCTTCCGCATAAATGAGCAGAAAAGTTAGTCTTCCACAGAGTTGAGAAGGAAGTCAGTGTTCTGCAGGATTCGAAAAAATTAGTCTTCCTAAAAGTCAAAAATTTAGTGTTCCGCAAATATTGAAATCTCAGTGTTACGCGGAGTTGGTAAAGTCGCAGAACAAAGGAACAAAGTCGTGGAGACATACACCGCAGGACAAGGCAAAGTTGAGCACGGAGGAAAGTAAAGAAAGACTACGAAACAAACGGTTATCCGCAGAACAAGGTAAAATTGGAAAAACCACAAAACGAAGAAAACCCACGATACAAAGGAAGTATGGGGTACAAAGGTTAAAGACTATGCGGATTGCGGAGCAAAGTGGAGACAAGGCAAATGTAAAGCCGCGGAACAAGGAATCCACGTAATAAAGAAAAATGTCGCGGAATACATAAGATTCTGTAGAATGCAGTATACTCTGTAGGATGAAGAACGATAAGTCCACGGATTACGACAAGAACATTTGAAGTCACAGAAAACAGAGGAAAAGGCCACGGATCATCTAAATTCAACAAAGCACAACAAAGTCATGCCTAACTCAGTTCAACAATGCGAACCACTCCAACAACCAAAATTTAATGTCGTCGTCCTTCTGCACTGGCGATCTGATGGCATGTGATTAAAACAAAATGGGCACCCATGCCTGCCTGCAAACATCAACGGCGATTGGTCCTTAGCAGGTGGCGAGTGGTTGGAACTCTTCGTTGTTGGTGCCTCTTCTTTCCTTCTCGCTTCTTTTCCTTTCTCTATATAATGCAACTCGATATTCATTGTAAAGGATCCTCTCCCGATTGTAAAATCACCATGTCAAAATGGTGGCCGAGCTTTCACGAGTTGTAGATCTTTGTTTTGAGCTTATGTAATGCATCCAATGCCTTCTGAGTGACTGTAATAGATTGTGCATCCTTATAAGCAAATAATATATGTTGAATGTGGCTCGTATCTTCCCTTTTGCTTAGATTGGTGTCTTCTTACCTCTTTATTCTTTCCATTTTATGTTGTGTATGGACTACATTTGCATGGTTTCCATTTCTCTGTGTCTATAATGTGTGGAATCGAACGGTTCTCGCAGTGTTGATTTGGGGCATCTATCTGCCCTCTCATCATGTGATTTCCTTTTTGTTCTACCCCTCGTGTGGAGAGAGATCCCCTTTCTGTTCTGGCGCCATCGCCATTTCCTTAGCTTAGTTTGATTGCATGCATTTCTCTCTCTCAACCCTGGTCCCTTGGAATTCTTAGGATAGGCTTAGCTTAGGAGTAGTGTTAATGTTAGAATAGATAGGTAGAGGAAACCAACCTTCTCCGGAGGTTGATCTCATACAATCAAGTCCCACATTAAGAGATCTCATGTTTCACTAAGATGTTGAACCTAGTTTCAGCAGGGTGCAACTTTAGGTGACAACAGTGATACCCATCTATTATTATAAAAGGGTCTATATAGGAAGGGGAATATCATTGTGTAAGACATCAAACAGAAATATTGTAATTGGAATGTATGCTTTAATAAAGAGGCTTCCCCCCTCAAAGAGGCCTGCAATAGTGAAGTGATTCCTTCTATCCAAAATAAGGGATGTTGAAGAGTGTTTCCCTACCTTAGGAAAAATTCTAAATATATTTCATATAAGGGCATTTGGCCCACAAATCTCATGTTGTGCAATCTAGATTTTTATGCATATTATAAGGTGCATTTCTAATATTATATGTGAGGCTCATAACATCTGGTATTAGAGCCTTTCCAGGGTAAGTGGGGAATTTATTTTAGAGATGTTGTAAATTTTTCAGAGGAAAAAAAGGGTCTCTTGTAGAAGTTCATTCTCATTTTTCCATGGTTAGAAAGAGGACTTCAAGAGTTTTCCAAAAATTTCTCATACTAAATTTTTCGAGCAATATTGAGGAAGATATAGCGATCTTTAGTAGACGTTACGAACTTGATTTTTGATGAACAATGCAACCCTCAAATAAACTCATGTCTTTTTTGAGGTGAGTAAACAGGGTTCCATTTTGTGCAATTGAAAGGAAAAATTCACATCTATTTTTCTATATGATTTTATTTTTCAAGATTTGTGGTAGAAAAGTGATATAAAAAGAGAAACAAATTGAACCCTAATTTTCATAGCTTTTGGTCATGTGAAGTGAAAAAACTAAAAAAGACATTTGAGGGTCTTAATGTTACTTTTCAAAGACTTCACAATGGTTTTTGATAAATTGTCTCTTCATTTACATATGGAAGAAGAATATGAAAAAGAAATAGATGCTTGAATAAATTTGGAGCATGATTCCAGGGAATAGTATGAGGATCTCTTTCAATTGAAAGAATGTAATTTATTTGAGCTTCTTTTCAAAAACTCTCCCAATAATGATGAAGAAAATTGTTTTCAGCCTACTTTTGATTATTCACAATTAACAAAAAAGGTTCTTCCAATTTTTGTCAATGATTTTCCAGAAATCTTATTTTCTTCATTGGACACTTTTGATCACATGTTTATAGTTGGCGCTGGTTTGTTGGTTGATCACTACATAGATATGTGTACTTCCCTTGAGCTTCAACCTTAAATTATAGTGAAGGGGTTCTTTATGATCTCGTACATGATGATCTCCTAGCAAAGAAAGAAGCGGAAGAAGAAGAGGATGCATGGCCAAGCCTTCATTTGGCCCACAAGCTTTGAGAAAAATATATTTTGTTATGTAATGTAAATGAGCTGTTTAAAAACTCATATTTTGTCATGGAGTTATTCTCATGTTTCAAGGGGCAAAACATGTTAAGAGGCATGGAATGTAATGTAATGGTGTATATTGGTCAGTGGAGATGCTAACATGTAGCACACTTCCCCTTGGTAGGTTATTATATGGATTCATATGGGTAACTTGTGGTATTTACTAAATTAGGTAATAAGTCAGCCTACATTGAGATTAGTAATCAATATATCTATTATTGTAAGAGGGTCCTATATAAGGAAGGGAATATCATTGTGTAAGACCAAAAATAAATATTGCAATCAGAGTGTATGCTCTAATAAGGAGGTTGCCCCCTCGAAGAGGCCTGTAATAGTGAAGTGATTCCTTCCATCCAAAATAAGGAATAGTGTATGGTGTTTCTCTACAATAAGGGTATTTCTGAATATAATTCATATTGGGGCATTTTGTCCACACATCTCGTGTTGTGCGATCTAAAATTTTATGCATATTATTCAGTGCATTTCTGATATTATAGGTGAGGTTCTCAACACTTTATGTATAACAAAACTCAAAGGTTGTCATATAAAACAGCCAACAACAACCGAACATAACTAAAGAGGATCGTTACAACTCTAACCTAATGCTAACAAGAGAATAACATAACAAGGTGGGATACAAAAAAGATAAACTGGAGTCCCTTTTGAAAACCATACAAAATCAATCAAGGAGGGGAAGAGAAAGGTGTCCCTAGAGGACCAAGGGCTCCAATATTCGAGATCCTGAAAAAGGCTACTTACTCTAACTTCAGTTGTTGAAAGTTCAGTTTGAAGGGAATAAACCTCAGTTATGCATTGCTTAAGATTTTATTCAAACACAAGTCTGTGCTCACGTGAAAACGTAACCATCTGCACAACTTCCGATGACTTGCCCTCACTTGAGTGACCTCATGCTCAGCTTCTTGCAATTTTCCCTTCACATGAGCTACCTCTTGCTCATAAGCAGCAATCCTGCACATGTGTAAGATGAGTTTGTTGGCTGCGGCTTCTAGAAGCAGGGCATTCTGATCCTATATCTAACTCCTCAAAGTTCCAATCTTGAGGGTAGCATTGCCTTCTCATTCTCCAATCGTGTTGTTCCCACATGGACCATTGGAGCAAGAAATATTCATATCTAAAGGTATGTTCAATTATAAGTAGGGACTCCAACTTACTGTGAACATGAGAATCATTACCATGCAGGTGGGAAACCACTGCTCATGCATCTCTAGTGTTATGTTTTGGCCAACCTTTGCTGCCAAAATCCGCACAAACTTCCAAGTGACTTCTGTTTCCACAAATTTCTGAAATCAAACAACCTAGAACATCCAAATTCCCAACCACATTGGAAATGCCAAGGAATGCTTGTACCATGGGTCCCACTGTCCATAAAAATTGAGAGAGCCTCATAAGGATGGCACTATTGAGACTAGGAAAGAACAACCTAACAAGCTGATTAGTCTCAAGAGTTTTCCTTTGAATGCAATTCTGTGTAAACCCCCAACTGAACATGTTCTTCATATGGCTCTAGCATTCTGCTCTTAAGGAAGTGGACTGATTGGGACCTCCAAGTCTAAATTAACAGCAGTTCGCCTAATTGGTTCAATCAATCCTCTAACTGTTGCCCCTCATTTAATAAAGGCAAGGAAGTAACTACAACAAACTTGGAAGGAGGTGTGGTAGGCAAGGCTAGTAGCTCAAAAAATACCATTGGCTTCTAGAAGGAATGAGAGAGACAAAAAGTAATTGTACTAGTCATCCCAAGTGTCTGCCTACCATCATTCTCATCATCATCATCATCATTCGTGTCAAAACCTACGCTCTTAGCCTCCTATGAGTGGGTCCGATTTCATAAGGTTTTCCTTTGAATGCAACTCTATGTCAACCCCAACTAAACATGTTCTTCCTATGGTTCTAGCCCCGTCAGCTCTTTGGAGTAATAACCTGATTGGGACCTCCAATTATAAGTTAATGGTGGTTCACCTAATTAATTCCACCAATCCTCTATCTATTGCCCCTCATCCATTGAAGGCAAGGAAGTTACTACATAAACTCATAGGGATGGGCGGTAGATGAAGCTAGTGGCTCAAAAAAATCCATTGGCTCATAGAAGGAATAAGAGAGACCAAAAATAGTAGTATTGGTGTCCCCAGATTTCATCCTGAAATCTGTGACTACCCTATCCGAAAAAATTTCGTACTTTTAAAATAATGGGTTGTTTTGTGTTTTTATTGCCAGAAAGTTCTTGTATTGCGTCAAGATATTCCCAAAGAGCCATATTAGCCATTTTTGCCAAATACCCAAATGCCCAAAATTGTTATATTCTGTCGTCGGGATTTGTCTGCGGAAAATTTGTATTTAATTATTTTGAGCCCCGTTTGAGGCAATTTGCGCTCCGATTCAACGCTGTTGTGATCGAACATATCATTATTCCTATATACCAAAAGGGTTTTAACTAAGAATAAGTTTTGGGCTTTATTTGTGACTTTTTGCAATTTTTTGCCTTTTTGTGTTTTCCCGTTTCGTTTTCTGTGAAATTTCTCTAGATCATTTCCTTTGTCGGTTTGGCCTGATTCTTGGCCTGAAGTAACTGGGGATCATATACGCACGTTATGCCAGAAGGAAGTTGCCATCGGAGGTCCGGTTCACTGGGAAAAGACGAAGTCGCGCACCAAAAAGCCTCTTCTTGGCTGGCCGCATTTTTGGAAAACAAAGAATCAGAGTGGATAATGGGAAAATTAGAAGCAACATGCAGGTGGGAATTTTGTACCTGTCTTGCAGGGTACTTTTTCCCATGATAGAAAAGTCACTTAAGTTGCAGTGGGAAAATTAGAGGCAGCAGGCAGGCGAGAATTTATTGCCTGCCTTGCAAGGTAAAAATTCCCATTGTGGAATAAAAGAAATATCACTTAAGTGAATCATGGGATTTTATTGCCTGCCTTGCAAGGTAAATAATCCCATTATGAAAGTCAAGTGACTTAAGTGAATCATGGGATTTTCAGGGCTGCCTTGCAGGGTAAATAATCTCATTGTCATGTGATTCTTAAAAATAGAATTCTATATGTCAAAAAGTGCGCCCCCCTTTGGAGAAGTAAAGGCAGCCTTTAAATTGATTAATTTAATCAATTATTCACCCAAAATAGGCGCCCAGGCTTGTGGAAAAGTCAACAAAGGCAAAGGACAAAAGGTGGTTGAAAATAGATTGCTCTAAAATTAAATAAATTTATTTATTTAATGGCAGCCCCTTCATGTCAAAAAGTGCGCCCCTTTTGGGAGAAAGATAATACTTTTTAAAGTATTAAATGATTAAATTAATTTCTATTTTCAGTGGATAAGGTTAAAGCACACTGTGAAGCTTAAGTGGAGTGAAGAGTGGATGATTAAATTGATTAAATTTAATTTATTGGATGGCTGTCCTTAAACATGCAATTTTAGCACACCAGTTAAAGAGAAAAGCGTGATTTTTAATTAATTAATTGCCAGGAATAGGAGGGGCAATTATTAATTATAGAATTATGAGGGTTATATAAGCATGGGCTGCCATAAGGATGAATTAATTAATTCACAGGTAAAGAAGTGCAGCCCAGAAGAAAAGTGCGCCCCATTTGAAAAGGATTTTTGCTCAAAAGAAGGTGAAATCAATGCTAAAAGCTTCCAATTTTGGCATATAGGTTGAAAGAAGTTGATTTGTGTTTGGATAATTGTTTGCATAACTAATACAGGTGTTCAGGTGAAGTTGGAAAAATTCATGCTCGCTTTGCATGCAAAAAAAACATCAATTTTTGGGGCAGCAGGCTTGAATTATGCAGATTTTTATGATTAAAATTCACTGTTCATGTTCCGGTTGCCATCTTTGTATGAAATAATTGCAGGAATTCGTTACAGGTGCTTTACAAAAGAAAAGGAGTTTTAATCAATGTCCAATACATTGAATATATCCTCCAAATCTGAAGAATTATCCAAATCTGCAAAGAAATAGAATTGTTCAGACAAAGATAGACAAAGATTGCTCCAGCCATGGCAAAGCGGGATGAAAGAGAAAGCTCAGCGGAATCATGCGTAGCTTCTAGATTTTCTGAAGTCAATAGGCCCAGATCCAGATCTCATAATTGCAAAAGCTTCCGGCACAAAGGCTTCATCCTCTTGTTTTGAATGCAACCCGTGAAGAAGTCAGTGCATGGAAAATTCCTTCCAGGATCTTGTGCATGTGCTTCAAATCTTCCAGTTGAAGCCTTCATTGAAGTTGCATTCACCCGGAGTGCTTTCCAGAATTTTTAATTGCTCATATGCAATTAAAAATAAAGAGTTATTTACGGCAAACATTGCACTGATGCATGTACAGGAGAAGAACTAAAAGCTTCAAGGATAAAAGAGAAGACAAGGTGAAGGCAAAATTCCAGCCACTTCCAGATCCAGCTTGTTTCCAGATCCAGTCGTTTCCAATTCCAGCTTGCTTCCAAATCCAGCTACTCCCAGATCCAGTTTGGTGAGAATCAAAGGCAAAAGAATCAGCTGCATGCAGACATGAAAAAGGACAAGACTGCAGCTTTCCTCTTCCTTCTTCTTTCCTCCGACAAAGTAATTGAGCAATCAATTAAATTATACAACTTAAGTGATTGGTTTAAAAGCCATTACTTGAAGAAGTCAACTACTTGGAGATAGGTGGCACGTGCAAAATAGAAGGTTCTATTTTCAGTTGCAAATCATACATGTCATGCAAAAAGGAATTCCAGGAGAGAGATTGCCAATTGTTTCTTTTCCGACTTCCACATGTGCTAGTTCAACTAAAAGCTTCCGACTTGTAATTGCCCCTCTACATTCTATAAGTAGAGGAAGAACCTTCAGGTTAATGATCAGAATTTGTAAGCAGCAACCTTGTGTTCCAGACTTTGTGCTGAAACCCTTGAGAGCCACTTAAAGCAAAGGAATATACAGAAGCAGATTTCCGGAAAACTTTGTGTCACGGTGTATTGTGTTTCTTACTTTTTATCTTAGATCTTTTAATAGACTGTGTTATTTCAGATCTAGATCTAGAGCAACCTTTGCTTAGAATTATGTGTTTATATCTATATGTTTTTTCTATGTGCATGCAATCAACTCTGCTATCTATTGATTGGGATGCACATCTTCCCCATTTCTTCTCTGTGTTTATATAATTCCTTTCTTCTATAAATATTTCCTTTCTTTAAACAGTTGCTTACTTGCTGCAGAACTGTTCAGTTATGGTTCATGAACTGAGTAATTAAAGTAAAACCCCATATAGATATTAGCATACTTTAATTGATAAATCTGACACAGAAGCCTCACCGGTAAATGAGAGAGATTTATCTCATGACTGCCCAGGTTTTGTGCTATGCAGAAAATCTAGCCAACAAGTATGAGTCAGCCCAAGTGTCTATCTACCATCATCCTCATAATCATCATCATTTGTTTCAAAAACTTCATCCTCGGCCTCCTATGACCGGTGCTTCCTCTTTTTCGCCACTACACGGCACTCGGTATTACCCTCTTTAGCATCATTTAAGGGGATACCGAGCTTTGCCTCCATCAAAACACCAATGGCCGACTATAATCATAACGATTGTCAAAAAATGACTTAGAATACACTGCATCTAGGAATAATCTAATGGCATTATACATAGTATAAAATCCCTTGTATGTCAAGGAATGGAACTCATGAATGTGGGAAAATAAAAGCTCCCCCTATTTATAAATCTTGCCCCTCCATAAGCCGAGCACATGATCCTTCATCCAAAGAGCGATGTCAAAGGCTCAAATGGCACCCACTAGCCAACATCGGATCAAAGAGACAATGTCACTCCTTTGAAGCCAAGTACTCTTTCTTTTTGTCACAATGTAATATGGCCCACATGCGAGCCAACTCCTCGGTTGTGAAATTCATATTGCATAAATTTTGGATAGCACTTTGCTTTTGAGACTAAAGTGATATGAATGGCCCATTTGTTACTTACCGATTGTTCATGTGAGTGCATGCCAAACACCATATAAAGTCTTCGCCATATATGTGATTTGCACTATATATTGGATCATATGAACACTTGTCCTAATTGTAGTTGGAAACCATCCAAACCAAGTAAGGATCGAAAACTGTCTCTAAGATAAGAATCTCCAAAAAAATGTTTGACCCAACTCTTCGCAATGCCTCGTTTAATTCATGATCCCTGGGTTTATTAGCCCACCATTTGTGGGATTCGCTGGCAGAAGACATTCCCAACTCAACATCTTGGGTGTATGAAAAACTTTATAGAATTATTCTTTCAAAAGAGTTTACTGCTGCGCTTTTTGGTACACTTCGTTGCCGCCTGCCATGAACTAGCATCCACTACCAATGAAGTTTGAATCATCTTCTGAGTTGTGGTAGAGGTTCGCTTGAGAATTATACAGCCTTTCCGAGCAGTGTCAAATTATTTGAATGTCATATCCAAGGCATTCTTTAAGATTTATGGCCACACAAAAGAGGATGTCATGCTCAAAGTTGGAGGGTTTTTGTTTTTTTCTTCCAAATATGCTACAGTAAAACAAGAATTTTCCACTAAAAACACATGTTAGAACCCTCTTGTTGCAGATTTTTTGGATTTGGGGTGTTGGCCCCCAAATCTGTGAAGTTTCTCCAAAACCTTGCAAAAAGGACTTCTATCCACTCAAGTTGTTGTCCTCTGAGGCCAATGCTGCCAATGAATGTTTTTATTCCCAAACTTCTCTATGCTCCTGGAAAAAATGTAAAATTTTCCAAAAAAGTCTCCTCAAAAGATGAAGGCAAATTACTATGCAACCAGTGCATACAATTGCAAAATACCAAGAGGACCGTACGTGAAGGCAAATTACTATGCAACCTGTGCATACAATTGCAAAATACCAAGAGGACCGTACGGGCTAGCAGCAGGCATATGGTCTCCTAAAGAAGGCATATTGTTTCCTATTGGTTAATGCGGTAACTATTGATTCAAGTTAGAAGCCTACGATGGTAACAAAAGACAGTATCATGAGTAGAGTACATATACGGCTAAGAGTATGTAACATGCAAAGTTTCTAGTGGAGTGTATGGCTTGCAAGGTTACAACTAAGGTTTGTGACGTCAGACGTATGGCCAAGAGAGGGCAGCTGAATTTATGTTGCTAGACTTTTTCCTACCTGGGCATGGGATTCAATTTGAATAGCCATTACTTGGGACTACAGTCCATTTAAAGCATAGATCTTTTGCTTTCGTTTTTATAATTATCCTTTTTTTAATTTGCTTTTAACCGTACTTTTCTTGTCTTTTTGACCACAGGATTTCCACCTGGCCTTCCCTTGCACGAACAACATTGTAGAATATGAAGCACTCATTGCAGGGATGAAGCTAGCCATCAAGTGGAATATTCAACATGTTAAGGTTGTAGGTGATTCACAGCTAATCATCAAACAGGTTAATGATGAGTATAAAGTTAAGGATGACAAGGTCATACCTTACAAGAAGTTGGTGGAAACTTTGAAGGAGTATTTTATGCAAATTACCTTTGAGAAGATCCCAAGAGCGCATAATAGATTGGCAGATGCTATGGCAACGGTGGGATCTATGCTTCGTATTCCACCAGGGAATAATGATATGCCATTTTTTCGTAGAAAATCTACACCAGCTTGCGTATGACGTGCCAGAATCTTTCCTGGCTTGTGAGGTTGTTGGTCCCCATTCCCCGTGGTATGAACCCATTTTCACCTATCTTAAGGATAGTACTTTCCCTCCCAATATCTCCCGTTCTGAAAAGAAAATCCTGATTCGCCAAATAGCCCGTTACACCCTTTTAGGAGGTAGACTTTATCGTCATGGCTACGATGGGAATCTGTTACGTTATCTAGATGTGACAGAGTCAATCCAGGTAATTAAAGAAGTACACGAAGGAGTGTACGGAGCACATACAAATGGAATGGTCTTGGATAAGAAACTATTAAGAGTAGGTTACTATTGGCCCACCATGGAAACTGATTGTTGTAATTATATTAGAAAATGTGTGCTATGCCAAAAGTATGGAAATTTCATCCATGCTCCATCACAACCATTGCAACCAATCACTGCCCCGTGGCCATTCTCCAAGTGGGGACTTGATCTAATAGGGAAGCTTAATCCTATCTCATCTGATGGTCATACACATATCATCACAGCTACAGAATAATTTACAAAATGGGTGGAGGATGTCCCTTTAACCTATGTCACAGGAGCACATATTTCTAAATTCATCACGAATCACATTATTTGCCGATATGGTATCCCTGCAGCCATTATCACAGATAATGGGAAGTCATTTAAGAACAAAATTGTGAAAGGTATTTTCCAATGGTTCCAAATCAGATTGAAATGGTCCACGCCATATTACCCTCAGGGTAATGGACAAGCTGAGGCAACAAACAAGACTTTGGTAAGGATAATGGAGAAGATGGTTAGAAAAACTGGTCAAAACTGGCACCTAAAAATCCACCCAGCCCTCTGGGCTTACCAAACATCAATTCACACTCCTATAGGTGCCACACCATATTCCCTGGTATTTGGGACATAATCTATCATCCCCTTAGAGATTGAACTCCCATCCCTGCGAATTTCTCTTCGGGACTATTTGGATAAGGATGAAGATTATCGAGTGGCAAGATTGGCTGAGTTAGAGGTCCTCGATAAGAGGTGCATTCGCGCTCTTAATCACCTGAAGGTATATCAACATAGAAGCTCCCGCAACTACAACAAGAGAATCATCCCTCGCCAGTTTTAGGTGGGTGATTTAGTTATGAAGGAGAACCAGTTCAACACCACAGCAGAGCGAGAAAAGAAAGGGAAGTTCGAACCACACTGGTTAGGACCCTATGTCATAGTTGCCAAGTATGGCACAGGGGCATACAAGTTGGCTCACCCCAATGGTGATGAGCTCCGGGAGCCCATGAATGCCATGCATCTTAAGAGGTTTTATGCCTAAACATGGCACAAGAAAGTCATAAAAATCAGAAAAAAATATAAAAAACATTAAAACAAAAAATATCAAAAAATGAAAAAGAGAAAACAGGTCGTCCACTAGTGAAAACCACGCAATTGTGGCACTTTGGACAAGTCCTTGGGTGAAAACCGGTTTCCGGCGCCTCGGGGGGATTCATTGTTCACAAGCATTCTATATTAGAAGGGTATTTGTCTTTGTCCTGGACCTGGTTCTACCTTCAAGTTTCCTTGTGCACACCATCTAGTCCAGCCTTGATCCGGCTTTGCCTTCTTCTATTCGTCTGTAAAGGACATGGTGTTTCGTTATTTCCCATCTTACGCTGGGGGCAACTCAATGACTTCACCTTCTTGTTCATAAGCACATGGCTTCTGCCCTTGTATATTCCCCACCTAATGCTGGGGGCATCCATGCTTTCTTGGTTACCTGCACATAGCTTTGGAAAAATGTTAAAAACACAAAAACAATAGAAACATTGTTTTGAGAAAACACAAAAACAATAGAAAATTGTTTCACAAAACACAAAAACAATAGAAACATTATTTTGAGAAAACACCAAAACAATAATAAATTTTTTTCAAAAAACACAAAAACAATAGAAAATTGTTTCGAGAAAAACACAAAAACAATAAAACATTGTTTCGAGAAAAGAACAAAAACAATATATATATATATATATATAATCTAAAAACAAGGCAAAATTTTTCAAAAAATTCGTAAAAAGTAAAACACCCTACAAAATGGTAACTTGTTTCTTACGGCTGAAACTTGTGTCTTGCGCATGGTATTTTCTCCATATCCTGTTGGTTTGTTTCACATCTTCCCTGATTAATATGACTCGCGGATCACTGGATTCACAACCATTCATAAAAGCTAGCTACTTGCTTCATCTATACTCTAGGGCACTTTTGGTTGCCTGGTGTTGTTTCGTTGCACACAAATGTTTTTCATGGACCCCGTGTCCATTTTCATTTCCCCTTGCATGTATCCTTTCTTGGGGCATCATTTTTAACCCTTTTCGTCAATCACAAACTTGTGGATCTCTTCAGAACTGATAACAAAATATTTGTACAACTGTCTTGACCATTGTTGGGTTAGATATGTGCGTTCGTACTTGTTTTGCCTATTATATAAGCTTGTTTCCTTCTCGTATTGCATTGCATTATTATATGTTGCGTGGAGTTGGTACTTTCAACAAAGGACAATTGTTTGTAGTATGGCTTTTCATGTCATTATACCTTTGTCGTATGCTTATATTTTTCATAAGGACCAATGATGTAGTTCCTATGGCAATATGATGACATCAAATTTGTTCCAAACAAATAAGTAGCTAGTGGTTAAGATCTTCTCTCCCCTCATCCATATTTCTTCTACACGACTTCCCTTTCATCCCTAATTCTCCCTCTCCTCGGGGCATCCTACCTCATCCCCATTCTTCTGCCTACTTCTCATATTTTTCGATCATCGATCGGCTTCCTTCATCACCCCATCGACACTCGAGGGGGCATCTCTCCCTCCTACTAATTTTTATTCTATCCCTTCAAAATCTCTTTTGTCTACTATCTTTGAAGTGGCATCACTTACGCCACCCCAAAGAGGGGCAAATGTAGACACCTATAATTACACCCAAGCAATTTAAATACTTAAATTGTGCTAATTATCCCCTTTCTCACAAATCAACGACATATCGTCAAAAGCACTCATTTTCCCTCATATCATCATTAATTAATTACACTAAGCTAATTAATTAAGTTTCCTATCCAACAAATACCCTAATTAACGACCTTCCATTAATAAATCACCTCTTCTACCTAGACTAATTAATTATTATTAATTAATTAGCTTTCCCTTCCATTTAACCAATAAATCAATATTTAATTGATTTAATCCCCTTATAATAGCCTAAATCGCACTAATATTCCTCTAATTGGCTTTTATAAGCTTACACCTACCTATTAATTAATCACCTTTGATTAATTAAAATACCCCCAACTCCCATGACTTGCTAAACATGTATTAAATCCTTCTAAAGTAAGGTTACCTTTAATAAAGCAACCTTATCCATTCCTAATCATGTTTTACCTTTATCCCACATTCATGAGAATGTGTTGAATCATTTATCCTTTGGGCTATATAAAGAGCCCTCCACCTACCTTTTCACTTACACCTAAACTCCTTAGAGAGAAAATGCAAAGCATATACTAAAGAGACTAAGAGCTTGCACCTTGTTTTCTTGAGAGTTCATCATCTTGAAGAGTTAAGCCTCTTTGTTAAAGTGCTTGGGTCATATGGGAGGTGTCAAAAGAGTTTTGTAGCCCAACTTTGATTATCCCCCATTCCTCGGTTCTTGGAACATTAAGGACAACTATTTTGATAGGCATGGAGCTTACTTAGGTCCATTCATTTATTTGTTGTTAGAGAATAGAGGAGTTTAGATATTTAGCATTGTTATTTTCAAAGTTTTTATTGATGAATGCTAGCATCTAACCCTTGTTTAATTCTTATCGTGATGGTGTTTATCCTTTGTTTTAGCTAAATTGTAGAACTATTTTAGGTGGTAGTTCTTGTTTCATTTGATTTAGCATTAAGCAAAGTATACATGCACACATTAGAAGCCAGTTTGAGATACCTGGTTAATTTCCTTTGTGTTAGATTTTATATCATGTCAAGTTGGTTACAGATGTATAACCATTGATGAGTACTGAAATTACTCTGGAAGCTTTCCCCTGCTGATGAATTTAAGTAATTTTAAAATTAATTTATGTCCAATCTCTACAAATTTGTGTCTGCTTTGTTTTAGAATGTTTGCAAATAGTTTGTTTTGTTCCTATTGCAATCTTACATTGAAATCTTTGTGAAATAACACAAGATCTTGTCCCTGTGACAATTTAATGGTATTTACAATTTCATTTCAAGAAGATCCTTCAATACTTTATTAACCGTAGATAAAGGCTCAATATTAATCATATTAATGTTTTCCATCTTCATTTTATATAATTTTAACTTTAAGCCATTCCCATGTCCTTTATAGTCATTGCATCCAATTTCTTAAGCATGACGGCTCTATTTGCCATTTTTTATTTCACATCTTTCATTATATCTTAAGAACCAAGGCTCCAAACTTAAAATTCTTTCTTTGAAGGTGTTTGTCGTACCAACATTTTTGTCTTCTTTACGTGAACCATGTCACTCATTACGCCATTATATCTTATTAGAACCAAGGCTCCAACCTTAAAATTCTTTCTTTGAAGGTGTTTTTCATACCAACATTTTCGTTTTCTTTCCATGAACTATGTCGCTCATTACACAATTACCTAGCATTGATCCAATTTATTCGACTAGATATGTCCTTCCTTGAGACTTTTCTCATCATCACGTCAATTCTCAGCCACTATCCTTAGGCTTGGCACAAGAAATTCCTTCAATACGGCTGCCTCCTAATTGTACATCAACTAGAAGGGTGTATGGCTTGTAGTCACTTTGTGGACCATACAATAGACCCACAACATTGCACATAGGCCTTCTTCCCAATTCGCACCCTCAATACCGCACAATTTTTGAATTTTATGCTTTTTTATGGTCTCTGCTAGGCCATTCTCATGTGTAGTAAGGACTAGAAAGTGAACAGAAGATCTAAAACTCAAGTCCTCAACAATATCACATGGTTGACAAAGTTCCAACGTTGATCACTTGTCATCATTTTGAAAATTTCAAATTGGGTGAAAACTTGCTCATAGATAAATTTAGTCGTACTCTATGCAATGTTGTCAAGCAAGCTCTTGCCTCTACCCACTTTGTTAAATACTTAATGACGACCATCATGTACTTGCACCGGTGGACACTGTTGACTTCCAATGGTCCAACGAAATCCAAGCCCCGCCGTTCTAAAATTTCTTGAAGTTGAGATGGCCATATGGGTACAAAGTCCCTTTTGAGTCGTTTTTAGTCCTTTGGCAAGTGTCACATCCCAACACCCATTCTTTGGCATCACGGTGCATTGTCAACCACCATAGTCCTGTTATAAGTACTTCCCTTGTATCGTCAAGTCCAATGTGACCTCTAGCCGAACCTTCATGCACTTCTTGGACTACATTCCAAATCTCTTCCTTCATTTCCGCATCACCACAAAGACAAGGTTAGGTCCCATCTTGTACTAAGGCCCTTTACTAATGGGAACATTTGGGCCTTTAATGTCAATCTCCTTCACTTGGCACGTTAACGTCATTTGGGAAAAAATGTGGATAGCACGATAGCAATCTAGAATAAGTGTCTAGAAAATCTTCATCCACGCCTTCAAGAGCTTCACTCGATTTCATCCTATAACTCTAATCAACAATCACATGATGGATAATGATATTGTTAACCAAGTACAACAAGGCCTAATGACCCACAAAATGTAAACAGGATTGTCAACAAATAGTGTTGGAACTTTTGTACGGTTGTAGACATCTAATTTTGGTACGAGTGTATTAATTACTCATAAAATTGTAATATTCTAGGGTAAATGTGTGTTTGTCGATTATTAGTCAAGATTAGGCTCTTATTGGCATGTTTTCTCATGTTCTAGTTGTTTATGTTGTGTTCTCTCTATTTATTTCTCCTCTCTCTCTCTTCCCCTTATTCCGTTCTATGTTATGATGTTTTCATACAAAACCATGCATGTACAGCCTTGTGACCCCAAAGAGTAAAGTTCTAGGAGTTATTGTTGTGTGGACCCTTGTGACCCCCCTTTGGGTCTCCCAGGGTGTTTGGGTCCTTTGTCAATTTTCCTTCTTTAACAATTATCATAAATGTGATTCTTCAATAGCATCAGCCATCTTATTGGACCTTGGATGATGGTCTTGTTCACCAAGTACGACAAGGCTTGGTGGTCCACCTAAAATGTGAACAAAGTTGTCAATAAGTAATGTCAGAACTTTTCAACAGTTGTATTCACCCAATTTTGGTATCGATGTATCTTATATGGTACTTGTGTGCTTGTCGATTATTAGTCAAGCTTAGGCTCTTATTGGCACGTTTTCTTGTGTTCTAGCTATTCCTGTTGTGTTTTCCCTATTTTTCTCTCCTCTCTTTCTCTTCTCCTTGTTACTCTGTGTTACGATGTTTTCCCTGAAATGTGCATGTACGGCCTTGTGACCCCAAAACCATGAGTGTGCAGTTCTAAGAGTTTTTCTTGTGTGAGCCCGTATGACCCTCCTTTGAGTCCCATAGGTTTTTTGGGCCTTTTATCGGTTTCCCTACCAATAAGTCCTAACTAGAATTCAAGAAGCCTATAAATATACAAGTGCATCAATGCATTTAGGACATCAAGAGATATAGAGAGCCTCATTGCACATGTGCTAAAGCAATTAATTCAAACATTTTTAGTAAGAGCAGATTTGAAGCATTTAGTTCTCCAACAAGCATTCATTCTCGCACAAAAAGTCATATAGAGTAGACACTTGCATTACACTAGATTGCCAATATAAAGCATTGCACTATACTTAGTGCGTTGATTTCAATATTATAAATTATTGAGGGGCCTAGAAAATATCAAGTTCTGCTCTTCTCTAGTGCAACACAAGCTCCAAACCAAATTCTTTTCCTTCTCATTTTGCATATTCTAGCTTCCCTATTAGAGTATTGAGGAAAGAGATCAATTTCCTAGATATTGACATGGGGAATTTCCGAAATACGTGAGCAAGGTTTTCAGAGCCCCATGAGCTGAGCATAGATTCATCAAATCATATTCTAATTCGTGTATGAAAGATCGACAAAATACGTCCACTTGATGGACTGAAGATCGTGAAAAAACAGTCTCGGGAGAGTGCGTTGATGGTCACTGAGAGAGTTAGCTTAAGAGTTCTTGGAGAGGTGCTCAAATTGTTGTGATGCTTTCCGGGTTCTCACTATCTGGTACATTAAAACCCCAATTCTGCTTGTCAGTTCCTAATGATTGTTTCAAGTTTTTTGCATGAAATCAAATATTACTATTTTTAAACCCATCTTTGTCAAATCTTACATTAGAAAACAATTTAGAAATCAAGTCTAATTTTAGTGTCTTTTAGGTATGATTAGATTGTGTTGCACGTTTATGGGCAGATGTATTGAATTGTTGACGTAGAAACCAGTTTCCCGTAAAACATTTGATTGCATGAAAACTCGTAGATCATCTTGCATTGCTTGATGTAAATCACTTTCCAATAAGGCGTATGCATCTGGGCTTCGACATTTCTTTCATTGATAGATCTGAATGTATTCTAGGAACTTGTTCCATTATTTATTTGTTGAAATATATTAGCCCTAGCTCGTGTGTTACATTCAAGACCCTAGATGTCACTTGTAATGACTCAACCTTTAGAAGTGCTTTTTCACGATGTCTGCAAATTTCTGCCATGAATGTCATGTGCTTTTTATAATAATGTAGAAGAAAATGATTATGATGATAGTGAGGATAACATTGATGAAAAGGTAGGACATATAAGTTTTGCCCCCAAATGAATGTAAAGATGATATTAACGTTTTTGGTGATGATTCCTTTTTACAAGCCCATATGATTAAGAAAAACCAAATTTTAATATGAGAAAACATGAAAAGACCCTAACATAAACCACAAGAGATAATGTGTATATAGCCACAATTTAGCATATACGATGTCTCTTCTTTGAATGCCAATGATGATACTAGAGCCTCTCAAACTGATAATTAGAATGAAAATGACAGATTGTGATTACAAGTTTGAATTAGAAAAAAAATTGGGATGACAACATTAATAATATCAAGAAATATGATATGGATAATCCTATTGATAGAGGTAAATCCTAAATACATTGAAAGAAATTGCTTGTCAAAATCATCCTTCTCATAACGTCACTTCTAAAATTCCTCTGCAACCTACTAATGTTTCTACCACCATTCCTTTTTTCCCAAAATGCTATATTGTCAAATGTTCAAAATGCTTCTATTGCTTGTCCTCCTCAAATTGCACCTATTGTTGTTAACCCCTCTTCAATTTCTTTGTTCCAAATCTCCTCCACTACTTCTATTGCTATGCAAACTTCTGAAATGACCACTATGATGCATACATTGTGTGATTTGCATCCAGTTAAATTACTTTCTCAAGGGTCTCAAAAGCCAAGTGGTAGAATCACTTCCTATGATATACTTATATACCCTTTGGGTCATGATGTACCTGCTTGTCCTTTTCCAATTAATTTTAATGCTTTTGAAACTGGGTTGTATAATGCAAAAGGAAACCCATCTCACCATAGCAGATCATTTTACACCTCTGATAATTGTTAGCCAAGTTATTTTCAAGGAGCTCGAGAAACTATACCCTTGATTAGTTTTGCACTTCACCGTGTGGATCCATACATTCATTTGCACCTGCAGTTGATGATTTCATGAATCATATTCAAATCAATATTGCATTGAAGATTACATATCTGGAAGTATCTCAACTTAGGAAAGCATTCAATTACCTCTAGTTGAAGATTACATTTGTGGAATTATCTCAAGTTAGACATGCATCCAATGAGTATGTGCTTAGGTTCAAGACCATGGTAAGTAAGATGACATCAACCGCCAAATAGTGAGCTTGTGTAATATTATTGTACATAATATTCGTTTATTCCTAGGAGTAGTTGTAGGAATGCTTTTGTCTTGTAGTGAATAACTCTCGAGTCCCATAATATGAATGGACACCTTGAATGTGAAATGAGTAGCCATATATTGGCTTATTTATTTGTAATGTTTGCTCATTCCAAATTTATGTGAACATCAATATTTTGGCTTGCACAAATTGTTCGTCATTCCAATCTCACCTGGCCTAACAGTGGTATCAGAGCAAGATTTTTTTTCATTGGTCTTTCCTCCATTCATGCTTCTCCAATTTTTATTCCAGCCAATCAATTGCGTTCAAAATTCTGTCTTCCTAGTACAAAACTGTGTAGTATCAGATATTTAAACACTTAGAAGGACATTGTTCATTGTCTTAGGCATCATATCAACTGAAATAAGGCATTTTGCTATTGCAAATCAGAATGTGATAGACCTGCATCGGGAGATGGTTGTATTTTGTCTTTTCTGACTGCGTGAGAGTTGTTTCTAGTAGGTGCTTTGATTATTTGCATAGCATCTCTCTGGAAAGACGTATTGCTGTTTTTTATTTTTGTATAGCGCATTAATGGTCACAGACTGCATTGTAAGGCGTTTCAGTCAAGCGAAAGGCATTTTGGCTGAATTCTGAACTTCTCTGACTGTGGTGTCTTATCTGACTGCGTGGTGGTTACTCTGGCTGTGTGGAAGACTGTGTGGCATCATAATCCTGACAAGTTTAGACTGCGTGTGACCTTTTTCATTGGCTGATTTAATTCTTCAAATCTGTGTTTGGTTCATCCCTTGGCTGTCTTCAAAGGCTGTATTTCTTCTATCATACATTCCAATATTGGATTTTTGTTGCATATATGCCAATTATGGAGAAGAGGTAATTTTAAGCTCTTTCATTTGAAAAGGAAATTTTCATTTTTAAGTGTTTTTTTTTATTTTGAAGCATTTAAAGTCAATTGCGCTTTTCATGCAAAATTTGGAAAACAAAACAAATTGTGCAAAAACAAACAAGGAGAAATAAGGATAGCTGCTCTTCATCTGTTACCCATTCACTTACTACCACAAGGCATAAATCCCAAAAGCAAGAAAACCAAGTATATAGGAAAGTTATGCCCACATATGAGGTTTTCTTATTAAGCGGGTGACATTGATAGAGTGAATCCTTTTCACATACTACTTAGGTACCACGTATCATTCTCTCACATATAACGCCTCTTTTGCGTACTGACATGTATATCGAAAAGGTGATCTTTTTCCACGTATCAACGGGTATATAGGAAGGGCAGGTATATCGAGAGGTTGGGTATTTTGGTCTGGTGGTATATAGAAAAAGGAACCTTTTAGCGTCTATATGGGGTCTCAAAACAATTCATCTCTTTGGGGTCTCAAAACACAAAACAAAACAAAAATGCATTCAATCAAATCAATTGTTGGCACAATGTTGACCAGCAGAGACAGCTGGTTAGACTAGCCTCGACAAGTGTAGAACACACTCATCTTCAATGATCTATGCTTTGATTTTTGCGACGGAGATCAACAGCCGGTTACGCCAACAGGGAATGCAGAGGATATTCAAACATGGAAGCAGAAAAACCAGAAAGCATTGGCCTTGATGAGGGCCTCAGTCAATGGAGATGTGTTTCGTCAAATTCAGGGGTGCAGTACTCCATGGGAAGCCTTGAGAAATTGAAAGACCTATATGATTCCCACTCAAAATTGGAATTCATTTTGTTACAATTGACATTGTTTAACCTCTAGTTAAAAGATGGTGATGTGATGATCATGAGATTGGCTTCATAAATTCGTGCGATCAAGCATGATGTCGATGCCACAGGTGTCAAAATCGACATCTATATGACCGCATTCATAAAAGCCCTCTTCCCAACAATTCAACCTACTTGGAGTCTCTACAAGCAAGCAATCAGTCGAAGACTCACATTTGATCAATTGGTTAAAAAGATGGCGCAAAGAGAAAAGGTCTTTCGAAGAAAAACGAAACCCATAGGTGAAAATTTGTGTTATCTAAAGGGCAATTCTTCCAAAACATCTAATAAGGTCACATCTTCCAAAAGTGAAGCCAATAATAAGTACAAGAAGAAAAATAAGGGGAAAATCAACAAAAATAACAATCAAGGTGGTTAAAATCAAATGTAGAATGATAGATTGCATTTGTTTAGCATCCAGTGTACCATAAAAGGGAACAATGAGGCTCATGAATGTAATACTTAACGGGGGCAAATTGAATCCTATTGCAATAAGAAAAAATAAAACAAAGAACATAATTCATCCAATTTTGCTCAATTCACTAGTGAGTGTGTGCTTTCTAGTTCAAATGATGAAGAAAACCATGTATTACTTAGATCATCATGGTTTGATGCTTTGATTATTGATACTGGTGCCACCCTACATATGAAATTTTGAAAAGAATTATTTGAGGATTTTAATGAAGAAAGTTGTGGTCAATTATTCCTCACAAATAGATCAAGTCTGTAACCATAGGGAAGAGGTACAATCTGACTAAAGTGTCTAGGGCTTCCAAAATGTAAACATCAAAATGTACTATACCTTCATCAATTGAAAAGAAGCTTCTTGTCTCTAGTATTCATTTGAAAACAAGGGCAGTCTATTTTATTGGACAATGGTGATGTCACTATCAAAAGGAAAAGCGAAAATTTATTCGTCTTAACTAGATATGAGGAAGGAAAATTGCTCAAAGTCAAAGGTGAGTAATCATTTTCAAGGAATTATGCTCATCTCATTGAAGATGGAATGTATGTAAGCATGTTATGACATGTAATATTTGGGCACACTCACTATAACAACATTCATGTCTTGTAAAATAATGGTGTATTTGGTTTTCCTACCTTTCCCAAAAATTAGATGAAAAGTATGAAGCCTGCATTTTGGCCAAACACGAAAGAGAACCGACAAAAATTTGTAGTTGGTTTACTCAGAATTTGTTCTTTTCTAATTCTCTTAGCTGATGGTCATGAGTCAAACCCGCATCGCCTTATGTTGTTCATTGATCATTACAACAAAATTACTTGGATTTTTTTTTGAAGAATAAATTAGAATCCTTTGAGACTTTTCAAAACTTTCACATTAAAATTGAAAATAAAGCTCAAATCCACTTCAAAACACTTAGGAATGATAATGGCAATGAATAAATTTTGAGGTGTCGTTTTCTCTAAAAGTGCATAGAAGTTTGAATCCTATCTTGAGAAAAATGGGTTTGAACATAATCTCAGAGTCCCTCACACTTCACAATAAAATGGTTCATAAATAATCTATGACTGTGATGAATATTGTTCATGCTATGTTATACTTAAAAGGGATAAATATGCACTTTTTGATCAAAGAAACAAAAAAGTTTGAGTATTTTTTTAATTGTCAAAAATATATTTCCACAACAGATCACCATCAACAACCCTTCAACTCAAGACTTTGTATGAAAAGTGGTGTGGTCATCTTCCTTTAGTGCAAAATCTTTGGGTTTTTGGATCCATTCGTTCACATTAATTCCAAAAGAGGAGGAATAAGTTGGACCACAAGAGTTATAAATGCAATCACTAGGTATATTATAAATCCTCCAAGGCATACATGCTATATGATAAGAATTTTTTTTTTCTTGTTTCAAGAGACATTGTCTTTTGTGAAATTACAAAGGACAAAGACAACATTGATAGATAATTACGTCCAATAGATACATATGTAAATTTTTAAGTCTTCAAGGAGATTAATTTGGATGTCCTAATCAGTGAGTGGGGGTCGCATACAATTGGGAATCAATTGATTCTTTATTGTCTCTTGTACATGAGAATGAAACTCCTCATGAAGGATAAAGTGAAACTTCATTAGAAAATTATAGGGGCCACAAGAACAAAGGGAAGAAAGTGAAGGATATATAGAGGATGAAATTGAAGCACCTAAACCACATAAAAGAGACCGAAGCGGGTTACCTAGAAATTAAAAGACGTCAAATGAAATGAAGTTGGGAAAAAAGGAACTAGAAGTGCACATGTAGCTACATCGTAATTAGACAAGTTATTTGAAGAAATTAAATATAATACTGAAAAGATCACCTTGGATGATTCTTTATAGGAAGAAATCAATTTTGTGTTTCATTCAAAACCAACATATTTCAAAGAAACTAAGAATTTTGAACCTTATAGAAAAGAAAAGAAAGATAAATACAAGGCATTGGTTAGAAATGGGACTTGGAAATTAGTTGATCCTCTAATTGACTACAGGTGGGTCTACCACAACAAATACAAGCCTAATGACTCACTTGAAAAGAATAAATCTAGGTTTGTCACAAATGGGTATGCTTAGAAGGAAGGAAATGACTACAATGAAACCTTTTCACCTACAACGAAATGGACTACCATTCAATTTTTTTTTTGGCTATGAGAGATAAAAAGGATGTAAAGTTCATCAAATGGATGTAAAAACTATATTTTTCAATGGTAATCTCAAGGAAATAATGCACATGACACAAATAGAAGGCTTTTTCGGTAGATGGTGAAGAGAAAAAAGTGTGCAAATCAGAAAAAATGTTGTATGCTTTGAAACAAGCCCCCAGAGTATGTGGTATGAAAATTGGATTGAGAAATTCCTAAACATGCATTTGAGTTTGAAGATGTAACTATTTTTGTAAAAATAGCTAACAAAATAATTGTATTTCTAGTAATGTTTGTGGATGATCTACTCATCACATGAAATAATGAAAGATAGACTACAAAAATCAAAGCAAAGTTGATAAAAGGTCTGGAAATGACAAATTTAGGTTATCTTCATTACTTTTTGGGTATTGAAGTGATTTAGAAAACAAAATACACCTTCATCACTCAACAATAGTATGTTGGTGAAATTCCAGGAAAAATTGAAATGAAAAATTATTAAATTCTTAGTACGCCCACGAAACATAATCTAAAATTGACATAAGAAGATATAAAAAATATGGCCAATGTCATTAAATACAAACAAATCATTAGAAGTTTGATTTATGCGACAAAAACTATACCAGATATATCCTTTCTTGTTGGTGTTATTTCAAGATTCATGCAACAATCTAGAGATAGTCATTGGGTAGCAATAAAAATATTCCTTAGGCATCTCAAAGGAAATAATTTTGGGATCAAATACTTCAGGAAATAGAGTTCAAACTGGTCGGATATTTAGATTCTAATTATGATAGTGATCATGAAGATGAGAATCCGCTATAAGTTTTTTGATGAATTTTGGAACCAACAATTGTCAGTTGGAATTCAAAGAAGTAATCAATGCCGATGCTTTCTTCACCTGAAGTAAAATACATGGTAGTTTCAAAGGCAACCAAGGAAATCTTGGGGGTCAAAAGGGTTATTTTAGACTTGTAGGAACAAGTTTCCTCAACATCACTCATGGTTGAAAACACATTTGCAATTCAAATGGAAAAGAATCCAGTCTTTCACGACTAAGCCAATCACATAAATACAAAATTCCACATGATTTGGAACTATGTGAAAGATGCCAGTGTAAAATTACTTTATTTTTCTACTGTAGAAAAACCAACAAACATCTTGACAAAAATGCTTAGACGAGAAAATTTTGAAAATTGAAGAGGAATGTTTAGGCTCAGAACCCCTACGGATTAAGGACAGATGTAAATATTAAATTACACAATAACTGTTTATTTCTAGGAGTAGTTGTAGGAATGATTTTATTTTGTAGTGAATAATTTAGGAGTCCCGTAGGAATATGAATGGAGATATTGAATGTGAAATGAAGAATCATATCTTGGCTTATTTATTTGTAATGTTTGCTCATTCCAAATTAATGTGAACATCAATGTTTTGGTTTGCACCAAATTGTTCATCATCCCAATATCACTTGGCCTGACAGCTTCAAAGTATGTTTATCAATAGTATACTACCAATTATCAAAGAAAGTAGCTTTCAACACTCATCAATCTTTCACTGATTTTTTTATGCGGTTAAGGCCCCTGAAGTCAAAGCTTTTAAAAGCAAATATGCTCATATTTGAAACCAGAGCTCCTACTAATGCAAAAATTCAAAATAAACCAATTTATATGGCTAAAGCAATGACCATGGGTTTCAAAATAAGAATGATGCCAAGAAAATGGTCAACGCAATAGAGCAACCATACAAGAAGCTTGTGTTACCTCAACAAAAAGAGTGCAGAGGTAATTCACAAGATTAAGTGGAAGTCTGGAAAATGTCTTGAAGAAGTTACTTAAACGAAACATTATTACTTTACCACCAACAACTAGATGGCACACATGCAAATTCAATTAAAATAATAGATGGCTATGATGATGATAAGTTCTTATCTTTAGACTCATGGGTGTCACAACACCCTATACATCCTACTATTGGTCACGGTGCTTCATCTATTATAATTTATATCTTATGATGATTCCCATAGACCTCTTCCTATTATTGATTAGCAAATTTCTTATTATGGCAACTAAACATTGTTTATTCATATGATTTCTCACATTGTTTTATTCATTTAGAATAACCATATATGTGGGTTATTATTCCTTGTGTTACATCACCATTGATGTATTATGTGATCATCATATTTATGTTTGTCTTATGTTTATTGCTGCGCTACGTTGTCTTATTCTTTAGAATATCATCATTTTTAAAAGAACTCCATAATTTTAATAGAATGCACATTGTATGCTCATGCTACATGCCTAGAGATAGGAACCTTCATTTATTGTTGTTTATATATCCATGCTACTTGTGTGATTGGGAAGATTGGTATCGGCTTTGCTTCATTTGCAAGTTATAGGCTGACGAATATGGATTCTCAGTAGGTTGTGGGCACATCTCACATTTGCTTGAGGGAAACCCTTGGGCCACTATAGGGCATCTTTGTCCCACTTCAAGTTCTATCCTCTAATTTTTTCTTATACTAGTGTGCTTCAATTGATATTTCACACCCACGATCCTCTTATCTACTGAGTGTGCATTCATTAAGTTTGACATGATCCTATATGCATGACATGTCTCCAGTTATATTGGGTGTCTTCACCATGCTTTGCTTATAGTGTTTGCTCCATGTTTGGTCACATCGGTGACATGTTTGAGTGTCTTCAACTTAATTCCGTGATTGGTCACATAGGTGACTTGTTTGCATCGAGTCTAATATGACTTTAGCACGTGTGTTGTTTCTTCAGCATGCCCTGCGTGATTGTTCAATATTAGGTGTTTTGTGTGCTTCTACATGACCGGTGTACATTCCATGTTTTATGTGCTTGCTTCATGATTGGCATCTCTGAGGTTTCTATTCCATGCTTGATAATATATGACATTAGATATGTTATAAAGTGGTTAAAAGGAAATGTAAAATAATACTATAATGATGTAAAGTGGGTGTAATGATGTAAGGATTGTATTAGATCAAGATTAATTGATATAATTATTCTTAACTTATAAACAGGAATGTTCATTACTTTTCAATTACTTCAATAACCTATTCGATACATTGTACTCCTTGGATATTGGGCATTCCAGATCTCTTGAGTTGATAGTAGTGCAAGGTAGGAAGTGGGCAATGGAGATGACACATGTAAAGCATGTCCAATTAAGGATACAAAGTATACCTTGTAAGGTTTCCAGCTAAGAAAAGCATTTACATATATAATTTATTCCTCCTTGCGGCCATTAGTCTAAGCACCTATGTATTTGGGCGCCGGGGGAGACTATGGCTTCTTCTTCCAAGAGATATGTACTCGACCTTGAATTAATAAAATATGTGTGTTTTCTATTTAATATTTTATCTAATAATTTGAAGACCTTGTATTGTCGCATTTAAAATGGTTTGAATCTTAAAATCCTAAAAGATAAAAATACAATATTTAATGAGTGGATATAAGTATGGGAAAATTACCTATGACAAATTGTGGAAATCTAACTCATGCGTGTTTTATTCAGTACCCAAATGACATGTCATTACCCTAATATCATTTTTCCTCATGTATTTACATTAATAACCACAAGGCAAGGGGATCCACTTGGCACACAAGCACAATAAGCATTTCTTCCTATGGGAGGAATGGTGAATGTAATTCACCACTTTAGGATTCTCACCCTCTAGTGTCTATCTAGTAGCAAAGATAAACAACATATTTTTATTATGCTTAGCTTCATCAACTATTTGGTATTCTTATGGTGCCATGATCCATATCATGCACAACTCTTCCTACTACTTGCCCACATTGTCATGATTCATATTATTGCATCTATTGGGAGCAAGGACTCATAATTCTATTTTACATTGATATATCTTCTAATGGTTGATAAGATATTGTTTATATCTTACCTTGATATAACTTCCAATAATTAATGCTATATTGTTTACATCTTACTTTGATACATATTCCAATAATTGATGCTATATTGTTTATATCTAGCCTACATAAGGGCATATCATTTTGTGTGCTATACTGCTCATATTTTACCTACATAGGAGCATATCATTCTCTGTGTTATATTGTTTATATCTTGCCCACTTAGGGCATATTACCATGTGCTTTCATTACTTAAATTTGGCCCATGTGGAGCACTTTAAACTTGTGCTCGTACAGGTTACAGCACGGGCCTGTGTGGTGCAGTTTTCTTATTAAAAATGTGCTTCCAAGATGATATCTTACTATATGTTAGACATCACTAAGTTTATTTCCCATCTTACATATGATATGTGTAATCCCTTTATTTTGAGATATGTGATCACAAGCTCATCCCATCGTACAGGTTACATCTCAAAAGCACAGCATATACTCCACGCTGCTCATTTATTTAGACTCCAAACTTTGTGCTCTGGACCTTATGCTCCAAATGTTTAGTATTGTTTTCTCCTATAATGAGAGCAATTATAGGTTGATTTTCATAAACGTACCCACCGCATGACAATTGTTCCCACCATGGGATATATTTAAGACATTTCCTAACCCTATTCTCTTTTACATTACATTAGACCTATTTAGGCTTGATTTTTGTCACTAAAATTTGCACCCATAAATGCATGCAAGCTTTAGCACAAATTAAGGACTTGGACTTCTACAAGGGTGTCCTCACAAATTTTGAACAAAACCAAGTGCATCATTTCCAATTTGTTTTTCCTAGATTTCAGCAGATTATTGTTGTGAGCATTTATCCATGAATATTTGTTCTTGTAAACTTTATAAGAAAATTGTTGGCAGGACTTTACGTCGCTTTATATTTTCAGAAATAGCCCAATGAAGGTGTTAAATCTGCAACAGTTAGGGAAAATAACCTATTGACAGGGTGAAGTTCCTATGTTTTTGAGAGGGGCAGTTCCCTCATATGATAGGGGGTATTTGGATTTTTGATGCTTTTAACCGGAAAACACAAAGCAGACAAAAATGAGGAGGAGAGAGGAGAAAGGAGAGAAAAGAGGGAAATGGAAGAAACCCCGCAGCAGAATAAAACACGGAAATCTACTCAGATAACTCCAGAAAAACATAAGAGTAAAAGCATCTCTTCCACATGGAAAATAGAACTTAACAGCATCTGCACTAGGAATAGGAATCCACTATAAGCACAAAGTTTCTGGGGTTAATGAATTGTGTGGTTATGACACAAAGTCCACGTAAAGGAATAAGCAGCACAAAGGCTACATATCAATACATCCTACACTATGAATTAAGATTAAAAATATGTCTTTGGTTATGAATATCAAACAGAGTTTATAATCACAAGATGATAAGCATATTAAATTGGTTCTCATTCCCAAGTTAACATTTTATATCTCATGGATGAAGTCAAAACAAATACACACAAAGTTGCAGCAATTTATTTCTCCATTCACAGAAAAAGAGAGAAAAGGCCAGCCAACCCTTTTTACAATTGTGATCAAGCCCTTTACAGGCACATCCCAAAAAGTAGTTATAAAACCACTTTATAACTTAACCCACCCCTTGACTCAAGTTAAAATCACTTAAGTTCGCTTTATAATCTATTTATTACATTTGATTTAATTAATTCAAAAAGTGAATTAATTATTCACAATTTTATAATTTGAGGTTACACAAAGAAATAGGCAAAAACTATCCAACTTGAAGAAATGGGGCAATGTTTCATCTAGAACCGCCAAGAGAGATGGAATTCAAACAATTTGATCTGATTTCCCTTAAGCAATTGTTGGTCATGAAGGTTGCATATGCAACCGAAATTCATCTCTGTGAAGCATGACTGAATTTTGGATGCCATTTGGCAAGAGACTTCTGGATTGCTTGCAATTAGACCATATTATCATTAAAAACGGGTTCCGTTTAAATAAAAACATCCTCTAAACTGATCTGATCCTGTAGCACATCCAGGAGGTAGAGAGACAATGTAGAACCATGAATTATGATGCAGGCATTTGGTCAAACACTTTGCATGCATCCATTTTGTGCTTTATATTTCATCAGTTTTTTTCTGTTTCTACCACTTCAAGAATCCAATTGCAGAGCAATGAATACAATCCTCATGTGAATGATCAGGAAGGCATATGTGACCATGAAAATGTAGTAGAAGCAGATTCAAATGATTTCAAGTGACAACATCTCTGGAAAACCTTTCAGAAGCCAATAAAATAATATAGTCTGCCAAACTAAACAATATCACAGTCATCCTAAAAACGCCTGGGAGACCAGCATCTGGTTAAAATCTCAAGGTGTTGGGCTGAGAGAATCATGAGTTATGAGCAAATTTGTTTTCATGGAGGTGTGAGAGAAGTTACAGGAAACCTGCAACTATGTGGAGAGTAAAATATTATTTTAAAATGATTAAAAGAATTGCTTACACTTCATATGACTCATGCATATCAAAAGCGCATCCTCCAACTTCTTTGGGGACCAAATAAATACCAAAGCGAAGGTTCAGAGGGCTTTGGGAACTATTTTAGCAGAAACACATGTTTGGATAATCTCGAGAACAAAAGCACATGTGATAATGGTTTAAGGAACTCCCACTTAGCAAAAGTGCACTCTTCATGGTGATTAGGAATTTAAACTCAAGTTAATGGCTTTAAAGCATGCCACATGGTGAACTTTACTAAGCCAAAGCGCATAAACTGTGAGGTTTTGAGAATTAATACATATCTATATAGCACACTTAACAAGTAGTTTGGAACCAATAGCAAAAGTCTCCCCCATAAATTCCAATGCATGCAATGAGGTGAAAAGGACAGCAAAAGACAAATATGACATGGTTTAAACTAAGCCTCCAAACTAACACCACTTGGCCACATGAAACTCCAAACGCATATGTCATGGCGGATAAAATTAATTTAAAAAAATGAAGCGCCTCCTCCCAATGCATGGTCAAAAACATGAACATTCAAAACCAATGATCCTATCTCCACGTGGGGGGAAAGAATTTGAGATCTAATGCATGCCAACCACATTACTCCAACTCCAAGCGCAAGTATCAAGATATGGGGCAGCAAAGGACAAAGCATGAGTAAAAGTAAATGTTGAGATTCCTCTCCAAGTGCACACCCCACAAATGCCACGTGGCAACCTCTCAACCAGAGCACATATGGAGCATGCTTCAAGAACCATGTAAAGTTAAAAAGCACATACGGAAGAGAGGTTTAGAACTTCATGAGTTATAAAGCGCACATTATATGGTTATTAGGAACCAATTTTAATGCAACAAGCATACATGAGGATGTGGATGGGAACCAAACTTAGTATAAAGCACACTAGGAGACATGTTTTGGAATTAAAATATTAATAAAAAGCACCCACCCTCAACACATTTATAACGAAAGCTCCCAAGGTGGATTCGCAAGGCCAAACAAGTACCAAGACAAGACGCAAACACATGAGCAAGGAGTTTCCAGAATCAAAAGGCATGAAATCGTCATTCATTGCAAAATAGAACCATGGAGTGTCTAACTTCATTTTGTGAAACGCAAACAAGATAAACGGAGACAGTATTGAAAAATTGTGGATCAGACGGAGCGACAAAACAATTTCATGCCAAAACCAGACTAGTGAAGATGAAATGATTAGCATGCAGTGTTTATACTCTGATTTCGTTTTTTGAGCCATTTTAATGCATTCAAGCACAATTTAGAATGTTTCGGACAGTCCAATTTTTAAAGTGACAACAGACATCCACGCGTATTCAAAGATGTCGGGGGCTCATACAAGGGTAGCTACCAAAACTCTATCAAAACCAAGTGTATTCTTTCTAATTTCTTCTCTCTAAATTTCAGCAGATTCTTGATTAATGGGGCACTTATCCACATGCGCATGTTCTTTGTAGGATTTGAATGTGTTAGGAATCTCCTAGGATAGAGCTCACATTTGGGGCGAGCAATAATATCATGTGGGTTAGTATATTTTTGTTATTGTAGTCAATAATGTGTGTGGGTGAGATTAATGTATTTGGTTAGTAAGTTATTTGTGAGAATGGAAATAGGCATATGTGTGAGATATTCTAGGGGAGGGAATTAAGGTTGTTGGACAACCCACCTAGATTACAGTTAAAGGTTTATGGATTTGTTATAGTAGTTAGAATAGGAATCCTTGTTCTTAGGAGATACCTTCCTATAGATTTGTAATGGTTGCATTATGAAATATCAATGTTTATTTGACTTTTATTGAGCATATGTTGGTTTCGAATATGGGGGGAACCCCACATTTGGTATATGTTGTCCAAAATAGTACCCATGCTATTTTGACAACTTCATTCAAGTTGAGGACTTAGGCGCTTTTTGTTTAAAAAGCCACAGAAATGAAAAACTCAATGCTCTACAGAAAGCCGAAACGTAGTCTTCTGCAGGTTTCTAAAGCTGTGGAACAAAGGCTAATTACTTTGCAACATTGCAGTGAAAAATTGAAAAGTTAGTGTTCCATGGAAGTGGAAAAAGATAGTGTTCCACAGAAGTCAGAATTTAGTGTTCCACGGGAATGAAAAATGTAGTCTTTCGCAGAAGTCAAAAAGCAGTATTCCGCAGAAGTTGAAAAGTTAGCCTTCCGCAGAGGTTTGATGGAACTAAGTATTCCACGGATTTTGAAGAATGATAGTGTTCCACGGATTTTCAAGTCCGTGTAACAAAGGAACAAAGTCGCGAAGACATATGCCGTGGGACAAGGCAAAGCGAAGCGCGGGAATGTTAGAAGCATTGAGCGTGGAGGAAAGTAAAGAATGTCGCACAAGGTTAAGAAGTCCACGGAACACGGTAAAATTGAAGAAGTCGCAGAAGACAAGAAGAGGTCGCGGAAAGTTAAACTGTGATCGCAAATCAAGAGAAGAAAACGGACAAGTTTGTGGATCATGTGGAAGTTGCTAAAAGCCGTGAAAGACCATGGAAACAAAGGACGCAAATCACAACAGAAACATCTGAAGTCGCAAAAGACAAAAGAAAAGATAGTGGATCATCAAAAATCCACGGAACTCAATGAAGTCGTGCCTAATCTAGTTCAACAATTTGAACCAGGCGCTCAATTGCTCCAACAACTAGAATTTAATGATAAATGGCACCCATACCTAGCCTTTTGAATCAATGGCGTACAATGTCAAGCGCCTATGCATGTCTGCAAACATTTAATCGCGAATGGCCCTTGATGGGTGGTGAATGGTTGGCCCTCTTAATTTCTGGCACAATCTGATCTTCTCCCTCTATCTTCTCTTCTCTATAATAAGCAACTCAGTTATCATTGTAAAAAATCCTTTCTCGAATACAAAGTCGCCATGTCAAAACAATGGCTGAGCTTTCATGAGTTGCAAACCTTTGATATGAGCTTTTGTAATGCATCCAAAGCCTTCTAAGTGAGTGTAATAGACTGCATACTTATAAGCAATAATATGATGTCGAATGTGGCTTGTATCTGCCCTTTGCCTTAAGATTATTGTCTTCTTACCTCTATGTGTTTTTCATGTCATGTTGTGTATGGACTATATTTGCATGGTTTTCATTTCTCTGTGCCTATAATGCGTGGAATGGAATGGTTTACATAGTGTTGACCTGTGGCATGTATTTGCCCTCTCGTCCTACATTTTCCTTCCTATTCTTTCCCTCGCGGAGAGAGATCCCCTTTTTGTTCTAGCTACATCGTCATTCCCTTAGCTTAGTTCATTTCATGCATTCCTCCTTACCCTTTTCCCTTGCAGTTTGTAGCTTAGCTTAGGAGTAGTGTTAGTGTTAGAGTAGATATGTAGAGGAAGCCGGGTTTCTCCAGAGGTTGATCTCATTCAGTCAAGTCCCACATTAACAGATCATCCCATGTTTCACTAACATGTTGATCATTTCAAGTTTCGGCAAGGGTGCAACTTCAGGTGATAACAATATCAAAGCAAGTTTCGAACGCCTCTCTAACCTTCACTCCACTCATGTTTCGTTTAGTCAAGTAGACTAAGGCAACGGGTTAGCGGATACCACAGACCTCACAGCAACCTTGTCACCTTATCCATCTTCCATCCATTTGTTGTAATGTCCAAACGTGCAAATAAAGGCTAGCAGAATACCACGGACCTCGTACAACCCCTTTGTTCATCTATTCACCCTTCTTGCATTCAACAATACTAGCAAATATCACAAACCTCGTGTGAACCCAGTACCATTCGTCATTCGCTTGCATGGCCTACCTCTTTCCATCATGTTCACTCTGTTCGTAATTTTCATTACATTTTGTTCACAATTTCATTAAAAAAAATTGTTTAAACTTATTTTTGTGTTTAGACAACTTTGTTCATTGTGGTCTTACTTTGTGTGCAGCACCTATTTGTGTCAGTTTTTTCCTGCAGCATTTTGGAGCAAATTTGATCTCAAAATTGGGTCCATAATAGAAAAAACCATTAGGAATGACTGTAAACACCCTATACTCAGGTTACAGTCAAATCTAGTGTGTTTCTGTTTTTTGTACAGTTTATGGATACAATGGATCTGGATGAGGAAGAAGAAGAAAACAAAACAGAGAATAAATCTTCAGGGAGCAACCATTGACTTTGCCTAGGAACAACCCCACAATTTGGGGATTTACATTTGAGGGTTTGGAGGACCTAGTTTTACAGGTCTCTACAGTGAAGAGATGCATTGGGTGAGAGCTCTCCTAGTTCTGCATTCAACTTATCTCTTTGCATTGAATCGGTGAGTTGCTCATAAGAACCCCACTCGACAAAGGTTTACATCTACACCTTCATGAGTTTTGTTCCTATTCCCTGTCACATAGTTGTTCACTGACACTCAATCTGAGTTGATATTGGCTGCAACTTGGCATTGAAACTACCGGTGAACTCTGTAGAGACCATTCTTGGGATTACCCTGCCATCCTTCGCTCCTTCCAACTCAGACCCTGCAACAATTCAAATCCTCCTCACATCTCAACTTGTCACCAAGACACACATCTCGACACAAGTTATACACTGCCGCAGGCTTAGATTGAGCACTACTCTTGTGGCTCGATTCCAACTCATTGACATTTACAGCGTTCAACCTCGATCTTCTTGAGTCCTTCCTCTAACTCGGCAGATCGGGCTTATTCTCGGCATTGGACGGCCTTGACACTTTGCATTGTTTTGCCTCTCCCTTCTGGCTCAACAATTAGCTCAGCCAATTTGCATGTCTCCCCAAATTGGTCTCCATCGAACCTAGCTCGAACTGCAACAACTCAAGCTCCCTCCCGACTTGCCCTCGCCTCAGCACCTACTCAATTCTCACCTTGGCAAGACTCAACTTCAATTTATTTCAACTTTCCCGCTCTTCTCAACCATTACAGAATAAACTCAACAGCCCATATAGAAAAAAAAAATTGTCACCAACTCGCCCATAGGGTTCTTCTCCAACCAACCTACATTCAAATACCCACCTCAACTGCATCATCCAACTCACCCCAAATCCAGCCTAACTTGGCTTTTTTAATCTTGTGACTTGGCAATTAAAGCTTTGCACGGCCTTGGAGAGGGAGCCTGGAACCCTGCTCTACAGCGGTATCTTTCCTCAACCTGTCAATCAAGTCACCTTCATCTACCAAGCCCTAACCCTAAATGGGTAAGGTGCTATTTTTTATTTCAAATGCTGACCTTTTCGTGGTCAATACTCAAGTCTCACACATTGTTTTTCAAAGGCTTTGACAACCCGTGCGGTTGTGAATGCAAAGGTATTCATAGACGGGTGGTCACGGGGTCGACCCCCACACCCCCTACAAGCAGAATTTTTTATCAAAAACAATCTTCTAAAATAATGTTATAAGGGGGGATTATTTTTCAAACAGAGGCACAAGTTCGGGGGGGAGTATTAATAAGATGAAGATTTTTGAAAATGAAGAAATTGTTTTGTAAAAAGGAGTAATTATTTTTTCAAAGATTGTAATCGCACATGCATACTTTCGGTAAAAACCGACATCCCAAATTGACTTGTTTGTGGATGGGGGAATATGAAGCAAGTAAGCCACAAATGTCAAAGTAGTGACCCGGAAGATAAAGGCATCAGAAGATCATGTTGCAGTTCCTCTCCTCATGTTCGCAGTAAGGGGGGGAATGTTAGGAATCTCCTAAATCAGTGCTCACATTTGTTGTGAGCAATAATATTATGTGAGTTAGTATATTTATGTTATTATAGTTATTAATGTGTGTGAGCGAGAATTGCAATTCCTCTCTCATGACCGCAGTAAGGGGGGGAATGTTAGGAATCTCCTAAATCAGTGCTCACATTTGTTGTGAGCAATAATATTATGTGAGTTAGTATATTTGTGTTATTATAGTTATTAATGTGTGTGAGCGAGAATAATGTATTTGGTTAGTAAGTTGTACATGAGAATAGAAATAGGTGTGTGTGATATTCTGCGGAAGAGAATTAAGATTGTTGGACAACCCACCTAGATTAGTGTGTTTATGGAGTTGTTAATGAAGTTAGAATAGGAGTCCTTATTCTTAGGAGATCCCTTCCTATATATGTGTAATGCTTGCATTTTGGAAGATTAATGTTGATTTGACTCCTATTGCGCGTATGCTTGTTCCAAAGCTGAAGGGAACCCCACAACATGTACAATGGGAGTTACATCAGAAATATAAAATTTTGTATCAACTTGTTTGTTTTACTTTTATGTGCATGCACACACACATCAAATTCGGGATAATTTACCAATCGTTAAATTTCATTGTTGTAGGATACTTGTGTGTGTTCATTATTGGCCCAGATTAGGGTCTTATTGGCACGTTTTCCCATGTTTCCTCTATTCCTTGTGTTCTTAATTTCCACTCTACTCATCTCTTTTTTTCTCCCCCCATACTCCTGTGTTAGAATGTTTCCCCCGAACTCGTATAGTCAAGTTTCTTGGTCCCCTAAAACCTCATATACTTTCCTAGGCCCTAGAACCATGGATGTACTATGAGGATTATTGGCGGGATCCAGCAGGAAACCAACAATGGCCTTAAACCTTCAATCTTGACAAAAACTCCAGAAAATCCTTCAACCAAACAATGAAGCTCACAACAATACATTGCAAACTATTATATTATTCTCACTCTATCAGAGATCAATACATGAGTGCCTATTAAATAGGCTAGAAAATTTGTTAAAATTAACAACTTGCTTAACAAATGTAATTTGGATTATAGTATTACATGTACTAAGTTTGTTTAAAATTAACAACTCGGTTACACCAAATTAACAAATAAACTAATCATCTCCTTATAACAAGCTTACAATGTGAACACAAAATAACTAGATAGCTAGAAAAAAACTCAAACGAGTTTCTAACCTAGTGTGAACCCAACTCTAACACCCTCCCTTAAGAAAAGGTGTAGGGACAAAACCAAACATGAAAGTGGGTCCCAACTACTAGGCCTGATAAGGTACCCATCTACAAACATGAAAAAACAAAAGGACTCAACCAGAATCCCCCCAAGTACAACTTCCTTCACCCCAAGCAATGCTCACAACTGAAGGTAACGAGGAGAAGCCAAGGGCTTAGTGAAGATGTTAGCAACCTGATCAACTGTGGGAACAAACTCCAATCTTAACAACTTGCATCTTGAATAAAGTTGCGAATGAAGTGCATGCGAATCTCTATATTCTTGGTGCATTAGTGTTGAATCGGGTTGCGTGCAATCTCAATAGCACTTTGGTTATCACATCAAATCAAAGTGGGAGCCTACTGTGGAAATCCAAACTCACCAAGTAACTATCAAAGCCAGAGAGCCTCTTGTCTAGCCTTAAGCAGCTACCTTGTACACCACCTCAGTCGATGACAATGCAACTACAGTTTGTTTCTTGCATGCCCATGCAACAGGACTAGAGCCAAGGTGAAGACAAATCCAGAAGTAGATTGGCGGGTATCAACACATCCACCCCAATCCAAGTCTATGAATCCCTCAATATCAGAATATCCTTGTGGTGTGTATTGAATGCCAAAATTCAACGTGCCCCGAATATAGCACAAAATACGCTTGGGTGCTAGCCAATGACTCTCATGAGGCTCATGGGAGAATCGAGAGACCAAGTTGACAGCAAAAGTAATATCAGACAAGTATTGTGTCAAGTATAAAAGACTACCAACCAACTACCTATACAAAGTAGATCAACCAATTTTGATTTGTACAAATGATGGTCAAATCAATCCCTGATTGATATGGTGTGGGAGAAGGCTTGCAATCAACCATGTCAAACTGATGAAGAAGATCAATAACAGTACTTATTTTGTCCAATAGAAATACCTTCAAGAGACTGATGAACCTGAGGCCAAGAAAATAGTGCAGAAGTCCCAAATGTTGTCATATCAAATCTTTCCATCAACTTGTGCTTTATGTATTGAATCAAGGAGTCTAAACCACCTGTGAGGATGAGGTCATCAACATACAACACCAAAATCAAGCGATCCTCACCTTTGTTTCGAGATGTAAACATTGTGATTAGATTCACATTGATAGAAGCCATAACTCAATAGAAAGTTATCCATCTTCTCATACCAAGCTCGAGGAGCTTGTTTGAGCCCATAAAGAGAACGATGAAGTTTACATACCATGGAAGAGTCCTGCACAAAGCCCTGAGGCTGCTCCATATAGATCTCCTCTTGGAGATCACCATACAGGAAGCACACTCTTCACGTCCATCTGATAGACTAGGCATTGATGTGATATAACGAGGGAGAGAACAAGGCATATTGAATCCATCTTTGCAACATGGAGCAAAAGTCTCAAAGTCAATTCCACCCCATTGACTTGTGAGAACCCCTTGGCTACAAGATGGGCCTTGTGCTTATCTACTGAACCATCTACTGGATATTTGATCTTATAGACCCATTTACATCACACAAGTTTTCTTCCCTTAGGAAGAGGTACTTATTCCCACGTGTTATTCTTCATGAGCGAAGAATACTCATCTTGCATGGCAGCTTCCCACTCGGGTTTCCCCACTGCCTCAGGAAATAATATTGGATCAGTAAAAACGGCTTGGCTCATAAGAGCAATACCAGAAGTCTCAAATCGAGTGCGATGAGAATCAGAAGGATCACCAACCAAAGAACTAGTTGCTTGCAAGGTCAATTGTGCCCATTTGGGCAAGTTCTGTGGAGGAGGAGGCGGAGCAAGATCATTAGGTGTGTCTTCATCAAAATCACTAAGTATACCGTCCCTATCAGGAGCAGTTGGTGAAGACTGTGATGGAGAAGGCTCAAAAGTTGGGTGCAAAGGAATTAGATCCTCATCAATTCTAACATCTTGTCTAAACAAGACATCATGTGTGATAGGATCAAAGAGGTGGTATGCCTTCACATTCTCACAATGACAAACAAATATGAGCTCTTGGCTCTTCTTCTCCATAGATTTGCACTTATCATTAGAACAAACTGCAAATGCTTACTTTGAAGACATGAAGTCTAGAAACATCAAGTTTCTCACCTGACCAAGCTTCTTTAGGAGTCTTGTCTTTGCATTGCCTTATGGGGAATGTGGTTTTGGATGTAACTTACACAGTTTACTGCTTCAACTCAAAACTTCGGTGCCAAGTCCTTATATTGTATCATGTAATTTTCCATCTCCTATGAGTGTTCTATTTTTCTACTTAGCTAAAACATTTTGCTGAGGGGTGTAGGGCACTATGTATTGATACAAAATGTCACATGATCAATACAAAATTCATGAAAAGGATTACTTATATATTCCCCCATTGTCAGTGTGAAGCTTTTTAGTGAAAGTCTAGACCACTTCTCAACAAAAGCCTTAAAGGCTTTGAATTTATCAAGAACTTTACTTTTATACTGCAAGAAATACACACAAGTCCTTTGTGTAAAATCATAAATGAAAGTTAGTACATATTTTGCACCAAAAAATGACCTAGTGGGAAAAGTCATCAAATCATTATGTACTAACTCAATGGGAGCCTTACCTCTTGAAGCTTGCCCCTTTGGAAAGGGATCCTGGTGTTGTTTTCCAAGCATGCATCCTGGGCAAACACCATCACAACTGGAGACCTTTGGAAGGCCCTTTCACCATGTTTTTGGAGCTTAGTTCTTGCAAATACCTGTAATTCAAGTGACCAAAGTGTTTGTGCCATAGTTTGCTCACTATATCAGCATGAGCAACAAGTGATGACCTTGTAGAGGTATCAAACTTATCAAATACATAAAGGCCAGAACAATGGTCCACCACACCTATAGCTACAACATCCTAAGAATCAAATAATTCTTTAATTACAACACTTTGTGGAGTGAACTCCACAATTTTCCCAGAACCAAAATTACAAAATTGATAAACTGACAACAAATTAGATGAAATTTCAGGTACCAAGAGTACATCATTGATGCACCCATCCTACATTTGCATTGTTCCGGAACCCAAAACATCGACCTTTGAAGAGTTGCCCATGAGTATCTGAGAAGTGTTGCAATCAGAAAGAGAACTCAAAAAACCATGTGAGTTAGATGATGAGAAGCACCAGAATCAAAAATCCATTTATCTGAGGCAGAAGAACAAGCCCTAGCAGAAAGAGCTTTTCCTTTCCCTATATTAGAGGAGGGAACATCAATTTTGTGTTGCTTTAGCATTGCTTCCAATGCTGCTATTCTCTTATAGCATTTGTAATCAGGATGATTTGTTTTTCTATAATATGGACAGGGATCATAAACCTTCTTTTGTCTGAAAAACTTTTTTGACTTGTCAGAATTGGAAGGTTTAGAGGTCTCAGTGGTGGTTGGAGAAGGCTTGTTTGATTCTGTTGGAGGAGGTCCTGACTTAGGCTTTGATTTCCATTTCCCTTTAGAGGAATTAGCCACAAGTGCATGACTCGAGCTAGGTAAGGCATCAAGTGCTCGCAATTTTGTTTGTTCACGAGTAAGCCTTTCACAAAATAGCTCAAAAGTAGGCATTTTGAATTTACATCCAACGACATCCATTGTGGAGTAAAAGGTGGATGCAAACACATTGTAAGGGCTTTTAGTTTTGATAATCAGTATTATACATTCTTCATCCTTTTTTTATTTACCACCAACCTTTAGTTGTGATCTAATAGACTTGAATTTTAACAGGAATTCTTCAATAGATGGAAAATCAGAAGGCGAACAAGCATTTAACTCTGTATCTAACTGAAGCAACCTGAATTCATTCACTTTACCAAAGAGACCTTCAAAGATGTCCCATACCTCTTTCAGAGTTTTGGATTCATCAATGTGAAACTGCAGACTCTCAAATACATTCAGGCCAATCAAACTGAGGGCTTCATCCTGCTTGCATGCATAAGCATACTTGTCCTTCTCTGAGGTGAATGTAGGAACATTTTCCTAAAATACCCTCCATAGGCCTCTAAACTAGAGCAATTGCCTTGTCTTTCGTTTCTAGGTGTGGTAGTTAGACAAGTTCAGAGGTTCGAATAGTTTGAGATCCATCGTTGATGTGGAAGTGGTAGAATCAGAATCCGAGGAGAGGAAAGCCTGGACATTACTAACAAAAAAACTGCCCCCCACATTGATTATATTTCTGGAATCCCCTTTTTCAAAAAATATATATATACGCACGCATCACGCACAAAAACTCCTTCGACAAAAAACAATTGCACACACACATTAATCGGAAAAAAATTTCTTTACACCTAATTAGGTGTTTTGTCACCTCTAAATTTAGTTAGCCTTCGCTAACTATAGTGGGACTGCCAAATATGGCGGATCTGTTATCTTTTCTCAAAATAAACTTCCTTTGCAAAGAAAACAAAGGCTTGTGTACAAGCCTTGAACCCTTGACTTGCTTGAGGCTCAATGCCTTATCCAATATAGCTCCTGCCAATTGCGCTGTACGATCTTTCTAGATTAGGTGCATAAGGGCTATTATTTATGTTAAACCTTAAAGCAATCACAAAACCCTTTAAAACAAGTAGACAACGCTTAGCCTGGTGGGACGAGCTCTGTTGCACAAAGGGACCAGCTTAGAGTAGGGTTGACCCACAAATTAGGTCAGACACTTATGCTTGGACAGTTTTTTGTGCTTGTCATTCCACCGCTAATCCTTAATACTTTGTTTGCTTTGCCGTTGAGTGAGGATTGTAGACCTGCCGTTGAGAGAGGGTTTTATTTGCTCAAATCTTGATAGTCTTTGCCGTCGCTTTAAAGAACACATCAATTTTTTTTAGCCACTCCCCGGGTGAGTAACAAGGTTGTTTTTTGTTGCTGAAGCCTGTAGAGTTGACAGGTCCGTATTGATGGTTTGAAGCTCAAGTTGATCTTGTGCTAGCTTTGAGAAAATGTTCAGATCAATGATGCTTGGGAGCTGAGCTTAAATAAGAGGCAAGAACCACCAAACTTCCCTTTGTTTGAGATCACCAAAAAACATAGCCTAATCAGAGTTAGTTGAAGCACGAGTCGCTTTTCTTGATCCTTCCGGTGGAAGATAAAGCGTTCTTATGTTAGGTGATTTTAGGCAACTTCCTAAATTGAAGTCACTTGAATTAAAATTGCAGTGAAGCAAACCTGTTATGAAGAGCTCTCCTAAGCCAAGTCGTGACTCAAAGGAGCTCAATTAGGAGGCGAGTTTGGTGCAAAGGATGACAGCTCACCAAGGACGAAGGAGTCGATTTTTCTGCAACTGGAGGTAGAGGGACTATATTTTTTCCTTGTTACCAGAAATTCATCAATGTAGTTTTTAGCCAAATTGGCCTTCTTCAAATATCCCAACTCTGATACCATACGAGGATTAATAGGAGGATCTAGTAGGAGACCGATGATGGTCTTAAGCCTTCAATTTGATACACAAACTCCAGAATATCCCTCAACCAGACAATGTAAGCTCACAATAAGACACTGTAATATTATTGCATTATTCACACGTACGTTTTCATTACAAGAATGCCTATTAAATAGGCTATACAAGGAATGCATAACCTGTCCCCCAAATCCACATTTTCGGGTGACTACATATTATATGCACCAAATTTGTATAGCAAATACCTTCGTCAATTATCACATGTAACAAGCTTACCAGTGTTAGCATGAAAAGTAACTCAGTTCCCTAAAAAACAACCCCAAGTCTCCAGGTTTCTAACTTGCCTAGTATGAACTAGTTCCATGAGGATTCCTCTGAAAAAAATGAACGTCCTCATGACTCTGCTCATTGGCTCACATCAGAAATCCTTGCGTAATTACCATGTATCAAATAGTATATGGTCTATTCAGACGGAAACAATTTCTTTTACTTATGGTAGAAGTATTTGCTTATGATATTGGTTGACATTAACAAAGCCATCTCACATGTAAAAGTATTTCGTGCAATGTCATGGCAGCGATCCAAAAGTGCATTAAAACAAATTCTACCACATTACAGAGGCTATTCCTCACTACAACTTGTAGTAGAACCAATTCGTCGCTAGTGGACCCAATGATGGCAATCTTGTAACAACATATATTTATAACTATAGTATACAGAATTCTTTTGCTATAAACATTATTGCTTCTGAGATTGATTTACCTAAATGTGATCGTTTCACATATACGTACAGCATTTCAGGCAATTTCATGCAGCAATCAAAAGTGCATTCAAATAGAATTGACCACTTAACTAAAAATAACTAGAACCTAGAAAACGACATTATATGTCCCAGCCACAAGGTACTTTCTTGATAAACATTCCATGATTGTAAGAATTGTGCCATCCTAAAATTTAATAGGAAACTTGAGAAAACACACATCAGTTCATACATCCGATTTTATAGGGTTCAAACATTGTTCCCTGCTTTACATGAGTCGATGAGTTCCCATATATTGGTTGAAGAGTTCCCTCTGTCTTCAGATAATTTGTGTAGCCACATGTTCCAAAGTTCATACTAAGAGGAGAAATGTTGGGAATATAGTGTTAGTACTCATATTGTTAATGTGTGTGCATAAATAGTTAGTATTGATATTAGTTATGTGTAAGTAATTGTATTTGTTATGAGATAACTATTTATATGAGTGAGTGAGTTGTGGGTGAGTAACAACTCACCTAAGAATAGGCTTGAGTGAGAAAGATTGTAGGGATTATGAGTTAGTAGTGATTATACACGACTCCTCGTTAATAGGAGATCATCATCTATATGTATGAATCTATTATTGAATAAAATGGTAACAAAGTATTATCGTGTTATTGAGTTTTATCATACTATTTTTTAGTCAAAGTCTTCAAGGTTTTCTTTTCATATTAATAGAATGCTGTACATCAGGGAAAGTGCGCCATGTACCAAGTTCTCCCTGTTCCGAACAGCTTGTACTGAGCACTACCTATGAATGAAGCATTGACCACTATCATATTTTTCTTTGCTGTAATGTGGTATGTATTTACTATTCTGTAATTGATAGTATGTGGTTGTGTACTTTCTCGATAAACATTCCATAATTGTAAGAATTGCACCATCCTAAAATTCAATAGGAAACTTGAGAAATCAAACACACACCAGTTCGCACATCCTATTTTATAGGGTTCAAACATTGTTCCCTGGTTTACATGCACAGAGCCAGTGTTTCAAGAAAAACACATTGTCAGCCAATCTTCCCATTAACACTTTTAAAAAGAGGGAATCTTTGGTAGAGAACACGCATATCAACTCAAAAGGATTAAGATAACTAAATCTCCTCAAAGTAATAAACTCAAAACCCTTATTTTAAAGGGTTCAAACATTGTTCCCTGACTTACATGCGCAGAGCAAATGTTTCAAGAAAAAAACATAGACCTTCAAAAATTGTCAACCAATCTTCCCATTAAAACTTTTAAAAAGAGGGAATCTTAAGTAGAGAACACATATATCAACTCAAAATGATTAAGATAACCAAAACTCCTCAAAATAATAAATTCAAAACCCGAAGTCACAAATTCAAAACCCAACTGGTAAAGGAAAAATGTGTGCTAAAACCAACCTTGTTACTTGTGATAAAACAGTAAAATTCATCATAAATTTTAAAATTTAAACTATAAAATTCATAACTGAAGATAAAGGCATGTTGGGTTAGTAAATCCTTAATAGAAAAGAATGTAATGGAAGATTCTCGGAGGCGTGTGAATTGGCTTAGTAAATCCTTAATAGAAAAGAATGTTGTTGAAATGCTCATCTTCAAAATGCTTTCAAACTAGTTACACTTTGTCCTCCAGAGTTCAAAAAAAAAAAGATTAATCCTCTTATTTTTTAGGCAAGTTCCAAATCAAACTTATCCCTAGCAAAATTTGGTTTCGAAACTTATTGATTCAATTGTTGATGAGCAACATAAAATGAAGAATTAAGTTTCCAAGGAATATTATTAAAACTTGCTTCCTATTCTAAATTTTGGCAAAACTAATACAAGCTTAATATCTTTGATGGACATTGATAAGAAAGTCTCATACTAGTTATCCATGTAAGTATTTTACAGTCACACCATTATAATTTGTTTGTGTGGCAAATTGAACAATATGGATATGCACAAGTACACACAGCCTATACAATAATCATAAAACAAGGCACACAAGCCTAGAAAAAGTCAATACCCTATTGAGCCGAAATATAAAAAATAAGTTCAATTGTAAAATAGAACAAAAGAAATGTACCTTTGGCTTGAAGAGAAATATATCTCTGTGAAATCCAAAGAGGATTGCACGAACTACCACACATCATAAGCAATATAAGTAAGTAAATAGATCATATTTGCATGTAATAGAAAGTAAAATGGACCTAAGATAGAAGTGCAAATGTTCCCCTTACCTCCATTCACAATAAAGTTCATTAGATGAAAGATCTTTTGTGTTGTCCACCCATACTCTGGTACCCGCAATTGAATACGTATCAGCTGTACCTGCAATTCGTACAGTCCAATTATATTCAGCAAATGAAGCCCCATTTATATTGACCGATTAAACTCGACAATAATCTTGTATACTACATTATAATAACAAGTCTTGATTGTGTATTTTAGACTACTTTTGTAATTTCATTAAGCTCTAGGATGGGTAATTGCTAATCCTTGAGCAAATAGAATACAACCATCGTACTGCAATCTAGGCATAACACTAGATTTCAATTAAAACCCTCAAAAAAGTTATGCTAAGTTTCTCCAGCTTATTATTTATTACCCGCATTCCTTGTTTCTACATACTAGTATCCTACCATAATTCCTTTAGCCTAGAAAATAGATTCAGCATTCCAACATCCCACACCCACATCTGATGTATGAAACACTACCTTCTAAAATTTGATCTGGCTATCCAAATATTAAAGGAAGCCTTCCCAAAGATTGCTCCTTTCCTTTTTCCAAAAGCAAACAAGCTTTACTGCAAAATGAGTGAATGAAATCCAATGTATCTGTACTTTCCAATGTCATGAAATCCAATGTATCTGTACTTTCCTCATTCCCCACAAAAATTTAAATAAAATTAACAAATAAATCCAGCCAGCTCAAGAACTGTGAAATACTTAACTTCTATATGTATGGAAACGCCCACCACCCCCGTACCTGCCTAGAAACATTTCCGGTATGGAAACGCCATAACAAAGTCCCGGAAATGCCGGGGACGTTTCTGAAACATGCCTGGCATTTCCGGGACGTTTGCATACTTTAGAATGCAAAAACAAAAAAAAAAACCTATAATTTAGCATTTATTGCTTCTTAACCTAATCTACCCACCCAACATTCCTAAAGACACTTCCTAAAAGCTATAAATTGATATCTTTGGTCCATTCTAAATCACACTCATTTTTTTTCTCTTGCTGAATTCAGTTTTTATTAAACTAACATTTAGCATTGTGAAGAGTGAAGAGACATCAAGAAGCAGCTTGAAGATGATATATTCTAGAATCTAGATTATAATCATGTATATATGAAACATTGAAATTGTAACCATGTTGAATGATGAATCTTTTGAACTTCAATGAATACAAAATATTTTGAGTGCCTTATCTCTTATGGTTCATGGACTAAAATTTTGAAAATGAGTATAATGTACAGACGTTTCCGTAACATTTTGTACCCAAGCTTTTTTTGAAAATCGGGGTTTCCGCATTTCGGACCCGTACCCATACCTGTACTTGTTTCCTGGCAAAATAGCTTAATTTCAATAAACACAAAGCATTTCATACTTGTATAACCAATGTTGCTAGAAAATCTGTTTGTTGCGAATTTCAAAAGCCAGAAAATAGTTTTTCCTTCACAACCTTACTGGCTAGATAAACTTAAAGGAACAAACAAATTATCAGAAATTGTCTCTTTCATAAGAATCTAAATTCCAATTTTTTGCTTTCAAGAGCTTTGCACAAAAACCGCAGAATAAATCTGTTCCACTAATTCTCCAGTTTCTGCACTGCCACTACACCAAAGAAAATTGATTTCCACATTGATTTAACTTATATTGGGCCTCTTTTAGGCATCTTTATATCTCAAACAGGAAAAAAACTTTCTGATGCTATTCTCATATGGAATTTCTTGCCATTTTAAGCTACCCCTATGAAACTCGCGTTCACATTAATTACCAAAGAAAACCAAAAAGTGTTCTAAAAGATCCAGCCTAAATTGGCTAGACCATTCACCAGTTACACTATTCTGAATACAAAGCCACAAAACCAGCCATATTTAGCCACTGGCATTGAGCACTAAGACAAAATAAAGCAATTTAGCATAAAAATCAATATTAGGAATTTGGAGTTATAATAGAAGCACAATATATGTGGCCATCTGGGTTTTATGTACGGTAGCGTAGCCTTCTTTATAGAACTCACACTTTGACTTTCCACTGCCTTAACCACTTCCAATTTGCCAACTAACCGAGAAAGCATAACTGTGTCTTTTCTATCTGTCTTGTACAGCCTTTCTCATCATTTTGACTAGAAATTAATCATCTCTGTGCTTTTACTGTCTATCCAGTTTCTGACAAATGATTTTTTGAGTTCTACTATTGCTAAACCCTAGTCCTCTCGTTTGGGCTCCCCTGATCTCTAAAGGAATAATGCGGTATGGAACTTTGGTACATTGCAATTCTTCTCCCATCTACCCATCCAATCACATAAGCAGGCTTATTTTATTTATTTTTAATAATAATAGATAATCCTATCGATTGCATTGGTACTCAGTTCTAACCCTATCAACCCCTATATTGAGAAATCTCCCCATACAATCCATCATTATAGATTGCCTCGCCCCCATGGTTCTTGCCACATAAACCGCTGGCACAAAGAAGAATGCATCAAAGACTCAGTTTTGCCCTACCCCATGACCCGCATTTCATACTCATCACAGATAAAGATTATCTTGCTCTCCTTCAACATAAGAAATGCAAATTTCTTGTCTAAGAAACATGAGATACTCGATGCTCTCCTTCATTCTCCTAAGACTTTTTGGCGTGCTATCCACCAAAGGAAAACGAACATGTTGAGCATAATCATTATGGAACTCATTTTTGGGTTTCCTGTGACACAATCATTGTGGTATTCTTGATCAGCCTATTGCATAGGTTTCCTCTTCTCCTCCTCTCCTTTTATATCCAGATGACATTAGGAGAGCTATCTGGAAGTTATGTATCAGGAGAACAACAGACTGAGTGGGGCTTCAAAACAAATATGGTGTGAATTTACTTGCCTTACCTATGGCAAAGTTATTTAATGAGATTGTTTGCTCAGGATTTTCCCCTCTTAGTCACAGAACATCATCCACCACATTCATAAGTTGGAAGGGGTATTTCAAACCCAAATAATTCCACCAACATACATTTTCCAAGCTATATGGCATTGTTTTGGACATCATGTTTTCTGAGTACTGCAAGAACAGTAATATCATAGCGGGGGACAAGAAAGCAAAAGACTTTGACTGTTGACCACATTCATACTTATCAGGATATTATTGAGGAGGCTTGTCAGCGATCTTCAAGATTCTTTTATCACTTCACAGACTTTACGAAGGCCTTCGATTTTGTTCTAAAACATCTGTTTCTCTATAAAAGAGTGCTACTGGCCTTTAAAATTCTTTTATTATTACATCATGAGGCTTTATTACATGGTTGGCCATTTCCAATAGTTTCCCTGTCTTTGTAAGACTATTGTTCATAGTTACCAAATTCAGAAATCTGGATTGGTGAGGGGGGGGGGGTGTGGGGGGGGGAATTTGAAAATCTGGTATCGTACAAATAATTTGGAAAGTCTGTATGTGTATGTGTATGTGAAAATGATTAACATAAATACATGTTATTTTTTAATTGCTGGGCTCAGCAGCAAGGCAGCTGGGATGTGTTTGCAAAAAAATGAAATTTGAACTTGTAAAACCAAAAAATTTAAAAGTTTCAAAAATGTCCAGATGAATCAGACTGATTTGGTATGTCTAAAAATCCGAATCCGACAAGATTTGTGCCAGATCCGGCAGGATTTCAGCCAGATCAGGCAGAATTTGGTAACTGTGACGTAATTGGAATCAAAAAAAAGGGTATCGTCTCTTTGGCAATTGTATTGATGAGCCCAAAGACTTCCTCTGGTAGCACATTCATGTTGATGAGGCTTCTATATTTCGTCGTGTGCTAATCACTATACTAATTTTCGTAGATGATGTGTTCCTCCTCTTCAAATTTGATACCCTTGCTCACTTTTGTAAGCTTCTTCAACTTGTGATTAGCCTTGGCAAAACTAAGATCATGGTCTTTAATACTGTAGGGACACTCTTTCCAGGTTTGAGTTTTCCTACAAAGAAGAATCTGTGGAGACCACAACAAGTTATACCCTAAGTTGCCGCATTCGAATTCGTGTTCGAATTCGCCGATGATTAAATTCGTGAAAAATTCGCTGGTAAAAAAATCAGCGATTAAATTCGTGATTAAATTCGACTATGAGAAAATAACGAGGGGTGAAGTTTAATATCGTTCACAGGAGATTTTATAAGAAAATACAGGCAGAAACCCTAAAACGCGTAAAGAAAAAACCCTAAAACAAACTTCAAATTTTTTTAGATGATTTTCAACACTTTTCAAACACGACTTTCAATGCATTGCATAAAAAATGACATCCAGGATCCAACATGAATTAAGTCGCGATTTTCAACATTTTTTTTGGGTTTTTTAAAATCCGGCGAATTTCGAATTTTATCCTTTAAATTCGCCGAATGCAGCAACTAAGGTTATACCTACATGTGAATCCAGTTTTCTAGCCAGTCAATTACTCTAGAGCATTCCTATTAAGCAATAATTTTGTGCTTTCGTGCTTTTATGTTCAGCTCCTTGTATATCCTAGGGTCCTCTTACCCTAATTCTTCGCTCTTGTAATTGGTAGTACTTTTGAGCCTCATTGACCTACTTTGGTCATTTGTTGGCATCGATATAGTTTCTTGTATTCTTTCTTTTTCTCTTTCTATTTGAAAGCGCCAGCGTTTTCAGATGCATTCTTTGGATATCTCCTTTGAAAGATATTCAAAGGGGTCTGGCCTTTATTCTTCGAAAGATTGTGTGACTCGTCCTTAAAGTTAATTACATCCTCCTTTCGACGTGCCTCAGAAGTCGGAGGGTTTAACCATCCGCTAGAAATATATGAGGTCAAAGCAGTAAGACAGTGCTCTTCTGTGTACTGCTATTTGGGTGCCCCAACCCTCTTACTCTTGTTCTAGATGTGAATCTTTTTCTCTCAGACATTCATGGCCATCTAGCTCTCCTTGCTCGCATCTCAAATAACGGGGGAAAGGCTTGCATTACTAGTTTTTTCTATGAGGCATTGGCCTTTCAAGGGAGTACTCTACTTCTTTCTAAGGCATTCACCCTTGGAGATTATGAAGCCTTACGTTCAGCCTTTCCTGGTGGTGGTTGATGATCTTGTTAATTCTTCTAGCCCAACCTTTGCTCGAGATACGTGACAGAGTCGGTGTCCAGCCTTAGCATGCAACTCCAATATTAGTCATCACATGTCTATAGGACTTGTACTTGAATCATATGGTTTGGGCTTTAACCTCTTTGGATTTACCACTCCAGACATTCTTCAAAATTTATTGTTTAGTTGCTTGCTATAACCTAGGGGTCTTTAAACCCACACACTTTTCTATTGTAAATGCATGTACTCTTTAGACCCGCTGATTAGTTTTGGCCATTTATTGACAATAATATATCTTGTGTATTTGCAACTTCTCCGGTTCTCCAAAGGAATTCAAAAGAATGGCACACCTTTCACTTAGCCCCTTAACCAGGAATGCACACCACATCCTTCCTCGACATTGTCTGGACTCTAATGCATAGTCAGGCACGAAACGTGGGATACGGATACGGATACGGATACAGATACAGATACGCTATTTTGAAATAGGGGATGGAAGTAAATTAAAAAGGGTGTATATATATCACATTTATATATACAAGGCTTACGTGCATTGTAATAGTTTCTTAGAAAGTCCATCTGGGGCCCTTCTGGTTACCTAGCTTTCCAACATTCTAATGATTTTGTTAACAAGACCATTTATTGCAATCTGAGAACCTAGCTATCCAATTACTTGGAAAGTAGAATTGTGTCCCCAACGTCATCATCTGGATTAGAAATCATTTACAGTTAAATGACACCCGCTTCTCAGCACAACCCAATAAAGATTTATTTCTACAAGTTGCTTGATGCACATACGCATAAAACCCTAAAATTTCTCCAACCTCTTTTGAAAAATAAAATATACAATGCAGTGGTTACAATAAACAAAAAAAATTGAAGATCTTACGAGGGCTACGAGCGCAACGAGAGCATAAGCGGCAGAAAGGGCATAAAAAATAATGTCCTGGCATTGCTGGGACTCGTCAATTTCATCCCACCAATTTGAGGCGCTCGCTAAATTAGTGAGACGGTCGCCATCCACAACACTCCGCAAGAAATACACCTCCCTGCCCATGATTCTGAAAAATGAAAAATACTTCCCAAAGAATTAATGTGAAAACCTTTGCTGTTAAAACGGAAGGTTGTGATTTGGATGGGCAGAGAATAAGTAAAGTTGCGAAGGCAAGTTCCAAGTCGCAGTGATAAAGCAAAGTGAAGATGTGCCAAGCCCGGCACAGCCACGTTTCTCGATTACGTGGCACTATTTGCGTGTCACTTTTGTCCTTTCCTTTGCTTTTAGTGATCACTCTGCGTTGCCATGCGTACCTATTTACAATTTGCATTTGCCGTGAAGTGGCAACTCAGCCAAAGCCGTTACAATTCGTATAAAGAGCACATTAATTATACTTAATGATGTTTATGAGGCCAAGCAGTCTATGGGGTCTAAGAAAACAAAAACAAGGTAGTCAAATATTCCAAAGATACCGGCCTAAAATTGTTACTTCTGTTTTTTTTTCTATTTCTTTGTTAATCTTGAGTTTTCTATTATGGATTTTAGACAAGTAATCTATTGTTTTTGCAATCTTATCATCTTCGAACAAGATTGTGAGAGCTTCCGTTTTTAAAAAATCAGCATAGCTACTCCGAATGTCTCATATGTTACACACTCCATTAGGAAACTTCATTTCGTTTCCACATAATTTGACCTGCAAAACCGGCAAACTCTTTCAAACCATTCCTCTTTCAGCATTGTGCATCTTTCTATTTCACATCTGAGATGATGCGAACTAGTTTTCAGCTGGGCAATTAACATTTTAGTTTTCCACTTTATTTCTGCCTCCATATAGTGCTTTTGCTCATGATCACATGTGGGGTTAAAGTTCTTGACATAATATTCTCTATTTCTTCCTAGTCGTTTCGTCCACATGGTAGTTTTGATTTTCTTTCTCACATACTTTTGATATTACCGTTAGTGTTAGGACAGCCTGCATGTTAATTCCCTGTTTCTTCATCCACTTTTCATTTTGTTTCATCCAAGTGCACTTCATTCTATTCAACTTTTCTTCCACTATTATCTTAGGCCACCGGAGATTGTCCATGCTTTCCACTTTCTTCAACTACCCTAAAAGTCAAATCAAAGTCATCGCCTCCATCGGGAAAGCCCCGGCTTTAGCAAGAATGATCTCGTAAGGAACCGTGGATTTTATTTTGAAGCTACTTGTGATAAAATGTTTTTATAACCTTTCTATTTGTCTCCATTTCACCGTCAACGTATTGTTGCCCCAAACTTCACAACCATATAAAACCATTGTGGTAACAAACAACCCAAAAAGAGTCAACTTGGTTTTCCAATCCCACAATTCTATTGATTTGCATCTGTTTTGGAGCATATATAAAGCTTTCCATCCCCCTTATATCCTCCTCGCTCTACAAGTCTCCCAACTGAGATTACTATGAAAGTCAAGACCCAAATACTTATAAGCATTTACCACTTGCAAGTGACCACCTTCGAACTCAAAAATTTTTTGCCTTGGTTTTCTTCTTAAAGTAAAAATCATGATTTTGGTTTTACTTGTGTTCACCTACATCCCCACCTCTTTGCAGAATAATTCCAAAGCTCTCAAGTGTTCTTGCAATCCATGCGTTGTTTTAGCCATTAGGATAAGGTCTTCAACATAAAACAACAATTTTACCACATAAGAAGCTAGGTGAACTCCACTCCCACCCATCATGTCAATTCACTCCTCTAACTTGTCTATGTATAGCCCAAACAAAGTAGGAGATAGAGGACATCCCTGTTTGACCCCGATGTCACTCCCAAAGTACTCGGATAAGCCATCCTTCATTCTTATTTTGGCTTGAACTTGATCATGAAGCATATGAACCGCTACCCTATACTTTTCTGGTATACCCAATTCTTCCATTCTGACCCAAAGTTTGCTTCTAGGCACCATGTCAAATGCCTTTTTGAAGTCAACAAAACAACAATAGACATCTTCCCCTTGCTTGTCCCAAACCTTTTCAATCAAGTGTCGAAGGGTGACGTAGTGATCAATAGTAGATTGTTTTGGTCTGAACCCAACCTGTCCTTTCGCCCTCTTACCTTCCTTTTCAACGCAAATACTAATTCTATGTTCCACCATACTACCAAAGAGTTTTTTGAAAATAGGATTAATCATAATAGTGTGGTAGTTTGATGGATTGCTGACATCACCACTTTTGTGAAGAGGAATGAGAATGTTGGTTGTCCGGTTTTCTGGAAAACTGTACCGAATAACTCTGTTGAAAAACTCTTTTATGTATGGCACAATGTCATCCATACTCCATTTTAAAATTTTCACTTGTAGCTCATCAATATCTTGAGCTTTTCCTACTGCTAACTTTTTGATTCCTTCCTTGATGTCCTTTGTAGAAAAGAGTTTGTCCTTATTTTCAATTACAGGAGGAGGAGGGAGAGGATTTTTGTTTTGATACAACATTTTTGTATATTCTAACCATTGGATATCTATGATATTATTCTCGAAATTTGTTCTAGTATGTTGAAGCTCTCTCCAAAAACCTCTCAGATTATTCTTCCACATAGAAATCATATCCTTCCTCCTTATCTTCATGAATTCTTCCTTTTTATCTCTCACTAGATTTTTTATGCTTTTATATATGTTTTATCCTTTCCCGAGATATTCACCATTTTCTTTGTGGCCTTACAATCATCATCAAACCATGGATTAGTCGGGAAACTATATTTGGTACTTCTTCTGGCTCTAGAACGCTTGCACTACATGAACGCCCTGCAAATTATGACCATCAAATTCTCGTTGTTCATAAATCTCTCGTTCCCTTTGAAACTGTCAAAATCTTGAATTTCCTGAATTTGTTTTCTAATCATAGCTTTAAAAGTGTCTTGATTCTCCCGAGTCAAAATAATTCTGCTTCGAACATCCTTTTTTTATTTGGTTGAAGATTAGTTCTTTGTTGATCATAGTTTTTCATGTTAATCTTCATATGAACGAGGTTGTGATTTGATATCATTTCAGTTGGGCAACTTCTTATCTCTACCTCTGATACTCGTGACATAATGATTTGTGAACAAATAACATAATCCACAATGCTTTGTCTGTTGTGAGTATGACATGTGATGTTTCTTGACTTTTTCTATGCTTTTACCCCATTACAAATGATTTGTAGTCACAAAATCATGCACTTTAGACATTATTTATCCTGGTTTCATACTACTATTTATAAGGTTCTTGAGTGAAGAAAGTACTAATTAACCCTCATCTTGTGGCCATATTTTCTTATTGTATTTTGTCGTCCCCGACCTTTTACACTTACATGCCCAGTCAACTTTCATCACTTGGCATTATTTTAGCCTCAACTGGGGTGCCCATGGGCGCCCTGGTCCCACTATGGGCGCCCCGATCCATGTTGCACTTTCCTGCCACTTTTTGGGCTCTTTCTAGCCATTTCTCCTTCTTATCTTTTTGGTGGTCGACTATTTTGCGGTTAATTATGAAATTAGATCAAGAGAACCCTATATTTATAAAGTTATGAAACCATAATGAGGGACCCAAGCACTAGTCACTATTATCATCCATCTAGAGTTGCATCCATCTATTGCATTGGAGATCTCTTGCATCCGCATAGCTCCATCATCAAGGCACAAGGTTAGGGCATCTACATCACACACAACATAGGGGGAGTATTCTATTCTATTCCATGCACACATTCTATTACATTTTCTACATCTAATTATTACTCGTTACTTCACAAAGTGTGACTGGCACAAGAACACCTAGGGCACATTATGCACACACTCACTAGAACTACATTGGGGTTTAAAATGTATTGTGGCGCTCAGTTAGTAAGCCCATTGTTGTGGTAGATGAGGTTACTCCAACCCATTCATTTGCATTGTTTTTTAGGGTTTCAATACTCCTTGGCATTTTGTGGGTCTCTTCATCATCTCGGATTATTGGCGAAATCCGATACAAGGTAGTGAATCTGATGTGACACATAGTGGAGGTTTTAGACCACCTCCCAGCCCTATGAAATTCAATTCTAGATCTTTAGCATAGACCAGGGCACCCAGTTTGTAAACCAGAGCGCCTGTAGGCACCCTAGTCCCTTTCTAGGCTCTCTAATCCAACCAAATACTCCAGATCCATAATTTTCGGAGCTCATGCACAATTGTTCCTGCTTCTAGATTTTCCAGTCACCTCTACGACACAGTCCCATGAGTATCTACTATTCAATTGAGTTCCTTCCTATTCTATCTTGCACATTAGGGTTAACATTTCCTTTTGCATGGTTTTTTAAGTCATTTACATACTTCTTTATTGCATTTATTTATGTTATTTACAACTGTTCATAGCTTAGATTAACTATAGATATACCCTATTATCCACATTTTTAGTTAATCATGATGAAATTATGTAAACTGGATATCCCCAATAATTCAGCTCCAAAATGAGAGATACCACTTTTTTTGTCTTGTGAGACCCTTTCCCACTCTTGTTGCTCATCTTCATCTAACCACAAAGGGTTGTTGTTCCACCCCTCCTCCATACTAAGGTAAAGAGCCTGATTATTTGTTGTTCTCGCATTAAAGTCCCCTAATAGAATGACCTTGCATGTGGCATAAAATTCTACAATATCTTTTTTCAATGCTACAAAAGGATCTTCTCTATCCATGTTCCTTTTCTTATATGTTTTAGAACCATAGGGAACAAAGTAGCAATCTGCTAGATAAATTGTATCTTCATTATCTTTCAATTACATCCATATGTATTGGTTGTGCGGATCCTTTTATTCCTCTTTTATGACTCCTTGCCATGTTTCCCTAACCGAGATCATTACCCCTCCATGCCCTTTGCCATTATCCACCAACTCATTCTAAACTGAGACTTTTACATAATCTTCAAATTATGGCACTTTGCATCCCTCATGCTCATGAATTTCAAGTAAGACAATAATATCCTTTCCCTCTGCTATGGGCCCCAACCCAAGACCCCTCCTTTAAGGGTAGCCTCTACAATTCTAACTAACCAAAGTGAGACGATCCTGTGGTAGCCTGACTCCCTATTTATTATGTGTTTTCTTATCACTAAATTGGGATTTCCCCTTGTATAGCCACGCTTCCCTTCCTTCCTTATTTGTCACCGTCACTTTTTCCCATTATTTCCTTCTTTTTTCCAATTGTATAAGAGTTAGATCCTCATCTATATCAAACTATGTGCCTTTGAGAGACAACTTATTTCTTAATATTTTATTCTTATCTTCCACGCGTTTTAAGGTTATCTTTATATTTATAGTTTTACCCCCTTCAGCCACTTTACCAATTCGGTTTGATTGGAGGATATTCCCTACCCATTGTAGTTTATCTAATAATAAGTCATTTACAAGTATGTTCGTATTTTCTCCTTCTCCATGTTCTTTCAACCCCTTGATTATTATGTTTGATGTTCTATCCTGACAATATTTTTATTCCCACATTTGCATCTTGATCTATTTGTTTATCATCTCTTTTTGTGTTTTTGTTGGTTCTCTCACTACTTGTGTCCATGACTTGACCTAATCTAATTTTTCCAACATTTTATTTTCCTTGATTTCCATGCTTGTCATTGTTGATTGTATCTCTTTGATCTATGGAGTATATCTTTCTCCACATGTTGAAGCTATATTATTGTGCTTGCTTTGTTTTAGCTTAGGCTTTAATGATATTATCTCTTGTTGCCTTGTTTCCATGATGTGTTGCAAATTATTTATCCAGTCTTTGAGCATATTATTTTCTTGTTCTAATTTTCAGTTGGATTCAGCAATCTCTCAAAAGCTTCTCATTCTACAATATATTGTCACTTTTTTTATTTTGTTTTTTTATCTTAAATTTTTAAATAAAATATTAGAACTCAATGATATATTATATTATCTCCTTGACAAAACAAAAAAATGGTAAATTTTAGCCTATTAGTATTTTTGGCTTGGAAAATAAAAAATTGCTACAAATGTATTGTTAAATATAAATATTATATATTAAAATATTTAAGTATGACGAATCAAGCACATACAACATTATCGTTGAGGGAGGTGATGGTGGATCATACTTTAAAGTTACACTTCAAGGAGGAGGTTCATAAAAATGTGGATCAAACACTAGCCACCCATCTTTATTAAGAGTGTCACCTATGTTAGCCAATGAAACAACAAATCTCCACCTATGTGGTGGGGGCGTAACCATTTGAACATTGTCGTGCATCGAAGAGGACCGTCGAGATGGGCCAGCTAAAGACTCATCACATAGTGGTGGGCTCCAGCCCCTCAACAAAGGATGAGTACAAGAGAGGCTATGTGATCAACTACACAGATATTTAGGTGTTAATGACAAAGAACCCTACAGAGGTTAATCAAGAGGCACACGACTTATAGAGTAGAGAGTACTCCCCTAATGATAGAGTAGTTTTTTCAAGTTTTGAAACTCAATAGACACCTTCTCAATATATGCTTGAATTTACATGCACACCAATGATATTACAAGAACTTTTCCATTTGCAACAAAGTGAGAAACAATATCAACTCTACTTAAAATAGTTACATTTCTAATTTCCATAGCTCAAATAAAATAATTAGTTTGATAAATATCCAAAGAAAATAAATGTTTGTGGGTCATATAGCATAATCACCAAAGAAAATTATATACTAATTGAAAGGCTTTGGATGGAAGAGTTGAAAAAGGCCATGAATCAAGCTTTGGGAAAACTAATCTCTAGGAAAAAACGAGAACAAAAGCTTTAAGGTTTTGAGGCAAGAACATGTTGGACAATTAATATTAAGAATGTTAATATGTTTGATCATTTCCCCAAAGGGAAATTCCTGGTAATCCAGACACCAAAATAAGTGAGCTACTTTAAGTTCTATCTCAACATTTCCAATTATGTTGAATTTGGTGATTGACCTTGTCCAAAGTTGATGAGACTAGTTTCGTGATCTAATACAAAAATGCATGAGAGTAGTTTTTAAAAGCAATATCATTTTTTCATCACCAATCCTTCGACTATGCCAATGCAATTAAACCCCAAGTTTATGTAATACGACATTTAACATTAGCTCTTTGATACGAAAAAAATGGCAATTTCAAAGCCAAGAGATGATACTTCCTGTACAAGCTAGCCCAAGAGATTCAATCTCTAGATGAAACAAAATCTCATATAGAAACAATGCATTTTCAAAAAATTCTAAGGGATTTTATATCATGCATTTTAGCAAGAGGAATACTAGAAGACGTCATGACAATAAACCATGAAAAATTATGGACATTGAAAAATAGTTCATTTCTAACACCATCCCCACCCTAGCCCTGTACCCACCCCACTTAAGATGGGGTTTAACAAATTTAAAGGCTTTCTGACAACACAATTTTCCACGGGGAGAACCCACCTAAATTTATAAAGTGCTTCAACAACATTTTCCAAGACTCATCTCTCTTTGCAACCCTCACTACCCACTTGACATAAAGAACAATGTTTTGGTAATAGATGTCAATGATTCCCATGCTTCCTTTTCCTTGCAAGAAACAACAGATATTCGGGATGACTAACTTTGAATAGATTATTTTAGACTTTAGTTGCCCTTAAATCAGAAAATGTAAACAATAGACCCCTAATAAATGTTTCTAAGCTTTTTGGAATGTAAACAAATCAGAAAAAAAAAATCACAAGGCAAGGCCTATAGAGCTAAATATGATGATAGGCATTCTCCAAATAAGGATGATACCAAGCAAATGTTGATAGTTTTTATTTCTCCATTTTAATGACCTTCGACTGATCTAAGTTCTCCATGTTTACAACCACATGAACAACCTCCAAATGATCTCGGTCATTCACATCGGTGCCCATGCAACCCTACACTAATTTCTTCATCATAAAACTCTTCATCATTATTTTGATTGTTCATGTTCATACATATTTATCAAAGTAGTATGTTGGGATTAATAATCAATGGGCGACACGAAACAACGTCTTAGTTGGAAATAACTAGGAAATATTTGTTTTAGACTACTAAATATTTATAAATCTTTTTTTCGAATATCCTTTTTCACATTTTTAACACATTTGTGATGATCGTGTTGTGTGCCTTTTGAAATGAAAGAAAGTTTATTTGACGGCCTATGTTTAATTAAAACTTTAATAATGCATTGAAACTTTATGTATTAATGTTGATGTCTATATTAATGTATTTAAGCTTTCTAATTTTCCAAGATAGAAAACCACTTACTTGACCTGTAGGTTTGACTGCCACATTTAACCATTTAAAACCACATACAAACTCGATATACACATTTTTTAATATAAATAAATAAAATGTTTAAACATTAGCCCATAAAGTGACCAAATTTAATTTCTTGTCATCTTCTACCTAGGTCTTTAGTTTTGTAGACACAAAATCACGCACTTAGGGTAATTATCTAGTCTTGATCACATACGACTATTTGCATGATTCCTAAGTAAGAAAAATATTGATTAACCCGTGCCTTTGGCCACCTGTCTTTTCTTTATGCTTTTTCTTTCAGTCTTACACTTGTACTCGCTCATTTTGTCTTTACACCTTTCAACATTTGTCATTCTAAACACTAGCACCTAGCTAGGATGCCAACGCCAAGTGCCCCCGTCCCCTTTAGGCGCCCTTGTCCTCTTTGTACTTTGGTCACACTTTCTGGGTCCTTTCTAGATGTTTAAACAATTTATCTTTTGGTAGTTGGCAGTTTTCGGGGTTATTTGCAAAATTCAATACAAGGAATCATATAAATATAAATTTATGTGACCATAATAAAGGACCAAGCACTAAGCATTACTATCTCCATCCAACATTGCATCCATCCAAGGTGTATATAGCTCCGTTTGCATCCATATAGCTCCATCACAAGGGACAAAAGGATGGCTCATCTACATCACACTTTATAGGAGGGGAGTCTATTGTTTCCATGCACACATTATTTACATTCTACATCTAGTTACTTTCTCGCTACTCACAAAGTGCGACACACACAAGAGTAACCTAGGGCACAATTCCACACACACACACACACCTAGAACTACATTGGGTCTGAGATGTAGTGCAATGCTCAGTGATAAGTCCATCCATTTGGAAACTAAGGATAGTCTAACCCCTTCATATGCATCTTTCTTTTTTAGGGTTTTGATAAATTTCTTGGGGTTTTTGAGGTGATTATTTATTACAGGTTTACATCGACATCCAGTGAAGTTAACGACATACACGTGCACAAGAAAAGAAGTGAAAACACCTATGACCCTATGAAAGTTAGGGTTTTGACAATTTTTGCAGACCAGGGCACCCAAAATTCAGACCACAGCACCCACAGGCACCCCTATCCCTCTCCAAGTGCACCCCAATCTAACCAAATCACTCAGATCTACAATTTTTTGTGGCTTCATGTGTGACAAATTTCCATATTTGTTCAGTCAGTCTCCATTGTGATACAGTTCAAAAACCTCTGTGAATCAGCTAAGGTTCTTTTAACCCTCTTTGCACATCAGGGTTTCATATTTTCATTAGCTTAGCTTTGCTTAGGTGTATTATTTTAGTATTTATTATTCATTTATTTACTACAAACTTGCATTAGATTAGATGCTATTATTTATAATTTTAGCTTAATCATTTTGGTGAACCCTAACTTTGATCTACATGCTATTTGTTTCATTTACTATATCATCATGAGTATCTCAATTAATGATTTATTGCTTTGCAATCCTAAGTTAAGACGACATGGTCCAACATCTCCTTGCTACTACCCGCATTCCAGCTGATATGCATCCAGACTATGTTTATCAATCATTTGTTGATGTATTTTCTCAACATATTGCTTTCCCGTCTAATCCTCATGTTAATCTTTCTATTTTTGATAATGATCCACCCTTGTATATCATGATCCACATTTAAAATATAGGTATCAAGTGTACTTTAATTGACAATGGATTTGAACTTAAATTATGTCCCATGTCATTCCTTGAAAATATTGGTCTTTCCACTGCTAATGTTAGTCCATAATCTCTTTCTCTTCATGCATATGATGGTTATGTTTGTCCATGTTTAGGTCACATTACTTTACCTAGCACAATTGAGCCTAAAACTCTTAACACATTTTTCTTTGTCATTGAATTTCCCATTTCATACAATTATTTACTTGGTCGGCCATGGCTTCATGCTATGTAAGTTGTAGCATCTATTATACATCATTGTGTCAAATTTCTACATGAGGGTGTTTAGTATACTATTCTTCGTGACCGTCATCCATACAAATATTATGACGATGATCCCAACATAATACATTTCTATTCCAAGGTTTGATACTTTTGATGATTTTAAACTCATTGATGAGAAACCACATTTACCACCACTAGAAGGTGTTATTTTCATGATAGATTCTATACCAACTACATATATGCCTCCCCTTGCTACTACTATTGTTATGATTATTTATTGGGGGCCTATCTCTACATCGTACGTCACTTTAGCTCTCACACCTTCTCATGTGCCACCTCCATCACTACGACCTACCTTCACATGCACATTTTTCATGAATGATTCTTATTGGGAGCATACTCCATTCAATCCTACTTGCGATGACACTATATGTACACATGAGGGATTGACTCATCTAGGTTTTGATTTTAAGGATCTCTACCCTCTACCACACTCTTCTCATCTTTATCATGGATTTTTTCACATTACTGCCACATATGGCCTATGTGTTTTTCATCTCCAATTCTTCCTCGCATGAGATTCTCGCTCTTCGCCACTCACATTAGGAAAATCTTGGATAGATTACATGGGGGCACACTTGACCCTGATCATATTGATATATCATTTCCCATGCCCTTTGGTCATGTATTCATTTGCAATTTTTATTTCTTGGTTATACATAAAATCTCACTCGCTGGTATGCACACGAGTGTCCATTACCACCCTTCAATGATGAGGAATATGCGATGGGTATGTACAACTTATGCCTTAATGGATCATTACATGATCAACCCGATACCATTTCTTACCAGGTCTCTGATGCTTGCTTATTTGGACTTTGATCATGATAATGATGACCTCTTAGATGCCATTACATGATTTACTTCTTTATCTTACACATTTGGGGGGCATGAAATCTATACTTTCCCCCTGACATCACACAAAATCTTATTCTCGCATCACTTCTTACACACATACTTACACATACATCTTAGCATACACATCTACAGTTTCATTACTCAATGACACACTCTTGTGCTTTGGTTCACACTTAACTTTTGAGGGCATCCTATACACATGAACCTCACACACTTCACAATAGACACTACACATTGCACATCTTCACACCTCCTATACTTTAAATCCCACATTACATCATGGGATTCATACATTATACATCCTACACTTGCACCAAAGACTCTACACATTTCCCATCTTCACACATCTTACATTTTGCATCCTACACATTTACATCTTACATCTTATGATTCATATTAAGGACATTATATGCATACCTCACACCTTGTATACATCCTATATTACATATTACACATTACACACTTTAAATATCATACTACATCTACTATACATATTCCAAATTCTATTCATCTACTTATATGTGCTACACTCACTACCCTATGATGCACTCTAGTGTCACGGTCAATATTGGACTATTGAGGGTATACATCGCAAATGGACCACATCATACTCACACATTAAACCATTCAATGTTTTCACATGTGACATTCCTAGACTAGTGATATACGCTTTAGACTACATCATCACTTCTTATAGCCTCATCTTGTAGTGATATAGGTTATAGGGTAAATCATCAATATTTTGATCATCTATTAATACACGGTATATGTCACATCCTTCCCACTTGTAGCATTTAGTGATATACGCCATAAGATAAATCATCACTCCTTCCATTATTTTTTTGTGATATACACTTTAGACTAAATCATCACACATTCTCATCTCGATATGTCGCACATCCTCACTACACATTCATCACATCACGCTACACACAACACATAGTTTAATCATTTCCCGATGACACACTTTCATTTACGGTTCATTCTTGGTTGTTGAGGGGGCATAAACAAATGAACCTCCTTTCATAAAATTTCATTCACTCGGAGGGCACACGAATCCTATCATTCACACTTTGCATTCCATTCCATCCATCCACAACATATTGCATCATATCTTGGTTGCATTTAATCTTTCTTACTCATGCTTTTACATGTATGCTTTATTACAGATGCTAGCTAGATATATTATATGTCATTACTTTTACCATACACACATGCGTGCTCACTTTCTTTTCTATTTGTGATGGTAGACTATATAGTTCCATTACATGCAACATGGATGTTTGGCGCAATACCTAGCACTAGTCCCACATTGGCTCTTGAGTGCATCCACTTTCATAAATTACATGTGCTATTGTTTCATTTTTGTTTCATAACATAATAATTTATCGATTATACATGCTTTGACATAATTTTCATCTTCTAACATGCTAATAGGTGCTTCATGTGCAACATTTGTTCATGTAGGGATATTTGCTTCCATGGTTACTTGTTATATTGTTTTATTTCTTGTCATTCTTGCCTTTTTGTGGGATTTTCCATTTGTATTATGTGCACACTTGTTTGATTTACATCCACTATGACCTTGATTGTCTTGCAACAACATGAGTGGTGTCCCATGTTTGTAACCCACTTTTCATTTTGCATTGTCTTCTTGAATGGTGCATTTATGATTATGTACTAGCTTACACATTGTCATTTTACATTTATATTCTACATGCATGTTTATTCGTACTAACACTTATTTCCTAGCCACTTGTTTGCATGTGCCTTGGTTTATCTACCAAGCACATCCCCTTCCCCCTACATGGCGTAGTTTCAACAATGTTGGTCCTCTTTTGGGCCACATACTCCTACAGCGATGTCGCATGCACCCCAAAAAGAGGGGGACATCATTTGGTGAATCAGTTACCCCATACACAGTACACAACACAACATAGTACAATTCAGGTATCAATCAGACTTGGGTTTTTAATGCCTTTCCATGACACTATAACAGGTGGGTTACACAATGATTGGGTTCAAAACAATCTACAAAACTCATTACATAATGGATTTTACAGGGCAAGTTGTCCTTTAGTACACATCACATGGTGTTTTATTCAGGGGGAGTTAAAGTTAGATGATAACACCAAACCTTCCTCTCTATACTACTTCTACTCATGGCATCAGATCTCCCAAAAAAACAGATTACACAAATATCTCTACAGTTTGTGGAAGCAGTTATAGGTTGGAGGATAAATCAAACTTTCCTCCCTACACTTCTTTGTCTAGTGGCATGAGATCTCCCAAAAAACTCACATGTTGACATCATTTATAAGATCCTTTCTACAGCCCTTTTCTCATCACGAATCAGGTGCACATGTTCCTTTTTCATTTACATAATTTCATTACATGCTTTTTACATACATACATGTGTCTTTACACACATTTTATACATATACATGTGTATTTGACTACTTGATCGTCTTCTCTTTTGCAGGTCCGTCTGTATGGGAAGTAAGAAGTCAACATCACATACATAGTGGGTACATCACACACATGATAATAACCATGTAGGTACACCACACACATCAGCATATACACACGCATTTCCACCCTAGGTTCACTTTCATCACTTTTTAAACTTTTGCATATTTAGTCTCCACGCTCCATCTTTTTATCACTCCATGCTTTGTCTAGTTCCTTAGGCACATGTTTTCTACATCAATCTACATAGATATCATGTGCACATATCTATTTACTTTATTTTACCAAGAATTCTTCTCACCAACATAAAGTGGGGGCAAATGTAGACATAAAATCATGCACTTTGGGTAATTATCTAGTCCTAGATTGCATAATTCTATTCATATGATTCTAAGTTAGAAAAGTACTAATTAACCCATGTATTTGGCCACTTTTCTTTGCTTTAGTTGGTACTTTCAGTCTTGCACTTCTACTTATTCAGTCTGTAATTTGAACCTTCATCATTTTTATCACACTAACGCCTAGCCAGTGCAAGGTGCACCTCGTCCCCTCTGGGCACTCCTTATCCTCTTTACACTTTAATCTCATCACTTTTGGGTCCTTTCTATCTTTTTGAGCAATTTATCTTTTTGGTAGTCGACATTTTCAGGGTTAATTATGAAATTCAAAGCAAGGAATCATATAAATATAAAGTTATGTGATCATAATAAGGGATCAAGCACTAAGCATCTTCTATCTCCACTTAAGGTTGCATCCATCTAGCTCTATCACAAGGGACAAAGTCTAGTTCATCTGCATCACACTTCATAGGAGGGGAGTCTATTGTTTTCATGCACACATTATTTACATTCTACATCTAGTTACTTGCTAGCTACACAAAGTGGAACTGACACAAGAGTAACCCTAGGGCACAATCCCACACACACACCTAGAACTACATTAGGTCTGAGATGTAGTGCAATGCTCAGTGATAAGTCCATCCATTTTGGTAGCTGAGGATAGTCTGACCCCTTCATATGCATCTTTATTTTTTAGGGATTTGATGCTTTCCTTGGGCTTTTGCAGGTGATTATTTTATTCAGGTTTACAATGACATCCAATGAAGTGCAACGACATACATATGACAAGAAGTGAAGAAGTGAAAGACACCCTACGACCATATGAAAATTAGGGTTTCTGATCATTTCTGTAGACTAGGGCACCCATAATTCATATCAGGCTCCCATTTTAGGTGCCCTTATCCCTCTCTAGGCACCCAGTTTAACCAAATCACCTCATATCTACAATTTTTTGGGTTCGGTGCGACAATGGGTTTCCATCTCTGTTTAGTCGGTCTCCATTGCGACACATAGTCTAGAAAGCTCTGCGAATCATCTAAGGATCTTCTAACCCTCTTTGCACATCATTGTTTCATATTTTCATTACTTAGTTTGCTTGTGTATTATTTCATTGTTTCATTATTCATTTATTTACTACAAACTTGCATTAGATTAGACTAGTGTACTTATATTTTAGTTTAATCAATTATGTTCTCGAGTGTATGTATATTTAGACATGAAATCATGAAAATATCAATAAGAGGGATAATTAAAACCATACACTCTAAATTTTGTAATTATGTTGATAGGTGTACCAAATTAGAATAAGAGGGATTGCATATGTCATGTTCTATCAGTGACTAAATCAAATATCTATTAAAAATGGAAGAGACATATACAAGGCAGATTGGGTGATAATAATAATCCAATGCCAAAGTTAGTGGGAGACTCCCCTAGTGCCTACGATAAATGAAAATTTTCAATTCTATTGGTTTTCACTATGCAGGGAAGCTTGTGTGACATGCACATAAACTTTGAGGGAGGTATCATTTAAATTGGTATAATTAATAGCATGGAACCTTGATTTACCTGATAAGCACCTAAATGAATATTTTGAAGATGATATAAGCTTTGTACAGTTGAATTGTTACCCAAAGTTTTCAACCCCTAAGTTAGCATTGGACATGGGAAATCGTAAGGACTTCAGTTCCCTCCCTTTGCTACCAAGGTGGGGGAAATGTGGAGAGTTGGGGGCTGAATCTATCAGAGAAGCACCATAGATCTGCGAGTTCGAAGAATGCATAGGTGAATGATGCGATACGTGTATCATTCTAAGACAAAATAATGTAAACATACAAGATTACAAATTACAATAATACAAGAGAGATAATTGCAATAACATATAAATAGCTCCAAATCAATATAATCAAATAGAATATTGCAAGAGATGTACATATATGAGGTGAATGTGTAACATCCTCCTAGAATCATGGTAATCTCCACCTAAAATAATGGTAACCAACACCTAGAATGGTGTATTCAAGTTGTAATCAACACCTAGAATAGTGTAGTGAAGTGGTAACCAACACCTAGAATAGAGTAGTCAAGTGTACACCTAAGCAAGCATATCCCATAAGTGTATGGACACTCTAAATGAGGTGGAATATCCCAAGTAGGATAATACAAATAAAGATAGGAAAATAAATCCTACACTGACACCCCCATAAGCACAACTTAGGTAGGTAGCGAAAAATGAAAGTGGGTCCCAACAACAAGGCCTGATGAGGTACCCACGTAAAATGCAATCTCTCATAAGATAGAGTAAAAGGAGAAAACCCAGTGGGAAAAATCCACCCCCCCCAATAGAGACAGGAAGAAGTGAAGAGGCTAGAAGGACCCCTTGAAGATGATGAAGTTGTTGATGTAGACCACACCCTAAGAAGAGCTCGTAGATGAATGAACTTGCTCTCGGTGAAGGATTTGGGGAAGATGTCAGCAACCTGCTATGAAGACTGGAAGAATATCAAATCAATTACATGTTCATGAATGATCTCTCGATTGAAGTGCATGTGAATCTCAATGTGTTTGGTCCTTTGATGAAGGACTAGATTCCTACATATTTGGATGGTGCTCTGATTGTCACAAAAGATGACTGTAGGCTACTTGATTTGGATGCCAAGCTAAAAAATAATCCCCTGAAGCGAAATAGCCTTAGTAGATGTGTTAACAACTCCTTTGTACTCTGCCTTTGTGGATGATAGAGCAATACCATTTTGTTTCTTGCTTGACCAACTAATAGGACCAGAACCCAATGAGAAACTATAACCTGAAGTGGACTAATGACACTTAGTGTCAGAATCCCAATCTGAGTCTGAGTAGTTGACCAAGTTAATGTCTGAAGCAACCCTGTAATGAATCCCATATTTGTGTGAGCCCTGAATGTAGTGCAATATCCTCTGAGTTACTTTCCAATGTCTCTCATGAGGTTCCTGCATGTACCTTGAAATAATACCAACAACATATGAGACATCAGGTCTGGTGTGAATCAAGTAAATAAGGTTTGCAACAAGTTGTCGATACAAATTAGCATTAACTAAGGGTGTGGAACAATTAACCTTAAGCTTGAATCCATATAAGAAAGGAGTCAGAGATGACTTGTAGTCATCCATGTGAAATCGAGCCAGAAGATTGAGAGAGTACTTGGGTTATGCAAGTGAAATCGCTAAATTGGACTGTGTGATCTCAATGCGAAGGAAGTAGTGTAGTAGACCCAAATAAGTCATAATGAATCTATATTGAAGAGTTGTCTTCACTACAAAGATAGTTGATGAAGTACTTCTAGTGATCAAAAGGTCATCGATAGAAAGTACCAGTATCAGTAATGAATCATCCTGCTGTAATATATATACATTAGGATCTGAATGGCACTGAGTGAAACCAGAAGTTAGGAGGAAGGAATCCATCTTGGCATACCAAGCCCGAGGGGCCTACTTGAGGCCATAAATGGATTTCCTAAGTCTGTAAACTAAGAATGAATCCTGAAGAAACCCAGGTGGCTACTCCATGTAGATCTCCTCTTGTAGGTCTCCATGAAGAAAAGCACTCTTCACATCTATCTTATTCACACTCCAACCATGTGATGAGATTAAAACAAGTGTGAGTCTAATCGAAGTCATCTTGGCTATGGGTGTAAAGGTCTTTGAGTAGTCTATGTCACCTACCTGTGAAAAAACCTTTTCTACTAACTGAGCCTTGTACTTATCAACTGACCCATCTGCTACAAATTTGGTCTGATATATCTATCGACATTAAAGCATCTTCCTTCCCTTAGGAAGTGAATTCAAATCCCAAGTGTGATTACTGATTAAGGAATTATATTCCTCATACAACACTATCCCACTCAGGTATGCCTAATGCCTCTCAGAATGTCTCTGGATCTGTCACTGAAGCATAACAGGCATGTGGCCTAATTTGATAGTCTTTCTGAGTACGTTTTTCATCCTTTAGATCTCCTACCCAAGTGCCTACACTCTGAAGTGTCTGCCTAGCCCAAAGAGGGCCTAAATTGGGTGAGTTATGTGCCGAATCCTCATCCTTTGAAGTATGGCTAGAAGTAGTTGAGGATAAATCCTCATTACTTTGCTCGCTATCAGAATTGGAAGAAGTAGAAGACATTGCCTCGGGAACCTGTTGTGGATGATTTGAATTCTCGAACTACTTATTAAAAATGCTTAAAGCCAAAGTAGATGGAGATGCGTTAAGTAAAGAGTCAGTGGGACTCTCTTGGAACTTAACACTTCTCTCAATGAATAACTCATGAGTAGTAGGATGGATAAGTCTATAGCCCTTGACCACCTTTGGATTGAGGCTCCATTGCCTTGCGTTTCTTTTTGGGAATGTGTGTCATCGCTGGTGACTCAAAGACCCTGAAGCACTTAACTTCCAGTTTCTTATTGTGCCAAGCTTCAGAGGGAGCTATACCTTTCAAAGCTTTATGGGGAACTTGATTCGATATATAACAAGCACAATCGATGGATTTTGCCCAAAATTGTGGAGTCAAAGATTTAGAGTGTATCATATAGTTTGCCATATATTTTAAGGACCAATTTTTACATTCTGCCATGCCACTTTGTTATGGATTGTAAGGAACTATCCACTATAGATCAATACCCTCAGTGGTGCAAAATGACTCAAATCTATTTCTAACATACTCCCCCATTATATGTTCGAAGAAATTTGGTGAATTTCCCATATTGTTTCTCAACAAGTGCCTTAAAGTCTCAAAAATAATTGAACACTTCAGAATTTTTCCTAAGGAAATAAACCCATGTATATCTAGTAAAAACATCTATGAAGGTGAGAGAATATTTGGCCCTAGTGAAAGAAGGATGGGGAAAATCCCTCATGACATCACTGTGAATCAACTCTAAGCGTGTTGAAGCTCTCCAAGCTTTTCCCTTGTCAAATTTTTCTTTAGGGTTCTTTCTAAGAGCATAACCCTCGTAAAGTCCCTTTGAGAAACAAACTCTAGGAAATCTTGTAGCCATGTTGTTGTCGCCCTCAAAATCCCCCCCTCATTTTTAAGTCAAATTCAAAAATTTTGAGCTCACACCCTCCATAAGTGTTCAAGTAAAGTTGGAAGTCAGAAAAGATAGAGAAATTCATGCTTTGAAGTTGTTTAAACTCTCCAGTCCGTACATTTTGATAAATTTTTCATTTTCCTGTCTGGACGTGTGAAAATTTTATTGTTGTCCTCATTTGAATGAAATTGTCAATCTTTCTATGGCCATGGATTGTTGAACCTTGTATTGTTTTCAATTCCTTGGTTCGCGAAAGAAATTTGAAAAGCAGGCGTGAAATGGTGGAGTTTTCTTCTTCTCTACATTTTTCCATAGTTGTGAATGACAGGGGTTTTCTTCCTCATCAAATTTTGGCTCCATTATCCATGGGTATGTGGACATATCTAATTAGAGGTAGGCCAGCGAAGCAATTTGTGTTTTTGATCCTTTATGTAAAAAGGGATAAAAGTCATAAAGTGACCCATAGCCCCGATCATGCTATGAGGGAAAAAGTCAAATCTTGAGCCCACCATTGGAAATTCAAAGTGGGGAAGTGGGTCGGTGGAACAATTTGTGTTTTTGAGCCTTTTTGTAAAAAGGGATAAAAGTCATTAAGTGACCTGCAATCCCAATCATGCTACGAGGAAAAAAGTCAAATGTTGATCCCGCATCAAAAGAGTCAAAGCAGGGAGGTAGATCGGCAGAGAACTTTGAGGTTTTGAGCCTTTTTGTAAAAAGGGATAAAAGACATAAATTGACCTGTAACCCCAATCATGTTATAAGGGAGAAAGTCAAACATTAAGCCCGCATCGAAGGTCAAAGTAGGTGGGCTGGCCGGCAGAGCAATTTTTGTTTTTGAGCTCGTATTGAAAAAAGGTAAAATTATAAAAGTGGCCTACGACTCTGTCTCCACTCAAGTGAGGCCACATTTCAAGACCATATCAAAAGCGAGGGAGCGGGCCAAAATGTTCCAAAATGCAAAATCTCTATAAAGTCAGAAAATGCAAAAGGAATCCTCCATGCCTGCTCCAGTAAATTTTTCCTGCGTGGACGAATCTGTTTTAAAGTTTCAAAGGCAAGATGAACGGTTCAAATTCAAAGTTACAAAACGAGTGTAACGGATGCATTATGAAAAGTCTGGTTCTTTCCACCATTGGTGTTTCTTCACGAATCAAGAATATGAACGGACGCGAATGACTGAAAAGATTGTAAACTGTTTCTTGTTAACAAAGAAGAAGTTGTAACCATTTCTTACAAGATATTTAATGGCTTCTTCACGCCACTGTAGAGGGTTGGCAATTGATCTTGTAAACTCACGAGTGCATTGTACTTAGAGAAAGGAAAGGAAATAGGCATTTTCTTCTCCTTTCCTCCATTCTCAAATTTCTTCCATTCCCACATTATGTACAACTGTTGTTTAAGCATCAATATAAGAAGAAGGATTTTGTAGCCTCTTTGATGAGGATATTTTAGAAACTTTGGGTTCGCAATCTTATCTCGTCTTGTTGCCATTCATAGAGTTGTTTCTTACCATAAATGCATGTGTTGAAGTTTCTAACTAGTGTGTGTGCACGAATATGATTTTCTACCTATAGCATTAGTTCTCCTACCTGTATTCTCACTCCCTTTCCCACATTCAGACAAAGTCTTCCCTAACAAGAGATTGCTAGCTTTTCTACAGGGTCAGTGGAGTGCCCCTGTTGGATCCCCGTTCGAAAGTCCACCACAGAAATCCACCTTTTCATGCACATGCATACACGACAGCTACACCTGTTAAGTAGAGGGACTTAGATTCCCATAGCATTGGCAAGGAATCCACAAGTTTGTCCACCTAAAAAATTCCCTTGCCAACAGTTTTTGGTGCCCACTGTGGGGTAGATTTAGCAACATCTACACCTAAATGTGACTGCAAGGTTAGAAAATTCAAAAAAAAAAAAGAGAAATTTCTGGAATTTGAATGGCTATATGAGCCACATGGATTCAAATCATGGCTATTTTGGGAAACCCTCCTATTGAAAGACTTGAATTGCTCTTCCACATCCAAGAAGACGTTGCTTCATATTTGAGGGAAGCTATCTGGTATAATAGACAAAGTGCCAATCACTACTTCATTGCCACAAGAATTCTGGACCTTGAAGAAGAACGTGCTGCTGAATTGGAGAGGCAAAGACAAATTCTAGCATCATAAAGAAGAGCATAGATTTTCAATATGGCGGATAGAAGATTCACCCTATAATAGAGACAAGGAGGATAAACTGGTCCCATTTTTGAGGAACTTCAAAGGAGACAAGAGCCACTCGAAATCCAAAGGCTTCCTTTTCAAGCAACCGATCACGTTGGGAACTTGAGTGTTGCCAATCCTTTCGACGGTGAATTCCCATACATCAACGAGAACCTTGTAGACTTCACTGACGTGAAGACCGAAGAAGCAGCTAGAGAAAGAGAGGCAAGAGCCAACGAAGAAATAAGAGCTCAACTCAAAGAAATCAAGAGACTTCAAGCTGAGGCAAACGAAAGAGAAGCAGCAGAAGCCGCAACCTTAGCAAGTTTAGAAGCTAGAAACAAATATAGAATGGGGGATCGTGATCATGATCGTGAGTGTGAATGTGGTCGTGAGGCTTGTAGGCTTAATGTACCATGGGGAGGAAACACTGGTCCACTGGCTCTTCCTCAACCACTCCACGAGCTACCGAGAGGTTCAAGAAAAAACTTCCCAAAATTCTGAGGGGATGGTTCTCAATTCCCTGAAGAACATGTAATAACATTTATCACTGCTTGCGATGTGTTGGGTGTTGAGGATGAAGATGTTTCAGTCTAACTCTTTGTGGAGTCACTTCAAGAGAAAGATGCCGAATGGTTCTACATGCTACCACTGAGGTCCGTCACCTGTTGGGAGTATATAAGAAGTGCATTCAAACACAGGTTCAAGAGCACGAAAGATTGTCAGGATATCTTGGTCCAATTGGTACAAATGAAAAAAGAAACCTCCGAGTCAATGAGAGACTCGTAGCAAGATATGATAGAGTGATAAGAAGGATCCCTGAAGATGTGGTGCCTTCTGAAAATAATTTGAAGAGGTTTTTTATCAGTTCTTTACCATCAGAAGTAGGTTTCTTCCTCAGAAGAGTCCGACCAGGAACATTGAGGGAAGCCAAGGACTAAGCAATAGAAACTGATGATGATCTAATCCTTTTCAGAAAGGTGAAAGGCCCCAATGGAAAGTAAAAGGGTCAAAATTCAAACTCTGTCACCACAAATCTGATGTTCCAAAAAATGGCAAATGACTTGGTTGCCTTGAAGAATCAGCTATCTCATATCACAATGTGGAATGCTTCAAGGAGACCAAACCCTCTAAATAGGCCAAGGATTTCTCCACCTCCTCATCGGATTACTCTTGAAGCACCACCAGTCAATGCCATCTGTGACACCAAAGAGCCAGAAGAGGAAGCAGAAATAGATGAAATTGAAGAAGAAAATATGGAAGACAATGAAGACTATCTTGAGGTTGAGGAAGTTGATATTCATAATGGCCTAATTGAGTACGTTGATAATGAAGATGAGGACGATGAAGAAGCTCCAAGTTTTTGATGTGTTGTTTTCACTTGTGCACAATCCAAGAAAGGTGCTTCATCCTCAACAACTATGGTAAAGGATAAGAAGATTAAAGAAGATTCTCCCCCAGAGGTCACACAAAATAAAATCATTAGCAGAGGATCACCATTACCACCTTCTATGGAGTCGGCCAAAGAAAAAACAGACTCACTGGTTGTCAGGGATCATGCTACTACGCCAAGTAAGTCATCTAATTATTCTCCCAGCTCAAAAGTTGCTAAGAACAATTCTCCTTAAATTGTTGTTCCTGCAAAAACATCTAAGATTCAATCAAAAGCTACACCCTCACCCCTTTCCAAGCCAATTGCCACACCTGAAAAAGATAATTCAACACCCAAAGTAGCAAATCCTCTACCATGTAAATCTTCCTCCATTTTCAGAACCTCTTCCTCGATCACCATAACCCCATTTGACTTTGTGGAACATGCAAGAAAAACCAAAGTCCAGCTCTCAGCAATATAATACCTACAAACACACCCAACCCAGTTTGACAGGTTCATTAATACATTTCGTGGTGGTAACCCTGTATCCTTGAGTCGTAATTCTAAAGGCTTACTGCCCACACCATCCACACCACCTTCCCAAAACATGCTAGCCCTCAGTGCTTCCAAAACCAACAGGGTTGAACCTTTCTACCTATCACTCCTCATTAAAGGATTCCAAGTAAATAATTGTATCATAGATTCTTGAGCCTCAGACAATGTGATGTCAGCCAAAATTACAAATTCTCTAGGCCTCACCTTGAACCGGGTAAATGGAACCTGCTACTCAATGGAATCCAAACAAGTGCCATTGGTAGGAAGAATCAAATATGCACAGGTAGCACTAGCTGATTTTTAGACAAGAAGGTGCTCCTAACCATACTGGTAGCAGACATCCCAACATCCTTTGGTATGCTATTAAGTAGGAGTTTCTACAGAGACCTAGGTGGAGAGATAAAAATGGTTTGGTCATCTGCAACTATCCCAGTAAAAGGTGAGATGAAGAAGTTGCTACCAATATGAAAGATGAAGTTCACAGTACGAAAGTTTGATGATCTAAAAGCAAACATTCTCTTTGAAGATTGTGGGCTAGGAAACTACTTCCTCACATCAAAAAAAGAGAACTTGCCACTTCTCATGGAGGAAGAGGAAGATCAAATTTGGACAATGGAATTTGATGGTAGTCAATCCAGTGCAGGCTCGGGAGCTGGTGTAGTATTGTACTCTCCTTCCGATGAGTTGTACCTATTTGCCTACAAGCTACAATTTGATAATACAAATAACACTGCAGAGTATGAAGCACTACTCTTAGGCACGAGTGCAGCAGAGGACATGGGAATCAAGAAAATGAGATTTTGAGGTGATGCAGAGGTTGTAGTAAAGCATGTCTGCTAATAATATCAGGTGAAGAATCCAAGACTTTGACATTACAAAAACAGAGTGTGGGGCTACATTGAATCTTTTGATGCATTTTCTATTGAATTTATTCCAAGGGAACATAATGAAAAGGCTGATTCTCTTGCAGTGTCAACTTCCCTAGTGACACCTCATCCTTCTTTTGGTAAAGACAAAGTGACCATTGAAATGGTATTCAGGCCTAGTGTACCAAATAATGTAAATCATTGGCACGTCTTCAATGACGATAACCAAATTCTAGCCTTTTTACAGCAAAGGGATAATTTTAATAATCTCTTCTTCTAAGGAGGTGAAAATCCACACTGAGAAGCAGTCCCCAAAAAGGAGAAAGAAGGAATTAAAGGGATTGATGATGAGGGAATAATCAAATTGAAAGGGAACAAAATTCCCAAAGGCCTAGTCTCTTTAGAATACCTCTTTGACAAACATGACATATTCATTCAAGAGAAAGAAAAGCAATCTTCTCAGTGCCCAGCTGATTTTGATAAAGAAAACATTGGTACCCTGGAGGAGCCAAGGATGGTCAATATTGAAAAACGTTGCTCTCCTAAAGAAAAAAAAGGTTTGTTGCATTACTCAAGAAATACTTAGATGTATTGGCTGACTCTTATGATGAACTCAAATCCTTTCAGCCAAAGGAAATGCATCACTCAATTTCTTTAAAGCAGGGTGTTAAGCCCTTCAAGTAGAAACAAAGGCTGTACAACCCAAAGATTGCTGATATCATCAAGGAGGAGGTAAGGAAGATGCTTAATGAAAGGATCATCTTTCCTATTAACCATTCAATGTGGGTGGCTAACATTGTGCCAGTGCGGAAGAAGAATGGTGAAATAAGGATATGTGTAGATTTTCACAACTTGAACCAGGCATCACTAAAGGACAACTATCCTCTTCCTATCATGGATCATATTCTGCAAGCAGTCATTGGATCTAAAATGATTTCATTACTTGATGGATTCTTAGGATATAATCAAATCAAAGTGGCAGAGGAGGACCACACCGAGACAACCTTTACAACACCTTGGGACACTTTTGACCACAACAGAATGCCTTTTGGCCTAATCAATGAAGGAGCTACATTCCAAAGGGTGATGGATTTTGCCTTCAAAGATCTGAAGCATTACATTGTCATATATCTTGATGATCTCATAGTATTTTCAAAGAAGAGGGAAGATCATATCTATCACTTGGAGCAGGTACTTGTAAGGTGTAGGAAACATGGCATATCACTAAATCCAAAAAAGTGCATTTTTGGAGTCACAAAAGGCAAGTTATTGGGGCACATTGTGAACAAACATGGAGCACACATTAATCCTAAGAGGATTAGACCCATTCAAGAATTAGCCCTACCCACAAGCAAGAAAGGAGTTCATTCATCTTTTGCAAAAGGTGAAATTTCTTCGTTGTTTTGTGCCCGAGTTTGCTGAGTTGATGAAGCACATCACTTACATGATGAAACCACAAGCAAACTTCAAATGGAACAATGAAGGGAAGGAAAATTTTGAAGAAATCAAGAAATCCATCGTGTATTGTTATGCATCAGAGCATGCAGTCTCTGTCATTCTTGTTCAGAAAAATGATGAAGGCGTAGAAGCACCTATTGCTTTCATGAGTTGTCCTTTGAAAAAGCATGAGCTAATATACAACCAATTGGAGAAGCATGCCTATGCAGTGGTTAAGGATGTAAAAAGCTTCAGGTTTCGCATCCTCAATTCCCATACAGTGGTGATGGTCCCTGATAGTGCAATCAAGTCCATCTTGACACAGCAGGATCCCAGAGCTAAAAGAGGAAATTAGATTGCAAAGACTCAAGAATATGACTTGAAGATTCGATCCTCCAATCTGGTAAGGGGAACTGGCTTGTGCAAGTTTATTGTTGAAGATGAAACACTCAAAGCTCAACATGGCGAAGAAAATTCTGCTTGCTCAACTTGTTCAGAAGATAACCCACATGTTCTCTTTGTCACCACTACTGATGAGTGGTATGCTGATATTGCCTATTACCTGACTTATGGAGAATTCCCTCCCTTTCTTGATTACAAGAAAATGAGAACACTCAAGCTAGAGGTAGCTAAATTTGTAATCTGTAATCATGCGCTTTATAAAAGAGGCCTGGATGGTTGTTTCCTCAAGTGCGTAGATAAAGAGCAACAAGAAAATTTACTTAAAGCGTACCATGATCAAACATGTGGTGGACATTTTTTAGCAATGTTCACTGCACACAAGATCCTCTGAGGAAGGTATTATTGGCCCACCATATTTGCAAACACTCAAGATTGGGTTTCTAAATGCAAAGCATGCCAACAGTTCGTTGGAAGCCACAATTCGCTGCATTACCACTCAGGCCTGTGGTTATTGAAGAACCATTTCAACAGTGGGGGCTGGACTTCATTGGTGTTCTGAACCCTCACTCAAGTGCATGGCACACCTATGTACTCATAACAGTAGACTACTTCACCAAATGGTTGGAAGCCATTCTGGCCAAACAAGCCAACACTGAAACAATATGTAACTTCATCAAGGAGAATATCATAGTCTATTCCAAAGTTCCACAGAAGATTGTAGTAGATGATGCTACCTATTTCTCTTCAAGAGAGCTGACCGAGTTTTACTATGACTACGAAATCTCCCTATCTCATTCTTCTGACTACTATCCACAAGGAAACAGACATGCCAAATCAAACAACAAGAACATTGTGACCATTGTCCATAAGCTTGTAAATAAGAATCAAAGGAATTGGCACAAAAGGTTGTATGACACATTGTGGGTGGATAGGATCACTCCCAAGAAGGCAACAGGTATGTCACCATTCCAACTATTGTATGGAGTTGAAGCATAAATTCCTCTCACGATCGAGATGCCAGCTCTCAAGTTGCTATAGGCAATAGAAGATGGTCAGTACAAGGATTCCATTGACAAGAGGATCCTCTTTCTTGAGAAGCTGGAAGAAAATAGACTCTAAGTGGTGGATCACATTAAGGAGCACCAATTGAAAGTAAAGAAGATTTTTGATAAGAAGGCCAAGGCAAAAGAATTCAAAGTTGGAGACTTCATCCTGCTATGGGAGAAGAGAAGAGAACCAAAAGGTAGCCATGGAAAGTTTGATTCATTATGGCTTGGCCCATTCCAGATTCATGAAGCTTGTGGCGAGAATGATTTTCTTCTCTCATATTTGGATGAAACGCCACTGGAATTGCCTCGGAGTGAAAAATACTTGAAATTATATCATCAGTGAAAGTGGGTTGTCCCCCACCTTGTACCATAGGTGATTGTTAGGTGTGTTTCCCTTTCCGTTGTGTGGTTTTGTTTCCCCTTCTGTTGCGTGTCATGTGTTTCCTTCCCATTGTGTGTTTGTGTGTTTCCTTCTTTTGATCTTTCTTTCTCGAAGTTGTTCATGACTCTGTAAGGCCCAATGGATAAGACATTGGTCAATGAATTATAGGGTCTAGAGATTGAGATTCTAGATTCCCATGTCATGTCTTCACTATGCTCAATCCATCTCATGTCCCCAAGCTAGAGCCAGCTGTTGTCACCCTCAAAATCCCCCCCTCATTTTAAAAGTCAAATTCATAAATTTTGAGCTCACGCCCTCCAGAAGTTTTCAAGTAAAGTTGGAATTCTGAAAAGATAGAGAAATTCATGCTTTGAAGTTGTTTAAACTCTCCAGTCCGCACATTTTGGTAAATTTTTTGTTTTCTTGTCTGGAAGTGTGAAATTTGTATTGTTTTCCTCATTTGAATGAAATTATCAATATTTCTATGGCCATGGATTGTCGAACATTGTATTGTTTTCAATTCCTTGGTTCACGAAAGAAATTTGAAAATCAAGGACGAAAATGGTGGATTTTTCTTCTTCTTTGCATTTTTCCACAGTCATGAATGACGGGCATTTTCTTCCCTGTCAAATTTTGGCTCCATTATCCATGGGTACGTGGACATATCTAATTGGAGGCGGGCCGACAGAGCAATTTATGTTTTTGAGCCTTTATGTAAAAAGGGCTAAAAGTCATAAGGTGACCCACAACCCCGATCATGTTATGAGGGTAAAAGTCAAATCTTGAGCCCGTCGTTGGAAATTCAAAGTGGGGAAGTGGGTTGGCAGAGCAATTTGTGTTTTTGAGCCTTTTTGTAAAAAGGGCTAAAAGTCATAAAGTGACCCACAACCCCGATCACCCTATGAGGAAAAAAGTCAAATGTTGAGCCCACATCAAAAGAGTCAAAGCGGGGAGGTGGATTGGCAAAGAAATTTCAGGTTTTGAGCCTTTTTGTAAAAAGGGCTAAAAGGCATAAAGTGACCCGCAGCCCCGATCATGCTATAAGGGAGAAAGTCAAACATTAAGCCCACATTGAAAAAAGGTAAAATTATAAAAGTGGTCTGCGACTCTGTCTCCACTCAAGTGAGGCCATGTGTCAAGACCATATCAAAAGCGGGTGAGCGGGCCAAAATGTTCCAAAATGTCAAATATCTATAAAGTCACAAAATGCAAAAGGAATCCTCCACGGTCGCTCCAGTAAATTTCTCCCACGTGGATGGCTCTGGTTTAAATTTTCAAAGGCAAGATGAATGGTTTAAATTTAAAGTTACAAAATGAGTGTAACGGTTGCATTATGAAAAGTCTTTTTTTTCTGCCATTGGCATTTCTTCGCGAATCAAGAATCTGAATGGATGCAAATGACTGAAAAGATTTTAAACCATTTCTTACAAGATATGTAATGGCTTCTTCACTCCACTATAGGGGGTTGACAATTGATCTTGTAAACTCACGAGTGCATTGTACTCAGAGAAAGCATAAGAGATAGCCGTTTTCTTCTACTTTCCTCCATTCTCAAATTTCTTCCATTCCCGCATTATGTACAACTGATGTTTAAGCATCAATACAAGAAGAAGGATTTTGTAGCCTCTTTGATGAGGATATTTTAGAAACTTTGGGTTCGTAATCTTATCTTGTCTTGTTGCCATTCACAAAGTTGTTTCTTCCCATAAATGCATGTGTTGAAGTTTCTAACTAGTGTGTGTGCAGGAATATGATTTTCTACTTGCAACATTAGCTCTCCTACCTCTATTCTCACTCCCTTTCCCACCTTCAGAAAAAGTCTTCCCTAACAAGAGATTGCTAGCTTTGCCACAGGGTCAGTGGAGTGCCCCTGTTGGATCCCCGGTCAAAAGGCCACCACATAAATCCACCTTTTCACGTGCATGCATACACAACAGCTGCACCGATTAAGTAGAGGGACTTAGATTCCTAGAGTGTTGGCAAGGAATCCACAAGTTTTTCCACCCAAAAAATTCCCTTGCCAACACATGTCATGTTGACTAAGCTGCTCAAGGTAGCGGTAGTTAAGATGGTCAAACTACTCATGCCATAATCTACTAACTCCATCTAAATGCATGAGAAATGTAGTAGACAAAACATCAGGTGAAAAGTTTGAGAAGGTATATAACCTAACATGGTGATCTGCCCTTCCCATTGCTATGGTAGTGTCACTATGCAACTCCTTGATATTCAACTGAATCTGGATCAAATAAGACTCTCATGCGCTTCCCTATATGAGTCATCTCATACACTGATAGGAGATTAGTTGAAAGTGAAGGTACACTGAGAACATTTGTGAATGTTCCACCTTTGACTTCGACAAACCATCTCCCTGAAACTATGGCTAGAGTATCGTCACCTTAAGTGATGGAGGACATGATACGTGGCTCTAAGGAAGAAAACTCAACCTGTGATGAACCCATGTGGTGTGAAGCACTAGAGTCAATAACCCACGAAGGAGTATATGAGGATGCAACTGCAACTGGTACCTTTCCTTTATGTTTCTCTTTATCTTTATCTTTTGCCTTAGTGGATTCTTGGGTTAATGACTACTGTTTGATAGACTCAGGAACCCCTATATTATTCTTCTTATTGGCTTGGTGAAATATTTCCTAAGTATCAAAAGTGCATATGATGGTGGCATGAAAGTAGGGGGTGCGGGGATAGGCATGGAACGCTGATAGATTTGCGCCCAATAAGACATAGTTTTAGGCTTAGCCATTTTGCATGGCTTAGGCTAGGAATAGGGAAAGGCACGAAGACTTCAAGGATAAGCAAGGGCTGTTTTTTAGAGCAAGTGGAAGATCAAGAGACATGTAGAGTTTGAGCTAATAATATGATTAGATTTGATTTTATTTATATATAATCTATTATTAGCGGAGCTTGCATGCTTCATAGCTATCTTTGTATGCACGCATGGCTATTTTGAGCATGCAACCTATTTTGAGAGTGCATGGGTGGTGAAGGGAAAGTCCCCACCCCTAAATATATGTATTGATTTGTATTGTTTAGCTATGTGTTATGTTTTTGAGTTATAACAAAGTTATGTTGTTGGTATGATTCACACAGATGACTTCTTGATGGTGTTAATGATGTATACAACTATTGTTTATGATGAGATAATATAATGGATCTTTGTGGATGGATTTTGGTCATTGATGTCTTTGCTCATGGTATATCTAGGGTAGATATGATCTTAATTGTTATCTAAACATTTATGCTTTCTTTATTATGTGTATTTCCAAACTGAGCTCATGGATCTGTTTATTGTGATGGAATATATACTTTGGGTATGGTTATTATAAACATGCATGCTAACACCTTGGCAAGTTAGTAATAAAGAGGGACTTGGTAGGCTTCGCACGATTTGGGTGAGCGCTCAGACCTATCTGAGTGAAGTGTTAGCGTGCCTAGGCATCTGAGTATAAAAATAAAGATTGCATTTTGGTTTCATTACTGGAACCTCTTTTCAAATTATTTGTCAAGATGTTGCATGTTGATGGCGTATCGATTGAATCTTGCAACCATTGAAGATTGGGTATACAATGGACAAGATCAATTTACGCAAAGATTTGGTTCTAGACCTAATTTCAATGTGCATAAGTGGGTAGAAGATAATCTATATCATGAACTCTATGAGATGTTGTTTTGTTGCTTTATAATAAAGTTGTATGAGTGGTTGTCAACCTATGCATCAAAGAAAATATGGAGTTACAGACCAAGGGTTTGGATGCATGAAGAATATCAGGCTTTGTTTGATGCAGATGAACCTTGGACACATGTTGTAGATCATTGGTGGGCTAGTGCTGTGCATAATTATACTTTGGAGTACGTTGTGTCTACGTATTCTTGTTCGGAAGTTGCTAAGTTTGAATTCTTGTGCAAGCCCATAGGATCTTACATCCATGTTATTCCTTTGACAATTAAGATCTTGATGGTGGTGCTGAGTTTAGAGCACCTACCTATGGCTAACTAAACATACCACCATGTGTAGGGGCAAGATCAAGTGTGGTGAAAGATGGAGGACCTTATGGCAGAAAGGTAGAGGGAAGAAAGATGACTTAAGTACAATGAAATGCGAGAGAGGGAATTGGTGAAGCAATGTGATATTGAGGAGTCTATGGAGTTGTGGAGGATGATGTCTCGCGATGTATTTAAGGCTCACGTTGAAGACGTGGAGCCGAAGCACTAAAATCTCCCCCACTTAGGCAAGCACAATAGAGAATCCCCTTTGGCTTCTGATGAGAGTGCGTCAGAGGAGGAAAGAATAAGGACTGTAGATGCACATCTGATCTCACTTGGTGACCTTGCCCTTACGTCTGGTGTTCCAGTTTGAGAAGTAATCATTTATCAACAGGCGAGCGTAGTTAATCCAGTAGCTTTAGGTAAATATCATTTTCCTTTGAATACAAAAGTACATCATACAACACATTAATCTATGGCAGCATAAACACCATCTTTGTTGTTTGGAGGCACGATAGGAGGAATATTTTTTGGCGCATCATCAGGACAGAGTGTGGGCACGTAGAACATTGGGAGCACATATGGAGGTACTGCAACTTTGTAGACTATGGGATTTCAGTTTAGTACTACTGTTGGGATGCAAAGAAGTACATCCACTGGTATGGTGCCCACTACTGGAGGATCAGGTGGATCAAGAGGGTCGGGATCAAGTGGGTTAGGTGGTTATGGTGGTAGATGAAATATTGGTGGCAGTTCTGGTTTAGGATCTAGAGGACAGGGCCCACATCCCTAAAAACCCCCACATCAATCTCAACATGTTTATTATGAGATGTCCCTCTACTTACCAAAATATAGAGGTATTAAGGATGATGTAGAGCATGTCCACAAGTGTGAGCTGTTATGGTGCACTAAGGAAATCACCTCTTCAAATAGGAAGTCGAGTCAATTTTCTACTACTCTTTAAGGGCACGTGCATAGCTAATAAAGAAATTATGAACTACATCAGACTATGGTGGATTATGATGCTTTGTGCTATGTGTTTCTAGTTGAGTTCCATATTCCAGAGTTTGAACATAAAAGTATCAATGCACTTAAGGACATAAAGCAGGGCCTATCAGAAAGCGTTCGGGAGTATGACGCACATTTTAAAACTTTGCTTTCAAACTTGTCTTATGACATACATCCTAGTCAACATAAACAATGGTTTGTTAGTGGGTTCTTGATTCCGTTTAAAAGGGCACTATCTCATAAAACCTTTATGGATCCACGTGACGCTTTGGAGGCATATCTATGCATTGAGGTAGTTGGGAGTGTAGTCATCAGAATGAGTCCATTTTTAGAGGCACTGATTGCAACTATGGAAAAATAGTTAAAAAATCTCTTTGCCAATTTAGCTCATGAGACGTGCAATGCAATATGGTGTACAAATTACATAGTTGAAGGATATACCAAGGATATCTGTCCTCGCAAGTCACTGTGCATCATGCTGTTAGATTGCAAGATTTTTCATCTGGACCATGATGTGAGTAGATGTCCTCTCTTGCAACGCGTGATCCAGAAGAATGTATCTATTTATTGTAGAATTTGTAAAACTCATACTCATGATATTGTTAATTAGAAAGTGATTGATCATATTCATGAGGCTATTGAGACATGTGTGTACCAAACTAGTGTAGCAAGTGGATCCAAGGAGTAGTGTGAACAACATAATGAAGGGCGTAATAATGGGGATAACCAGAATAGAGGCTTCCGTGGAGGATATAGAGGTAGAGGTCGCGGTGGTGGAAGAGGAGGATTTCCTAGAGGAACTTGTTATTACTTATGGATCTCTTGATCATTATCAATGTGAATGCCCTCAGAATGTGGTTTGCTCATGGTGTGGAAAGCAACACAAATTTGAAGAATGTCCAGACTTCTATGAGCATATGAGCAAGCAAAATAAGCAAGATAAGGGAGAAACTATGATTAAGATACATCGTATAGATGGAGATCAATGGATGCCGAAGGTTAGACTTAGTTCTGAATTACAACCCCTTTTAGTCACTACACACGCTAAGGTTGTGCATGATCATGAACCTCCAAAGTATAAGCCAACTATAATAAAGCAAGAAGTGATAAATGCAAAGTACCTTGATGCTGCACATCAGAAAGAGGTTTACCAAGAGACTGTGGACGTTATTAGGGATTTTTAGGAGAGATTCAGAGCTTAAAGGAGTAGGTGTGCGTGATGGTATGAGAAAAGAAGGTTAAACTCCCATAGAAGGATGTAGATGAATTGAAGGAGGTATGTCAAATGTTGCGCTAGGAGAACATAATCCCCTTGTTAGGAGAGTGGTCGAGAGAAAAATTACCACATGTAGATAATGAGTGCAAGAGGTAGACACTCCATGCAAATCGACCTCCCCATAATCATGAGTATGATAAGGAGATTACATTGAATGCGGTTATCAATGGATGGCTTTTTAACAACTTTCTGATAGATACCAGTGCATAAGTTAACGTAATCACGTTGGATGCTAGGAATCAGATGGGAATATCACCATTGTAACCTTCTTCAAATGTGTTGTATATGGGAAATAAAACTAGGGTTAATCCTATTAGGGTATTAAAATATGTGACTATTATGATTCAGAGAGCTAAGTTTATAGGGGACTTTGACGTATTGGAGCTAGCGGAGGTAGATAGTTTCCTAGCATTACTTGGGCACCCCTGGTGTTATGTGAGTAATGCTGATTTGCACTTTAACAAGGGGTACATTAGCGTTGAGAATAAATAAGAGCGCATAATTATACCATTTACAGATGCAAAGGTTTCTTCGTATGTTGAGCCTTTGAGTGAAGAATACCTAAACAGGATATATGCATGCACAATCAAAGACCTTGAGGTAACTGAGCCATCTAATGAAGGAGTGATACAATGGGATGATGCTCATTCTGTTAGTGACACTACAAGTATTTCTTGTGACAAATGGGTGCAACGTATGAAGTAGTTGTGTGAGAGATCAAGAATAATGTTACTCACGTGATTAGGCTACACGTCGTTCGATGCTTGAGTCATAACTAGGTACCTTGGTACACTGGTGAAGGGAACCCTAATGTATTTATCCACACTATGGAAGCGTAGTGGAAGGATGAGGGTGACAGAAGAAATAAGCTGGTTTATACTTTGTATGGGACAACAACGCGTTGGTGGATTACACACAGAGACAACCTATTGGAATATCGAGAGGTTAGAATCACCTTTTCTACTGTGGAATATCCTAGATATTTCTCTCCTCAGTTTGTTCAAGTACGTTGTTACTTTGCACACAACATGGTTATACCTTGCAACTTGGCATTATTTTTGACTCAGGCCAACACGTTACCTCTCCACACCTACGTAGCTTGACGGTTTTAGGCTATTGCTAGCACATGGCTCACCACTTTGGCACCTTGGCGACTGTTTTGTTGACCTCTGACCATGCCAACTTACTCATAGGGATCTCCCACTCCCACTCAATGACTTCCTCGATGTTGCATTCTCTCCCACAGCTCAGTCAACGTGGACTTCTTTCCTTCCTTTTTAAGGATTGATTATTGGTTAATCATCTCCTTTTAAAAAGTTTTGAGGTTAAAAACATTTATTTAAATGGCCTTGTAATTTATTTTGGGTATTTTGCTTATTTAATGTCCTGTATTCGAGTGTCAAAGATGGAGGGTGAGGTCCGGGGTTGGAAGGAGGCTAACTCCCCCTCATAAGTAAAAAAAACCCTACCTAAAATTTGATGCCATTTCCAACGAGTACCCACATGACACCGTTTGCACTCATTTCAGGTAGTTTTTAAATTAGTTTGCAAAGCTTATTGGCATTTTCCATTAGTTACAGGAATCTTTTTTTGCTATAACATTTGACTCGTTGCTCGGTTTTGAGCACTTCTTTAGTCAAAGTTGCATGTTTTTTTGCACTCTAGATGATGGGATTATCAGTTTTGTAAACACACTATTTTATAAAGTGCCACATTCTAGGGGGGTTCACTAGTACTCTTGGGTTTTCACACGTAGACACATTATTGACTGAGTCCGATGTCTTACATTTGTGCACCTTGCACTTTTACTTCTGCATCATGGAGAGTGATCTTTCCAGACTTGAGTGTCATAGGATCGATTTATAGAATCCACCACTTCTTCTTGGGAGAGGGGATTATTCAGTTTTGCGTGCTTCTATGGAACGTTACTTCGCCTACTAGGGTCTTTCACACTTCTTGCTTAGGCCAGTTCCTGCACCCACTGATCATTGTCATCTTAATGACTTTCTCAACACTTGCGACCATGTTTTTGGTCACATGATGATGCATGTCTCTCCATCTCTCTGGTTTCACATGGCAGACTCAAATCCGTCCCACCATGTCTGGAGAATTCTTCAGTCCCTCTTTGGAGACCCTTCACATACTGCCCGCCATTATTATTGTTGTTGATCTAGTTGTATCCTCTTCTTTGTGTGATGACAGTTCCACTGAAATAGACTCGCTTGGTTCTACTTCTGATGATGAGGATTGTGCACCCAGTTTTGATGTCGAGAGTACTACAGAGGACTCTTCTCCTCCTTCTCTCACTATTCAAGAGAGTGTTGACACATCCCACATCTCATCAGATATTGAGCAGTCTCCTATTCAGTCTTATACAATCATCACACCCGCCTCTTCTCCACCTTGAGTGTGTGAGGCCCCTTTCACTCCTCTACCTTCATTGGATGACTCATACTTATCTGACATTACTCTTTTGTTTGTTGAGCCCCCTCATTGGGATGAGTATCTACCTGACCTTAGTTGTCTTTTCATAGAGTACACTTGTGATGTACTACATGTTCCTCATCCATATATAGGTATTTCAGAGGATTTCATCATCTCTGTTATTGGGAGTGCCCCTTCTGGGACTCTTTCCACTTCCACTTTTCAGGAGACCTTCATTGATCCACCCTTGCTTGTGGATCCATTTTTTGTTGTGGGGGATGTTTTGTTGCCTTCACATCAGTTGGACATCCTTTCTACATGTGTTCACCCTTCATACTTTGATAGTTCTGCACTCATGACATTACCTTCAATTCCTTCGCACTCACTTGCTAGACCTATGTCACACTTTTGTGGACTAGACTCAGAGTTCTTCGTGTTGCTGCCTTCAGTTTCCTTCGTGGAGTGGGCAGACTTCTAACACGTCATTTTTTTCCTTCCTAAGGGTAGGCACATAGTTTGGTGTGGGTGGATCTTCTTCAGTCTAGGTGTAGAGGATCTCGTCATTGACATTCTTCTGGGAGACCTCCTAGAGTGGTAGAGTTCAGATCCATCCATGGCATATTCTGCATTCCTCTCATCTCCCTCTTCTTCTCTCTTCTTCTTTCTGAGAGAGTGCCTCTTTGTACATGGGTACCTTTACAGGCTCATCTATGGTTGTGACCCATCCTTGGCATCTTTCTTAGATTAGAGAGTGGACTTGTCTCTCTTTTGGGGGGGAGTTTTTTCCCACTGGGTTTTCTTCTTTTACTCCACTTTTTGAGAGTTTCTTGTATGTGGGTACCTCAACAAGCTTGTTGCTGGGACCCAATTCTCCTTGTTTTCATCTATGTGTCCACCTAAGCTATGTTTCAGGGGGGGTTTTGGTGTAGGATATTTACCATGCACATATCTTAAGTACATGGGATTCCTCCACATAGGTGATTCACCATGCTTAGGTGTCCTAAGGTGTCATTATAGCCTTACACCTGTCATAAAGCATCACAGGAGTTACATTTGACCGACTATTCTAGGAATGTAACTCCCACCTCTTGATAGCTACATTTATGGGGGAGTTACACACCCCACTACTATATGTACACCTTTCATCTTGAGCAATACAATGGAATAGAGTATGGGTTTTGAGCCATTTTTCCCTTAATGCATGCACATTGCTCTCATGGGTGATTTCTTGCTTTGATCTTGAAGCTACATCTTTTTGCGGTTGAGTGCAACATTTTGATGCTCATGGATTCAATCCATATCTTTTTCATTTCTCTGACATAATGTACCTTCTCAGATATATAAATTCCATGGGAAGTACCTTGCTTCACACCACGTCCGGGAATGTGAGAGACTTTGAATGAAGAGGAAGGAGGCCTTACCACCATCACTTTAGGTACATAAATTTTATGCCACCCTAGGAGGCTACACGTGCGCATGGTATTTCTATGTAGAATTGACATGGGAAATAGTTAATTGGCAGGATATGACCTCATGTATGGTCCATACTTTTGATTATTTTTCTATTAAACCTCTGTTCAATGAAGCACTACAGATTATGAAGTTCCTTACTTTGGGAGATAGTGCGAGGCTGAGGAAATTCTATTAGACATGTTTGGAGAGTTGGATTTTGAGGCGTACCTTGACCTTGAAGAGACTGAAGAAGAAGAAATGGTACGCGCTTGAGAAGAAAAGTAACATGGTAAATTGGTATGCCTAATAAATGATGATGATGATGATGATGATGATGAGGATAACAACTTGGATGTTAAACACACTCAAGGTACACGCGAGGTGATGGACACAATAGATGAGAAGGCACACGAATCATGAGCCTATGCAAACAAATAAGGTTAGCATCAGAATAAATGCAGAGCCTAAGGAAGTGATTATTGGTGATGATTGGTTGGAGCAGGAAGTGGCTAAGATTATTGAACTCTTGCGCGACTTTTAGGACTTATTTCTAGGGGCTATCATGAATTGAAAAGAGTACACCCTTCTTTAGGTGAGATGAGAATCAAACTTAAAGAAGGCGTGCGCCCGATTAGGAAGAGACCATACAAGATGAATCCTAATATGTGCGTTAAGGTAAATGAAGAAATTGATAAAATGCTCAAGTCTGGTATAATTGAGCCCATTGAGGAATTTGATTGGTTAAGTCCCATGGTTATCAGTATAAAAAAAGATAGAAGGATAAGAATCTGTGTGGACTACAAAGAGTTAAATTATTCACGTGTCATTGATCCTTTTCCCACCCCTTGTACAGAGGAGATCCTTGAAGGAGTTATAGGGTGTGAGATCTATTCTTTTACATATGGGTTTTCAGGATATCATCAAGTGCACATAGCAAAGGAAGATTAGGGGAAGTTTTGCATACACAACGATGCCCTTTTGGTTGTAAAAATGTGCCTGCAGTGTTCTTGTGCATTGTTGTGCAGGATTTTCAGGACTTCTTTCATAATTTTTTACAAGTGTATCTTGATGATTGGACAATGTATGGTTTGGTTAAGGATCATTGCGACAATTTGAGTCTTATGGTTGAGAGGTGCAGGCAGTTGAACATCTCTCTAAATATTAAGAAACGTATCTTTGCGACACCTTTTGACATTTTGCTGGGGCATATTATTTGTAAGGGTGGGTTGTTGGTAGATGCAACCAAGGTTGTTGTGATATTGGGATTGGAAGAACCTAACATTCAAAGTGAAGTGCACAGATTTCTTGGACATATAGGATATTACAGGAAATTCATTAAAGGCTATGCAAATATTTTTGTGCCCCTGGAGAAATTATTGAAAGCAAAAGAAAAATGCTTTTGAGGTGAGGCGCAATAACATGTGTTTGAAACACTAAAGGAAAGGTTGACCACTGCACTTATTTTGCACTTTCCTTCATGGGATAAACCATTTCATGTTCATGTTGATACTTCTGGGATTGTAATTGGTGTAATATTGGTGCAACTGGGAGAAGGAATTTTAGACCACCCTATTTGTTTTGCAAGCATGAAGTTAACACCAGCTGAATAGAATTATACAACTATCGAGTGCGAGGTTTTGTCCGTGATTTACATGTTGCACAAGTTCAGACAATACTTATTGGAGTCTCTTCTTCACATATCATATGGTACTTAAGTATTTGGTCAACAAGTCTATTTTACAAGGGCACATTTATAGGTGGATACTACTATTTTAGGAGTTTCAATTTACAGTTATTGTAAAACTAGGAAAAAGTAACTCGGGACTTGACCATTTGTCAAGAATCAATTCTGGTGAGGAGGTGTAGAGCATTGAGGACACAATGTCAGATGCATATCTCTTTAGATTAAATTGTGCACCCACTGAACTAGAGGACATTGTCGTATTCTTGCACACTAGGTAGGTGCTTGAGGAAATGAAGGCCTTAAACAAGAAATAACTTAAAATATGCGCGACACCTTATCAGTTGATATGAGGAGATTTATACAAGCTAGGTCATGATGAATTTTTTGCGCCAGTGTGTATTGGAGCATGAGCATGAGGAAATAATGGAAGAAGACCATGGAGGAATCACAGGAGGTCATTATGCAAGATATGTCACCTACGCACAAGATTATGCTAGTTGGAATTTGGTGGGAAACTCTATATAAGGATACTAAAGAATATGTCAAGGCGTGTGATCATTTCCAAAATCTTGGGAAGCCTAAATCTAGGGAGGATATGTCGTTGACGTCCTATTGCAAGTGTTGAACCTTTTCGAGAAATGGGCTATTGACTTTATAGGTCCTATTTCCCCACCTGCATGTAGGACTAACACACACTATATTATAACTTGTACATACTATCTGACGCAGAAGCAACACCTATAAAGGATTAGGTAACAACAACAACAAGGTTCTTATGGGAGAACATTATCAGTCGATATGAATGTCTTTTGAGTCTAACAAGTGATAGGGGCATACATTTTTTAAATGAGACTATCCAAATATTATTGACAGAGTTTATGGTGGCACACCATAAGACAACACCCTATCATCCACATGCCAATGGTACTGCTGAAGCTTTCAACAATATTCTGGGACAAACATTGACAAAAGTCTGTGATGTTGGAAGGAAATACTAGGATGATAAAGTTTTTGTTGTACTTTGGGCATATAGGACTACCTACAAGAGGTTGAATAAGACCACACCTTTTTAGTTGGTGTTTTTTGCGGAGGTTGTATTGCTTGTGGAATTTATGTTGCCATCCCTACATATTACGCATGTAGGAGGACTCAATGATGAGCATGCTGTTAATAAGTGCATAGACAAACTGATGCAGTTGGATGAGCGGCGCGCTATTGCCCAATGGATCCAAAAGACAGGAAAGTCCAAACAGAAAGCATGTCATGATAGGAATATCAGGAATAAAACATTTGAGGTGGCAAAGATGGTTCTTTTGTATGATTCAAAGTTTTCACGCCACCTTGTAAAGTTGAAAGTTCATTGGTTAGGACCCTTTGTAGTAACAAAAATACTTGATTTGGGTGATTTTCAGCTACAGGCGTTGGATGACACTCTATTGCTTGATTAATTCAATGGGAGTAGGTTGAAGCCCTGCTATAAATAAGTCTTCTTGGTTTTTATAATAAGGTAGTATTGCCACTTAGATTAGCTTTCCCTTTAATGCAATTCCTTTAATGTGTTTCCTTTCATCATTGTTATGTTTTGTCAATTTAGTTCAGTGCTTTGTTGTAATAAACGTGCTTATGCACCAAGAGCTGATTACTATCTATCAGATTCATACGTAGAGGAATGTGCATACTTTAAGTGTGGGGTGGAGCGGATACAAGTGGTATGCATGTACATATATGGGTTGAAACTTGAATCTCCTTTGAAATATTGGTGTGCATAGAAGAAAGATGTTACAGGTGCTTGGATTGAAGGTGATTTTAAAGAAATTTGCTCAAATTGAAGACCACATGTAGATGGAAAGACGTGCATTGTAATATGAGGTAGGTAGCAGCATGGGAAACTACTTGATATGAGGCACATTGGATAGGTACTTTGGTGCAGGGAAGCATGAGAAAGGAGGTATGTGGCTGAGAAGTAGTGGGCATAAGAGAAGGTTATGATGTGTGGAAGAATATGACGTGAAATGCGGAAGAGAAAAAAAGAGGAGTTAATGTCGTGTACGGTGGTAGTTGAGGAACAATTAATGCAGAAACTTTTGAAATTTCTATAAAGGGAAAACATGCGACCTTATTCCTTACCTTGCATGTTTTGAGTTCTCAAGATGTAGAGTGTGAATGAAGGTACGAAGAAGTGCGAAGTGTGAATATAAATTGACCAAACAATGAACCAGGTGATTTTGGGACATGACATTACCAGCGCTCCACATGGAAAGGTCATTCAGCTAGTTGGGCATGTGTGGAAGGAAAGTTCACGAGGTTAGGGTTTCAAGAAGATGGATTTACAGCTAGGGCATGAAGTATTTAAAGTAGCAAAGGAGATCAAAGAATGCAAGGGTAAGGAGTTAAAGCATTTGTAGTTATCAAAGCATGTTGTTAGTTATGCAGAACAATGACACCAAGGAGAGCCGTGGTTAAGGAACCCATGACAAAGGGGGTACCATAAGAGTGGTTCATAGAGATGCAATACCTTGAGGAGGTGATTGAAGGAAGGTCGTGGATGTCCCAGTTGAAAAATGTAAGATAAACGACATCAACCACCACACTGAACAAACCATAAAGGACATAAAAGAAGATACCATCTTAAAGACAAATAAAAGGACTGCATATGGGCAAAGAGTAATGGATAATTCGATCTACAAACAACTGGAGAGTTTTGGGGTGATGTAATTGTATGAGTTTTCACTCTTTGGTAAACCAAAGTGACTGTACCGCTGGCTTATGTCACACGTACATGAGGATTACTTCTACTTCATGGGTAGAAGGATGATAATTATGACAAACTTGATTGGAAAGGTTATATGATTACATGACTCTAGTGAGGAAATTACAGGAAACCTTTTTGATGATGATGGAGTAGAGGAAATGGTCATTGTGTTCTAATATTTCAAGGGAGGTTGGGCCTTTGATGTCATAAACATAGAAGATTGAGCTACAAGGGTAGCTGCGTGACTGTTAGCTGCAAGCTAGGCACCTCAAAGAGGTAGAAAGAGGTGAACAAGCACTGGTTGTACATAATGCATAAAATGGAAAATAGAACTTACTATAACATTGCGAGCTACGTTGTAGAAAGCATAGTGGAAGAGGCTCGCATCCAAGATGAAAAAGGTGAGAAGATAACCTTGGGCACTATCTTAATCCTCATTGTATTTTGTAAAATTGGTGTGCCTGATGGGCCAAAGGAGAAGATGTGGGTGTACCCTTCGGAGAATAATTCACCGACGATTAAATTTGTGAGGTTCACATGTCTAGGCACGATTTCAAACACTTATAAGTACCATACAGAAAAGTGGTACAGGAGGATGCGTAATGCATTTGAAGGAGAATTACGCATCCTATAGGAGTTTCCTGGTGTATTAGAGGGATAAGAAGAGTTTGCAGTGTATCAACATTTTTTTTGGGCCGTTTTTACATGAAGAATGGGGAGAAAATCCCTTGGTGTAAGTTGCCATTCACCTTTATTGTAAAGATTTAGTGAAACAACTACATAATCTGTGAAAGCTACATTTTGATACTGACAAGGTAGACGTAGACATCCACATTCTACAAAAAATGTATGTCTACCCTAACAAGGAGGTATATGTTGAGACAATGGAGTTTTATAGCATTGATATCACTCCAGAGGTCATGGTTGTGGGGTAGATAGAGCCTTCTCGCATGTATGTGTATTTGAGGATGAGGTTTAAAGGTGGGAAGTACATTACTGGTGAGGATGTATCACTTCTAGGTCCTCTAAAGAATAAACAAATGATGGGCACAAAAAGAAAGCTTGAGGATACACCCCTAAGGTAGGAAAAACATGACTTAGAGAATGTCCTTAAGTGAGAAGAGGAAGGTCAAGAAGACAACACTGCGCTTGACCATGATAGGAGACAACTTTGTAAGAAGAATAAAAATGCAAATGAGGGTGTTGGGACATCACAACCAGTGATGAGGTCACTGCGCACGATGCATGTAAAGAAGAGTGAAGAGGAGAAAAATAAAAGGTGTAAGTATGTGCATGTCAGGGATAATGATAAAGAGAATTCATCAGATGGGGGCGCACACAATAATGTTTCCACACCTAGCTTGGAAGTTTGAGAAGATGAGGGGATCAGTGGCAAGTGATTGCAATTTGATGTAGAAGTCCCCAACGTGAGTATACATGAATATGAAGAAGAAAGCTACGTTGGAGGAGATATAGAAAAGGAAGATAATGTTGAGTAGCCGACCGATGGACTGGAAGGCGGAATGGTAAAGGAGAATCCCAAAAGGTGCTAAGACATAGGGAAATACAAGTGAACACACTTGTAGACAAAGGGAAGAAGAGATGGTGTGGACACCAGACCTTGAGTACATCAATGATCCAATGAATATTATACGTGCTATGTTTCAGAGCACTTTTGCCTTGGAACAATTGTATTGATGGGAGCTAATGGAATCGAAGTTGGAGAACGCGCGCATTAGGAAACACTTGTCATGGAGTATGCAGAATCACATGGATGAGCCTAATTTCAACGTAAATGAGGAGTCATATGTCACTAGACAAATGAAGAAGGATCTGCATTCCAAACATGTGACAATCAAGCCCATAAAGTTCTTTGATGAGTAGGCGAGAAATGTATTGACAAAGATAGTTGTTGAGGTTGTGCGCTGGAATGTTGATAAAGCGGATACCTTGAGAACTTTGTTTGAGGATAAAAATGATAAGGAAGAGGAAATAGAGGACTTGAAGAAAGCAAAGGAGAAAGTAGAATGCCTTGAGATGGTCGAGGAGATTAGAGAGGAAATTTTAAAGGAATGACCATAGTATGAAGAAAAGGTAACTAACAACTTTCCATCAGCCCTGTATTATTTACGGACCCTAGTTTTTTTGTTGTTAAACAAGGGATCCAACGCACATGGCCCAAGTGCTGAAAAAATAACTACCCAGAAGGAAAGAGAAGTTGTAACTGAAAAAGGAGAGGACCAAGAAACAAATCGTGTGAAATATAGTTGAGTACGACTTCATACTCCAAAATTTAAAGGATGAATTAAAGAAAGAAACCTTGGCACTGAACATGTGTGAAGGCCCAGAGCCAATAATAAAAACATGGATGTCGATAGAAGAAAATGAAGTCCTTATTGCTAAAAAAGAATGATACTTTGGGACGCAAGGAGAGGCTAAAGTTACTAGTAGAGAAGCATGATGCGCTTAAGACAGCTTGGGACCCTCATGATGACAAATAAATGAGTTGGGAAATTTGATAGTGCGACGAATGGACGTAATGAATGACATGGTGTCAGGATTAGCAAATTTAGTACGAGAATTGAAGCACAAGGGCGAAAATATGACCTTGGAAGAAATGGATGCAGTACTTGGAGATATTACCACAAAGGAAAAGAAGGGACTCATGGAATGGAATGAGTTGGAAGCATACATCAAGAATGAGTACCCTGAGTTACTATTACTTGCAAAAGAATAACGTACTAATTGTCGATCCATTCTTATATTTGTTCATTCTTTTTGTAAATTCATTATTTGTTCTTTATTCCATGGAGATATAAGGTGGGAATACTCATTAATGATGGTGGAAATGAAAATAGTGTGGGGGTAATGTTGGCCTGGTGAAATATTTCTTAAGTATAAAAAATGCATATGATGGTGGCGCGAAAGTAGGGGGTGTGGGGATAGGCGTGGAAGGTTGAAAGATTTGTGCCCTGAGGATTCGTGCCTAGTAAGATAGAGTTCGAGGCTTAGCCATTTTTCATGGCACTGGCTAGGAATAGGAAAAGACATGAAGACTTCAAGGATAAGAAAGGGCTATTTTGGGAGCAAGTGGAAGATCAAGAGACATGTAAAGTTTGAGCTAATAATAGGATTAGATCATGGTTTATTTATAGATAATTTATTATTAGTGAAGCTTGCATGCTTCATAGTTATCTTTGTATGCACACATAGCTATTTTGAACATGCAACCTATTTTGAGAGTGCATGGGTGGTGAAGGGCAAGTCCCCACCCCTATATATATGTATTGATTTGTATTGTTTAGTGTGTTATTTTTTTGAGTTGTAACAAAGTTATGTTGCTGGTATGATTTGCGCAATGACTTCTTAATGGTGTTAATGATGTATATATCTACTATTTATGATGAGACAATATAATAGATCTTTGTGGATGGATTTTGGTCATTGATGTCTCTACTCATGGTACATGTAGTGTAGATCTTATCTTAATTGTTATCTAAACATTTATGCTTTATTTATTATGTGTATTTCCAAATTGAGCTCAATGATCTTGTTATTGTGATGGAATATATGCTTTGGGTATTGTTATTATAAACATGCATGCTAACACCTTAGCAAGTCAATAACAAAGAGGGACCTGGCAGGCTTTGCGCACTTTGGGTGAGTGCTCAGACATGTCTGAGTGAAGTGTCAGTGCACCTAGGCATATGAGTATAAAAATAAAGACAACACTTCTCAGGGAGATAATTGAGGTGGTAAATCTATTTCTTCATATATTTGTGCTCATCATGTCCAATTTTCTTGCAATAAGCACACTTAACCTTTTCCTTCTTAGGTTTCCCATTTGAACTAGAGGTTTTAGGGGTAGACTTGGAAGAGGTAGTAGATTTATGTTCTTTCTTCTTTTCTGGATCCTTACTCTTTTTCTTCTTCTCTTGGTTTCTAGAGGATTTTTGTTTTCCATTCCTAAAAATGAGGGATTAAGGTTTGGATGACTTCAAGGTGCCCATTTGGATTAGCTCGTCTTTCTCATTAGTCAAATTAACAATAAAATCATCTAAAGATGGCATAGTCCATGTGGATCCAAGAGCCCTCTTGGTAGCATAAAAGGTAGAGACAAAGACAAAGTTGTTAAGACCTAGTTTGGAAAGCACTGAAAGAACTAGTTGTTCATCCTTCTTTTATGTTCCACATTTTTTTAACTATAATTGCAAGGACTTGAGCTTGGTAAAGAAATCTTCCAAGGTGTTAAAGTTACTAGGACTCAAGATGATAAGTTCTATTTCTTGATCATGACCCCTTATAATGTCAACTTTTCCAAACAAGGTTTCTAAAGTTTTCCACACCTCATTAGGAAATATTTGGTTGACCCTATGTGGAAAAAGGAGTTAAGGAGACACTGAAAGACACAAAATACCAAAAGCTTCATCACACTTATTAAACCACTTAACTTTTTCTGCACTATCACTAGGCTCTGATTTCTAACCCCATTATGATACGATACAACCCTTTAATCCTTAGTCCAATGGAGATTTTTTAATTTCCATTCATGGTAGTTAAAATGTATAAGTGGGTTAATTTTAGATTGAATTATTGGTAAAGTTAGTTTTTGAAAGGGACTATACCCTTGTACAAAAAATCTCAACAGCCAAGAAAGGGCACAGAGAAGAACAGAGAAAGGATCAAAATCCGGATATCAGAGAGGAGATCAAATGGAGCCAAACTCCAAAATGCAAAAATGAAACAGAGCATAGCAAGCTGCAGCGACCAAACTGCAGTGGAAATAGCAAACTAACAGCAACAGTTAAGTTTTGAAAAAAATGGCACTCAGACAGCGCTAAGCAATCAAACTGCAAACTAACATCTCTGGACCAGGCTTATTAAAGACCCAAAAAGCATGTGAAGGGTAGCTGTTCCTTTGATTTCGCATAGGGCGAAGTGATTGGTTTGCAGCGGTGTACCTGTTTTCCAGCACATAATGCATGCAATAAATCTTCAACTAACCAGTACGGCTAGGATTTCATATCATGCTCTAAGATCTTTCCAAGCTTATCGTGAGATGGCGTAAAATGATAATTCCAAATGGTGAGATTTGTATGGGTGTTTTCAACTTCCCTCATTCGCCAATACATCGGTGGTTAGGATTACCTTCTCTTATAAGTGGGTTAATTGAACTGAGATCCATTATTGTAGAATGAAAGGTTGTGGTAGTTGTTGTAGAAAAAAATAAATGTGTGGAAAGAAAGATGTTCTGAACAAGAGAGGAAACACCCTATACACCCCCCAAAAAACTATATCAAGAAGCCCCCCCCACAGTATTAGCACTTTATAACTTAGTGTGTTTTACAAAATAAATAGGTCCATGCACTATGCTAGCAACATCATAGGCCTGTAAAAGAAAAATATTTAACTTTTGTAAAAATAGGCACTCGATATCGACCTACCAATCAAAAGTTTTACAATAACTATTTCCCATAAATAAGCCATATTTTAAATAAATTTACACTAAACTTGAAATGCATTTTTTTTACTACAAAGGCTGCGACCTCGTTGGATCAAGAAGATCTTCACTACAACCCTCAAATTGTTGCAGATTTGAGTGTAGGTAAATAGCAGTACCGCAGGACTCAAAAAATAGTGACTGAATCCGGATCTGCAATGCGTGTATAGGTTGTTGGAAACTCAGTTACAGGTCTGATAATTGCCTCTTGATCAGAAACACTCCCTTTGCAAGTTTGAACATGCATGCAAAGCATTATCACAGGTGAAAATGTCCCTTCACTGGTCTGAAAGAATGCATAGATCTGAATAAATCCTCCTCGGATCCTGGCAACAATGATTTAGAATGGCTTGCAAAGTAAGCAATCTCTTAGAATTGTATATGCATTATACAGGAGTGTACACCTCATAGACTGCAAATAGGCTATATACCCATAAACCAGGAAACTCTAACCAGCACCAAATAACACCCAAGGATACTTGCAAATAATAATCTTAAATGAAAAATAAATTTGCAGAATAATAACCAGACAATATCAATACCATCCCGGCTTTGATACCATATCGGAGAAGCGCCAAAGATATACTAGTTTTAAGAATACATAGGTGAATGATGCAAGACATGAATTGTTCCAAGATAAAATAATGCAAGCATACAAGACTACAAATTATTAAAATACAAGAGAGATAATTTGTAATAACACAAAAATAACTCCAACTCAATACAATCAAATAGAATAATGTAAGAGATGTACATATAGGAGATGAATGTGTAAACTCCTCCTAGAATCATGGAAATATCCACCTAGAATAGTGGTAACCAACAGCTAGAATGGTGTAGTCAAGTGGTGACTAACACCTAGAATAATGTAGTCAAGTGGTAACCAACACCTAGAATAGTGTAGTCAAATATACACATAAGAAAACATATCCCATAAGTGTAGGGAAACTCCAAGTGAGGTGGAATATCCCAAGTAGGATAATATAAATAAATTGAAGAAAATAAATCCTATACTAACAATTCTCACAGGAAAGTAATAGGCAGTTCAACAATCCAAATGTTCCTTTTCCCATGCAGAAATTCATGTTATAATACTTTTTGAAATTTCAGGAACCTCACTACCACCCTTACTTCCTCCCAGGATCCATGCCTACAATTCCACAACCATCCACTCCACACACAACCATTCATGCAAGTGCTCTTCCTATAATTCCATAACCTTCTACTTTATGCATGACCTTTTAAATTGTATCAAGTTTTCCCATCCACCATTGGTGCATCCAAAAAAATTCCTAAATACTCCTATATATTTTCAAATGAAAGAATAATTTCCAATAGTCTAAGATTGACTTCTAATTAAAGGTGTGACTTTGCTAGTAAAAAATAGATTGGTCCACTTGAATTATAGTGGTGAGTTAAGAGACCATCAATTTTTTATTTCGGTGATGAAAATCATGTAATGAAATGAACTCAAAACACATTATTAGATGCATAATTAATGTTCACTATCATTTTGTAATGTAATGAAAATTGAATCATGAATTATAAGAGAATGTTTTGACTATGTCAAGGTTGTTTATGTTAATATTGTAAGGTAGTTAAGAAGACAATTGCGTAAAGCATGATTCAAAAGATTGGTTTAAATAAGAGTGACATCATGTAATATCTAATAGCCAAATACATTAATGACTAAAAAATCTAGTGTCATTTTGGCACTGGGTTTTTTAAAACTTCAAAATGGAAACATCACTAACAACCATTAAGAAAGTTGAAGGCATAATTAGCAACATTTTCCAGGGCAAAATCTTAGACCCACTAAAGTTGGAACTCCCTTTTAAATTCCTAGGATTAGAGTTGTATTATTCATGTTCACTGTGGAGGGCTTATCGAATGCATATTTAGTATTTCTCCCTCATTGTGAACCACCTCCAAGTGACTTTTGAAACTTGCAAATGCGTGAGGAAGAGATAGTTATTTTGTTCCACCACACAGTAAGAGCATCGACCTCATTTGGAACGACTCAATACACAAAGTTTGCAATAAAATAATATATAGCTAGCAGATACTTTTGAACTTTCCCACCAAATCTGAGGTGGCGGGCATCTTGGCTACACGTGGAAGTTGAATTAGTGACCTTACATGGCATACATGTGGAAATCCAACCCCCGAACTAAGGGTCACCACTACTAGCTACTTTCCCCTATAGCTTTCAGTGTCAACTTCCAAAGTTGTGGCTTATTTGAGATAATCCTTACATCCAAGATGTCCATTTGAGTCATTATTTTTCCTTATACACTTTCATCCCATTTCGCAAGGTCACTTAAGAATCCAAAGTAATGGAGATTGATATGATATAAGTATCTTGGCATTAATATTTCTCCTTTTGTATCTTTTTAAAAGGAGATTTGTTGTAATGTGTAAAACTTTTGGTTTTATTTTATAATGTGAGGAAATTTTGGTGATTTCACATTAGGGTTTTTATTTATGTTAGTCATATCAAGGATTTTAATGGAAGAGTATCCATTATATAGGTTGGCATAGTTGAAATTTTAACCAACTAATAGGCTATTTACTTTGCTTAAAATTTTTTTGTTTGGTATATTTTCATTGAATGATCAACAATTCAATTTACTAACATATGTGACGTTTAGGTAGAGTGGATTTTGATTATGATTTTAAAGGGTTTGTTTGTGATTTGATGATCTAGTCACCATTATTCAAGTCTTGTGATGTTTGGTTATTTAGTGCACTTAAAATTAATTTCAGGAATCATGAAATCATGTACTTGGAATCTACACGATGTGAACAAATCTAAAACAGAGATTGGAATGTATTCCATTTGTGTTATATTTTACCAATCTAACTTGTCTTTGCACAAGGAGCTCGAGTGGATTTCCCTATCTTTTAACATGGATTTCTTATAAATGCATGTCTGTGATAGTTGACTAGATATGTAGAAGAGTTTACAGAAGGATTTTTGTGAAACTTCTAAGAAAACTTTTGTAGTCAATTTGATTACCCTCTAACATGGCTTTCTTGGAAGATTCATGTTTTTAATAGTTGAAGATTTATGTATAAGTTACAGAGTTGTGTATACTAAGAAAAAAAATTGGCACCTCCTTCCACTAAACATATCTACACGAATTGTTGTGATTAATTGAGGTTGGTGGTGGATGGCATTCAAAGAAATAGGGAGGTGAATCCTTACCGAGGTGAGTCCTTACCGATTGAGGGTATGTAATACATCTAAGATTAAAATAAAATGTTTCCCAACTATACTATTACATAAATAAATTTAAAAACACACACAATTCTCAACATGTAACATAAGTAAAGTTCTTATGTTGAAAATTTTGTAGCACTTCTTTTCTTTTCTTATGAGCTAAAAAATACAAAGAGAGGCCTCTTATATATATAGGTATTCAACCTTCCAGAGAATCCTAGATCTTCATCTACAAGAAAAAGGAATATGGAGTTTGAGTACATAAATGTAATACAAACATAGGGATTTGAGAAGATTCACATTGATGATAAAATTTTCGTTCCAAACAACTTGTGTTGCTAAAACTGTCTAGTATTAAATGTAATTATCTTATGCAACAAGCAATTATTAATTTGAAAGAGTTTCAGATAATCAATGCAAGTAGGAAAGACGACATTCCATACTCAACAACTCACCCAATCTTCACTACCTAGATAGTTTTGGAATGATACGTCTAACTCTTAACTAATTTGACTTGAAGTACTCGAAACTCTTCTTTTCTAATGGTTTTCATTGAAGATATTAACAAATAAATATTCTTCTTATATCTAAAATTCCAAGTATGTTTCATCATTATTTTTTCAATTAGGTAAATATTTGGTTTTGGGGGTACCAAAAAACCCACAGTACATATATAGAAATGAGAGAAACAAGGGTGGAAAAACAACCCAAAAAACCAGTCAAGGCCCTAATAGAGACAAAAAGAATTGGCCAACCCAAAATCCCATTCAAGAAGCAAGGCACATACAACCTTAATTATAATATATTATTTTATTTCTTGCATAAATATTTTCCTCCATTCTCTCTCTTGATACTCAACTAAGCATATGGCAATTTTGTAAGGAAGCAAAGGCCTTGTACTTAATAAAATGAAATGAGAATTGTTGATTAAAATTTGTGTCAATTTGTGTCATTGTTTCATGATCCTTATATGATTACACATGTTTTTTTTTGTTTGTTCTCGATTGAACTGGAAACATGTACATAGTTATTGGTTAATGGATTCCATGTTACTCCCATTAGCATTGCTCTCTCCTCACTTCACATTTTTTCCTTGCACTTTTCTCTTCTCCAACTTGCAATTTTTCCCTCTTTAATCTATTGTTGCAGTTATAACAAGGTTGTTCCCAAAAAAATATTTCACCAACAAACTTCATTCTTTTCCTTTATTTCTGCATGGCCTCTAATTCTATATAACAGTTGAATCATGATCACAATAAATGTTCTTGTTTTTTCCCATTTTAAAGTAACACAAAATTCACAAGGAGAGAGACTCAAACACCAAACACTTTGGAATTAAAAAAATAAAAATTATTGTATTTAATTAATAATCAATAAGATAAGTACAAATATTAATTATATTTATGTGGGATATGTCCCACTATTTCATTGAAAGTAATTATTTTCTCTTGTAATTAGTAGGTTTAAGGTGGTCATTGCGACTCTCATTATTTTGTTGCTTTTTTAACTAGGATGTGTTTTAAAAAAAGTGAATTGTCACTTACTTTCCTTTCAAAAAAACAATTCCACATTCGTAAAAATACGTGCGATAAATGCATTACCTCTAATTAAACATCTAAAAAATGTCATTCCTCTTAAATATTCCATTCGTTTGGGTTGGTCATTGTTATCTAGATGCATTATTTGGGTTAGTTATTGCTATTTGTTTTCTATTTTTATTAGTACTTGGAAGAAAATATCTCTCTTTATTGCTTGTTTAGAACAATATTCATATAAGTTCGTGGGATGGTAAATATAATGCCCCCTGCTTCGACCTATGCTTTATCAGTAATATTTAAAGTTATCAAACTTGTTGTGATCCTTACAATATGTGTGAAAATTTATTCTTAATATACTATATAATTTTGTTATGAAGTATTTTGACATATTAGTTCAATACTTATGTTATCAAAACACATTATATCATTGCGTAATTTCATTAGTCCCACAAAAAATTAAAGGCATTAAAAGGTAAGGATTTTTAGGATGGTGATTATTAATAAGGTTTTAATATTTAATAAATATTGCATTAAATATGACAATTATTTGTATTTGTTATTAATATGTAAGCTTGTAATGGCAGTATACCATGTTTTTCTATTTTGAAGTATTTTAATGTACTAGTTCAACGCTTATGTTATTAAAACACATTACATTATTGTGTAATTGCAATAGTCCCTGAAAAAATCAAAGGCATTAAAAGGTGAGGCTTTTTAGGTTGTGGCTTTTAAGACAATTTTAATACTCAATAAACATTACACTAAATAGGACACATATTAGTTATTGATAAGCAAGTTTGTAATGATAGAGTTATGAAGTAATTTTTATAAATATTAAAATGATGCAATGATGGTAATGATCCAGTCATTTTTTGCCTTTATTTTTGCTTATTAGTGCGTTGACACATACATTAATTTTTAATCTATACATCTTTTTTATTTAATGTGTTTGGGTTTTCATATTTTGTGTTCATAAAATATGTATTTTTCTTTAAGGTTAAAAACATTTCAAGTTAATTAAAATTAAAATTTTCTTGTGGATTATTTTTTAATCTGTACATATATTTAGGCATCATCACAACTCTTGTTTATATGTTTACATGTTAATGTATTATTGTTAGGACTATGTGTTTACATGGTATTTGGGAGATGGTAGAGGAGGGATTAGAGCTTTTGGGGGCTTTCAACTAGGTTGACCATCTCCCCCAACTTCACCTGTTGGATACCTTTTGAATCCACTAGTGTTATATGTGCCCCGTTCTACACGTGAGAGGCTTCTTTAGAAATAAGAGTTCTTAAACTTGTGGTGTTCTCATGTATCTAAAGAAGTGGAAAAAATATTCCTCTTAGAAAATTCTAAGAATAGGGATCGTCTAAAAAAATATCATATGTTCAAGGTCATGTATCATAATGACAACTCCAAATAGTTCCATAAGAAATATTTGCTTATCATTCTTCAATATGAATCATAATAAAAGTGGAGATTTGATTTCAAGTTAGGGGTTTTATTAAATAAAATTTATAGCTAATCATTATTATTTGAGTCTCTTTGATAAAGTGTTACTTGATAAGTAAAAATTAGGCCCTCAACAAATTAGAAAGAAATAACCCCCTACACTAGGATATCCTCTTAGTGAGGGAAGATACTAACCATGGCGGTTTCGAATGTACTATATTTTTTTAGAAAACACTAAAATTAAAGTATATCATGCATGGGTAATTAAGGTCTTGTAATTCAATTATCACTTATTGAAATAAGACATAAAAATATATCATTTTAGGTCGATTTGGTGGCATACTTGGTTATTCATAAGGCGTTAATTAAGTGGGCGCTAAAATTTGCTCCCCATGGGATCTAACTATAATCCCTAGGTCAAAAATTAATAACTTAGGATAATGATTATTTTCCTGACTATGTTTCCATATTCACTGGATGAGGCTTACCTTAATGGAAACCTTGGTGGCTCTAATCATGTAATTAAAAGTATGAACTAACTTCCTTTTTGAAACTAAGAATATAAGACAAATATTTTCATAAATTAGATGATCTTTATTTGCGCATTGAAACCAATATATTTATTTCCATATTTCAATAGTTTAACATCATGAATTATTGATATTTTATCTTTTAATACTTAACATAAGAGTTTTAAGAAAAAAAAATGTCACAATTTTTTCTAGTAAATTAGATGAGTTTTATGTCATGTAAATCCTAGGCAAGACAAATGTTTTCTTCATATAGACCACACACAAACACACACACCATGGGCATAAATATTAATAGCTTATCACTGATTTTATTTCATATATCTACAATAATAAATGCAAAAAAAACATTAGCTTGGATCTTGATTGGATAAATTCTTCCTTGTTTATATTACTCTATATTGCACCTTTGTTTATCATGTTGCTACGGTTCATATTATGATTTATCCTTTTTCATACAAACATGTGTTTCACATGGTATATAAAGGTGAATGCTAGTCAAGTACTGGTTTTTTCACAATGTATGATGCTTTTCCCTGTCTATTACCAAATCCCCTGAGGCTCTTGGGGGAATCTACCTTTTTCCTACTTCTTATCAGGTTCTATTTTTGCAATATTTCACAATTCGTATTCCTATATTTATATATTACATTATCACATACTATTTACATTTTCTAACATGCTAACATGTGCTTCATATGTAGCACTTTCCTTACCCTTCCAATCATGGTTGTTTGATTTACTTATACTTTTTTGTCATTATTTGCGGGGTATGCCCTATGTTTTCTTATTTCCATATTTGCACAAGCCTTGAACAACTTTGATTGTCTTGTGACATCCTGAGTGGTGTACCATATATGTAGCCATCTACTCGATGTGTTATTATTTTTTGTTTTCCCTATATGCCTTTACTAGTTGTTGTTTTAGTATGCATTGCTTGTTTGTCACTAACACTTGTATGCTAGTATTTTCCCCTCACTTTTCATTGTAATTATGTTAATTACCACTAATGTAATCCCTATTCCCTCCTATTAAGATTCCTATATAAGACAGTGCACATCAGTTTCAACCTTCTATCACATTGGGATGCCAATTAACGACATTTTTTCAGTCTCATGCATCCTCTTTGAATCAATGAACCTAATTAACTATTATTAGTTAATTAAACCTATTTAACCCTCCTATTTAGTTACATAAACCCTAGTTATTGGCTAAATCCCTCTTTCAAATGCTTCAAATCATATCAAATTCCTCCTAAATCACCGCTAAATAGCCAAAAAGCTTATTCTAGCCTATTAATTAACCCTAATTGATTAATTAAAGCACCCCAACTCTCATGAGTTGTTAACTCACTAGTTAAATCATCTAATCATGGTTAATTAGTCTAAAGTTACTTTATCATTTGTCCCACATGCATTGTGATTCAAGCTTTCCCAAAATAGAAAGATATAAAAAGGACCAAGCTCCTACCTTCTCACCTTACACCATACTTTGAATAGTATCTCATATAAAACATATGATCAAAAGCCTTTCTCAATTAATGGAATAGCTTGCATCATCTCTTTTGCATCCATTTCTTCAATCTTGGTTAGTAAGAGAAGATATAAACATGGCTTTGTAGCCATTTTAGTGAGATCTCTTCACCATATTGAAGTTTAGTGTCAACATCTAATTGATTGTTTGGTGATCTTCTTAGGTCCATTTTTATATGCAATCATATCCTAAGTAGCAAATGTTGTAATTAGATGAACAAATTTCATGTTAATTCATTAGGTAGTCATTTCAATAACCCCTATGATCTTGATGGTTCAATGATAAATTTGAGCTTAGCTCTAGACTACTAGGTGTTAGTCTATTTTCGTTAGCTATTGCAAAAGTTTAGCATGTTCACATTTGACACACCTGGTAGGACTTACTCCATTGTCCTTTGCATTCATTTTCAATATTTTAAGGTTAGTTTCAATTTTTAGTTACTAACCCTCCTTTTTAGCATATTTAGATAAATATCAAGTTTCTTAACTAGATTAGTTAAGTTTTCTTGGTTTTGTTGCTCTTTGTACGAGTAAGGGAGGTGAGGTGCTGCCAAATTTGGATCAAATTGACAAAGTTTTAATATTTTTGACATTTTTCTTATCAAATCCTGTGTTTTTGATGACCTACAAGTGCCTTGAGCTAGTGTTGAGTTGACTCGAGCTATTGTCTATGTACATCTGGCCGCTCTAACATACACTCATTTATATACATGATTTCTAAGTACTCATACTTATTTATTAGCACCGTTTAATCTGGCCGCGTAAGCATTAATCTAGGCACGTCAGCGTTAATGTGGATGCGTCAGCGTTATGATTTGGGCAATCAATCATAGTTTTGCATGTGTCATATGACAATCCTAGGTGTGTAAGCATTAATTTAGGTGCATCAACGTTAATTTGGGCACATTGGTGCCAAACTAGGCATGCTAGTGTCAATCTGTAGCTACATAACCCATCTTCCAGAGTGCCATAAATTTTCCTCCTTTACTCAAAATGACTCCATTTTTTTTGATCTTTGGAAAGGCATTAAAGCTTACTATTCAATGGAAACATAAATTTATCACTCTTTGTCATCATTACTCAAAAATTTATGATGAAACTTATTAGTAAAGGAGCCATATATCATAGCATATCTATATGCTTTGATGAATGTTGTATATCTTGTGTCATACTTTGTATATATATATGTATTATTGAGACCTCATTAACTTGTGTACGCTCATTCTATTGACTTTTTGGTGATCATAGAATTACAAGACAACTATTGATTCTCTATCTACTTTAACATTTGGATTACACTTTGAGATTGCATAATTCATATTTCTTAAGGAAATGGGTTTATACAAAGAATTTTTATAGTCCTTTGATTTAAAGTTTTCGATGTCTATCTAGTTAGGATAAAGTTTTTGTATGCTCTTATCTTGCACCTTTGGTGATATTGAGAATCAAAAGCAACTTTAGTATTCTTTTTCTAACATTTGGTTCATTTGAAAACTTCATCATTTTAATTGTTTAAGTGCAATGAAAATGTTAATCACAGTTTTGTTGACCGCTAAGTTCACATCAATTTAAGAATATATATCCTTTACATTTATCTAGTTTGATTAAATAATTGTGTATGCTCTTCTCTTGTGGCCTTGGATGATCTTGAGAATCAAAAACAACTTTGATTCACTTTCTATGGAAATTACTGACACTCATTTGACACGTGAAGAACTATATATGAGGCTATTCTACAAACACTTGGGATATGAAATAGACACTAACTACCTGGGTGGCCATGTCCCATTCTAGTTGGTTATGTCCAATGTCAGTGTTCCATATCATAGTTTCAAACACGAAAGATTGCATAATGCAAACATCTACCACTTCTATTCAACATATAGTATCTACTCAAGAATTTTGGTTTAGACCTACAAATATAAGTTGATTCATTCTACAAACCCTGGGGGATTTACCCCTCTTGCTTGCATTTCCTTTGCTTGATCCTCTTTATTTACTATTACCCCATATATCTGATCAATAGTGTCCTTACACATATTTAATTGTGAATTAAATCATAGTCATGGAAGTAATACTTTCCAACATACTATAAGCCTTTGTGAGATTCAACATTATCTTCACGCGATTAAGATGAGATACATACTGTAATCTAATTTCAATTATGACATAATATTAAATTTTTGATCTACAAATAAAGTTGGGATACTTATTGTTTGCAAGTCAGTACCACAGTAACTTGTTTTTGTCTTCAAATGGTCGTAGAGATAGACTTGGGACACCTAGAGAATACTTGACAATGAATACTTGAAAATAATATTTGACACAGAAGCTTTGCACAGAAACAAGATGGTGCTTGTGTATTTTATTAATATCAAAATCAAGCATTACAAACAAATGAGAGAGCTGCAATATTTATAGATATTGGACAACTTCTATCTCATCCACAATATATGGAAACAAATCACCTAATCTGAGAAAATATGTAGAAATAGCATATTGCCCCTAACTGCCCCTATTTCCCCTCATGGAAATCATCTAGGAACAAAATATGCAAGATAGAACATGATCCCACAAACATTGGGATGAGAACACTATCACTTAGTTAACTAACAACTAAGGATAACTAATACCTATTGACATAAGTTTAAAGTATTTAAATTAAATACTTTAACTTATTACATTTATTCAAATATCAACTAATGATGAATTAAGCTAAGTTTTATTCCTAACATTCCCCCCTTAATTCAACATGGTCTCAAGTGAACAGGAGAGAAATTCTCTAAAACCCTCAAATTTACCTCGAGCAAGTGACTTTGTGAAGACATCTACACGTTGCATATCTGTTGGGAAATATTGGAGCTGGATGTTGTTGTTCTGAACATGTTCATGAATGAAATGTACCTGCACCTCAATGTGTTTGGTGTGCTCATGAAAAATTGGATTCTGAACAAGTTTTACTACTCCTTCATTATCAACATGTAGGATAGTTGGATCTTTCTGTGGTATTCCCAATCCTTCAAGTATATGTCGGAGCCATATCGCTTCACAGACAGCTCCACCTACTACACGATATTTTGATTCTATGGAGGATCTTGAAACAAAAGTCTTCTTCTTACTCCCCCATGATATCAGTCCAGATCCCAAAAAGAATACAAATCCTGAAGTGGATTTCCTATCATCTATGTTTCCTGCATGATCTGAATCTGAATATCCTGTCAAGAAGAAGTTATTATTCTTCTTGTATTCTAGGCCATAGTCCATAGTTCCTTTGATGTACCTTAGTATCCACTTTACTGCTTTCCAGTGAGAAACCCTTGGTTCTTGCATGAACCGTGAAAGATAGTTGATTGCATAGCTGATATCCAGCCTAGTGTAAGTCAAGTAGATGAGACTCCCGATCAACTGCCGATAGAGAGTTGCATTTACTTGTGGTGATGGATCTGTTCGAGACAGTTGAAGTCTTGTCTCCATAGGTGTGGAAAATGGCTTACAATCCATCATATTGAATTTCTCAAGTGTTGTCTTGGTGTATTTCAATTGTGACACAAAGATATGATTTTCTCTTTGCCAAACTTCAAGTCCAAGACAATAATGTAGAAGCCTGAGATCGGTCATGTCGAATGATCATGTTAGATCTTTCTTTGTTGACTCAATCATCCTCACTGATCCTCCAGTGATGACTAGATCATCGACATATACTACAATGATCACTATCTCCCCCCTTGCTTTTTGAGATAGAGATTAGGATTGTATGGACTCCTGTTGAATCCATGTTGAATGAGATGCTCATCAATTTTTATGTACCATGCCCTGGGAGACTGCTTTAGACCATATAGTGATTTTATGAGTTTACATACCTTTTCCTCTTTACCTGGTATGAAAAAACCTTCTGGTTGAGTCATGTAAACTTCTTCCTGTAAATCACCATTAAGAAAGGCACTTTTCACATCCATTTGGTGTATTTTCCAACCAAATTGTGTAGCTAGAGAAAATATTAACCTAAAAGTTTTTATCTTAGCTGTGGGAGAAAAAGTCTCCTCATAATCAATGCCTTCTTTTTGAGCATATCCCTTAACAACTAGTCTAGCCTTATGTTTATCAATTTTTCCATCTTCTTTGTACTTCATTTTGAAGATCCATCTACATCCAATCAGATTTTTCCCTGGTGGAAGATCTGTAAGTTGCCATGTATTATTTTTCATAAGTGACTTATATTCTGCATCCATAGCATCTTTCCAAGGTTTAGACTGTAGGGCTTCTGAAACTGTGGATGGCTCAGTAGTTTCAACAACTTTACCCATTAAGGCCAAATTGACCTCATTTTGAGCCATACTGCGAGTCCTCATTCCAGTGGTAGATGTGTCGGGGACACTATCCAATTTTGCATCTCTAATCATACTTGTATACCATTTAGGCATACTTTTTGTGGTTCCTGTGGGAGGTTGAATTTCATTATCTTCCCCATCATCCTTGTCATCATCAAAGTGATTACCATCCTTTGTTTTCACTGTAGGGATGATTTTTTCATCATGTGAGTGTATGGAAGGAGCATCTACTTCTTTCTTCTCAAAGAACTCAACATCCTGACTAGTGTATACCCTTCTTGTTCTTGGATCCATAAGTCTATAGCCAAGTGCTTCATCACTGTATCCCAAGAAGATAAGTTTTTCTGATTTCATATCAAGCTTAGTTCTTTGTTTCTTAGGAATGTGCATACTCTTTACATCCAAAAACTCTAAGGTGTGAAATAGATGGCTTATGCCCTGACCATGCTTCCTGTGGTGTTACTCCATCAAGAGCTGCAGTGGGAACTCTATTTAGTAAATAGACTGTCATTTTAGCTGCTTCGGCCCAAAATGTTTTTGATAAACCTACATCATCAATCATACATTGCACCATATCCATGATAGTATGATTTCTCCTTTCAAAAACACCATTTTTTTGTGGTGTGTGAGGAGGAGCCATTTGATGATGAATGTCATGTGTTTCAAAAAATCATTGAACTCATTACTGGTGTATTCTCCCCCTCGATCTGAGTGGAGTGTTTTTATTTTCCTACCAGACTCTATTTCAACAAGGGCTTTGAACTTCTTGAAAGTTTCAAAAGCTTGGTATTTTGTAGAAAGACAGTATATCCACATTTTTCTTGAAAAATCATCAACAAAGAGCATGAAATATTGAAACCCAGAGTGGCTAGGTCTCATTGGTCCGCACACAGATTGGTATGCACCAAGTCAAGTTTTTCCTTAGCCCAAAATGTACTATGTTTGAATGGTGCTCTATGTTGTTTTCCTGCCAAACAATGTTGACATTTATCTGTACCCTTTTTTAGAGGTGGTAAACCCCTAACCATGTCATATCAACGAAGTGTGTCAAGATAGCCAAAAATCACATGTCCAAGTCTTCGATGCCATAGTTGAGCTGATGATGTATCCTTGGCTACAAGTGCTTGATCATTTTGTTGAACAAAATCCAACTGAAACATTCTTCCCACATTCAAAGCTTTTGCAACAATTTTGGAGCTTCGTGACTTATCTCGAATTAGGCACATCTTTTTACCGCCTTTACAATCAAAGTCAATTTTGAGATTGTGATCTAATAATTGACTCATGGATAACATTTTTTTGTTAAACCAGGGACATAAAGAACATCTGTAATTTTACAATTATGTTGCCCAAGTGGTAGTGAAATGGAACCAATGCCTTCAACACTGTATGATGTATCATCACCCAAAGAGACATGATTTTTGGTGGGTGTTTTACTCATTGTGAAGAACCAATCTTTCTTTCTTGTCATGTGTCGAGTTGCACCCGAGTCAACATACCAAATTTGATTTGTAGAATTGGATACTTCATTTGACTGTGTAGAATATAGGAAGTCATCATCATCAAATTGATCTTCCTGTTTGGCTACATTTCCTTGTTGAGTTGGTTTCTTCTTCCACTTGTTATTATTTTTCCCTTGTTTACTTGTTGTTGACCAAATTTTGTTTTTTGGTAATTAATATTTTTACCACTTGATGATCCTTGTTGGAATGTGTTGTACCAACAATTATTTAACTCATGTCCTTTTCGACCACAAATAAGACATTTTTGTTGGTCCTTTTGGCCTTGTTGAGTATTACCTTGCTTCTGAGGTTGTTTACTAGACTTAGCCTATTTTTTTCCTTTTTGATTAGAAGCAAGTGCCTGCTCTTCAGTTTCAGTAGTTGAGTGAATAGCTTCCTCTTGTTGTAGCATATTCACTAACTCTTCAAAAGTTGTTGTTTGACCAGTTATGTTTAACGTGGTCACAAAAATCCTATAAGAAGGAGGAAGAGCTCTCAATACTATAGGCACGAGTGATGTGTCAGTTACTTCTTCTTCCAAAGCTTGAAGTGATGCACACAAAGTTGCTACTCTTCTAAAAAACATTTCAACTTTTTCAGTTGGTTGCATTTTCAAGTTCAATAGTTGACTCTGGAGATGAAGTATTGTGTTCTTATTTTTTGACTCATATACTATTTTCAACTTGTCCCAAGATTCTTTTGCTATTGTGGTCTCATGAATATGAGGTTGTACCTCATCTGAAACACTAAACAAGATTATTAACTTTGCTTTTTGATTTGCACGATCAAATGTAGCTTGTTGTGTAACATCTGTTGCAGATCTTGTTAATGTACCAGAAACAATGGACCATAGATTTTTAAAATCAAGTTGTGCGTGAATTTTTGTTTTCCATGCTGGATAATTATCAAAATGCAAAAGTTGAGAATTTGGAAAAAATAATTTTGGTGCCATAATTGCAGCCATTGTGAAAAGTGATAAACAGTAGAAGAAAAAATTGAACACTTTTCCCCCCTTAAAGCATGCACACCCCCCAAAAAATATTATTTTATTTATTTTGGGCTCCTTTTCGGCTGTGTACAATGAATTTTTGGCACTATTGGCCCTGTTACAAATTTGGCTCTATGGCCGATTTGCAAAAATAAAATGGCTCTCTTGGCCAATTTGAAAAAAAAAATTTTTGGACTCTTTGGCCTCTTTTGAAATACAAACAATCTCTAATTTTTTCAATTTTTACAAAACAAATCTTATTAAAATTAGACCAAGACGTAGAGCTCACAAAAACACACACTTTAAAAAAAATGACACCTCAATCTGAGGTACCAGTTGAAATTTATGACTCTTTTAAGTTATGATTTCAATATCTTTCCGGGCCCCTTTCCAAAAATGGAATTTTTTTTCTACTTCTAATTTTTTTTCGAAATCCAAAAATGGAATTTTTTTTAAAAGTGATTTTTTAAAAACCAAACATAGATAAGGCTTACGTGCATGTGTAGTGCATTGTTTTAGGGCACAACTGCAGTTCTTTGCTTTGCCTAAGCGTTATTATAAACCCTTGGCCGCATTTTTTTTTTATTGTTTCTTTTTGTACGCAGGTATTTTTTTCCCTTAGAGGCAACTTGTTCTTCCTTCTTTTAATGCTAAATATTTTACATGCACATATTCTTCTTCTCTTCAATGCTCTTGATCTGTGAATGCAATCTCTAGGTTGATTGGAGGCTTCGGGATGATGCTTTGGACATAGATCTTCTCATTCCTTCATGTAGAATTCTCTTTCTAGATATATGAAAAGACAATCCACATAGAGAAGAGAATTAGAAGTTATGTGGGGAGCTTGAAAATATTGGGTCCCCACAATACAAAAATATTGTTTATATATATTTTTAAAATGCTTCCAATTTTAAAAAATTGCAGGTACAGGTAATTTTAATAAAAAATACTAGAGAATGAAACAATGTCACCTTTTGCAACAGATTTGCATCCAGGTCTGCAAGGGCCTGTGATTGCACTCCAGGTGTTCTTCAACTGCAAATAAACCATGAAATGAGGTGTGGATTTAGGTAGGGGCTGTGAAATGGCTGGGGGCATCTATGGCTCCTCCTAGCTCTGTAATTTCTCTAGATCTCCCTAAACTTCCCTAAAACTTCCTACACTCCTCTCTGGATCAGAATACTACTCTGATACCAAATCTTGACAATGAATACTTGAAAACAATATTTGACACAGAAGCTTTACACATAAACAAGACGGTGCTTGTGTATTTTATTAATATCAAAATCAAGCATTACAAACAAATGAGAGAGCTACAATATTTATAGATATTGGAAAACTTCTATCTCATCCACAATATATGGAAACAAATCACCTAATATGAGAAAATATGCAGAAATAGCATATTGCCCCTAACTGCCCCTATTGCCCCTCATGGAAATCATTCGGGAACAAAATATGCAAGATAGAACATGATCCCACAAACATTGGGATGAGAACACTATCACTTAGTTAACTAACAACTAAGGATAACTAATACCTATTGACATAAGTTTAAAGTATTTAAATTAAATACTTTAACTTATTACATTTATTCAAATATCAACTAATGATGAATTAAGCTAAGTTTTATTTATCTAAAATTGTTTTAATATACCTTATTAGGAGATCACGTCAACACCTTCTTAGTATTTAGGTCTTTTTTATTTTAAACTTGACCTAAGTGGTGATATTGTGTTGTCACTATTTGTACTAAACCTATACTTGAAAAATGTAGGGAGTAACTATTCTTGTGATTGGGTCATAGTCTTGTATAAGATTGTTGAGTCCTAGATACTTGTTGCTACACTTACCTTTTGATAGTGTGTCATTCTTTATTCATTGGTGTCCTTAGTGCATATTTCCTTTGGAATTATTCCCATTCTTTAATTGACATTATTTGTGATGATTTGACGTCATTATGCTGTTTGGTTTTGTCCTAGGGTCCATTTTAAATCAACCTTAGAAAAACCTAGTTCATTATGCCTCATATGACAAGGATGGGGCATAAAAAATTAGGGTCTTATCCCTTTGTTTTTGTCTAGGTTCATTATAGGACATGTACACACTTGTCAAACCGTAACAAAAACATTTCCTATCAAGTGACTCTTAAATCAAATTGAAGATTGGAAAAGTTTCCTTTGTGTTGGTAAATTTTGATAAACCATTTTGACATTTAAAATTCCAAACTTATTGTCCAAGACTTGTTGGATTTTCAAAATTGTGCCATTACAATGTCTGTTTTCTTTAGATTCTCTTTGGAAATTCACACAAACATCCCCATATTTGCAAAATATCTATTTGGTTGCTGTTATGCTGCTCAAATTAACATGGAACTTCCTTCCATTTGAAGGAGTTCAATCACACTATCTAGGTCTAGACATGTGTATCTAACAATTCCAACAACGACTGATTATCACATGGTCCCTTATACTTACGATAATAGGGAATAAAGGTTTCAACATTTCCATCAAGGGATGCCCATCATAGTTAAGTATCGTTTGGTTCTTCGCATTAGAGAAACCGTTTAGTTACCTTTTCCCCCACCTTCATCTCATAGTCAGTGGTATGATTTTGACAAATCCAATCCAAATTATTCTTTTGATTCCCCTCATTCTTCTAAGGATTCTAATATGAACTATTCCTCTAATTTGAATCCTAAGTCGGGGTCCTCTCTTTCTTTATAAGACCCCGTTTATTAGTCACCTCAACAATGTCTTCTTCCTTTGAAGATTCATGTGACTCAAAGTGTTTCTATTTAATCATCCAAGTCGATTCCTACGTCACAATCTATGGAATTTCTATGTAATCCTATTTGTTTACTATCACTATATCATCTTATAGGTAAACCAATGCCATCTTCTTCCACTCACGAGACATCTCAATCTAAGTTTGTTTTGTCTCTCGAATCATCTGATTCTATCAATCGGAATCCAATTCCCCTTTAGCCCCTGGGTCATTTCAATCATTCCTTATTATATATTCATCAATCTTCTAAAGATCGATGTTTGCATCCATGTCGAACCATTCACAAGAAACGATGTGCTAAGATATATTTTTGACACACTATTCAATTCCTTTGTGGACACAATTAAAATCTTTCCCTCATCTACATCATCAAACACCTTCTAGATCTTCCACACTTGTTGGATCCTTTTCTTCTAATCAACCTCCTATGGTCGACCAATGACCCATATTGATCAATTTATTTCAAAATGAAGGAGCAATTGGAGCATTTATAGGGGTGCACGAAGATATTCCTCTAAAGGATTATGAGCAAGGATTCTCTTTAGACCTCAATGCTTTCATGTATTGTGGGGAAGAGGTTGATTCCTTTTGTTAGAAAACAGAGGAAGACCCTAGGATCATCAAAATTGATTCTCTTCTTATTCTTCCATCTTCACATTCTTCATTGTGTGAGGAATTACCTAGGAGTTGCATTGATCCATGTCCTATCTTCTCATCACCCAATCATTCTTTATCTATCATGATTCCTCAATCACAATCTCACCTTGGGTCACCATCGAGTATCCCATCGACTTCTTCTATATGCGGGCCACCTCCAAGTAGCCCTTCATCATCTATTTGTGGGTCACCTCCTAGTAGCCCATTGCCTTCTATATGTGGGCCACCTCCAAGTAGCCCATCATAATCTATTTGTGGGTCACCTCATGGTAGCCTATTACCTTCTATTCTTGGGCCACGTCCTAGTAGCCCTTCATCAATGTCTATGCATGGGACACCTCTGGGTAGCCCATCATCTTCTATACTTGGGCCACATCCTAGTATCTCTTCATCTTCGCTCTATGGGACACCTCATAGTAGCCCATCTTCTTCAATTCTTAGACCGTATCCTTTTTGTCCATCACATTATCATTCTATCAATGATTATGGCAAGACCACCATCATTTATGACATCAATTCTCAACGTCCACTTTCTTCTCCCACTTCTTGGGATCAGACAAGCCATGTATTAACTTATAGGAAACCTAACGAATTTCTTTATCAAGCTCACTTAAAAAAATTCCCAGATATCCAAAGCTCCCAACAATTTAAATGATCATAAAGTTCAAAATCAAATGTGGTTCAAGAATGCACACCAACGTAACCATCAAGTATGACACAAAGTACATAAACCTCTAGATGGGGAACACAAGCTCCCACATATGAAATCCATGTTTTAAAATAAATCGCAGTCATTTATTGAGTATGAGCTCACCACGATCATTGAGATTGGAGATAATACGACTCTTGATAAGTAAACACGCCTAGTCTTCCTTATCAAGGAAATCACAAATTTTTTTGTTAGATCTTATCACGTCGAGTGACATTGTTGGTCCCAATTTCAAAAATACAAAAAAAATGAGAAAACATTAAAACATTACAAAAAATCAAAGGTACAAAGATCAAATATTGTAATTAGGTATTACATACACATGGATGTTATTTCTTCCCTTTTTTTCCATTCCTCTGTAAGGAATCCACCATATTCATCCTTGTAATGATATTTTGGTTAGTCTATTCATACTCATGTTGTGACATTTATCTCTATGGTATCTGTTTGATCTTGGTCTTTCATCACCTTGGTAAATTAAAGAATGACTTACCTCTTAAAGATCCTATCACTATTTGCATTTAATAAAATTGTTGTAACAAACTTTTAGACGTATTTGTTGACACTATCCAACGTTGTCATCGCAATCAATTCCATGTCATTCCATCAAGAAATCAATGGTTCTTAACCCCTCGTCAAAACAATCGAGAGATCTGAAATAAGTTTTCAGAAAGCAAAAAAAATCAATCAAAAACCAAAAATCAAAAAGTATATCAATATATAAATCTCTCTTAACGTATTTCCAATATCTCTACTTGGGCTATGGATGCTTGGCTGACAGTAGAGAAATGTTGCAACTAGAATCAAATACATCTCCATCGGGGCTATGGATTCCTGGCTGGCAGCGGAGCAATGTATGACTCTCCTTTCACCATCCATTCACAAATGCACTTTGAAAATAAATCATTCCTACGCATTGGCTAGGGTGTCTTCACTAGATATCTATCAAATATTACCTCAAAGAGGTAATAAATATCCATGTGCACACACTGGATCTCAATGAGCAAACAAGATTAATGTTACCAAGTGTCTTTTTTGGACCTTGTTCAGACTCTTGCTTTAGTCTATATCTTGTCTCACGATTTGTACCTTTGGCTAATCACTTTCTCGTCACTAGTCTTCTAGCTACATTTTCCATATCCTTACATGGCATTTACGTTGTTCTTATGCTTTGTTCAGAATATCTATGTGTATAATATTACCTTTTTACTATGTTTGAGGGGAACTTTGTCCCTTCTTTCAATAAACAATCTTCTACTTCTTTCTATCATGTGTTTTTTGGCCACCTTACACTGGGGGCATGTTTTCTCCTTCCTAGCATGTCATTGGTTTAAGTTCTTCATCATGTTGAACCTATCCATATTGGCCCTGATCTAACTTCTGTGTGTGAAGAGTTTGCCTTTTTATATTCCCATCTAACGCTGGGGGAAAATTTACATCTTCACCCTTTTGCACAGACGCGTGGCACTCTACCCTTGAATATCCCATATATCATTAGGGGCATCCAAATTTATTCATTTTCTTGTACATAGCTTCAGAAAACTTTCAAAATACCCTAAACATTCATAAAATATCAAAAATCCAAAAAACTCACAAAAATACAAAAAATCGTAAAATTCAATTTTTTTCTTCAAAAATTGGTAAATGACATGCACACAGATGAAGCATGTATCAAATGCATTGTCCTTAAACATAGAAATGTTTCCTACAAAACATATTTATTAGGTTCTCACTTGTTCTCACACAACGACTTGCGATTCAATTTAATCTACCTCCATGAGCAAAGCTAGTTTGCTTGCTATATTTGTACTATCTTGGCACAATGAGTTAAAATTTTTCAATGGCTAACTAAAATAGACTAACACCCAATAGATTAACATGAAATTATTTATCTAATTACAACATTTCTACTTAGTATATGATTGCATATTAAAATGGCCCTAAGAAGATCACAAACAATCAAATTAGATGTTGTTACTTCAATATGGTGAAAAAATATCACTAAAATGGCTACAAGACCATGTTTAGATATTCTCTTACTAACCAATCTTGAAGAAATGGATGCAAAAGAGATGATGCAAGCTATTCCATTAATGGAGTAAGGCTCTTGATCATATGTTTGATATGAGATACTATTCAAAGTATGGTGTAAGGTGTGAAGGTAGGAGCTTGGTCCTTTTTATAGCTTTCTATTTGGGGAAAGCTTGAATCACAATGAATGTGGGATAAAGGATAAAGTAACTTTAGAATAATTAACCATGATTAGATGATTTAAATAGTGAGTTAGCAATTCATGGAAATTGGGGTTGATTTAATTAATCAATTAGGATTAATTAATAGGCTAAAATAAGCTTTTTGGGCTATTTGGAGGTTATTTAGGAGGAATTTAATATGATTTGAAACATTTGAAAGAGCTATTTATCCAATAAGAGGGTTTATTGATTACATACAAGGGTAAATAGGATTACTTAGCTAATAATAGATAATTATTTGATCATAAGAGGATTATAACTAATGAAGTGTCATTAATTGGCATCCAAAATGTGATAGAAGCTAGTTAATTAACGAAGTGTCGTTAATTGACCAAAATAGAGGGAAACGTTAGTTAATTAGTGGAAATCACTAATTATAATAGAAATGATGAGATAGAGGATAATTAATACCGCTTTAGCATTAAAACTGTGGAAGCGAATTTTAGGTGTCTACAAATCCTACATCTCCATTATCCCACATTCATCAAGATCACATAATATTTGAAATTACAAATCTATATAAGAAACCGCCAAATACTCCCAAAAGACACATTTACACCCAATCTCATGTTGGAATTCAGTTATTAGAAAACTAAGCTAATTGAGAAACCCTTGATATAGGAGCTTACTAAAATTGGATCTATTTTTGATATCATAGAATTTATTATATCAAATCCCTCATTATGACCATGATACCATTGTATTGTACATATCAATTGAATGAACATCCACCAATTGTAAGCACATCCACTCAATGAAGGGAGGTTTAAATTTTCTTTGGTTATGAATGTTTAAAATAGATTTCATTTCATTTACTTCATCTTGATGTAGTTGTAGAGTTGCAATTTAGGTATTATTGGTGTAGGATCTTAGTATCATGTTGTTTCTTAACACATGCATACATATGACATGCCTAGTTAGAGCCCCCTTTGTCTCACATGCATTTATATTCCTTTTTTTTTGAGTTTTTATAAATTTTGGTAGGTTTGAGTTCTTATTATAGGTATACAGAAGGAATTACTTTGTCAAGATTTCATCATGACATAAAAAATTGTAGGTTTTGAGATTTTACCTCAGAGTATGTTTCATTCAGAGTTTCAACATGTACAATATGTGTATTAGTGCCTTCATTCTTGGGTTGAGAGGTGTCTTTGCTTTGATAACATGGTTTGCTCATTACTTTGAAAGTAACATGTGTTTTCATAGTACAATTGTTTATGCTAAGTAGTGCATGTGCTCATAATAGTAATGTTTTTGTTAAGTAGCTCATGTGCTTATATTAGTAGCATTTCTACTTCACAATTAGTGCACGTGCTTAAATTTTCAACATTTAAACTTTTTTAATCTTTTGTTGCAATGTTTTAAATTTTTGCTTTCATTTGAGAAATTTGTGTGTTTTTACAACCTTACATTACATTTCTCACTTCTATTAATCGTTTATGACGTTAATTTGTTCTTTATTAATCATATAAATGTTTATGTTTTTTATTCACGTTTTTGTGCATGTTAAGAAAATTTTGTTACTAACTGTTATTTTCAACCAAATGTGTGCTTCTATACATAGAATGTTTTTGTTCTAGATCAACACCTCTATGCACCTAATCAGGGCCTTTACGCTGTAATCATCTCATATGCACATACCAAGGGAATTTTTATCCAAAATTTACCCCTCAAGGTAATTTTGATAACATGCATCGAATTCTTTAGTCCCAAGCAAATAAATTGTTTAAAGGCCCAAAATCGTGTTTCTGGGGTCCCCTCGGCTTCTTCCTAACTCTCCTGTCCAAGAAGAAAACCCAGCAAGTTTTAAAAATGTGAAAAAACTGCAAAAACCAAGCTTGGGGCCGAAAAAATGAAGAAAATTGGCTAAGTCCTAGTCCAGGCAGTCTGCGGGACAGTTGGGATGTCGGGGCGCGAATCGGCCGAAAAGCCGCCAGGCGGTCAGCACAATTGGGACAGTTGGAACGTCGGGATGCGAGGGACGTGAAAAGGCGAACCGGCCGAAAGTGGAAAAAATTGCCAAGTTTTGTTATCGCACGGTTTGGGACATCTGGGCCGTAGGTACGCGAGGGACGCGAATCGGCCAAAAAGCTGAAAAAGAGTCCATTTCGGGCGGTTCGGAGATATTTGTCCCAGGCAGCCCAGGACAGTTGGGAAAAAAGTACACGGAGGACGTGAACCGGCCGATTCGGCCGAAACAGGGGACTTTCGTCCGGGATAGTTGGGCCAAAAGTACGCGTGGGACGCAAAAAGCTGAAAGAGCCGCCAACGAATGGAATCTCGCCACGTGTCTTCACCTCAAATAGGAACAAGGAAGCCCGAATCAGCTGAAGCAGGAGATTTTCATTTGGGACATCCGGGACAGAGGTATGTGCGGGATGTGAGGGATGTGAAAAGCCGAAGCGGCCGAAGGTAAAGAAGAAAAGCCAACGTTTGACCCGTGAAACTTCAAATGGCCATAATTTTTGACTCCGAGCTCTGATTTTCATAAAATTGGACTTTCTGGAATGAGCACGATGTCCTCTACGCCAAAAAAACTAGATTTCTTATTTTTAATGAGGGTAGATATATTTAATTAAGAGAAACATATTCGGCTCCAGTCAGTTAATGCTCATTCCCGTCAAATGACAGAAAATGCCTGCCAGACCCAAAATAGCTGCTCGCACTTAGAAGGCCATAACTTTCGCATTTCTCAACGAAATCACACAAAATTTGTACCATTGGAATCGTGGCTCCAAGCCCGATGAAAAAAAATTAAGAAATTATAGATTTGATGAGAAATTGGTCGAGATTTTTTAGAAAACGTGGCTGGGTTCATAACAGTGTTTCATTTGGTGGTTGGGAGTGCAATTAAGAGGCATGGTCATCATTCTTTCTCTGCTGCAGCACATGGGGTAGTATGGGGATCCTTTTGCAAGTAATATATAATCATTTTACTCCATTTAATGCCTCTTACAAGTGGTTGAAGGACATATTTCGGGATTTTCATTTTTCCCTTCTCTTTCTCTTCTCATTTTTTGTATAAATTGGAGTGTTGGGCTCATTGTAAGGGAGGGAGTTTTCAGATAGCAAAGCTCTGTCAAAATTGCTTTGTGAAGCCAATGTGCTGCAGGCCCTTGTAGTGGACTCCTTGCATGGTGATCCAGGCCCTTATCTTGTAATAGATTGAACTGTGCATATCATGAAGCAATAAAATATCAGTTTGTGGATGTATCTTCCCCTGCTGTGTTTTCTTGCATTCTTCTTGCCCCTTTAATATTTCTACAAGAATATTGTGTCTATTATTATGTTCTTGCAGGGATCCATTATCATTGTGTATGCTTGGAATATCGTTGTGAATGCATTTTGCTAGATTATGGAGAACTGTCATCACCTCTTCTAGTGTGCACTTTGCTTTTGTATTTCATGCATTTGGAGACTACTCTCACACCCTCCTTTTCTGGTGTATCACCGCTTTAGTGTAGGCTTTCATTTTATGCATTCTCTCTTCCTGGTCCCTTTGAAATTTAGATTAGAATAGTTAGTTTCCCCTGCATTAGAGTAGATTGTGGCAGGTAGTTTAGGAGCAAGAACCAGCTTTCTCTGGAGGTCTATCTCAAGTAGCAAGTCCCACAACTTGGAGATAGTACCCATGTTATCCAATCACACCGTGAGTTCAAGTATATGCACTTGTATAAACATAGGGGTCCTGTGATTTGGTGATAACAGGAATTTCTACACTGATCAATACCTCTGATCACCTAATCAGTGCCTCTACTCTACAATTAGTGTCATTACACATACTAGGGGCATTTTACATTGATCGAATCTTGTTCTCACCTAATTAAGGTTTTTTCTCTGCAATCAACACCTTTACTCACACTAATAACATTTCTACATTTCTTGAATTTCTACATTAGTCTTCACTTCGTGGTTTTGCTTCATACTAGCTTGTTTATTTATTTGAATTGGTTAAAGAAAATTCATGTTTAAACATCCAAGTAAGTAAACTTATTCTTTTATTTTATTGAATTTTTTGTGTATGTCTTAAATCATGTATGCTTTTCTCACACACCACAAGGCAATCTTGAGAATAAAAAATGATTTCTAACATATCTAATCACTTTGATCTAACTTGTAGGGTCTTATTTTCTATTTTTTTCATTACTAATCCTTTTTACAACATCCTTATTGTGTGTCAAAGATAAAAATCAAACAAACTGCTAATCAAATCATGTGCTTTTTATTGCTTTGTCATTTTTCACACTTCGATGATCTTAATTTGCTTATTATATTATTTATTCAATTCATTTTATTTTGCACTTGATGTCATGTTTGTTTAAACTAATCTTAAATTGTGTATACTCTTCCCACACATCACAAGGTGATACTGGGAATTAGAAATAGTTTAGACACTTTTTTTACCTTTTATAGGGTTTAGTGTCTTAGAAGTCATTACCAAGTCATTTCAAAAAAGCTCGTGTACCAACATGCTATATAATTTTTGGGAGAAGCAATCATTTTGGGCTAAGTAGGAATTCATTTTTTTGTGGTTCTTATGAAGTGAGGATTACATTTTTCATCAATAATTGGGCCTCATAAAATACCTCACTAGGTAAGAACTGTCATTTTTTGGTGAAGCTCAGCTGGAATGGCTAGAGTGAAGGAAAGGGGGTATTTAACCCTTCAAATCACACCATTAGACAATACTCCCTAATTTCATATATTTGGATCTCACATGTAGAAATTTTGGACTCCCATAAAAGCCTCATTAATCCTATCTTAGTTGGCCATCATTAGCATAAGTTATGTTTGATTGAATCCCCTTATCCATATATTTGAAAAACACAAAATGCAAAACTCTTCCCAAATCAAAACTTATTTTACGAAACAAACAATTCAAAACTTTATATGAGTTAAAATGACTTTTCTAAAACATTAAAACTTAAAAACATGTCCAATTCAAAGCTAGATTTTCAAAGCAAACAACTTGAAACTCTATTGAAATCAAAATTAGTCTTTTTAAACACCAAAACTTGAAACTCTGATCAAATCTAAAGTGATGACATCCAAAATTTGGTATCAAATCAAGATATCAAACAATCAACTAATCATTTTGTTAATAACCAAATAATTAATCAAAATTAAGATGACAATATCCATAATATTACAAGCCAAAATGAATCCAATGATGGTCATACTGAGCCTAATCATACTATGATTGAGTAAATTTTGTTCCAAAACAAAGATGACATCCTCTTAAGGCTCATCAACTAAGGATCCATACTCCCATCTAATTTAAATCATAAACATGTATCCAACATTCTTAACTAAAATAATCCATCCATCCAAAAAACTTGTCTTACATCTAGCCTCCTTTTAGGTTCAACCTCATTAAATCTTGAATCCATTAAAAAACACATTGATCCCAAAATCCCCGACATCAAAATCAACATTGACAAATGAGAAGAAATCCTTGACCAATGAAAACTTCCTCATTATCAAAATCACGTCATACATGGCCAAATTAAAGGAATCCAAAAATTAACTAATCCATTCATCTAATCATTGATCAATCATTTTACGACCAATCCATCCCCCTATCTAAATGAGGATAATCATAATCATACCCAAATAAACCAAATCTAATAAACATTAGAACCTTCAAAGCAGAATCTAAAATATAATAATAAGACCCATGAGTTGACCAAATCCTACTTCGTCTTATCACCTCACATCACTTTACCTTGGGGGTAACCTAAGTGGGAAACTAAACCAAGACAACACACTCACTTAGGAAAATCTTTGACCTCCATCTTCATTTAGTTACAAACAACAAACATGATATCCTATCAAAAAACAAAACCATTTGATGAGAACCTTTGAAAACCATCTTGGTATTAGGAAAATGAGTATCAAAATTACCATCAAATCCACATGCATTAAAAATAGGCACATGAAACTAAAAAAACTACATACAAAACCTCATTGACTAGGGGATATTCAACTTGATAATAATTCCCCCAAATCATATAATCAATAATGGGATCCTATCCCAAAACGCAAATCATAAACCCATTACCCAATAAGAATAAATCAAATAATCCACAATGAGGGACATATTAAAATCCTCTCCATAGGCACAATAAAAAAAATCCACTACAAAATCTAAATTACACAAAGAAAATCAATCATAATGCCCTTGTTGGCCTCATCTATTTTACGAAATATCTAAAAGTAACTATCAAAATCAAATCCTTCTTAGATTGTGCCACCATAACTAGGAAAATAAAAATCATTGTCCAACAACCTCATTTTCCTATTCCTTAGAGACCATATAACCTTAGCCAATATATCGAGAATAATCTTGGATAGATTTCCATCTCAGATCTTCTCAAAACATCCAATGTTCATACAAATATCCTGTATAAGGCCCTTGACGAGTCAAGATTCCCCTATGCCATCAACCCATCAAAATTATGAACATTGGTTGAATATTTATCCATAACTCATGCCCCATCTACATTTTCCCCATCAAACAACGAGCTCTCATTTACATCCCAAACCAACGAGCTCCCATCAATATAAAAAAACCACCATTTGAATCCCATTTCACGATCATTGCTAAAAAAATATTAAGAATGTGAAATTCAAAATGGCTTTCATATAGCCGAGATAATCACACCTCATAAAGCCATGAAAATCCTGACATGCGTAAGTAAAAGGATCATACATCCTATCAATCGGGTACTTCATCCTTCATTAGGCAAAGCAACTTGACTCATAAGGAAACCAAATGTTCATGATGAAATCCTTTCATCACGCTTCTAATTGGATGACTATCCTATTGCTAATAAGATGCTTAAAAAGATGAACTTCATAAGTAAAGGTCCAGGCATAAATGAATAAGGAATCCAAAATTATATTCTTGTTTGTAAGCATCTAGGTCATTGCTACATAAGTTATAAACCTTTTAGTAACTCACATGACCAAAAAAAATCCACCTCCACCATCAGTGAAGATATCTCTTCCAACATTGACATATAATCCATTGGTAGCCTATCCGAGGGGCTTGCTTCCACCAACCCCTTTCATGACACTACCATCTAAACCATCCACCTTGACTATTGATCCCCTAACCCCATCACATGGGACCATCAAAATCAAATGGACATATTCCTTAATGGAAAAGCTATTACAACACTCTTTGGAGTCCACAATGATATATCACTAGGAGACCATGCAAAGGGCTTTGAAAAAAAATTGGACACAACAAATTACTCAAAAAGTTTATTACCCTAGACTAAAACATCCAAACATCAAAACAATCCAAAAAAGATTAAAAAAATCACAAAAATCAAAAACAAAAAATTTGAGTAAAATCGTAATAAGGTCTCATATGTACATGGATGTCATCCCCTTCATGTCCACCCTTCTGCACATCATGTATATCTATCACTTAATTCATTCACATGTCATTTCAATCCATTGACATGGTTTGATCATCTTTTCCACACACATCATGAGACAATAATCTTTATCGTAGTCATTTGACCCAGGTCTTTCATTAACTGAGAAGTTTAAGAACGATTGTCCTTCTAAAGATCCCTTAACATTAACATGCATTTAATAAGCTTGTTGTGAAGACCCCTGGGCATCTCTGGTAACACTAGCTAATGATTTTGGGAGAGCTTTTACATAGGAAAAACACAATAATTTTTCTTCTTAATTATTTATATGTAACTCGTATACACACACACACACACAAGAACATGTTTCCTATGTTATAGGAAACATCCCATAATAAATTACACTATTAAGTAGGTTGTTTAAACAACCTACGTAACAAACATAAATATTACAAGAATATATAACTATGATATGATGAGTTATTTATGACAACTCATCATTTACAATATAATTTTACTAATATGAGTTACTTAATTACTCCATGTGAGTACTAAACTAAATAATTCCTAACATTCCCCCCCTTAGTGCGAACATGGGGAAAAATTTCCTTGTACTACAACGTGTCACCTTGATGTTTTCTCATGATCTCGATGTGTTTGTTTTCAGGATAGCCATTAACCCCCGGGATGCTTTTTCAAGTGGTAAACCAACAACTGCAAAATATGATTTTATTTTTAGGATAACCAACAAACCTTCGGGATGGTTTTCAAAATGGATAACCAACAAACATAATATCATGATGCTACAATATTATCATCATCTCTCATCACATTATTCCATCAAGGGATTACATAGGAATTGTGCTCACACATAAAAAAAGAAAAAAAGAAACTGAATGAAAATGGAACATTGGTGTCATGATCCCCCCACAATGTGAAATTTCCACTTATTCAACAAACCAAACAGGAACAATAGGAACACTAAGATATGAAGCACACTAAAAATATTGAAAGAAAACATACTCTCAACAAATGTCACCAAACCTTCATGTGGCCTCATCCTTGGCGACTAACAAGATGTCGTTGATTGAACTCCAACCTTTGATGCCTCCGTCCTCCAATTATCATGCTGCTAACTCAGTAAATTGGGCTTGGATGCTCAATAGTTTCCACATTAAGTATATTGTCATAACTCCCCCTTGTAATGGGAAACTAATTTATTGACGTGTTGTCAAACATCGACATTTTTGTGGTTGAGCTCTGAGGGTCAATATTTGCCTCATATCCAGCTTCAAGTTTTTTACAAATTTTGTTGTCTTGACACTGCATGTATTGGATGTCGGTTTCTACCGAAAATGCATCCATTTTACAATTTATTTAACTCTTATGACCAAACAACAAAAACACATTAAAATAGACAAGTGGCAAATTTGATTTGGGCACCAAATTTCAAACTTTTGACTCTTTTGACAACACAAATAAACAACAATTTTGAATTTTGGTGCACAATATCCCTAAAAATATGACAATAATAATTATGACTATAAACAGAGAAGGACATTGTATTTTAATTCTATTTCTAAATGTAACCAAAGGTTATTGAAAAATCACCTAGGCATTATTTAAGACTATTGACACAAATGTATTATTAAACCGCCAAAGAGCTATAAAATATAATCTAATAAATAAATGACTTAATATGACAAGATGGACTTGATTTGATTATGATAACAATTACATGGACACTAGACCAACAAATTATATAGTATTGACAAACTACGACTCTTTTAATGACTAAAACTAGCAATCGCACGTGAGGTGTGCGATGTTAACGCCGAAAGCAAAATATTAGTGAGTGGAAAAGGAAACCAAAACAAAAAACAAAATAATATGATATTGGGAGGAGGAAAATGAAAAACTACGAAGTAGTGGAAATTGGTGTGGAAGAAATATCTATATTGCAGAAGAAGTGGAGCAGTTTGAAAGGGAAGCCCCATTGGGGATTAAGAGGGGAGTGTGAAGGGTAGGGAATGAAGTCGGAATTTTTCTTGTATGCGTGATTAAAGAAGAGATGTTGAAGACATTTTTTTCATAGCGGTTAAATGAAAAAGGGGATTAAATTGGAAGGGTGGATATGGAGGGAACTCTTGATAGAGATGGGAAGGTAAACCCACCCCTAATGTCAGCAATGGGTCTCCGCAAAGTAAGCCCTTCAGATTTATGGATTGAGAATGCCCAAGCTATTTTAAGTGGTCATTGCCCCCATGCACCTCTAGAAATTTGATGGAATTTGAACATGGGAAGGGTTTTCCGTATCCAATTGGGCCCCTGTGTATGGATCAAATTTGACAATGATGAATGAAAGAAAAGTAGGCGGGTGAAATGAAATGGTGCAAACAATCATGAGGATGGAACCAATAGCACCATTTAAAAGACATGTTTCACCCCACAAATTTGTAGCGAGCATGTCGTTTTGGTTGATGCAAAGAAGAAGTTTGTGTTGTAATTGAACCATAATTAGCCTATCATGAGTCAGTATGCTCGGTGTTTAGAGAAATGAGTACTCAAAGGCCATAAAATTAATTTGATTGTTGATTCAATTATTCCTTCAACAAATATAAAGCTATAAAAATTAGACTAAAATTAAACACTACTTCAATCACCAATTTACATGAAAATAAAACCTATTAAAAATTACAAAAAATGTTTCAACCAAGATTTAGAATGAAAACGAGTCACAATGAATGGACTTGTATATATTACAACTAAGTTTTACATGGGTTGATTGATAGATGTCGTGATGAACACATAAAATGCAAGTTTGTTAAAATAGAAGATTCAAAAGAGTAACAAAAAAATATGGTTACAACTGTTAGAGCTTCCATGGAGATAGCAACCTGAGATGGAAAATAATAGATTTGAATCGAATTAAGGTGAACGTGTTGGCGAGTTCTGGAATTGATTTTACATAGGATTCGAGTTGGTGGGTAAGGAAACCAATGCTAACTTGGGTACTTCCATAAAATCAAAACGTAGACAATGATGTTGGTCTAATGCATATATTTTTCACATAACCATATGTAGACTTTAGTGATTACATGTTGGGTGATGACGTGGAGCAGTATAAGCTACTCAGACATAGATAAACCCACAATCATATCAAGACACAACTATTCTAAGCCAAGAGTGATTCATGCAAGATTACAAATACATGGCCTCCCAAGCTACTCAATTGCTATCAATATGTGTAGCTGCCGGGAAAATACATGATTTCTTTAATTTATGGTTTCTTTTTCTTTTGTGCATCACTTTGACAGTTTTTCTCCTCCTTTTTCTTGCCCTCTTTTTAGCTTCCTCGCCACTCCACCTCGAGCATCCTATTCTTCATTTTTGTCCCACAATATGTGCATGCTTGAGTTTACGGTGGATTTGGGATGTTCATAAATCAAAGCCCTAAAGTCCACCATTAAAAAGGCCTTTGATGCGACATTGCTCAGGTAATTTTCTTTGCTACTCACTCTTTAATCTATTTCCCTAAATTAATCTTTTTTACAGGTTCATCGCTCCTTCTGCCATCTTGAAAAGCTGAAGAACTCTTGGCATTGGGTCTAAAAAGAAACTCAAAGTGTCCATGCAAAACATCAATGCATTTACAACACAATCAGGTGATGTAATCGTTGCTCCCGAGGAAATCCATGAAGATTTTGTTTAGACAAAACACTGATTAAGGAAGAAAATGCCCTGTCGAAAAGCTTAAAAAATTAAATAAAACTAAACTCTACTTCTACCACCAATTTACATGAAACTAAAACCTATTAAAAATCACAAATAATGTTACAACCAAAATTTAGAATTACATTGAGTCATAGTGAATGGACTTGTATATTACAAATGTGACCTCTTACATGGGTTTATTAATTGATGTCGAGATGAACACATACAATGCAAGTCTATAAAAATATAAGAATCAAGAACAGTAACAACAAAATATGGTTGCAACTATTAGAGCTTCTATGGAGGTACCAACCCAAGATGGAAAATAATAGATTTAACTCTAGATTTAGGTGAACGTGTTGGCGAGTTAAGGAATTGATTTTACACATGCTTCAAGGTGATGTGTGTGTGTGTGTGTGTGTGTGTGTGTGTGTGTGTGTGTGTGTGTTGGTAAATCGATTATACATATTATTTTGGAAAACATTGAGAAAATTCTAAATATTTTGGAAAATGTAAACCAAGGGTGTGCCAGATTTAATAAATCATAATAGGAGTCCATTTTATTCATAAAAATCCACCACATTACAATAGAAAATGAAGTATGTACATATAATCTCGCGATAGACACAGACACAATACAAACAATAAGACCAAATATACATCCACCATACACAAACACTAAGAAAACACGTTTTTCCCTTCTCTGGTCACGAGTTCGATCCAGAGGAAAACAAAGGCACCATTTGACGTTGGTTGAAGCTCAATAATCCTCAGTCACCAATGGCTGGTGGTGAGTGGGTTCAGATCGAATCATGAAAAACACATCAATGATCCTAGCAAGGTAGGCTCCAACAAAAGGGCGTACTTGGTAAATCCAATGGTGCCTTCATGCCCAGCTAACCAGAGCAGGGCCAAATGCTTCGTGAAAATGGCCCTCCAACTAAAATGTTTGCAATAACAATAAGCCCAATGGCGATGGGACAAATTGTGGCTAAATCCCCCTTCTTGGGATCAAGGGTTGTGGCATAGACAGTGTAGACTAGGCCAAATGTCATCACAATCTCAAACACAATAGCAGTCCCTTCTCTTATGCCATGCAACAACCTGAACCCCCCTGTATGTTGCATATAAACATAAACTCACGAATTAATATATACTCAATTTATATATACTTAAATATGTGTACACAGGTTAAAGTCTGTAGAAATTGACATTAAAAACATGCGTGAAGAGTATACACAATGAGCAAATTCATTTGTGAGTTATGTTAAACTCACAAGTCAATATATACTCACTGTATATATATATTTCAATATAAGTACATACATTCATATTAATAATGAGAGCATCTACCCGTGTGCCAATCTATACTCACTGTATAATGCATGAATCACATTTGTTGCAAACTCGAACCAATGCAGACTTTGGTCGATCCCATCCCAATATAGAGCTGACGCTAAGAGGTGTGATAGAGTGCAACAACAACGGCATCAACATCAGGCACTGGTTTCTCGTGATGAGTCGTTGCCTCCTTTGACTGTGGTGATCCCAAGCTCGAGCAACTCCTTCCTTGAAGTCCAATCGACCTGTACCACCAGCAATCGTAGGCACAGCCGCAACCCCAACCGCAAGATGATCACCACAAGCAGACGGAGGGAAAAAAAGCGGTTACAGATGGGTTCGTCTCGGCGGACCGTCCCATGGTGATGGGCACGGATTCACAAGAATCCAACGTCTGTCTCATGCACATGCTCATGGCCTACGTGGAAGCAGTTCAGGAAAACCGCAATCAATGGAAACAGATGAAACAAAAAATTTAGTTCCATATATTTATTTTTATGGGGTTAATGGAAACTTGGTGTAGGATTTACAATGGAGGAGATCTTGAAGACATTGTGACAGACTACACTGCATGTGATGTATTCAATGCAATATCTGAAAATTTCACTGAAAACTTTCAAGATGACATTCGCTTCTCTGCAATGCCCTACGCATTTTCCTCTTCGAAGAGTCGAGGAGCTCACAAATTTAAGATAGCCAATACCAAACAGGAACTGGTTGGTGATGAGAATATCCCCACTGTTGAGTCTCCCTCTACTGCGTTTGTAGATTTGAAATCTTCGACAAAAGACAACAACAGTACTCAACTATGCAGCCGTTGTTCCACTACCACTAAAACAAAATCGAATGGCCATAGTTTAACCAAGCTATCCTCCGAAGTGAAAAGAAGGTAATGAGTTTGACCGAAATCACCTGTTCCAGTAAAAACCTCAACCTGCATATCATTTGGCAGTGACACGTGTACAACAAAAGATTGGACGTACTTTGTCAACCAAACGATCTCAGCACACGCTGTTGTCGTCCGTGTCAGAGCCCCTCGAGCTTTCTAACTTAGAACACATCTTTCAACGTAATTATACTTAATAATATACATATTACTATTATACCTATATATATTATACTTAATAACTTTTAATAACATTATATATTATGTACCAAAATTATATTAGTATATTTATTGTTCTTATATTATATATGTATGACATATATATTTCAATTAATATTAATTATAACAAATAGTCTATACTTATTATGTATATGCTAATTATTTATTATATTAATATAATATTACATATTTAAATTAATATTAATTATAACAATAGTATATAATTATTCATGTTATTATATAAATCTAGTAAAAAATGTTTCTACTTTAAACAATCATTTTAAATTACTCATTTAATTATTGAAGGCATGTGAATTGGTAAAATATGAAACACCCCTTTTCCCGAAATTTGAGCATTCATAAAAAAATTGAGTATGTGAAAATCATACCATACAGAACAAAGGCTGCAAAATTAAAACATATATGTATCATAACAAACAGAACAAAGCCTACAAAACTAAAACTTGGTATGTTAAAATAACAAATATTTCTTGCTCCTTAGTAAACCGAATAGTGATTACAATATTACCTGTGAAGTCCAATTAAAAATGCCAGCAAACAATTAAAAATTAAAACTTGTTTATGCATTTGTACAAATAGGCATTGAAAGTGTAGAGAAACTACAACTCTCAGTTTTGCTTATGGGGTTTAAAAACTAAACAACCTTTTAAGAATGCATTTTGCAAGGACATTGATATGCAATAAATTTTCACCCACTCTTTCTGGAAAAGTTTTTTAATGAAAAAATAATATATATCAAGAAGAAAAGTAAGATCCGACTCAGTAATATTTCCGTCAGTGTAACAAAATGCCCATTTTAGAATCAATTCACTTCAATCATTATTTAGGGAACAATATAAGGAGATTAGTTGTACCACAACAAAGAGAGACCACATTATACCTGACTAGACAATACCAAACAAAGCACATAATTAATTCATTTCTAACTGTATGTGTATATAAGCTATAATAGTCTTTAATTCTCTCTGCAAAATAAGCTATAATACACTACAACAAAGACTGCAGTGTATATAACAACTTTTGTAACCTTATGAAGAAATATCCTTAGCAAAAAGAATTTCTATTTCACATGTTAAATATTAAACTAAACGAGGCCGTGAAGAAACTATAGAATGTGTGCTAATTTACCACATGTTTATCGACATATAATTCTCAGATGGACTAAAAGAAGCTAATCTGACACATTTCAAACCACTCCGTCCGCAAGAAAATCTGGCGCTAATTTTCCTATATAATACACCTCAAAATGTATGTTCATCAACATATGTTTCTTAGTCAACGGACTAAAAGGAAGCATTGTGCAGAATTAAAACATAGAAGAAATAAAAGACTGCATTAAAAGAAAACCGCAATTTCTTTGCACAGAAGTCAAATTATCTTTTAACTCTAAATTATTACTTGCTCTTTCAATTCATAAAAAGAAAGACTGCAGTTTCTGTGTACAGAATTCAAGTTATTTGAACTCAACAGAAACATGAATATATAGTTACCCTTTCATTAAATACATATAGGTTATATATATATATAACCAGTTGACAGGCAATAAAGATTCAAAGCAGGAGGGCATATATACTTATGGATAAAATTACACAAGGTATAGAACAGAAGAGAAGTAAATAAATTCCTGGATAAATTAAATGAATTGAAAAAAATCATTACAAAAATAGACTGCAGTTTCTCTGCACACACTTCAAATTATAACACTCCAAATGAAGGAAAATAAATGAACGAAAATAAAAATATAGGAAACTCCATTCATTCATGATATATGAATTCAATGCAACATTTATGAATTCAATGCAAAATATAAGGAACTCCATTCATTCATGATATATGAATTCAATGCAACATTAATGCAAATAATGAAATAAAAGTACTAAATTGTGACTCCACATTCTTAGAGGAATCTGAAATAAATGCATGGTCATTATGCAAAATTTAGTTCCTACCTTCAGAGTTAAGAATTTATGTTGCTTCCTATCATAATCTGCACCCATACATACATGCTTAGAGACTAGAGTGCTGCCGTTTAAAAGATTCTTTCACAGAAATACCCATAAACGTAAAGACGAGATTCTTTCACAGAAATACCCTAAGCTACCTCAAATACCCTTTAGGAATAGTGAAACAGTTAAAACTATCTTCGTCCATATTAAAAACCCAGTTCACAACAAAAAAATAAATTTGTGCATTCACACCGAATTGGTGAAGGTCTTGCAAAATATCTAAAGTGTCATGCCGGCAGCTGCTCTCATCTCTTACAAACCTACGTACTCTAAAGGCAACCAATAAGAAATCAATACACAAAAAAAGGACGAAAAGAGGACTCAAATATTCAAACAACATTACCACACGCAGAACAATATATAACCAGTTACCCTTCATAAACCCTACCCGTCATGGGAAAGATATGATGCAGCCTTTAACCAAAACTAACCAGATATGATGCAGCCTTTAACCAGCGTTTAACCAGATCTAACCCTGTGCTCTCACTTCAAGCTCAAAATAAGGACATATTAACAAATACTAGTGGAAGACTCTTACAAGATCTAAACACTTGATTTAAAATTGAGACATACCGTGGAGGCCCGCGTGGAGAAGGTTCAGGGCCGAATATCGGAAGAGTGTAGCAAATACCACATGAAAACCGAAAGGATCCGCAATGCATCAGGCCATCCACAATGCATTAGGCCATCACAGGCAGATAATTTATCCGAGAGTCAAAAAGTACAAAATAACAACTTTATCAACCCTAAAGACAAAAATTACTCAACAAAAAAAATAAAAACTAGAAGACATAAACAACCACACAAATGCAAACAGATTCAGATCGCTGAAAACGATAAACACAAAAATAGTGCAAGCGGGAATGCCTAAGTTACGCTTCTACTGCCGAAGTTGCACAGCTCCTCCATTCGGTTCGGTTCTATCAATAATCGTAGTCATTCCTCCATTTTCAAACATCACTGCACAGAAAAATCCATCTTTGTACCGACGAAAAAATGTTTGATCTACCGTCATCTTCTAAGCAATAGTATACAAGGTCTCCTTTATAATTCTATTTGTCCCTACACTGTAACTTTGAGTTTTCAATTAAAAAAAATCTCCATAGAAAAGAAATCGACAGCAGTCGCTACTGGGATAACCGCAGTGCCGCGATCTCTGCCGATAGAAACACATTTTGATCAGTATATTTTCCTTTAAATCCATCACATAAGCAAAGCAAATATACAGTTAAATTATTACGTCATTAAAGTTGTTATAATATAACATTTTTTCTCAAAAATACATATTTCTAGAATAAAGAAAGGCCAGATAAATGAAAAAACAACAGAGTAAAAACAAAGAAAAATATCAAGAATACAGGGTTCTCAAGTATGTCCCTGTTAAGCGAGTTACGCTACAAACTACAAAAAGTTTTATGGAGTTTAAAAGAGGGAATTCATTGATGCTATACTTTTTCCCCTCCATTTACGCGATGGCAGGCAGATCAAGGGAAAAATTGGTCGAAATTAATTGAAAACATACAGAGAGACGGATCAATGAAAAAAAAACAGGGCTCAATCTTTCTTTCGGTACAGGTAAAATATCTCAAGAATATAGTATTGTCCTGTTAGGCGAGTTACGGTACAAGCTACACAAAGTTTGCTGGATCTTAAAAGAGGGAATCAATTGGTGCTTTCAGTGTCCTAAACCCTAGCCTAATTACCTTTTGCACGATTGCATGCAGGTCAAGGGATAAAATGATCAAAATTAACTGAAATTATATAGAAAGCCTAATTATCTCACCATCGTGGTGACTCTGCTGAAACGTTCCTCTGCTGCTTTAAATAGTGAACTGGTCAGAGACTTGAAAAACAAAAAATGCAGCACACATTTACAGACTAATAAGCAAACAAACTTCTGCCCACTGAAAAAAACATGAAACAAATTATAACTACCTAGCAGAGCAAATAAAAGAATCAGAAAGAAACTTTGCAATTTCATAATGTTTGTTCGCTTCCCCTACTTTGTGGATGCCATTTAAGCCTTTTTCCAGCTGTTTTTTTACTTGCCATAACTCATCCAAAAAATTTAACAAAACTCTGTGCAAAAGATTAAAAAGATTTTGAAGACTAATTACATTAGTAAACCCTATTTTTTCACATTCAAAAGAGGAACTCAAATACCGTTGCGAAACCCTCATCTACAAATCTCACATGACACTAATAGCAACTATATATCTTATGCACTTACTAGACGAATCCTCTTTAAAAATTATAAGAACATACTCTGAAAAATTAAAGGACACTCCAACATCACAAAAACGTACTATGAAATCTTATGCAAAAATCAGAAAATGTTTTTCAGTAACCTGGAATTAGAAAATCTGTAACAAAAAATCAAAGAATAGGGTTCATTAATACTTGCCTTCTTAAAATTCCGATGAAGCCCATTTCATCCAGCTCGCTCCATTGTTCGACTCAAATATATAGATAGCTCCAATGTGTGTCTGCGTGTCTCGTGGGCAAAAAAATCACAAAAATTAAAAGAAAATACTCAGACCAGAATGATTAGGGTGAAAACAAGCATGGCCATGCTACGCAGACATAAGACCTCAGGGAAAAAAAACAGAGAGTAGAAACTTAAGACGATAAAAAGTGTAAAAAATACAAATGCCGACTGCATAAAAAAAAACTAGTCGCAAACATATCGGAGTAACAGGGCGTCGACTGCTGCAGGTCATTCATTTCTGACTTCGGGAATGGCTCTCCCTCCTTTGCGTATGGTAGTAATGATATGTTTGATTTTTCATAAACCTGACAGGAGCCTTATCCCTGCAGAAACCTGACATTCCTTCTAGAGCATCGCCACCTGTAAGGCTGAAAAGAACAGGTACATCGTCAACCATTTCATCATGGCCGTTAGCGTCTGTGTCACTGTCAGAAGGGGTCAGGTTTTCCCCATAGAGAACACGCCTTTCAGCGTAATGACTATAAAAAACTTACAACAATAATATTCGAACATGAAGCCTTGGTAAACACATCGAATGTGCATGTGGAAGATGGCTTGCACGAGGACTGTTATATTAGTAATTGGGCGTGCAATCTATTTTTTTGGTGACCGTAACAATATTTTACCCAAAAAAAACAATGCTTCTTTAAAACACCAATCCCAATGGTCTTTGTGTGTTGTCAATGTAGCAATCAAATAAAAGTTTTCATGTGATTACCAGAAACCAAGACACACGTCGCACTTGATTTTTGAAACCTTAAAATCCTGATCGATTTCCTCAGCAGAGCTTCACGCATCTTCTCACATATAAATCTGTGAACTATCTTTGGATGTTTAGATTGAGAAATTATTTATGAATTGAGATCATGCAGAAGTAGAGAACGGCCATGTAACTGGAAATGACAAACATTGATGCCAAACATGCCATGCCTAATACAAACTTAAACTTATGTAGATAAATATTCAAACATGTACCGAAAATAGCTTGCAAACTTTAACACCAATATGGAGGTTCAAATAACGTGAAGCTTTACAGGCTCCCACTATCAAATACATTTGGATCTAGCTGGTCCCATGGGATGGGGGCTCCTATTTTTTCTTAGCTGGTGGGGAGAGTACTTTTAGGAGTATTTATAGTCAAAGCGGTCTCATGGTATAAGATTTTTTAGAGAGTATGCTGCAACTTTTTAGGGAAGATATTTAAAAATAGTACATTTTAATTTGTAATAAAATTCTAAATCAAATCTTCTCATTTATAAATTTATAAATTGACATTTGGCATAATAGTTTCCTACAAAATAGAAGTGGGTGGGGAAAACTTTTAACCCGCACCCGCCCCGCGCCCCCCCCTCCATTCCCTTAAACTCTCCTCCTAAAAAATGGCACTCCTTGTTTTTAGGAAATTATTCTAAAATTTCATGGTTCCCTAAATTTATTTTGGCATGAGACCATCCGATGAATAAAAATAGGAGCAACAACCCCCTCCATGGTACCCCTGCCTAATAGTTATATCACCCACATAAATCTCTGTTTGGTCACATACAATAAGATAGATCCACTGTCCATGTGATATGATGCCTAAATATGGAGCACGTTTCCCATTCAGTAATTGGACTTGGGACTCCGCATAATGAATCAATAATTCATTTGTTTGACCATTCCCATCATGATTAATGTCTGACTGCTCTGATACCAAATGAGGATTTTGACAAAACTGATACCAAATGAGGATTTTGACAAAGCTTTTATACATAAAAAACACAGTAATTCTTCTTCTTAATTATTCATATGTAACTCATACATGTATATATAGGAATATGTTTCCTATAATATACGAAACATCCTATAACAAATTACAATATTAAGTAAGTCATTTAAACAACCTACGTAACAAACAAAAATATTACAAGAATATCTAAATATGATATGATGAGTTGTTTATGACAACTCATCATTTATAATATAATTTTACTAATGTGATTTACTCAATTACTCCATTGGAGTACTAAACTAAATAATACCTAATATCCATAATCATTTCCACTTCCATCCATCTAGCTACTAATGGTTCTTAACCCCTTATCAAATTAATTGAGAGATATGAATGCCTTTTAGTAACCAATTAAAAAATCAAAAATCAAAAAATCAAAATCAAATTCAAAAATAATATCAAAAAATTGTCTAGGGGTATTTGTAGTATCGCTATCAGGGCTACAAATGCTTGGCTGGTAGTAGAAAAAAACTACAACTAGAATTCGATACATCTTTGTCAAGGCTATAAACGTTTGGATGACAATAGAGAAATGTTGATTTAATCTAATTTGTAATTAAATATTTAATTCAGAGTAACTACTGTAACAAATTACATTCAGGTAATAAACTACAGTAATTTCCAAACAATAAGCATTTAACAATATAATGCCCTAAGTAAATGAGAGAGGAAGAGGACTTAGATGATTCTGTGCAACATGAGAGTGATCGGGACTGAGTATTTGCTGGATCAGGTTGGACATAATGTCAAACAGGCTCGATAAGGGTTTAGAACCCTAAGAATGCACAGGATAAAAGATCCCGTAGGAGGACATGAGCACCCTGGGCGTTAGTGACTGATCTGACGTCTGTGTCCGCTTAGATGCTTGGAACCTAGTCTTTCCTGGGTTTGAAGATATTCACTTGTACTTGCTCTTTTTCACTCTGGTTTCTCTGTTATGTCACCGGTCTTACCCGTGACTTGCAAAACAACTATCTACCTAAACATGCCCACAAACCAAATCAAATATAATAAAACAAATATAGAATGGGGATTCAGATTAACCTCGACAGTCATCGAAAGAATGAACTTACGATCGAGCATTGCACTGTATCTCAAACTCTATGTATCTCTGTACTTGTGTGTGTAATGATGCCCTAGGTTTTCCTTGTGCAAGTTGCACGATGATAATAGGCTAGATGTAGATTGATACCAAGTATGCAAAATGTGTGTGATGGAATAAAATGAACTCCCCTCCTATGTTGTGTATGCAGATCAATGCAACCTCTTATCCCTTGTAAGAATGTGCTAAATGTATGCCTTGTAGTGCTCTTATGCCTTTGTGCAAGCTTAAGTGGTGATAGATAATGCTTATAGTGCTTGACCCCTTATTTGAGAGAAGTAACTAATTATATATATGATTCCTTTCTTTGAATTTCATAATTGACAATTGAAAGGCCGACCTAAAGTTTTAAAAGGTGACCAAAAGATGAAAAAGGACCCAAAAAGAGTAAGAAGAAGATAAAGAAGGGTAGGAGCGCCTAAGTGCTTATGTCATAGCTGGGAACTAGTATCCAAGGTGATCAAAAAATAAATTAGTCAAGTTCTGACAAAGATGTAAGGTATGTAAGGCCAATAAAGTGCAAGTGATAAAGCGACCAAAATGCCAAAAGGATTTGTCAACCACTTGTTTTCTTTCTCAGGAATCATGTATATATTACTATGCTTTAGGACCTATAAATGTACCCAAGTGCATAGATTTTGTGTCTACATTTTCCCCCACTTTATGTTGTTGAGTGAATACTTGATAGCATAAAGTAGATAGAAGATGTGTACCTTGTAAACCAAAGAGAAGTGTAGCCGATCGCGCGTCGAGTGGATAAGTAGTCATATGAAGCGTGAAGTGATCGTAATGTGAAACATGACAAATAGGAAAGGGAGGTAGACCCTAGGGGTGAAGTGTATATGTAGTAGCATGCTAATAGAGCTTGTACGTGTAGATGTGAGTGTAGACAAAAAATCACGTACTTTGGGTATCTATTTAGTTTTGATTGTATACTACTATTCATATGATTCCTAAGTAAGAAAAGTACTAATTAACCCATGTATTTGGAAACCTTTCTTTTCTTTCTATTGCCACTTTTGGTCTTGCACCCTTACTTGCTCAGTCTGCCTTTTTATACCTCAACATTTATCATCCTGGACACCAACGCCCAACCAGGATGACTGCCAGGCGCCCTAATCCCCTCTGGGCACCCATGACCTCAATATACTTTATTCACATCTTTTGGGTCCTTTATAGCCGTTTGAGCATCTTATCTTTTTGGTAGTTGGCATTTTCAGGGTTAATTACGAAATTCAAGAAAAGGAATCATATAAATATAAAGTTATGTGATCATAATAAGGGACCAAGCACTAAGAATTAGCTATCACCACCTAAGGTTGCATCCATCAAGCATCTAAGAGCTCCATTGCATCCATCTAGCGCCATCCAAGGGACACAAGGGTTGGTTATTCTACATACACTTCATAGGAGGGAAGTTCATTCTATTCCATGCACACATCTATTACATTTATTTACATCTAGCTTACTTGCTCGCTATCAAGTGTGACATGCACAAGAGCCACCTAGGGCACAATTCTACACACACACATAAAACTACATTGGGTTTGAGATGTAGTGTAGTGCTAAGTTGTCAGATCACCATTGTGACAGCTGAGGATAGTCCGACCCCTCATTTTGCATCTTTCTTTTTTAGGATTTGATGTCTCTTTGAGGGTTTTGCAGGTCATTATTTCATTGCAGGTTTCCAGTGACTTCGGTGATCATTGTGCGACCTCATAGCGATCGAAGGAAAACAACAATGAATACCTCACAACCACTCAAAGGAGGATTTATGAGAATTTCCATAGACCCAGGCACCCAGAAACAGGTCTAGGGTGCCCATAGGTGCCCTTGTCCCTCTCCAGGGACCCCAGTCTAGGAAGATCGATAGCTCACACACTTTTTTGAGGCTCTATGTGACGCTTCTCCCTCATTGTTCTTCTGATCAGCACTTCGACATAGTCTAGGTATAATTGTGAATCAACTAAGTCATCTTACTCCTTTTCACTTAGGGTTTCATATTTTCTAGCTTAGGTTGCTTGGGTTAATTTCTATACTTAATTATTTATTCATTTATTGCTGCAATAACAATCAGATTAGGCATATATTTCCATATTTAGCTTAATCATTTTGGTGAACTTGAACTCGATCTGAATGCTCTTAGGATCCTCATCCTTCCATTACTCATATTTTTCTAGGGTCTCTTCATCATGAGTATATCTATTAATGATTTCTTTCTCATCAATCTTGAATTAAGAGATAAAATCAAAAATCTCCTAGCTACCACTTGCGTTCCTGCTAATATTCATCCAAATACAATATATCAAACATTTTTTGATGCATTTTCTCAACATATTGCTTTCCCATCTAATCCTAATGCTGATCTTACTATTTTTGACAATGACCCACCTTTGCACATCATGATTCACATTTATAATGTGGGTGTTAAACACACTCTGATCGATAATGGATATGAACTCAACCTTTGTCCTATGTATTTCCTTGAAAATATTGGTCTTTCTGCTGCTCATGTTAGTCCAGCATGGCTCTCCCTTCGTGCATATGATGGCTCTGTTCGTCCATACCTCGACCACATTACTCTACCTATCACCATAGGACCAAAAACTATAAATACTACTTTCTTTGTCATTGACTTCCTGGTTTCATATAACTGTTTACTTGGTAGGCCATGGCTTCATGCCATGCAAGCAGTTCCTTCTACAATACATCACTATGTCAAATTCATACATGAGGGCATAAAGTATATGGTTCCTCGTGATCATCATCCATTCAAATATTGTGACCATGATCCTAATACTACGCTTCCTACTCCATAGAATGATACTACTGATGAACCACAACCTATGGATACTCTACCTCATTTTCCACTGCTTAAAGGTGCTATTTGCATGCTAGATGTTGTCTCATCTGCAACACCGCCTCCCCCTACTTCTACTACTAATATGATCCTTTATTAGGGGCCTGTCCCACCATCTGACATCATACCATCTTCAACATCTTTTCATGCACCGTCAACATTTGCCCTACCTCCCTTCACATGTAACCTTTTCATGAATGACTCTCATTGGGAACACATTCCATTCGATCACACTTTGGATGACATTATTTTTTACCCATGATGGTAGAGCTCAGCTCGGGCATACACTTGATGATCTTATGCCACCACCTCACTCTTCTCATCTCTATCATGAGTTCATTTGCATTACTGCAACTTATTGTCTTCATGTCTTCTATCTCAATGTATTTCTTGCACGTACTCCCAACACTTCTCCACTTACACTTGGGTAGTCTTGGCTTGATTACATTAGGGGAACGTTAGATCCTGATCACACTGATATATCATTTCCCATGCCATTTGGTCTTGTTTTCATTTATAATGACTCATTTCTTGGCTATTCACCAAACCTCGCTCGCTGGTATACACATGGGTGTCCATTACCTCCTTTTACTAACGAATAATATCTATGGGAATGTATATTTTTTTCCTCAACGACTCTTTGCTTGACCAAACCAATAATATCGCTTATCAAGTCTTAGATGCCTCACCATATGGTTTTAACCATGACAATGACAACCTTTTAGATGGCATTACTTGATCAATATTCTTCTTACACACTCGAGGGGGCATCACCTTATCCCCCCATCTTCTAACATTAAAATACCTCTTACATCTCACGCACATTATCTTTATTTTCCCATCACTTCACATCTAGTCTATCACATACACTATATACAATTTGATAAATGCTCGTATCATCATTTCCTGATGACACACTCATGTTCTTATGGTTCTTACATGACTGTTGAGGGATATCTTACAATAAGAACCCATTTCATTTTCCCATTATATCTATCTATTACATACTCATTCATACATACATACATTTATCACCATCTATTGTTATTCATGCATACAATGCAATCTCTCATAATTTATTGCCAAACACCATTCAAAAAATAACACACTCATCACCATACACTTGGGGGGCATCGTACTTACTCCCCCCCTCTTCTAGCATCATCAACTATCTTCCATCTTAAACACATCACATCTAGTTTTTTACATTCATCATACACATCTTGATACATTTCCATCGTCATTTCCCAATGACACACTCTCGTGCTTTGGTTCACACTTGACTGTTGAGGGCATACTATATACATGAACCTCACACACTACACACTATACTACACATTACATGTTAAATATTATACATTATTCAAATTCATCTCTACATAACATATACTCTACACATTCACAATATATCTTTCTCGCATCAACACACTTGCAACACATTCACACTTACAATACACTCTTCTCATACCTATCTATCAATACATCCTCAACACCATAACAACACATACTCTTTGCGCATATTCCACACAATGCACATTCTTGCTACACAATCAATGCTTTCACAACATACCCATCTTACATCACATGCCACATCTTTCTTGCACATAATCAACAAACACAAGTTACACAATCTACATATCCACAACACATCTTTCTCAACACACAACATTACACACTCAATATGCCCACAATCAATTTATATAAAAAATATTCAACATAACTTCACCAAAATTACACATCTATGCTTCATACACATCCTTCCTACAATCAACATAAAACAACACATTTGACACACTTCACACAACACACACTTATACACACCATACATCATTCTTATCAAACATTCTACTACACATTACGTACACAATGCAACATGTACTTATCTAATTCTACACATGAACTCACTACCATATGATGCACTCTACTTCCACGGTCCATATTTGACTTCCGAGGGTATACATCTCAAATGGACCTCACCACACTCACACATTCAATCACTCACTCACTCACACACTTACACTCTACACTTTATCGATCACATAGTTCTATCGTACACATTCAAACCATTTCTTGATGATGCACTCTCGTTTACGGTTCATTCTTGACTATTGAGGGGGAATACAAAAATGAATCTCATTACATGCATACACATCCACTCGGGGGGCATGTGTCTCCTATCACTATCACTGCATTCCATTCCATCTCATCCACAACATACTGCATATCTTGGTTACATTTACTCTTGCTTACTTCTGCTTACATGTTCACTTTATTACACATGTTAGATAGATATCTTGTATGTCATTATCTTTATCATACACACATGTGCATTCACTTTCCTTTCTAGTTTTGATTGTAGATTATACAAATCTATTACACGCAGCATGGATGCTTTAACACAGTACCTATTACCAGTCCCATAGTGGCTCCTAGGGGCATCCACTTTTGTATATTACAGGTATTATTGTTTCATTTTCATAGCACTTTTCATTATCGGATTATACATGTTTTGACATATGTTTTATCTTTCTAACATGTTAATGTGTGCTTCATGTGTAGACATTTGTTATGCAGGATATTTGCTTCCATGGTTGTCTGTTACATTTCTTGTCATTGTTTGATCTTTGTATGCTCTTGTTTGTGGGATTTTCCCTTTGTCTTGTGTGCACATTGTCTATCTTTTGGCTTCATCGACCTTGATTTTCTTGTGACATTGTGAGTGGTGTCCCATGTTTACAACCCACTTTTCATAGTCTACATTGTCTTCTTATGTGTTTACATTATCTTCTTGTGTCTTAGCTTACACATTGTCTTCTTAGCTTATATTATGTTTTCTACATGCGTGTTTGTATTTTCTTATACTAACACTTGTCTCTTAGACACTTTGTTTGTGTGTGCCTTGGTTTCTACCAAGCACATTCCCTCCCCCCTGCAGGGCACAATTTTAGCACAATATTAGGTCCTCCTTTAGGTCGTATACTCCTTCAGTGACGTTGTATGCACCCCAAATGAGGGGGGCATCATTTGGGTGAATCAGTCACCCCATACAACATTATACAATCAAATTTAACATAACATAGTACCAGTACAACACAGTTGTCACTATCAGACAGGGATCTAGAATTAGACTTGGATCCTTAACACAACACAGACACTAGTGCCCAAGACCAGGACAATAGAGCGCTAGGTGCCCCTAACCCTTTCCTAGACGACATGTGACCAGGGGGTAGTTACATAGTATTTGGTAGTTCAACACAGTCTACAGAACTCCACACAATGGACTTTTACAGGGCACATAGTCCTCAACACTCCACATGCATGTAGGACACAACACTTTTCACTTTTGCATTGGATTGAATTGATTGAATTGTTTGAATTTTTACACACCATCTACAGTGGTGTTCTACATTATGGGAAGTAGTTAAAGGTTGGAGGACGACACCAAACTTTTCTCCCTATACTTCTTCCATGACTTGGCATGAGATCACCCCAAAAACTCATGGCCGACGCAACTGGTGTGAGATATCCCAAAAACATTGTTCTTTTACAACATATGTAGGATCCTTTCTACACCATTTTACTCATCACAGATCAGGTGCACATGTTCCTTTTTCACATTTTTCATATTTTACATACTTTCCTTACATACTTTTTACACATTTTGATCATATACATGCATATTTGACTACTTGTTCATTCTTCTCTTTTGCAGGACCATCCTTATGGGAAGCGGTAGTCACACCATCACAACACCAATCACATCGACATCAACATCAAAAATATGCATGATCATGAAATCTACACATAAATCCCTTACCCATGCCCCTACTCCCTATAGATCTTCTATATCTGGGTCATTTTTGTGCTCACTTCAGGTTGACTTTCAATGATGGCTCGACAATTCTATAGATATGGCTCTCCATAGTGATCCGATGGATGAGATCCTGATTGCAACGATCCAAGTTACCATAATGTCATGAGTGAGTGATATAGATCCGGGATCTGGACACGCCAGATGAGAAATGAATGGTTGATCTATTCTGTTCCCCCTTCATACTCCATGACCCCAATCAAATCATGGAGGGCAGGGAAGCCTGTGGGCACCCATGATTTATAGAAATTCTTACTTGCATCAAGCTCCCAGATCTATCTATATAGGCCTGCCCCCTCGAACTCTCTCAGCTCCTAGATTTCTATATAGGGCTAGACTTAGGAGTCGAAGGGGAGGGCCACCCTGACTATAGATTTACCTACTTGATTTGTTGAAGAAAGGTAGCGGGCCACGGAGCCCTTATTCTGGTACCCCCGCTCTCTCTCTCCACAGGGCTTGATCTTGAGATAGCTAACAAGAGAGTCAAACTCCTGATAGACATGATTAACCTTTTGTGCTTCCCACTTAACTCTTTCCCAGGCCCCTCTTAGTGTTTATAAATATCTAGGGGGCCTCTCAATATACCACTGGGAAAGGGCCCAAGTCTAGGGGGGTCTCCTTAGAGCTTGAGGGTGGGGGACATCCCATCCCAAATGGGGAAAACCCTCCAATATTCCTTGAAACTTGAATTTGATCAGAGTTCCTAAACCTCCTCAACCCCCTAATTGATGATCAATAGGTGGGTACCTCCCCAAACCCCCCCCAAACCCCCCCTTCCTGAACTATCTTATCTTATAGTTCTAGATAGGGTCCCTCGACCATCTATAGAGAGGGGGGTGGTCGATTCCTTTACCATTTACCTATATCTATAAGGGTCCCTAAAGGCCCTACGTACCTCTCACTCCTTCTTCATAGAAATGCCCTTGGGGCCCCGCTCTTATGCCTCCTTATGCCTACAGGCTTAACCTCTCGCGATATATTTCTATAGTGTGCTCTCGCCTATATATCTAGGGGATCGGGCCTCGACCTGGGTCGAGCCATCCATCCAGCCATCCATCCATCCATTATATACGTGATACAATTGATGACTGATATCATGTATTGTATCATTCATGTATATATAGATCTATATTTATACATATCTATCTAATGGATGTATGGCCCTATTCATATATGGCTCGACCATCGGGAGAGGGCTAGGGGCCAGACCCCTCTCTCGATGCCTCTACTCATTGAATATATAGAGGGGCCCCTAGATATATAGGCCATTGAGAGAGCACCCTATAGAAATAAAATATATGGTTAAAGGGAAAACAAAGCAAAAAAAGAGAAAACAAAATAAAACAAGAGAAAACGGAACAAAATAACGTTTCTACCCTAGGGTCATTTTCATCATCACTTTTTGCACTTTCTCCTCCTTAGCATCCACAGTTCACACTTTTATCACTCCATGCTTTTTCTTGTCCCTTGACATGATTCCATTATCGATCTACATGGTTATCAGGTACATATCTCTGATCTATGTTATGTTATTGAGCATTCACTTAACAACATAAAGTGGGGGAAAATGTAGACATAAAATCATGAACTTTGGGTATCTATTTAGTCCTAATTACATACTACTATTCATATGATTCATAAGTAAGAAAATTACTAATTAACCTATGTCTTTGGCCACTTGTCTTTGATTTTTGTTTCCACTTTTGGTCTTGCACCCATACTTTCCCAGTCTACCTTTTTATACCTTGAAATTTATCATCTAGGACACTACCATCCAGTTAGGACGCCAATGCCAGGTGCCCTTGTCCCCTTTGGGTGCCCCTGACCTCTTTTTACTTTGTTCACATCTTTTTGGTCCTTTCTAGTCATTTGAGAATCTTCTATTTTTGGTAGTCATCCTTTTCGGGGTTAATTACAAAATTTGAGCAAAGGGATCATATAAATATAAAATTATGTGATCATAATAAAGGACCAAACACTAAGCATTAGCTATCACCACCTAAGGTTGCATCCATCAAGAATCTAAGAGCTCCATTGTATCCATCTAATGCCATTTAAGGGACACAAAGGCATAGAAGGGAATTTTATTCTATTCCATGCACACATCTATTACATTTATTTACATCTAGTTTACTTGCTTGTTGTTAAGTGTGACACACATAAGAGCCACATAGGGCACAATTCTACACACACACACACATAGAACTACATTGGGTTTAAGATGTAGTGCAACACTCAGTCGTAAGATCACCATTGTGATAGGCGAGGACAATTCGACCCCTCCTTCTACATCTTTCTTTTTTAGGATTTGATGTCTCTTTGAGGGTTTTCCAGGTCTTTATTTCATTGTAGGTTTCTGATGACTTCGGTGATCACTGTGCGACCTCATAGCGACCAAAGGAGAAAAAAAAATACCTCATGACTAATTAGATGATGTTTTATGAGAATTTCCATAGACCCAGGTGCCCAAAAATAGGTCTAGGGCACCCATAGGTGCCCTTGTCCCTCTTCAGGCACCCCAGTCTAGGTAGATTGGCATGTCACACACTTTTTTGAGGTTTTGTGTGACACTTCTCCCTCCTTGTTCATCCGGTTAACACTTTAGCATAATCCAGGGATAATTACAAATAATCTAAGTCATCTTACTCCTTCTTTGCAGTTAGGGTTTCATATTTTCTAGATTAGCTTACTTGGGTTAATTTTTGTGCTTAACCATTTATTCATTTACTATTGCAATAGTAATCAGACTCGACATATATTTCCATATTTAGCTTAATCATTTTGGTGAACTTGAATTTTATATGAACACTCTTAGGATCCTCATCCTTCCATTGCTCCTATCTTTCTAAGGTCTCTTCATCATGGGTATCTCTATTAATGATTTCTTGCTCATCAATCCTGAATTAAGAGATAGAATCAAACCAATCCTAGATACCACTCACGTTCCTGCTAATATTCATCCAGATATAATATATCAACCATTTTTTGATGCATTTTCTCAACATATTGCTTTCCCATCTAATCCTAATGCTAATCTTACTATTTTTGACAAGGACCCACCTTTGCACATCATGATTCACATCTATAATGTGGGTGTTAAACGCACTCTAATTGAAATAAACCTTTTTCCTATGTATTTCCTTAAAAATACTGGTCTTTATATTGCTCATGTTAGTCCATCATGTTTCTCCCTTCATACATATGATAGCTCTATTCGTCCATACCTCAATCACATTGCTCTACTTATCACCGTAGGTCCAAAAACTATCAATACAATTTTCTTTGTCATTGAATTCCTAATTTCATATAACTATTTACTTGGTAGGCCATGGCTTCATGCCATGCAAGTGGTTCCTTCTACAGTACATCACTATGTCAAATTCATACATGAGGTCATAGAGTATACTATTCCTCACGATCGTTATCCATTCAAATATTGTGATCATGATCCTGATACTATGCTTCTTACCCCATAGACTGATACTACTAATGAACCACAACCTATGGATACTCCACCTCATTTTCAACCACTTGAAGGTGCTATTTGCATGCTAGATGCTGTCTCAGACAACCATGGTGGAAAATAGCTCCTGTAAAGCAAATGTTGCACATGAAGCATTTGTTAGCATGCTAGAAAGATAAAAAGTATGTCAAAGCATGTATGATCCTATATTAGTGTGCTAGTATGAATAAGAAATAATATAAATCGAAATAACAACACCTAAAATGTGCATGAAATTATATGCCCCTAGGAGACGCTATGGGACTGGTAAGAGGTAATGTGCCAATCATTCGTGCTATGTGTAAAGTTTACATTGACAACTAGAAGACAAGTGAACATGCATGTGTGTATGATAAAGATAATGACATACAAAATATCTGTCTAACATAGTAAGCCAAGTGTAACATGTGAGTATAAGTAAGCAAGAGTAAATGCAACTAAGATATGTAGTATGCTGTGAGTGAATGGAATGTAAGATGAATGTGATAGGGGAAGCATGCCCCCAAGTGAATGTGAGTGAGTATGAGCGAAATGAGGTTCATTTATAAAATACCCCTCGATAGTCAAGAATGAACCATAGAACAAGAGTGCATTAACGACAAAGGGTGTGAATGATGCGCTATAAAGATATGATCGATAAAGTATAGAGCGTAGATGTTTGACCTTTGTCATTATCATTTGTGTTATAATTGATGTCAAGTGGCATCAAGTGAAATTGATGGAAAAAATATGGTGCAGGTGTCTCAAGGTCAACCATGTATGGAAAATGTGTCAATGAGTCTATAACAAGCTTCAGGAAGTAGTTAAGGAAAAAATTTACAAGAGAAATATGAAGGTTGTTTGGTAGTGTCAGATCTCAGATGATTCAAGATGATTCTAAGGGGCTTAATCAAGGTTTTTGGAAAGCCACATACATGATAAGATAGCCTCCGAAGTCATGAGGAAGCCTTAGAGATTTAGTAAAATCCACAAATGAAAAATCTAAGCCGTGGATGTGAAAGGAAAATCCACGGAAATAAGGAAAACTAGAAGAAGCCGCAGATGTGAAAGGAAAATATGTGGAAGTAAGGAAAACTAGAAGAAGCCATAGATAAAGAGGAAAAGCTACGGAAGTAAGGAAAACTAGAAGAAGTTGGGATAAAGAGAGAGAGCCGTTGAGGACTAGAGATAGCCATGGATAACTAGTAAAGTTGTGAGAGACGAAGCTGTGGATAGAGAAAAAGAGTCATGAATGGAGACGGAATGTCACGGGTAAAGGATAAGAGCCAGAGGCCATGGGTAACGAAGAAAATATTCGGAACACAACATATAGCCACGATACAAAGGAGAAAGACATAAAAGCTAATAAAATCCGTGGAGTGAACAAATGTGGACTGAACATAGCTCGAGAAAAATTAAATTGATTTGCATATAGTCGAGTCTCTCAGGAACAATCTAGTATGCATAAGGTATCTTCAAGTTTCGTGGTTTAGAAGTTTTGTGGTGATTTTGTGCGATAGTTTTGTGGTGCTTTATTTTTTCTGAGCTCTTTTCTTTTATAAAAAGAGATCATATAATAGAGATATATCTTGTTCTAGAAGTCAGTTTTAAAGAAAAAAGACATGTTTTAAAACACAAAGGAGTGTTAAAAATGGAGATAACTTGAGATCTAAAAATCAGATTTGTGTGTGGTTGGAATTTTTGGAAAGGGAAATTCATTCTCCATTCAATGAAAGCAATAAATAAATGTTTTAAAGCACAAATGAATGTTAAAAATTGAGACTTTAAAAGGGAGTTGTATACATGCTCAAAATACACAAAAAAAGAAAAACAAAAAGCTAGAGTGTGCCTATTTACTCAAGATTTCATGATTATCATTATTGTTGATCAAGTTGAGAAAAAGAGTGCAAGAAGTAGAAGTAGAGACAAGGACAAAAACCATATGTGATCATAAATGAAGAGCTAATTGGAGAAAAATACCATAATCCTAGATTCAAAGGAGATGAGTGCATGAAGAGAAAAAAAATAAAACTGGATCAAACATATACATGTATAAGCTGAGATAAAGAAGGAGACATTGCTGAATAATGAAGATCCATTGATGAAATAATTCAGAACTATAGTGATTTTTGTAGAGATAGAAAATGAGACAGAGAAATCATAATGAATATATGTATATGAAGAGAACAATATCAAGGTGATCATAATCAGTTGTATGTGAAACATAGAATACATATGATCAAATTCTGAGTGTATTACAATCTAAGTTGTTATTTAGATATGAGGGGGTTGTAGCCTCCTTGTGGGTAGTGGCCTACAGAAGATCAATTGTGGTTGATTAAATTCAGGGGGTTAAAGCCTCCATGTTAGTGGGTGTTGTACAAAATTGGGAGTTATGGCTTCCAGGCAAGTTGTAGCTTGTCAAAAATTGGGTGGTGGCCTGGTTAAATATTGGAGTTGTTGCCCTAGCTTGAGTTGTAGCTCAATTAGGAAATCATTGTAACTGTAAAAGATAATTGTCTAAGTTAGTGCATTAGTTTCAGTGGGTTTTTATCCTAAAAGGATTTCTCACATTATATTTGGTCTGCTCTTTTATGTGTGTGTTTATTTCACTTCATATCTCTATTGGTTAATGATGCATGCTTATGAAAATCAATCAAGTTTAATAGTAATATATTTGAAGAAGTGGTAATTTATTGATTAAGATTTTATCAGCACTAATTCATGCCCCCCTCTCAGTGCCTGAAATTCCTAACAATTGGTATCAGAGCAGTGGTTCTCCAGAATTAAGCTTAACAACTTGGAGTTGATGTTGTAGGCATAAACATGGTGAGATCAACACACAGTGAAAAAAATTATCAGGATGAAGCTTACAAAGAAAGGTTGATGATGAAAATGGAAAGTTGCAGTAGCTCAAGACATGATTTAGATGATGAAGAAGAAAATTTCAATATAGAAGCTGCATTAGAGTGTGCACTTGATGAATTAGATAAGTCAAAGAAGAAAAACAAGAAGTTGAAAGTGTACATCAATGCCTATGAGAAACACATCACTCTTCTTGAGAAAAAATTGAGCAAGAAAAATAAAGAATTCAAAGATAAGGACTCTCAATTAGAAAAGGTTCTAGACTCTCTCAAACTCAAGGAGGAAGAGGTTACCAAGTTGAGAACATTGGTGATTGAATAAGAAAAGAAAATTAGACACCATGAAGAAGTTCTAGTTCAAAAGGAAAAAGAACATGAGAAAAAGATAGAGGATATTGAAGAACAAGTCAAATTGATATCTAAGGCTCTCAAGGAAAAAATTGAATAATGTGATAAAATCAGCTCAGCTATGAAGATACTTCAAGAGGAAGTGAACCAAACAAAGAAAGCTACTATGAAGAGCATGAAAGAAAAAGAGAATACCTACCTGAAGTATGAAAAATAACTAAAGTCATTGAAGGTTGAATTGGAACAAGATACTAATCAACCTAATGATTTACAAAGCACACAAATACATTATTGAAAAATAGAGCATGAGATATGTCAAGCTATAATTCATGCCAAGAGTGAAGAATGTGAAAAATTAAATGCAGATTTGAATGATCTAAGAGAGGAACTAGTACAAGCAAGAAAAAGAGAAATGAAAGCTGAACCAAGTCATGTGTGTTGCTAAAGATGTTCAGAGAGCATAGTGGATGACAAGTTTGGTCCCAACATGCAAGAAAACAAGAAGCAAACCAAGCGTTGTCCCCCAAAAGATGTTCATGATGTGAGGTTCATGTAGGAATGTTCCATCAGCAGTCAATTATGGACCTTATAACTAGAGTGTGTCATTGGGTAATGAGTGTAAAGTATATGTGACAATGCTCGAAAATATAGACATAAAGCACAAAGCGTGAGAGATAGAGAGAGTAGCCAAGATGTGACAAGTGAGGTTAATTATGAATTATGCCCTCAACAATTAATTCTAAACAATAGAATAAGAGTGCATCATCAGGTAATGATGGTACAATGTGTGTATCGAAGATGTGATAGCGCTTAGAAAGGTAAACATGAAGTACAGAGCATGAAGTGTAGTAAATAAACTAGGAGTAAATAATAAAGAAACCCAATAATGATGGAGGGGAGGGGAGAAAGGGTAATGACCCCCAAGTGTGCAAGGTATAAAAGGATATTCAACAATAATGAAGAGTAAGGGTCCCTTATCTGGTATCCAAGAAATAGAGAGCATGTAAACATGGTCTATAATTGGTGATGTAGGAGATTTTCTATGTGTATGTGAGGGAGACCGATTTGATAAAGGAGGCATAGAACACCTATAGGAATGGGCTGCCCAGGAAGGGGAATTAGGCCAACGAGATGGACTCATGGACTGGTGAGGATGATGGAGCCATGATGTAGGCTGTGTACGAATGAGAGAGCTATGTACAAAGGTAGATTTATACTTGAGAGGTGCCAGAGGCCTAGATGTCATGACTAGTGCTGAAATAGAGGAAAGAATGGGATGAGGTAATGATGTACATGGTGGAATACTTTAAATGGTGATTTTTTTTGTTATGAATGAACTTAAGGCATAAGTGGAGTATGGAAGGGATAACTTGGGAATCCTGAAGCCAAGGGAGACCTAAGACCATGTCACAGTGCTTGATTTTAGATGTAACAAGGAAAAATGTTGGTAGGGTAAGGGACCCAATAATAATGGGAAGGACGACACATCCGTAAGAATTAGGGACTGGAAATGTGATTTGATAGGTTGGAAAGTTGATAGCCAGTAAGAGTGCAATAGAGCATGCATTGGAAATGGTCGAGAGATGGACCATAGTATTTTTAACTATATGAGTACCGATAGAAGCATCAATATGTAACTCATCAAAGGAAAATGTATCATAATGGCCGCTATCCAAAAATGTAATACCTTGTGGTGGCATTTCAGCAGTAGTAATGAGAAAATCAAGTGGCCCTGATGAAGGGGGAGGCACAACATGAAATGACTGATTTGCAAAGGAATCATTAGCTAGCTTATAATGTTTTGGTAATGGGTTATTGAAGATTTTAAGTTTTTGATTATCATTGATCGATTTAGTAGTAGAGGGCTCTGGGAGCTCGATTGCATTAGTATCAATGAGATCTTGAATGATATGTTTAAGCTTAAAATAACAATAAATAGAATTCCCATTGCATTGGTGGTAATAACAGTGTGAATTTTCATCGTAGTTATGACCAAACGGTCGAGAAGGATCTAGATTGAGTGTTGGAGGGAGAGTAATCAGATTGATTTCAATGAGTTATGGTAATAAGAATCGAGGTGCACAAGGTAGCTTAGTAAAGGTGCATCTCGTGGATTGCAGTTGGATCTTGGCTGGTGGAGAAACAATGTTGACAATAACTTTAACTTTGGTAGGTTTAGGAGATGGTTTGAATGCAGCTTTAGATTGAAACTTATTGGAAGATGAGGAGGAAGAAGTATCATAATACTTAAATTTTCCCATAGATAGTAGTTTATTTTCATGCACTTCGAGTGTGTGACATAATTGATCAAAGGAAGGAGAAGTATTAAAAATGACACTCTCTTAGAGAGAAGCAAAAAGACTTTGAATGAATAGATCTTGCAATTATGAATCATCTAGAACATTGGTCATTTTGGAAAGGTTGTTCTTATACTGCAAGACATAGTCTGTAAGATGTTTATTGGATCTTTGTTTTATTTTAGCTAGCTGTGTATAGGATATATTAGTACCGATGTTCATAGAAAAATGAGCAAGGAATGTATTAGCTAAGGATTTAAAAGAGGTTACTAAATGGATAGGTAGATCATAGAACCATCATATAACATAATCATGTAATATTCAAGGGAACTATTTAGCCAATAGTGTAAGGTCATCAACACAGTCAAGACATGCAATGTGAAAGGATCAAAGGTGATCTTGAGGTTCGCTATGTACATTGAAGATAGGGAACTTAGGTGCGACAAAGCTAGGAGGCAGTAGATAAGAGGAGATGACGGGTGCAAAATGGATATGAAGGAGTGAGGAATCTAGAGATGGAGAGAAGGATGAAGAGGCTTGTTGTAATTGGAAAATTTGGGTTTACATATCATGGTATAATGAGGTTAGGTCATGTGTGCCTAAAGAGGATTTAGGTTGTGTATGGGAAGTATTGGGAGGAATGAGGGGAGTGCAAGTTGCAGTAATACAAATAGGGATGGTGGAAGGTGGGGTGGAGGTCATGGTGGCTAAGGAGGAACCCATGAGAGGGAGAGTGGTAGCATCTCGAGAATTTTTAGCAGTGAGTAAAGCATTTAGGACATGTAAAATATGTGTAGGGTTGGTGCATAAATTAGAACGGAAATTAGTGAACTTGTCAAGTTGTTCTTGATCAACATTAGTGTCCTCATCATATGATTATTCACTATCAGAAGTTTCAATGTTTTATTGAGGAATGTTGGTTGAGTTAATAAGGGGATTATCATATTCAACCATTAGTTTAGAGAGCCTATGGGTAGATGGAGGAAGCTCAATGTTCTCAAGAGGACCAAAACGACCACTACAGGTGACAAACATAAAAAGAAGGCCTTTAAACAAGGCAGGGTTCGAGAGAATGGGTTCACCAAATGATTTAATCTAATTTGTAATTAAATATTTATTTCAGAGTAACTACTATAACAAATGATATCAAGTAATAAATTATAGTAATGTCCAAGAAATAAACATTTAACAATGTAAATCCCTAAGCAAATGAGAGAGGAAGAGGATAGTTGATTATGTGTAATTTGGGAGTGACCGAAACGAAGTATTTGTTGGATCCATCTGGAAATAGTGTTGAATAGGATCGATGAGGGTTCATAGCCCTAAGAATTTACAAGAATAAAGTGCTTGTAGGAGGATAGGAGCGCCCCAGACACTAGTGACCTATCTGGTTGCCTGTGTCCACTCAGATGCTTAGAACCTGGAATTTCTTAGGTTGGAATACATTCACTTCTACTTGATCTTTGTCACTCTGGTTTCTCTGTTATGTCACTGGTTGTACCTATAACCTAAAAAACAAGTATCTACCTACACATGCCCATAAATCACATCAAATATAATAAAAAAGATACATAATGGGGAGTCAGAATGACCCTGACGGTCATTCAAAGAGTGAACTTACGACTAAGTGTTGCACTACATCTCAGAATTGATGTATCTCTGTGATTATGTTTGTAATGATTCCCTAGGTTTCCCTTGTGTTAGTTACATGATGATAGTGGGCTAGATGTAGATTGATACCGAGTATGTAGAATGTGTGTGATGTAATATAATGAACTCTCCTTCTATGTTGTGTATGCAAATCAATGCAACCCCTTGTCCCTTGTATGAATGTGCTAGATGTATGCCTTATAGTGCTCTTATGCCTTTGTGCAAGCTTATGTGGCGATAGATAATGCTTATAGTGTTTGGCCTCTTATTTGAGAGAAGTAACTAAGTATATATATGATTCCCTTATTTGAATTTTGTAATTGACAACTGAAAGGCCTACCCAAAGTTTTAAAAGGTGACCAAAAGATGAAAAGGACCCAAAAAGAGTAAAAAGAAGATAAAGAAGGGAAGGAGGGCCTAAGAGGGACATGAGTGCCTGGGTGCTTCTATCCTAGCTAGGAGTTAGTGTCTAAGGTCATCAAAAGAAAAATTAGTCAAGTGTCGGTAGAGTTGTAAGGTGTGTAAGGCTAGTAAAGTACTCAATATAAAACAACCAAAATGTAGAAAAGAGTTGTTAATCATTAATTTTCTTACTTAGGAATCATGTATACATTAGTATGCTTTAGGACCAAGAAATGTACCCAAGTGCATAGATTTTGTGTCTACAAATTTATAAATCACCTTCCACACATCCTTCATGCACCGATCAACTATCAAAATCAATCATTCCTCCACATTGGTGAGTTTTTCTTCACTTACTACCCATCAAATCTTTACTTCAAGAAAAAATTCTCTTTCATGCACACACATTGGATCTCAATGAAGGATAGGGTTAGTACGTTTTCAGGTGTTTTTTAGAACTTACTCATACTCCTACTTTATTCCATTTGTTGTCTCATGATTTGTGCCTTTGGATCATCACATGTTCATTTCCAATATTCAAACCATCCTCTATAACCATCCATAACACTCACACTTTCCATTTTCTTCCCTTAGAATATTCATGTACATTCTCATACTTTCTACCAATGGTGGGGGAAACTCTTTATCAATATTTTACCAAAGGTGTGTTTCCTATCATTGATCCATTACCACTTTTCATCTCATGCTATGTCAGGGTAGCATATGGCCTAAAAATAATTTCTACTTGATGGGTATGCCATACCAAATCCTTCGCTCATCAATCTAACAACCATCCATCAATCAATTCAACATGATACTCACCAACTTATAAAATTGGCCTATCATTCCCTTCACAAATATGTTGACATGGCCCATTGATCATCATTTATAGGTCCATGTATATCTAATCCATCATCGAAAAACCCTTGCATAAACAATTTATTTTTTGAAAATCATCCAAGCATGCGTGTGTGAGCACCTTTTCATAGGTCTGAAAAACCCCTTCTTGTCTTCAACTTTTATGCTACATCATGTCACATGTACCACACATACTAGACAGGGAAACATAGGTATTGATGTTAGAAAATCAAACCTTGGTTAAGGTATCATCATTTTCCAATATCTCAAAAACTAACAAATCATAACCAATCCAACCCTAAAACATCGTAATCCAAAAACATCAAAACAAGTCAAAAATCCAAAAACATCAAAACAATCCAAAGTCTCATAAATGTCAAGACAAGTCAAAAAGCCAAAAACAACAAAACAATCCAAAATCTCAAAAACATCAAAATAATCCAAAATCTTAAAAACATTAAAACAAGTCAAAAATCCAAAAAACATCAAAACAAGTCGAAAATCCAAAATAACAAAACAATCCAAAATCTCAAAAACATCAAAATAAGTTGAAAATCCAAAATAACAAAAGAATCCAAAACATCAAAACAAATCAAAATCTCAAAAACATCAAAACAAATTGAAAATCCAAAAACAACAAATAAATCCAAAATATCAAAAACATTAAAACAATCCAAAATTTCAAAAATATCAAAAAAAGTCAAAAATACAAAAACAATAAAATAATTCAAAATATCAAAAACATAGAAACAATCCAAAATCTCAAAAAAAAAAAAAAACAATATAAAAATCCCCACTAGTAATCAACCACATGGTTAGAGACAAGTAATATAATATGATTTGCATCACATTAATGAGGTCCACTATTTTCCATCCAAGCCTCCCCAACATATATCATTGTTTGGGGAAAACATGGCTAACATTGGCTTCCATCTAGACCTATCGATCTCCCTCATGCATATCATCACTTAGGGCAACATCATTACCCTTGTATCAATCCTACATCACTTAGGTATTAAACAAGACAAACATAAAATGCATTCGTTTAACTTTTGAGTGTATTTTATTTTATTTGCTTAATTGCATTGTAGTTCAATATTATTTACTTATGTGTTAGTCCTCTAGCATAATACAAACATTGTCATTATGGTTTTCAATATCATAGTACATATTGTTTTATGCTATATCAAGTAAACATTGTTCAAACTATTTAACTGTGCAATATAGGTAGCATTCATCGCATCTCCCCTATCACATCTATCTACCACTTCCATCTGTAGACACAAAACCTATGAACTTGTGTACATTTCTAGGTCCTAAAATCATGCTAGCATTTACATGATTCCTAAGTGATAAAACTAGTAATTGACAACTCCCTTTAGACTTCTACTTTGTCTTCTACACTTTTATTATCTTCATACATCGTACACTCTTGTTGGAATTTGATTGTTTTATTTTTTAATTGCTTCAAACAATAGCGCCAAGAACTCCTGTCCTCCTGGGAACTTCAGTCCGTCTTTATCTTTTTCCTACCATTTTGGGCTCCTTTCACTTCTCAATTAGATTTTATTACTATGGGTTAGCCTTATTGTTGTCAATTACAAAATTCAAATAAGGGAATCATATAAATACATAGTTATGATTTCAAAATAAGGGAAAAAGAATTCACATTACTATTATCACCTAAGCTTGCATTCATCTAGAACATCCATTCAAGGTCAAGGGATACATACTTCTGCATACACAACATAGGAAGGGGAAGTTGATTCTATTTCATCCACACACACTATACATCTTCTACATTCTAGATCTAGCCCATTATCATTGGTGTAACTTACACAAGGTATCCTAGGGTATCATTACACACACTTACATGAAGAATGACATGGAGTCTGAGATGTAGTGCAGTGCTTGATCGTAAGTTCATGCTTCGGGTGACCGTCTAAGTTAGTCCGACTCCCCATCCTACATTTTGATTTTTAGGTTTAATGTGGTTTGTGGGTATGTGTAGCTAAACTTATTTCTTGCAGGTTATAGGTACATTCGGCGATCAAGGAGCAAAACCAGTGTAAAAATCAATGACCAACAATGAACCTCCTTCCACATAGGAAATACCAAATATGGACCATTCACATAGACGCTAGCATCCAGGAAAAGTCACTAGCACCCGAGTTCTCCTGTCTTCTCGCGGGTGCTTTTTCCCTGGTTAGTTTCAAGTCACAAAACCTTCAGCTAGCCTTGAAAAAACTCTTCTCATCCTATTTTAGTCATCCATTTGCCCATATCACTTCCATATTGCTCAAGAATCAGCTAAGTCATTCTCCCTTTCTCTTGCTTAGGGTTTCAATATTATTGCATGCTTGTAGCTTATCCAAATTACTATATTTTATTATTCGTACATCATTTATTATAGTAATTACTTAGCAATTATATTTAATTATAAAAATATTAATTCATTTGGTGAACCCCACTCTTTTAAAAACTCCTTTCCCTAGGATCCCAAATCCCTCATGGCCAAAAAGAGGTTCCCTTATCCAAAGCATGATATGACCTATAAGCACATACAACCCATATTTTATAATGCCACTATCAAATATGAATTTCATGACTACACTTACAATCCTGAATATGATCGAAAAATCCTTCAACAACTCCTTGAGTTCCCAAATTCTCTCTTTTAAGTTTCCAAAACCTCGATATTTGCATCATTTCCCCTGACCAAAGTTTTACTGCATGTTCTCCCTCATTTCCCATCCCCATGCATGATCCTCCCTCTTCCTCCTCTTCTACCATGGCAAATGATAACATTCATTTAGATTCTTTTCATGATGATGTTCTTATTTATGATAAAATGGATCGTAATGACTCTACTCATGATACTGCAAATGTAAATACATATAATGATGTTACTAATATTAGTCAAGTTGAATGCGAATACATTTCTCCTACCATTCTTACTTCTAAAAATGTTCCTAATGATTGTCATGATAGATCTAATGCTAGTACTAATCCAAAAATGGTTATCACACCCCTGAGTACCATTTTAATTTTTTTGGATTCGTAATAAACTGATTTTAAAAAATTGATCAAGAGTGTTAATTGAATCAAATTTGGGTGTTTTGAAACCCCAATTTTCCAAATTTACTCTTAACAATAAATTAATCATTATAAAGCAACTTTCGTGCTCAAATGAAAATATTACAAATCCTTTTAAACATTCCGATCACAGGTTGAATTTAGAATGCATTCAATTTGATCAATAATTTGAAATTGATTGTGCATTCATTTTGTCTGTTGTGGATGAAGGAATTATCAATTTTAACTGAATCCAATTTCCTGTTTAATTGCTTACTTAATCAAATTAATCAATTCCTTTTAATAGTTTTTTTTATCTGATGAAAAGCTTCAAAAACTGAAATAAAAAATCCACAAAACTTGAAAATGGAGTTCACCTGATTTGGGCTATGTCTCTAGATTCACTTAATCATGAATCAATCTATTTAATGTCCAATGAAGTATAATTTTACCTCCATTAATGAAAAATAGATCATTATACCTGTATTCAGAGCTTGAAACAAATTTGTAGACTTTGATTTCATGTTAGATTTTGTCTACAACTTCACTTGTGGCTCTACAGGCTCTCCAAAGTGCCCTTTCCATGCAATTATGTCTGAAAAACACCTACACCAGAAAACATATAACACTTCATGGAAAAATAAAGACGTCAATGTGTTTGTCTCAGAATTCTAAGCAATTTTTCTTTTTACACCAAAGGTCTAATTAGACCTCTAAGTGCCTCAATTCTTAGATGATCTCTAAAATTGCCTCCTAATATGCCCTGCTACATCCAGTCTCTTGACAAAAGCCTTTTTAAATATAAGAAAGCTCTTTTGTATATCTCTATCGAGCCACCTATGGATGCAATGGTAAGGCATGCTATTGTTTTGTAACCCTCAGGTCGTGGGGTTGAACACCTCCTTACCCCCCAAATCCACCGAACTGCTTTGGCTTTGCATATGCTTGGGATTAAATCCCACATCTTCCATGGTTGTGGGAGACTTGTTAGAATGTTTAAATATGAGGAAATCCCCATCCAATTTTATGCTCATGGCTGTAGCCACATACCTGTCTACCTTTTGTTTGGCTATGTAATATTGGCTGGTGTAATGTTAATCTCCCAATGGTTACGCCAAATGCGGAGATGCCACGTAGGATGTGGGTTGACTATGGAATCGCCACATATATGTGGCCCTCCAAGGATGTATGGGTGCTTTTGCATATAATTTGAACTACCCAAACATTGGGCCAGGCCATTTGAATGACTCACCCACAGTGGGTTGGATGGCCTGAATTAGTTGGAACCTACCTAAATAAGGCCAGGTTGATAGGCCGAGTTGGTATTGTAAATCCATTGTGCTGTAGGATAATGATGAGTTAAGGGAATTAATATATAGTCCACTGAGTATATAGAGGATAAGGTCAACTCGATGGGAAATTTTCCACCCCACTAAGTTGGTAAATAGCTCGGGTGAGCTATACAATTACAAATCCAATGCATAATTACAACCCTGCATTACAATTCAAATACCCAAACGAACAATCCCACATGTAGGATATATTGACATAAAGTGGCATATATATGCAATATCAATACAATGATATAATGATTTGGAGGCCAAGGCACCCCTCCGTTAAAAGAGTGTGTTGAACCTAGCTGATGGCCCCCAGACAACAAATATTAGGGACAACCATTTTTCATTCATGTATCAAATACCAGAGGCTTAATGTTTTTTTACTCTTCACCCATTTTTTCCCACTTGTCCCATTTTGATTTGTCCACATCAACAAACCTGCACGTAGTCTCTAATTTTCCTTGTTGGTCAAAAAAATTCAATGAACCATAACTTGTGCATACAAGGTTTGTTCTTCAAGTTCTTCATATCAATGGAAATATCTCGAGAAGGTACTACAACAATGCAATGGTTTATGGAGATTTTGTAAAATTTGAATCTAGAACATCGTTTGGATCACTCCTCCCCAATAAGACCATTTTTTCCTCAAAAGGGAAACTCACCCAATTGAATTTTTTTCAAGTCCTATGCATATTACAAATAACAAAACCTAGTTTATATTATGGTAAATTTTAAAAATTGCAATATATCAAAAATCCATTAAAGGGAACATAACCCATGGCCAATACTACAACTTATATAACAACTAAAATTCCATACTCATCTGTACACTGATCCTATATCACTATCAAATATGTAAATGTAACTTTCATTCATAGCTTATTAGTGCAAAAATTTTACGTACTATTTGTAACTATGTTTGATAGTTACAAATATTTAAGCCTAAAATTAAAACTCATAACATGTACAAGCATCATTCATAGCTAAAAAGAGTTATGTATAATTGTTACACACAAACAATTCCTACATGAAACTATTTACACAACAAAAATACTTTCAACAATTTCCAAAAATAGACATCTAATCACCTGACCATGTCCATAAGAAACGTTGTACATGTTGCTATTAAAATGAAGTTTCTAAAACCCATCAAAAGAGAAATTACCCAAGTATGATAAACCTATCACATGGATTTTTCCTTCACGTTAATCCATCAAATAAAAGAAAAATAAAATATGGGAATTATTTCCCTTTTCAAAAATTCAACAGGAATCCCAGAAATGCTTTGAAAAGTTTACAACCTAATCAACATTTATCACTATGCAAACATGAAATTGAGGAATTTCTTACCCACGATTTTAATCATATTTTCCTATTTAGGTGGTTGATTCACTTCAGTGTTTACCTTAACCACTACAGGGGTCATATTTACAACTGTTGGTTTTATAGTGATCCTTCGTAACAAATTTGAATTTTTATTTAGGATAAAGTTGCAAAAAAATTTCAATTACATAACCTATATTTTTATAGTGATCACAAAATCTCTTATCCACATTTTTTTGATCCACATTTTAAGGAAAATTACCCAAACTACTTCTCTCTAAGCCACGTTTAAGAGAATGACCTCTCTCAATATTTTCCAATAAATAGTTATGTTTCCTAGAATTGGCTACATAATGGTTAGACAACCCACAAAATGTGCATGGATAGCTATACCACATTTTATGCATATCATTTCCTAATTTCTCAACTGTAGATAATGGATCAAGTTGTTTACCTTTTCCTTTCTTTTTATGGTAAACAAGAGTTGGAGGAATCTATATAACTCTTCGTGGTGATCTCTTACCATATCCTTCTTACGAGAATGAATCACTAGATGCTAATGTGGAAGCCTTGCTGTTGTTAGAATCTTGTCTTTTTTCAGCGGTTGTGGAGCCTTCTCCAAATTCCATTTTCCCTGCATTAACATACCCTAATCTTGCAAAAAAATGTCATTATTCAACCTGTATGGAGTTATATATGCCTTGATTATTATTACCAAGGCTAATTCCATTAAATCCCATCTTATTCAAAAGTTTAGATCCTATTCCCCTTGTGTTCTTTTCAAATTCACCCAGAACATTACCTGAATCTGATTTTGTATGGGGAGAGGAATTAGATGGTACAATACTTATAATGCATTCTTTTGTCATAGTGGATGCATTAGTAGTGAATGGTACCTTTTTCTTAAATTCACCAAGTTACAATACCATCAAGATCTCATCCTTAGATTCAAGCTCTTTTTTCAATCTATCAATTTTATCCTTACGAGCGAACAATTGAAACCTCATGAATGCATTATCATCTTGAATCTGATGATTCTATGCTTTAATTTTGTCAAGTTTTTCCTTTTTAGATATTTTTCCCATGGTTTCCTGCACACATGTACTTCTAAACTCTGCACACTGCAAATGAAATATCAAGCCTAAAATGTAAAACCATTGAAATCAAATTCAATTGAAGAAAGTAAATAGCTAAACAAACTCTCATTCCAAAACTTGATCCGAAAATGGTTCTTACCCCCTAGGTACCATTTAAAAAAAAAATAGATTCTTTAATTTTATGATTTTAAAATTAATCAAGAGTGTTTTCTGGATTCACTTTTGGGTGTTTTAAAACCCCAAATTTTCAATTTCCTCTTAACAATCAATTTATCTTTTTAATCAAATTTTCATGATTTAATAAAAATATTACGAATCCATTAAAAATGATCACAAAGCTTAATTTAGATTTCATACAAATTGATTATTTTATCCAAATTTGATCATGCATTCACTTGATTATCTGTTGTGAATGATGAATTCTCAAATTTTACTTAATCCATTTTTTTCTGGTTAATTGCTTATTTAATCAAATTAATCAAATCCTATACTAAATTTTAATCTAATAAAAAGCTTCAAAAACTAAAAATAAAATCCACAAAACTTGATAAGAGAGTTCACCTAATTTGGGCTATGTCTCCAGATTCACTTAATCGTGAATCAATCTATTTAATGTCCAATGAAGTATAATTTATCACCTTCAATAATGAAAAATATTTTTTTATACCTATGTTTAGAGCTTAAAACATATTTTCAGACTTTGATTTCCTATCAGATCTATTGTCTACAACTTCACTTGTGGCTCTACAAGGCTCTCCAAAGTTCCCTTTCCATGGATATGATTTCAAAAAACACCTAAAAATAAAAATATATAACACTTCATGTAAAAATAAATACATCACTGCGTTTGTCTCTAAATTCTGAGCAATTTTTCTTTCTACACCGAGTTCCCAATCTGCCTCTAAGTGCCTCAAAATTGATGATCTCTACAAGTTTCTCTATTATGCCCCTACACAATCTACTAAAAAACCATTTTAAAATATAAGCGAGCTCATTTAATAATCTGGTGAGCCCCTGTGGTGCATTGGTTGGGCACTTATTTTGGAATTCCTAGGTCATGGGGTTGAACCCCCTTACCCGCCAAATCTGTCGACCACTTTGCTTTGGCTTTTCTATGCTTGGGATAAAATCCCACATGCACCGGTCGTGGGGGATTGTTTGTGTTTATATTGAGGATATGCCCCAAATATATGTGTGGCTAAGGCCAAAATTGTTTGCCTTTTATTTGGCCATGTAATATTGACTGGTGAAATGTCAATCTCCCAATGGTTGCGCCGAATGGGGAGATGCCACGTAGGCTATGGCTTGATTATGGAATTACCATGTATATGTAGCCCACCAAGGATATATGGGTGTTGTTGTATATTATTTCAACTTCCCAAACATTGGGTCGGACCATTCAAATGGCCCACCATGTGGGTCATGGCATACATTATTGGAACCCAGTAAATAAGGCTAGGTTGATAGGCTGAGTTGGCATTGCAAATCCACTGTGCTTTAGGATAATGCTGAGGTGAGGGGATATAGAGGATACAATCAATTTTTTGGGGCTTTTCCCACCCCATAGAGCTGGTAAATAGCTCGGGCGAGCTATACAATTACAAATGTATTATATAATTACAACCTTTCATTACAACTCAAATACCTACAATAATAATCCCACGTGCAGGGTATATAGACATAATGTGGCATATAAATGAAATATCAATACAATGAGCTAATGAGTCAGAGGCCAAGGCACCCCTCCATTAAAAGAGTGTTCTTAACCTAGCTAAGGGCACTTAATTAGCAAATAACAGGGCCCACGATTTATTTTTGTGTTAAAAAATAGAGGCTTAAAACAAAATTTTTTACTCTTTACTCATTTTGCACCACTTGTCGCATTCTGATTCATCTACATCAGTAGACCTGAGCACAGTCCTGAATTTTGCTTTTTGGCTGAAAATTTCAGCGAACCATAACTTGTGCATATGAGCTCCATTTTTCGAGTTATTCATATAAACAGAAATCTATCAAGACGCTCTACAATGCTGAAATGGTTTAGGGAGATTTTGTAAACATATGAACCTAGAAAATCCTCTGAATCAAGTACTCCCTACACTTATTTATATGCTTATGATACTCTTGATGAAATTATTGCTTGCAAAAATATGACTGATAGTGATTCCGATAATGATACTTCATATGTTAATGAAGTTATTTCTTCCATTAAGATTGTTGAATGTGAATCTCCACCTCTTCCTTCTTCTACTTCTGAAGTTATTTCTAATGATGGCCATGTTTACACCAATCCTACTTCTCATATCCCTCTCATTATATATCATGATCCTATACCTAGTAAATCTGTATAACTTCCACATCCATCTCCTTCTCTCACACCTTCTTCCACTCCTTCCACATCCACTCCCCCTTCGTAGGTTCCCATGATCACTCATAATGGAAAGATCCAACCCCTCAATGTACCTATCACTTCCTCAACCATCCCTTCACAAGATATCCTCTCTCTTATGCATGTTGTTGGTATTTTGCAAATCCAAGTTCACACCTTTACCCTTGAGAGTAAATCCTATTATACTTACATTGACAATAATTAACTTTTTGGCAATCCCATTCTTAATAAGATTCATAATTCCTCTTTCCCAAAGGATTTCATCATGCCTACTTTCTCATGCTTCGATGACACATGTAATCCCTATTTTCATCTAAAGCATTACCAATTGGCCATGAATTCTTATTCTAATAATCGTTTGTTACTAAAAGTTGTTCGTAATAGCCTTATTGATCATGCTCTCCAATGGTATACTCATATGCCTAATAGATCTATTTGTACTTACTATGATATAGAGGCTTCTTTTATTAGATGTTTTATTTCTAACAATGGTCCTAAAGTTACATATGAAATCTTTCCTTCTTTGCATCAAGGAAAGAAAGAACCAACCTTAGATTATATTTTATGTTTTAATTATTACATGCATCAATTATTGTTTCAACCTATTGATTTAGAAATGTAATTTATCTTTTTTCGTGGCTTAATTCCTTCATTAAAAGAGAATCTATTATATGATACATGTGAATCATTTACTCTTTTGTATTATAAATTTATTGATTTAGAAAAATACCTAATTATGGATCATGTCATAACACGTCCTTCTACTTATTCTATTCCTCCTTTGCCTACTAAATCTTCTCCTTTCCTATCTATTGACCCTATTTCAATGTTGCCATCTCATCTTCCACGTAAGCTTCCTTCTTCCCCACCACCATGTTGGAATTCAACAAAGCCTTCTCCACCTCGCATCTGTGATCCATTGCAATTTTCAATAATGTTAAACCACATGATGTCTTGCATACCTTATTAGATAAGAGGCTAATATGTCTACCTTCTAACCAAAATCATCCACCTCATTGGTTGCATTGCCATCGTGACTGTACTTTGTACAATTTCCACTGCATCAATAGACATTGTGACAATGATTGCTATGATCTCCATGATATCCTACAAAAACTAGAAGACAAAGGTGTCGTTGCTTTCCGTTCCCACTCTCATGAGCACTCTCCCTCTCATATTCCACATAAACGACCCTCTACCACAATTACCTTGTCTCATTCAGCTCCTCTTAAGGTCATTATTCATCCACATCCTAAGCTTATTATCCACATGCAGCCTCCAACTAATCCGCTTATACTTACATCTTCTCACCAATCACACATTGCTGCCGCATCTCATTGGCTTCCTAAATAACCAAATTCCACACTACCCACTGTCACACCTCCCCTTATTGGCACCATTTCCTCTGATATCCAATTTGGCACCTATTCACATGCTCTTGCTGTTCTACATACTACTACAACATATTGTAAGCCTCTCCACCTTTGGTAGATGATTTCCATTTCCATCTCATTACCTGATGATACAATCTAGTTCCACAGTTCATACTTTTATGTTGAGGCTTGAATTCTTAAATGAACCTCACATCATACACACTTCATACTCAATTCTTGAGGATACATTTTTCCTAGCATCTACTAGTCTCCCTCGCTTTGTGCTTCATGCCTATCTTTCCAAACATCACATCATCCACACTTCATGTTTTTTACTTCATGATATATATTTCCTAGCATCTACTCTCAATCAAATACACCACTCATTTCCTAATGACACACTCTAGTTCCACAGTTCATACTCAACTATTGAGGGTTCACTTCTCAAATGAACCTCACATCATACACATTTCATACTCAATACTTCACGATACATTTTTCCTAGAATCTACTACTCTCTCTCACTTTGTGATTCATGCCTATATTTTCAAACATCACATCGTCCACACTTCATGCCCTATACTTCAAGATATATATTTCCTAGCATCTACTCTAAATCACATACAACACTCATTTCGTGATGACACACTCTTGTTCTATGGTTCATTATTGACTGTTTAGGGGGAATTTCTTAATGAACCTCATCTCACGTACATTCGTTGGGGGGAAATGATACTCCTCTCATTTTCACACCTTTCACACCATCACATTCATACAACATTTGAATATCTTGGTTGCATTTACTCTTGTTACCCTATACTACTTACGTGTTTCACTTTGCTTACTATGCTAGCCAGATTCTTAGTATGTCACTATGTTTTTCTATATACACATGCGAGTTCACTTGGTATCTTGAGATAAATGCAAGACCTTTCACATATTCTTACATGATGAATGATGCTTGACACAAATATTTACTAGTCCCATCGAGGCTCCTGGGGCCATATAATTTTTCTAATATCACACTCTACATCACAGGTTTTATCACTTCAATACTTACTATTTCTAGTCAATACCACTATACTTGTCACTAATTTATACACACTTTGACATACTATCTATATTTCTAACATACTAATGAGTGCTTCATGTGTAGCATTTGTCTTGCAGAATCCATACAATCATGACTATATGTCACTTCTTGTTTCCTATTATTTGCTATTTTTTGTGAGATATGCCCTATGTCTTGTTTGATCAATGTATGCTTTTTGCTACTTTTTCCCTGATTGTCTTGTGGCATTGTGAGTGATGTCCCATGTTTGAAACCTACTTTTCATGGTCCATTTTGTCTTCCTAATGCTTGTCACATTGTATTCTCTTGCATGCTAGCTATTTTTACTACTAACACTTGCTACTAGCGTATCTTGTTTGCATGTGACTTGGTTTCTACAATGCACATCCCCTACCCCCTGTAGGTATCCACTTCATTTAAATGTATTTCATTATCAGGTGCTCTCCTTTGAACCACATTCTCCTATAATCATTGCATGTAACCCAAATGGGGGGGACATATATTGGGTGAATAAATCACCCATACAACAACTCAGAGCTTAATTACAACACAACATAATACATAATCAACACATGAACATAGCTATGGATTGGCTCATAATCATGCTTGGGCCCAACACATAGAGAAAAAACTAGTTCCCAATCTTAAGTAGTGGGTGCTTGTGTCCCCCTAGGTGCTAGTCTTGGGGGAAAATACAGTAAATTTATTAGTACACCACGATTCACAACAATTTTTAGAGTATTTATCTAGTAGAAGACACTTTCCTCCAGGTATAGAATTCATTTTATTAGTTACAAACAGTTACAGTTCAGAACAAATAAGAACTAATCAAAACTAATTAGAACTAATTAGAGCAAATCAGAAGGCACCATTTGTAGTGGCACTTTGGGCAGTAGTCATGGATGGAGGGAAAATCTAGACCTATCTCCCCAATGTTCTTCTCCTAAGGCGTGAGATCACCAAAAAAACTTTCACTCGACGTGAGATATTTCTAATCATTTATACTCTTATACATTAGGTGCTCACTTTCCTTTATAACTAATTTTACACACTTTTACATACTTATGCATACTTTACTTAGATTTTTCACATACAAGAATTTGACTACTCTTTCAATCTTCTTTTGTAGGTCTTTCCTTAATATGTAAAAGGAGTAGCTTCCTTCATCGAACACAGTTTCTAACAACACATTTTATGCATATGCTTCACCCTTAGGCTTACTTTCCTTTCCTAGTCTCCACGCTTCCCTTTATGATCACTTCACGCTTCAGTTTTCCACTCAACACACTATTCACCGCACTCTCTACAAGAGCATAAAGTATGCATCATCTGACTACTTTATGCTATCGAGTATTCACTCAATAACATAAATTGGGGGTAAAATGTAGACATAAAATCTATGCACTTGGGTATATTTATAGGTCCTAAAAACATGATAGAATTTACATGATTCCTAAGTGAAAAAACTAGTAATTGACAACTCTCTTTATCCATTTACTTGGTCTACTACACTTTTATTAGCTTTATACATCTTACACTCTTATCAAAATTTGACTGTTTTATTTTTCTATGGCTTCAGACACTAGCACTCAGTTCAGATAGTAGCGTCAGGCACCCTATCCATCTTTATCTTTTTTCTACCCTTTTGGGCCCCTTTTGCTTCTGAGTTACTTTTTATTACTATGGGTTGGCATTTTTGTTGTTAATTTCGAAATTCAAACAAGGGAATCATATAAATACATAATTATTATTTCAAAATAAGGGGCAAAGCACTAGCATTAATATTATCACCTAATATTGTATTCAAAGGCACAATATCACTTCAAAAGCATTCATATAACACACCCATTCAAGGGCAAGGTCTGCATACTTTTACATACACAACATAGGAAGGGGAATTTTATTCTATTTCATCCACACATACTATACATCTTCTACACTCTAGATAGAGCTCGCTATCATTAGTGTAACTTGCACATGGGCATCCTTGGAAATCATCACACAAACTTACACGAAGAACTACATGGAGTCTGATATGTAGTGGAGTGCTCGGTCTTAAGTTCACTCTTTGGTTAACCGTTGGGGTCAGTTTGAATCACCATTCTACATTTTCCTTTTTAGGTTTGATGTAATTTATTGGTATGTGTAGGTTAAGTTATTTCTTACAGGTTATAGGTACATTTGATGATCAAGGAGAAAAACTAGTGCAAAAATCAATGACCAAAAATGAAACTCTTTCCACATAAAAAGACTAGATTTGAACAATTCACATAGACACTAGTTCCCAGACACAGTCACCAGCGCCTGAGAGCTCCTGTTTTCCTGGGGGCACTTTTTCCCTGCTTAGTTTCGAGTCTCAAAACCTCTGGCGAGCCCCAATGATGCTCTTCTCATCTTGTTTCAGTCATCCATTTTCCTAGATCACTTCTATATTTCTTAGGAATCAACTAAGTCCTTCTCCCTCTCTCTTGTTTAGGGTTTCAATATTATTGCATGCTTGTAGCTTGTCCAAATTATTGTATTTTATTACTTGTACATAATTTATTATAGCAATTACTCTGTAATTATATTTAATTCCAAAAATATTAAATCATCCTCATCAAAATTCTATCTAACATTCCTCTATCATCTAACTAACATTCTAAGTCATCGTCATATTATTCTATTATATCAATAATCCTTCCTAGAGGAATCTCTTTTGGAAATAGTTATTTATCTTGTGAAATAATCTTATCAATCCCTTCCTCAAATCTTCTAAAGAGGGCCATCAATCAAAATTTCTAAGTGTCATCTATTTTGTGAAATTATCTGATCAATCCCTTCACTAAAACCACTTCGGTAGCCCATTAATCAACATTTCCAAGCCCCTGACTATTCCTACTGTACATACCACTAGGAGCATCTCCTTCTACCATGATAACTTATCCTCCTTTGAGAGCCCCTCTACTTCTTCTATTTCGACACTCTCTTGAGGGGGCATCACCCTACCCAACATGCCTTTTTATTTTGACACCCATCGTGTCTAATAATTTATTTGAAAGGTCATGACTCCTAAAAGGGGGAAATCTAGACACCCAAATCCACCATTGGTGAATCAATCCTAAACCATACTAACATCTCCCTTCATTTATTAATTAACAACTCTTCATTAATTAATTAACTCCCCTTCTTCTTATCCTCTTCCCATCACATCACATGGATAATTAATCCTACTTAATTTCTCATAATTCTAATCACCAAACAACTAATCCTACATCTTCACTATCCCACATTCATCAAGATCATCTAGCATCCCAAATTAGAAATATATATAGTAAACCCTCAATTTTTCCTAAAAGAAATTGCACACTTAATCTCATGTTGGAATTATATTATTAGAAAACTAAGCTACTTGAGAAACCTTAATATAATAGCTTACTAAAATCAAATTTATTTCCAATTTAAAAAAATTTTCTATAAAAATCCTCATTGTAAAAATCTGTTGAATGAGCATCTAAAAATTATAAGTGTATCCACTCAATGAAGGGAGGTTTGAATTTTATTTGATTATGCATGTTTAAAATACTTTTCCTTTCATTTGCTTCATCTTTATGTAGTTGTATAGTTACAATTTAGGTCTTTGTGGTGTAAGATCTTAGTTTCATATTGTAACTTAACACATGTATATAGTAATGGCCAAAATTTATCTTCAAATGCGAGTGAATCCTCTCAAAATGGTGTGACCTCTAATGATCCACAAAATATAAGTCCTAACATTGCAAAAATAAAATGTTGAAATTGTAAGTATTAGATGACAATGTTGTATTTGTAGCGTTATCTCCAGAGTTTGTTTCCTTAGGATGTTCACATCATAGCCCCTTTTCCTTTTAGTAGTTTGTAACATTAACACATGATCCATATGTGACTTATTATAAGAAATAAGATAATTTCTTACACTCCCTCCAATGGTCAACTAAAAAATTGAAGGCTAATCACTAAAAAATATCTAGGATTTTCTCTAACATGTGCTATATATTCTCATTGCTGAAATGTTCTTCAAGATTCTTCCACAACAACTTCACGTCTTTTATCACTACAATAATAAATTTCATTTGATATTATTCTTCACCACTTCATGTGCAAAGTACAATTGTAACCTTTGAACTTGAATATGTAAGGTACTATAGGGATGGGGAAATCATATATTGTAAATAATATTAAACCTACACTCTACCACATAAAATGTAAATAAGTGTTGGTGAAATAATTTTTCTTGTTGCAAATTATTGGTTTCCACCAATGGTCACAGGGCTAAGACCCTCCTTCTTGTGTATGAGGATGATACCTTTATTGAATGTAAACTAACTAGAAGATGTAGGTGGCCATTAGACCATGGATCACACAGGGATAATTCACTAAAACAATGAAAAAATGCATGTATAAAGTACACGGGAAGAATTTGTAGTGAAGAGAGGTAAAGGAGAATTGGGGAAATAAGGAGAGAGAGGGTCATTGTTGTGAGTAGGCTTAGAAAGTTCACATACAATAACCATAATAGGCACACATTCAAGTAGAAGAACATAAAAATACTAACAATGATAAAAATAACAAATCATAGACACAAAATTCCATTGATTCATTTATCAAAGGCGCATACACCTTTCCTGGTTTTACAAGATTATCATATATACAAAGTTGGAAAGTAGAGAGAAATAGAGTAGAGGAACATAAGCAAAGGGGCATAAGAATTGTAAATTTTATTTCTTGATGTAGTAGTGGTAAATCTCAACAAAATACAATCAATCAATAATTTACAACCCTTTGGAATGGAGGAGCCATTCCAATTTATAACATAAAAAATGTCTCTTCACTACCCCCACATGAATTTTCACCTATCCCCATCACATGTGACCTTTCATATTCCTAAGAGGCGAGTCTTTTTATTATTAGTGAAAAAGGACCCTTATAATGTTAATGTTGGAGGTCACTTAAGTGGATATGACTAAATACAAAAAGTACATTCTTAATGGAAAATTAGAATATAGAGACAGAATAAGAAAAGAGATAGAGAGAGAAGGGTTGACCAATCCAATGAAGATGAAGCTTTTTCTAATGGATAAATTACTGATTTGAAGTATGGTGATCACAATTTAATCCTTTTGCAAGATGTTTGAACACTCTAAAGTACTAAATGAGTGTTTAGTAACCATGTTGTGAGAAATTCCAATGTGAGACTAAGATGACTATGGGCATCACTCCTGATGGTTATTTTCTGATCTCACAGTGAGAGTGAGGATCAATTTCATGCTCTTTAGGCTTTCACAACTGACCCTAGTGATCACAAGAGACAACTCCATGATGCTGAAACTTTTTGATGCTCATCTTTCTCTTACTGAAACAAGCCTTCATCACATGGGTGGAAGTGTTACCCCTGAATGAAATTATTATCATGTGGCCACCCATTGGAATGAAATGAGGTGATGGAAATGTCTTTCCTTTGAGGCATGAACACACCACAATGTTTTAGGTGAGTTTTTAAGAACACTGCTAAGCAGATGAAAAAATGAAATGGAGATGATTTACCATTCTTGTAAATATGATCCTCCAAATGAAGATCATCACCTTCTTACCTTTCTTGGCTCCAGAATCCTCCTCGAATGGATTCAGATTATACACTTCTTGTTCATAGGTTTCTCATAGAAATATGTGACTTCTTGATACTTCAAACTTGATGGTCCTAAATGTCTTGGTCTATATCTTCTTGTATTGTTACTTGAAGAAGGTTTTAAATGATGGAGTCAAGATAAAAAGATCATCAACTCATTCCTTAAGTCACACATTTCACCTGTGAGAATGATGACCTCTCCACTACTCACTTTCCTAACCATGAGCAGAAACATCCTTATGGTCTTTGAACACCTCTTTCTGATTTTCTCCCCATAGAGATGGTTTTACTCTTATTAATAGCAATGCTGATCCTTGATTGGTACTTAAAGGAATGAATGAGAATGATTTCCTTATTCTTTTCCCTCATGCTACAACAAAACACTACAATTCCACCTCCTTTGACTTGCAAGATATGAGATTCATATAAAACATGGATCAAGTGTTTAGAAACACTTCTTGAGGTAGGAATTGCTTAATATGACTTCCATCCTCATTCATAGGTGATAATTTATCATCATTCTTATGAATGTCATCCTCTTGGTGACTTGATTTTGAATAAAGCTCTTGATGTTCCAGATCATTGACAAACCCCACGATGTTCTTGATTTCCCCCTACCCAAGTGACTATTTTCACACACAATGATTCACCCTAATCCATTCCTCGACATAGTGTGATTCATATGGTTTTAATTTAATGGATGAATTCAAACAAAGTGAATTTATTCTGTCACAATTGGAATGAGTTACATCATCTAGCTCCTTTTGTCAAATTGTGTCATGTAGAAACCACCTCAGAATGATGCTTTAGAATCCTGTAAAGTGTTTCATGACCTTATTCAGACCATGAGACAACTTATCAAAATTTTGATGATGGAGAAAATCAATGGATATAAGAATAAATGGGGGGTTGTCACAAATTCTTGGGCTCAATTTTAGGACTTACTATTTTTAGCAGGTCTTACCCAGGAATGTTATTTTTTAGTAATTCTTCACTGTTGTCACTTCTTGATGTTTATTACCTGTTTGGGGGACAATGGATGCTAAGAATTAACCTCTTTTTAAAACTTAATATTTTTAGACACACCTGACCATGAAAAAATGGTATTTTTAGTAAGTGCACTGCAAGTGTCAGATTGTCACAAAAACAATCTTGAAATTCTTAGTTTTATTCCAAGATTCCCTGCTCTCATTTTCAGATGATTCCTTCATCTGGATGAGTGATAAAAAATATTTTTTCATTGTAGGGGGAAAAATAATGAGAAAAAATTATTTCTTCATATCTCTAAAAATCAACAACCCCATCGTGAAATAAATGTTTCAGACGAAACTAGATTTTTCAAGGATCATTCACTCTGAGTTTCAGATATTTTCTACCCACCGGATCTTCACGAAAGTGAAAATTTATTTAAGTAGGGAATAATTATGACAAGAAAAACAATCCTCAATATACCTAAAAATTCATCTACTTTATTTTACAAGATATGGCTCTAATGAAACTAGATTTTTTGAGGATTGTTTGCTCCAATTTTCAAGTGATTTCACCTGCTCGATCTTTAGGAAATGAAGAAGGATATTTCTATCCTTTCACTGATATGGAATGACATCCATTAATGGAGTTTGGAATGAATGAAAAAATAAATTTCACCAAAATTACCAATTGTGTGGAATAAATAAGTTAAAACTATGTTTTATTGCACTTTTGTATTACCCTGCTAACTTTGGTTTGAATCCGGGTTAAGATTGAGTTTGTGCGTGGTTAAGAGATGGTGTAGGTGGTGAAATAGGTACAAAATGGAGAATGGGGGATCAAAATTGAGCCTTATATCAGGATTGAAACAAGTGGCATCAAGGGAGTAACTGAGGATGAGATGAAGTGGTTAGGAAAATCAATTACAGAGTTGGGAGAGGAAACATGGAGGTCTAGGGGTTGCATCTTGAGCATGTGTGTATTTTACTATCCATATTTTCACCTTGGACAATGGGGACACAAAATTTCACCCATGGTGAGGAGGTGAAGCAAGTGGAATCATGGGAGCAAGTAAGAAGGAAAACAAGTGTTAGAGTAGGTATTTACCTTAGCTCATGTTCACCTAGGTACTTTATTTACCTTTATTTTATTTATCCTCACCCACTTATGTGTGTGGATATTTCTTTTATCTTATTTAGATATTAGGAGATATTATCTAGTTGTTAGGTATAGTTCTTTCCTTGATATATGGTATTGACTAGTTCTTTCCTTGATCTATGGTATTGACTAGATCCTTGATGTCTAGTTCTCTCCTAAATCTATGGTCTTGACTAGTTCTTTGATGACTAGTTATTTCCTTGATTTATGGCTTGATCTACAACCTTGACTAGTTCTTAGATTGTTATTCCTTGCCTATTTAAGCAAGGCCCATTCTCAATGTATTGCATTGAGTTCTATAATAATATATGATATTGCTGCTCATTTGTTTGCAAAGGTTTTATGTAAAGCTATTATGGTGAATTGCTTTCATCTTAATTATCATGGTGTTTGATTAGCATCTATGTTCTTGGCTTGGTACGATCTGGTTTTCGTTCCTTTTAACAAGGAGTTGAGAAACAGGCTTGCGGAGCACATAGGGCTCATATGGATGTTCGGGGGCTTGGTTTGAGCATGGGGATTACTTTATTGTCCCCTATGTCCCATTGGGGACATAGAGTACATGAGGAAAAAAAAATTTCACCCATGATGAGGGATTGAGGGCACAATTTTGTGTCCCTCACGTGCCCCTTGTCCCAGGGGATAAACAAGACATACATGACACTTGAGACACTAAGTGCTCCAAAGTGTGCCTATTAGATGAGTATGAGGGTGATATTTTGTGTCCCTTATGTAACTTATGTCACCAAGGGTAAAATAGGTACACAATTATGTAAAAATTACATATTATTTATAAGAGGAAAGCCAGTTTTGCATCCGATGACCAAAAATAGCCTAAAAACTCACTTCTTTCACCCTAGCGGATTAGGATGATGTTTTGGGGTAAAATATTATATTATTTTGACTCCAAAATACATTATAAGATAAATTAAATAGGTTTAATAACTTTAATATTCCTTCAACTCAAAAATTTTGCCCCTTTTTATTTATAACTATAAGGGGTAGTTGCCCTATTTGGACTATCTCAAGAAACCTTCAAGCCTTGGAGAAAAATTAATGTTACAAACTTGTATATAATTATCATACCTTTCCAAATACTATTTTTTTCCCTCCTAAATCCTTACGGAGCTCCCATAATAATCTAGAGAAGTTAATGTTTTCCATAAGACTGTTTATTCCCTGCACATAGAAAACTTGTTGTTGAGCTAAATGTCCCCGAATGATCAAACCTTTCCTAGATATTCCTAAATTTCTCCCAAAACCTTAAAGGTTCCCCAATACCACCTTCTAATACTAAATATATTATTAGAACTCTCTCGGGGGTGCACATAGGCTCCGAAAAGATAAAAAATGGTTTTTCTAGGCTTCCAAGAGAACTAGTCTTTCGCTATACTTCATTGAATCATGTGATGAAATTTATTGCACTTCTTTGTACAATGAGAGATGTTTACAAAATCCATTAGGATAATTTTTAGGATTAGGGTGATGATGTCACAGGAGGTAGGTTGGCCAGGGGGAAGGATTCAAGAAGATCAAAAGGAAAAATTATACACTATGGCTTAGTTGTCATGTTTTAAATTTTGAATTTTTGGGCTAGTCATTTTACACGACAACAATAAACCATCTATTTTATTGATTTTTCCTACCGGTTTTGTAGACTTCAACATTTTTTCATCCACCACACATACATGCCTTCACATACCCATCAATTAAATAAAACCACAATAAGGACAATCCTTATAAACTTTTTAGAAATCCCTTAAGCATGCCTAATATGTTCTGATTGATGAAATAAAAAAGGAAGAAGAAGATTGCCTTGCTTCTCTTCAACAATTTCCCCTTTCATAATATTAAAATATTTCCCTTCTTTTTCAACATCTCTCTACCACTTCAATATAAAACTGAAGCTCTCAATGTTCCCATTCCACAACCCATGTGTGATTGATAGTTTATGAAAAGTATAAAATTTGCAATAACTTACTTTAAACCTTGAATTTATTACTATAGTTTTCTTGAGTGAATCCACAAATTTCTACAAAATCACAAAAAATCACATTGTTGTTTAAAATAAAATATATTATTCCCAACTAGGATTTTATTCAGAATGTTTCCCAAATTGAAGCTCCAATACCATTTGTAATGGAATTAATTTAATATAAATAGAAAAATATCATAATAGTGAAAATATTGTAAGAATTGTTGAAACCTAAGAAACTCCTCAACGTGGACTTAGACCAATCATGGATGAATTGATAACATGCTACATAAAATACATAAGAATAAAAAATGGAAATATTATATTATTCTCGTAATCAGTCACAATATACAAATAGAGGCGGTTAATAAATAACAAAAGTAAGAGTTTCGTTCCAAATTTACTTTTGATCAAGTAAAGCAAGAATTGTGAACCAGCTTTACTTTTTAATAAGTAACCAACTCATGTCTTAAGTGATGGACATATGTGAGAAGTGGTTGTAAGTGATTAACAATGCCACTTATCATATTCTAAGCTTACAAGGCGTGTAAAAACCAAACATAGTATAGTTAAACTAACCTAACTCAATTAATACTAGTGAAATTATAATATTACACCAACACCCTCTCTAAGTGAAACTTAGGGAGGCCTGTAAAAAATGATAAGGCTTAAAATTATCTAAAATGGGTCCCGACAAAAAGGCCTGATAAGATACCCATGCACACTAAGTACAACCTAGAAAAAATGAGATACAAAATAAAGGTCTCTCGAAAAATTAGACTAAGTACTATGAAGATCGCATTAGATGGGATGAAATCCATCACTAAAAAAAATAGATGGGATGAAATACATCACTAAATAATATGCACAAAGTGCAAGTAAATTGAATGGTGAAGAACTCAAATCTACACAAGTGGTTTAAATCCACTAATCAATCACTAAAGAACACAAGAAGATATTATATGCACTAGGATAGTTCCAATGATATTGTCAATATATTGAATTAGGTGACAAAAGTACAAAACAATACATAAAGAATGCCATCAACTACTTAAAGTAGATGATGTGATGTGCTAAGAGTAAGCAAGGGAAATTGCACCTGAAGAATTATAATGACTATACCCCCTTATAATGTTGACTGAGTGGAGTGGTAAAATAATATATTTGTATAAGTGGTCCGAATGCACTACTCAAACACTGAATAATGAGTGAAGTTGGGTATGGTAGAAAATGCTTACTAAAAGGAGATGGTATGATTGCTAAGGTGTCAAATGATACATAAAATGCCCTCTCATAAATAACATGAGATTAATCATGATGATAATACATGAAAAATAAGAAAAGGATGTGCAAAGAAAAGAACATAGACATGCATGTAAATGAGAATGTGAAAAACAACCCCACATGGTACTCTATAACTCAGTATAAGTATACATCCCAAAAAGTACTAAATAAGATAGTAAGACATTGCATGCACTAGAATATCTCAAAACAAGTTTTTTTTTTACTATTGAAGAAAGGTCAATATCAAAATGAGATTTGTAATAAGATAATTTGAAAATTTTGTTCCTTTCTCAATGATCTCATCAAAGGTATTGACATGGTGTAATTGTAAGTGAAAATTTATTTCTTAATTCACGTTGGCTATGAAGATTCTAACTAATTATTTTTCAAGGATTGTGAAAGGAATCTTCTAGCAAGACCCTTCCACCTTTGTAAACATTATGAGAATATTTCTCCATTTATTTGCTTTCTGTCACACAAGTATTTCATTGTTATTTCATGTTCAATGTTATAGGATAAATGGTTGACAAAATTTTCTAATATTTCATGAAAGGTTGTAATGGATCCCTCAGGTAGGTGCATGAATCAACCAAGAGGTTTCCTCCCAAGATTCATGGGAATAATATCATAAACTAAGTATCACTAAACATCACCCTTTGGAAAGTGATATAAAATTTTGTCACACGATCTTTAGGATTACCTTTGCCCCTAAAATTCTCAAATTTTAGGGGCTCAAAGCATGGTGGGAAAGGAACTTAGAGGAGTATTGTGTTTAGTGGATACAAGTCTTAAAACTTATACTTCTTGTCATATGTTTCATTTTATAACAATTGAAGATACTCTTTCATCATTTCCATTCTTTAGTGAATAACGAGTCAGTAATGGGAGTGGATGGTAGGATGAATTTAATGTCATTATGTTCTTTGTATAGATTTATATGGGATTTATGATGTTAAGATGATTTCCTTTGATGGGGTTGCTCATTAGTATCAATATTTATTATTGAAGCAATTGTTTCCACTTGGCGGTATATTTTTTATATTTTATCTTGTAAGGCTTGGTTGGGGATCTCATTTCACTTGTCTTTCTAAGTTGGTTTTCCCTTTTCTAATTTTGGCGTGGTAGGCATTTACATATTTAGTAGAGAGGATCATTCCTGCATAATGTTCAAAATAGTAAATTTAGACAAGACATGAAATTCTAACAACACTCAGACATCTCTATGGATTATGATGTTAATGAGGTAATCCTCTGTCAATATCTATTGTTCCCTTATTTTAGCTGGCATACCCTACTGAATTGTATGTATTGCAAATCGCCCATGCCATTTTAAGAGGAATTTGATATAATTAAGATATTCATTATTACTATCAATGAAGAAGTCATGACACATATGTGGGGTTTGCGATAATACCCGTGGTGGTCCAGAAGGATTTTTTCAATTCAACAACTAAAAAATTTACTCAATGTACTAAGGGGTTTTGATTTTGGGTCTGTAGACATTGTGTGAACAATATTTCTAAGCAGTCCATTCAACTAACTTTGTTTTCACCCATAAATTCAGATGTGCAACATAGCTTATTGTCCTTAATGCACAGTTAATCATGATTGCGTCTAGTTTCGTATCATTGAGGCTTGGTAAGACATGTTCTCAACACGTTGTTCTCACTTTGCTTACCCAAACAAGATTGGACATTTGTAATGATATCATCATAATTCTTATTATGAAATGTTGTGTAACGTTATTTAGTATGCAAAAAAAATACCTAAGCCTTTAAAGGTTGTTAGATTCTTCTAGAGATATGATTAAGTCTATTATTGTACAAAGTGAGGAAGGTTCTAGTCCTCTAGTCGTTGGTTATCCCTATATTTCCAATCGTTTATGTGTCAATAAATTTCCGAATTGTAAGGTTATTGTGTGCTCTCTAGGTTCATCTACTGATAAAAAATTCGGTAAGTGGGGGAATTATTTAAATGTGTGCAAGGATTTTGTCTCATGCCCTAGTATTGGCCACATTGAATCCCCTTTCTTACATGTAAATGGTAAAATATGTAAACACTTAACTAGTAATGGAGAGTTTCCTTGAATTTGTCATACTAGTATAATTGAGAAACCTGTTAAAATGCATTTGTTGTTCTGCTAAGTGAAGACCTCACAACATACCTTTGAATTTATATTGCTTATCAGTTTCTAGGCCTATGAACCTTATCTCATTCATGAGAACATATTCTATTTGCCTAGATCTTTTCTTGAGGAAATTGTTAGATTGCTTGTCCTCTAAGGTCCTTAAAATTTCCTATTTAGTAATTTGAATGTCAGAATGTAGAGCTAATGTGTTTATGTTGAATAACGTGATACACTTTTTGGAGTGAGGAGAAAGAAGGGAGACTTACCTGTACTTGTGATTTTTTATAATTTGTGCTTGATAAAACCAATCAAGTATGAGTATCTTGTATCACTTGTACCTTGAATAATCAATTTTTAATGGTGAGAGTTGTCTTTTTTTCCTAGCATGTACAAAAATAATTCTATAGGACACTTTTTGGTTTTCAGACTAAAGCATTGATTTATTGTGGAAGTTGAATGACACCTCTTATTGTACCCAATCATGGGTGTTGTCAAAGTCACATAATCCTAACATATCTAACGGTATTCATTATTCTTTTGCTTTGTAGATACATGGGAGACAATAGTTTCAATTCTCGTAGTTCCATTTCCAATTGGAATTAAAATCCTTAATGATGTTAATGAGATAATTAAGGTGATGTTAAATAGAAAAAAGATGATTAGGAACTATAAATATTAACAACTATGTAAAACCAAAATCTATACCTTCCTTCGTAAAAATGATGCAGTTTGTTACAAACAACTAGAAATTATAATCCTTAATGATGTTAATGATATAGACAAGGTGATTTTAAATAAAAAAGAGATGATTAGGAACCAAAAATAATATGAAAATTTATGCAAAATAAAAAGTGATACCTACCTTCATGAAAACGACATGATTCATTGTAAAACTATCATAGTCTATGTAAAAATGATGTGGTCTATTGAAAATGATGTGGTCTTGTTGGTGAAATATTTTGTCAATGAAAAACTGTATATTTCATCAAAACTTGTGGGACTAAGTCCCTCCCTTTTAGGATGGGGTAGTTACCATTTATTGAAAGCTAGAAAAATGAGTACACTAAACTATCTTCTATGATGGTCAAAGACAGGGGAATGTGTAGAAACACCCTTATTTGTGTGAGAGAGGAAAATATAGGTAATTGAGGAAAGATAAATGAGGAGGAGAATTCTATTAATGAGGTGAACCCATATTTCATTAACTATAATAGGGAGATGTTTCCAGTTCCAATCAGAAGACATAAGAAAACATATATGCAAATTATAAAGTGTATGAAACAATAATAAATATTGACATAAAGTTCAATTACTAAGTTTCATTCCATTTCAAAAGGAACAAAGTCTTTATTTCCTTACAAAATTGTCATACATTCAGATGAGTGGAAAGAGGGAGAATGGAGGAAAATTTCTAAGTAGGAATAATAAAATTATAACATGTATAGAGAGAGCAAAAACCAATCTTTTGGAATGGATATGCCATCCTAGTTTATAGTCTCCATACATGACCTTTCATCTCCCTACGAAACTTTTCACATTCTGAGTTTGAGATAAGTTACTTTTCCTTTTTTTATGAAAATCACTTTTACAATGAAGAAATATAAAATCACTTAAGTGAGATAAGAAAAAAATAGAAAATTTTCAATCTGAACAAAAAAAATAGAAAATTTTCAATTTGAACAAAAAAAATAGAAATCACTTAAGTGAAATGAGTCACTTTTACAAAAGAAGTGATTTATTCATGAAACAAAGAAGAGACAATCATGTAGGTGGAGATTAAGATGTATACCCTTGAATACATTATAATAGAGGAACTTTAAAATTTTACGCATTTAATTAGAAGCTTGTGATAACATTTGGAATTAATATTCTCATGGTATCATAGTGTTCTCTAAAACATTGACCCATGAATCTACCACATCCAATATCTTCTTACCTTGCCTAAACTGATTTTTAAGCTCCTCGGTTTATTTCACAATAGTGTTACAGATTCTGGACATATTATTCATTGAATCCACACAAACATTCTAAGGGTGAAATAATTGATCTCTGATCCTCTTCACAAATTGTTCGTTGAATTCCTCCATTGTTCTCTCATCTTTAGATTTTTATCATTAGGTGGTGAACAACCCATTTCTCGTAAATCCACACAAATTTTTGATTTCAACATGTCATTCATTTCCAATAGCAGGAAAGATCATCCATTGCTTCCTTGAGGGTCTTGATTATCCATTCGATAGTTCTCACCCATTTATTTGAAATAAATCCTTCGGCTCACAGGAAGAATCCTTTAGAAATAAGGATGTTTTAATCTATGTTGGCTATGGGCATGACATATAAAATCAAATCTTCCAAGTGATAGATTTTAGTATTGCATTCCTCTATAATGCTCTTGATCTTGAGAGTAATTATTTTTACGTATTTGTATACCTTTATAATTTCGTGCATGAACTTGCAACCACTATTCAAAATACATTTGACCCATGCTTTAATGATTCTCTGTTTATGTAGGAGAGCTTTTGGTTTTCAAATTGAACTTAATGAAATGAGATAAAAAAAACAAACCAACCTTAGAAGATGGCGGGGTTTACTGATACCCATGAGATGGATGATGTTAATCTTGGTAAATGATTATAGCTGTTGAGTCCTAATGAATGCACAAGTCCTCCTATCTTTAAAAGCAATATGCAATCAAAGACACTAACCAAAAAATATTAGATAGATGGATAAACGAGATGCTCGGGAAAGGTCAATTCCAAGAATCCAAAGGGACTTCCTTGGAGAATGCCAACTTGCTTTTAGACAATTAAGTAGATTGAAAAAGATAATGATAAATAATACAAAAGATAATGACAAAATGGATAATAGATAGAACTATCTAGAACTCAAGAGTGAAAGGAAAGTTATATGTAACTTCAAAGGTGGCCCAAGTGAGGGTAGATGCCATTTGAATGGACTCAAAGTAGTTGTACTAAAATTCCTTAGTTTCTTGCTCTATTTCGTGGATGAAATTGATATGATCTTTGATATCTTCTATGTCAACATAAAAATGGATTAAGCATAAGGTCAACTCATGTAGGATATTGTATTGTTCCCAAAATAATAGATATCGAACTATTAGAAGGTTGTAAATGTTGGTAATCATATGAGAACAACCAGGAAATTCCATCTAATAGAGAGCCACTACTTGTAAACAACAATGTTAAATGTAGATTAGATTTGATAAAAAGATGATTAAGAGCTGATAAACTGATAAAAAGATAATGTTTTTGACAGGAACCACTGGTGAATAGTGTAGGCCAATCACTAGTGATTCAGGGTGAATCATTGGCGATTGCTATGATTTATGATATTGTTTAGATAAAAAATGAAGAGTTTGGAAGATCCAGGAATTATGATGTTTATGGTTGATTTTAATAGTTTGATATGACTTGTAAATCATAGACAAAGAGATGTAAGGAATACCTTTGAAATGTAATTTGGAGCATAAAATGATGCCTCAAATATTTGATAGTGAAAGATCTGATCAAAGTCAGTGATGTGATAGTCGTGTCTCCTTGAGAATCTGACAGGTGAAGAAAACTGATCACCAAAAATTTTTCTGAAAATTATTGCTAGAGATTGATGCCTGATAATGCTTGATGATGTCCTAGAATGCCTTGATCATGTCTAAAAATGAAGTGCAAGAGAAACTAAGTGTGAGTAGGAGATTCGTGAATTCTGAAGAATCCCTAGAGGGAGAGCACCACATGTGTTATTTATAATCGTTAGCGATTCAATTAGAAATCATCGACGATCACACTTTTTTGCATGGAAAACAACTGCAAGAAGAGGTTAAAACCACATCTAATCATGGATGTTTAGGTTAAATGATGCAAGTAAATGGTTAAGGGGAATTTTGAGGATGAGATAAAGAGGTTAAGTATGTGCTAATAGGATTAGGTTTGATTTAGTTTTTTCTTTTTTGTTTTTTTGTTTTCTAAGTGGTTTTGGGAGGTTTATAGGAGAGGAAAAGATGACACTTTACACTTGTAGAATGACATTTATTTGTGTAAGACCATGGAGTAAACATGGTGGAGGGAATTTAGAATTAAGATAGGGGGCTACCTGAATTAAGTAATGTGATCTAGATGTAATGACTTGATTTTTGTGCAGGGATAGTGTATGTGATGAAGGAAATGAGTGGTGATGATTTTTGAGTGTCTACATTTTCCCCCTTTTGTCAAGTAGTTTGGTGTAGGAAAAGTACTAGACAAAAATGATAATATATTTGATTTGTATGGGCGATCCCCCCTCAAAATAGGGATACTATAGTGCAGTGTAAAGAACCCAGTTTGATAGTTTGGATTGGATAGGTTGGACATATGTTTTGTTAAAAATTTCGCCAAGACGGGGTATCAAAACAAGAGGTGTTACCGTGGAATCAAGTGATAGGGGAACCAAGGGGTTCATTTCCTATGGACATATGATTCGTGAATGTAGGTTGTAAGGATAGGGGAAGTCAATTGATGGGGGGCCAAAGGGCTCACATCCCATAGACATATGACATATCCCAAAGTGATTTGATTGTTTGATTTTTTAAGGGGATTCAAGGAATGAGGGTCCTCGACATGAGATTTTTTTTCTTCGGAAAATGTGATAAAGTGATGTGTTTATGGAAAATATTTTATTTTAGGCTACGAATGATGTAGGATTAAACGTCATGAATCGCTAGTGATTCATAACAATCACCCATGGCGATTAGGGTGAATCATCGTTAGTGATTTGACGAATCATCGGCGATTGCTATGAAAGTTTAGGGGAGCTATAAATAGTCCATTTCAATTGTGAATAGTTCATTTGTGTTATTTGCGATTACAAGTTTTGAGAGCTTAATTGAGTGATCAAAATGGTGATTTGGGAGCAATGACATCAGGGGGATCATCGAGAAGCCATAGGAGGCCAACGCAAGTAGAGGTAGGCCCTTTAATCTTGTTGTTTTTAAATTGATTTTTAGCTAGTTTTTGGATTTTTTTTGTATTTTGGCATCATGTACGGAGGGATTGTTTTGGAATCACTGAAATATGTCAGTGATCAAGAGGATCTTTCAGTGATTCATATGAATCATCGGCGATTTAGATAGGTTTAATAGTGACCTAGGGTAAATGGTTTGTGATTTATGTTTTTGATAAAGTTTTTGATTAGATTTTTGATGAAAATTTATTCAAAGCTATGTTTTTATGATTTATGAATGTAGGTGAAGTTGAAGTTTACCATCCGAGATAGGATTCTAGTGATCCTAATAAAGGTGAGAGAAGATATGTCAGATGATGATTGGGCACATGTGGAGGAGGTGGGTTTTATAGGGATGCGTGATTAGAGAGCATTCATAGGCTTTGAGGATTATTGTTGGCATTGATGGAGAGGTGGGATCCAACCACTTTTACTTTCTGGTTTCCGATAGGTGAGATTATCATCACCCTTGAGGATTTCCATAGGATTACTATGTTTTCAAGTGCATGGGGGAGGGACTTTATTGTATTGATGAGACCAAGAGAGAGGATGTGATGAGGAGGTTGTATGGAGGGGATGTTGAGTATGTGAGATATACATTAGGTGGATTTTATTAGCAGTCTCTCTATTCAACCGAGAGAGAGAGAGAGTTGGGTTAGGATGATGATGATGATGATGGGTATTTCATGTTTTTTATTTACCTGATTTAGGTGGTGGTAGATTTCTATGGATGATGAATAGGGTTGTTATGGATATGATGGAACATCATATAGTTTTTGCATGGGCCAGTGCATTACTAATGTAAACTTACAAGGAGTTATGGGCTTGGAGGGTCCATAATAGGTTCAAGATTGATGTCACATTCCTACTACAGTGTTGGTATTTCTATCACATTTTGGACGTCCTTGGGGTTTTCTATGGGGAGGGGTTGACATGGTTAGGATATTAGTCAGTTTTGTGTGATGGTGATTAGATGCAGGATGACCTGGGGGAGTACAGAGTGAAGATTTTTATAGAGATATCCTTATAGGCTTATAGGTTGGAGATGTATTTTGGAGGCCATATATTGATTTTCTATTGTGGTTGGGATGTGATATGGAGTTTAACTCTGCTCAATAATGCTTTTGGGTCTAGGGGAGGAGAGGAGGAGAGTGGTAGTTAGTTAGATTCAATCGCATGTCAAGCAGTAGTTTGGTTTGATACATGATGTACTTGGGGATCCATTATTGTACAAATGAGATGAGTGAGACTTAGATATCCCCAAGGTAGTGGTGGATCATCCGCTTGTCATACTTGAAGAGGAGGGAATGATGGGTTTAGATGAGCATGATGATAGTGGGTAAATTGATGATGCTGGAGTGACTATGGGTTATATAGCATGGTGGATTGGTGCCTATGTAGAGTTTGAGAGGGAAAATTTTGTTTGGAGAGGTAGGAGGGTGTGAGCTTGGGTAGAGGAGAAACATGAGGTATTTTATGTTAGTGATGAGGAGGTTGGAGAGAGGGCAGCCCTAGAGGCTATAGTTTCATAGTTGATAGTTGAGAAGGCCACAGTTGAGACTGAGAGAGATAGTTATAGAGTGGAGTGGGATGACTTGATTGGAATGAGGGCTAGCCTGATTGGTCAAAGGGATGATCTTATAACTGAGTGTGATGGTCTTAGGAAGAAATTAGCATAGGCCAAGGCCAACTGAGATAGGTATACAAATACAACCAAGACACCTTGAAAAGGCTCTCGATATTATAGGGTCATTAGTGTCAGGTACAGTATTTGGCAACCCAATCTCAGACTAGTAGTTAGATGGGTGTTCCTGGCATGGTTAGATATTTCCATTATCATTCAGTTTGAGAGGATTTGGCATACTATAAGGACTTGGTCATATATAAGATCTGCATACCATAGATTTGGATATGGAGATCATCGAGCTCAACAGGGAGGAGTTCCTAGTGCTGAGTGCAATGAGTGTGGGCCAGCCACCTTGAGGTCCGAGATGAAGGAGATGATGGTGTATAGGGTTTTGATGGGAGTGTTTTTCATGTTAATGATTTCCTAAGTGGTTTCAAGTTTACTTGATAGTTATTATATGTATTATGTTTTGATATGTATAAGGCTCTTTATGTAGCCTCGATGCATAGAATTTGATACACTGAGTGCATGGAATATTGATGATATATTGGGACTTCAATTATGATTGTGTGTTTTTGTGACATATTTTGACTTATGATTCATGTGTGGATTGTGATGTGATTTGATGGATGTCATTGTTAATGTATGTTAAATGTTCTTTATTTTATTTTTGTGTTTACATATTTTAAATGATTTAGATAGTGATGTATTGATATTTTTGTGACTTTTAAATGATCCATATTTATCAAAAAAAAATTAACTTTAAATGGGAATAAAAATGGAATGAATGATTAGATTTGATACATACGTGATGGTATAAACATGGTGAAGGCACTTGCACTTTTAGACTTAACAACAAGTCTTAACATGGGATTATCAATAGATAGTTACACGTAGGATCTCTAATACAAATATGAAGTGAGAAGATGTACCTTCCTAAGAAACAAAAAGGGGGTTAACATACATAGTTGTGTGGGGGAAGAGGGTTCTCCTTTCAACATTTTTTAGAGAGATGCCCTAACTATATATTTATATATGATATAGTTTTCTTTATGATTATTTTTTGATGCTTTTGGATTTTTTGAATTGATCGATGCAAGAAGCCTTTTTACATAGGTAGCCATCCTCTGAGGGAGTGGTCTACATTTTTATATTTTGATATTAATTTTTTGGATATTTGTCCTTTGATGGATCAGTCTATGATTTTTATTGGCAGTTGTCCTTTAAGGGACCAGTATTATTTTTATTTTGACAATATGACTGTGATTTTGGAATAACTATCCTTCAAGGGAGTAATCTATTATTTTTGATAAGATGCATCCACAGATATTTGTAACTTTTACTTGAGCTAAGGGAAAAACCCTAATAAAACATTTTAGGGAGAGGAGAAGAAATGTGTACATAACCACACATGTGTACCCTGTGACATGTCTTTGGTTGATAAACAAGGTGAGTGAATGTAATGATTGTGCGGTTCCTACTAAGGAGTAACTTGTCCAATTGAAATATGCGATGAATAGAGTCATGATGCTCACCTTTAATAATTTTAAGGATGGTGATGGAAAGCACCACATACTTTCAAATCACTACGATGTTAAGATGACTATCTATTAGTGAGAAGAGATCTTAGATGTAATGACTATTCTCATGATCAATAGGTTAACAATAGAAAGACCGCAAGTGCAAGGCATTTAAAGGTTCCTTTTTAGGTGTACTAGCAAGGGAGGCTAAAGAATAGGCTCCTAACCCATACTTGTGAGTGATAAAGTATGGAGAAATCTAGTTAGGGGAAAACTTTCCACGTTTACTCCTTTCTAGAGTAGTGACATTTTGGTTTTCTTTGAGAATGGGATCACCTATGTTAAAATCACATTCTTTTACATGTATTTTGTATGTGCGTTTGATGCATTCTTGATAGACACAATGATGTTTAAGGGCTATTAAAAATTTTTCATCTAGTATCTCTAATTGTGATAGATGATCTTGTCAATAATCCCCATTAGAGATAAAGTCTTTGAGAGATACACAGAGTGATGGGGTTTTAAATTTAAGGGGTAGAAAATCCTCGGAGCTATAAACTAGTGAGAAGGGCATAGAACTTGTAGGAGTATGGATTCTAGTTTGATAATCCCAAAGAGAAAACAAGATTTGGAGATGCAAATTCCTACCTGCTTCATCAACTATCTTCATGAGGATTTTTTCAGTGTCTTGTTAGAAGATTTAACTTGTCATTTTTCTTAGGGATAATATGGTGATGAAAATCCAAGTTTGATGTTGAATGTGTCGCAAATTTCTGGACATCCTTATTTTTGAAGGATTTTCTGTTATTGGTGACAATTTTATGAGGGATACTAAAGTGACATATGATATGTTGATAGATGAAGTTGATGATTTTTTTTTCTTTAGTTCAGGTTAAGGGGATGGCTTCAACCCATTTTGTAAATTATTCTGTTGCTGTGATAATTGAATGATTTTGTTGAGAGGAATGATGATTGATAGCATCAATGAGGTCTAACCTCCATTGTGAGAAAGGCCATAGGTCATGAGATAATTGTAAATATTGACTAGTATTGTGAATGAGGTTTGAAGTTTTTTTGAAAATTGACACATTTCTTGACATATGTGCAAAAATATTGATTAATGGTAGGCCAGTAATAGCCTAGTAATAAGACACATTTAGCGACACCGATACCATTGAAATTTCCACAAAATATACCATAATGGAATTCCTAGATGGCTTTAAGGGATTCATGGGATTTTAGACATCTTAGTAAGTGCCCATCAAATCTATGTTTATAAAGGATACCACCTATAATGACGTAGTGGGTAGCATGTTGAAGAAAATATCATTTAGTGTTTCTAGATAGATCGGGGGGAATTTAAGATTCAAAAAGGTAGTCAAATATTTTTTTGTGCAAAAGATCAGTTGAATTATTTTTGATAGCGTAAATAGAGTGGAGTTGATTTTTGTGATATGGTTGATCTAATCTGTGGACGATAATGAAAAATTTGGAATTGTCAGTTGATTATTCAATTGATAAAGGAATGAGGGACCCTAAAGAAACCATAGTATCCAAAAATTTATTAGAAGATCATGGTACTATCTGGATAGTGTAATGATTGAAAAATTAGGGGAGGAATTCAACAATTTCTTTATATTTTTGTAGGATTTCATTTTTACATTGATAAATTCCCTTGATTTTATTGATAACGAGTTGCGAGTCTCCATAGATTTCTAAGATTTGGACACCTAACATGACATTGGTTTGAAGACACATTATTAAATCTTCGTATTCATCTATATTGTTAGTGAATTTGAAGTTAAGTTGAATGATACGGGGATAGGAGTCCCCCAAGGGAGGTATGATAAAAAAATTGGCCCCTTCCCCTTGTTGGCATTTAGATCCATCTAAGAAGAGGTTAATTTTGATAGGAGTGAATTTTTTATCTTCAATAGCGTTGATTGATTTGTTTGGAAATTTTTCATGAGGATGATTAAGTGTTAGGAAAAGGAGCTTTAGCATGAGCTGATCTGATGACTTGTCCTTTAATAGAATTTTTTGTATTAATTATAGATCAAGCTCAGTCATGAGCATAAGCCATCGAGTGATGTGGTCACTTTGAGATGGTTTAGATTACATGGTTTTGAGTGCTTTAAAATTGGTTATAGCATAAGTCTTATGATTGAGTAGATAATGGTGTAGTTTTGAAGTTGCGAAGTATAAGGCACAACACAACATTTCAGCTTCAGTGTAATGGGTTTCATATTCGTGAAGGGTGTGAACTATATATAGTAAATGACCTATTCGCAACCTTGATCATCTTGAAGGGCAAGCATGACAACCAAAGCATGATATGTTGTGGATATGTAAAGATAAAATGACTCACCCTCACAAGGAGGTATGAGCAGTGGTGATAAGAGATATTGTTTCATCTCATCGAAGGATTTTTGACAATTAAGATCCCATCTAAATTCAATGTATTTGTGAAGAAGATGATGAAAAGGTTGACAAAAATTTGAGAGTTGTGATATACAATAGTTAATGATTATAGTTTACTGTGAAGGCTAGGTAATTTTTTGAGGTTTGATGGAGAAGGCATTTCAATTATTGCTTTGATCTTGTTCAAGTTTACTTTGATGCCTCATATAGATATGATGAACCCTATAAGTTTACCATTGAGAACACCGAAAAAACACATTTAACGAGGTTAATATGAAGAAAATATTAAATAATCGAGTAACAATTAATCAAGGACAATGAGATGATCCCTGCATTGTTTAGATCTCCCTAGAAGATCATCAACATAGTCTTCTATAGTTTTGTAGATAAGATTGTGAAATATATATGTCACGATGCATTGATAAGTGGCCCCTACATTCTTGATTCTCAAAGGGCATGACATGGTAACAAAATATTCCTCAAGCAGTAATAAAGGATGTTTTATGTTGATTGTTGGTAGTGATGAGGATTTGCTTATAACCAGAGAAACCATGTCCACAAGGGAAATCATTTCATGGTGACTGTTAAATCAATGAGTTAGTTGATGTTTGGAAGGAGAAATAATCTTTAGGAAAAACAAGATTGAGATCTCAGAAATCAGTATAGATGCGTAACTTTCCCAAGGTTGTGGTTACGGGTATGATATTAGATACCCATTGTGGATAATCAATGGGTATGATGAAGTTAGCGGAGAGTAGACATTGTAAATATTATTTGATGAGAAGAGATGTATGA